>CM053759.1:33231020-33450316 GCA_028658305.1 Pachyuromys duprasi | reverse complement strand
TTGTAATAGAGTACAAAAGGGCAGAGATAAAAGTTGTAATATTCTAGAAAAGACCAATGGAAGATAATACATGTTCTAATTTAACTTAGAGACAGAGTCAAAGAATGCTGGTAACACTTTAAGTGAAGAAAAGGCACTGTGTGCTATATTGGGGATGGCAATACACACTGTATATACAGACACTGAGTCTGTGCCCAGACATCTGGTTACAGTGTGAATGTGGGCACTATCACTATTATTGAAAATCTCCTGTCTCTGATTGGCTAATAAAGAGCTAAAATGCCAATAATCAACAGGAAAAGAGTGGAGAGTTGAGGCAGGACTTCCAATCTCAGTTAGGGGATCCCAGGCAGAACAGACAGGAGAAGAGGAAAAGGAAAAAGGCTACCATGAAGGTGACAAGAGCATGAGAAGTCACCCACGGAACAGGAGCAGCCAGAGAAAGATTAGATGGCAGGTAGCGGGGCACACGGCTGGGAAACAGTCCAGGTCAGCATAGCTGGATTAGAATAGATGAGTATCTGCCTAGCTATAGTGCTTTGAAGCTTATTAATAAATGCAATAGATCTCTGTGTCATTATTTGGGATCTAGAACAGGCATAGAGACAAAAATATTTATTTTTATGGTCTTGTATTAGTCAGGGTTCTCTAAAATAACAGAATTATAGAATGAATCTCTCCCTATGTATAGAAAGGGGGTTTATTGGAATTTGAGTTATGGGCTGTGGTCCTGCTAGTCCAACAGTGGCTGCCTATGAACAGAAGGTCCAAGAATCTAGGGAGTTGTTTAGTTCATTAGGCTAGATATCTCAGCTGGTTTTCTGGTTTTCCACCAGAATCCTGAAGTAGACTCTAACGCCAGTGGAAAAAAATGGATTTGTTCACAAAGGTAAGAGCAAGAAGGCCATGTCCTTCGGATAGTCTTCCGGCAGAAGCTGTGGCACCGATTAAGAGTTGTGTCTCCCCACCTCAAAGATCCTGCTTAGAAGGAGATCTCCCCACTTCAAATGATTGATATTAAGCAAAAATCCCTCAGACAAGTGCCCAGTCATTTTGGGGTTTTACTTAATTCCAGATACAATCAAACTGACAACCAAGAATAGCCATCCACAGGTCCACTTCTTGTCAACTTGACACACAATCGTATCTATGTCATGCTTAATTTCCAAATAAATAATCAGGGCATAATTAACACCTAAAATGATGTCACTATCCTACATACAATCGCAAAGGCCCCTCCAGAAACAAAAAGTTCTAGGCCAGCAGGACATGAGGTCACAGGAATAGGAAGCAAAATATTTCCTATTTGGTCAGTAAGAGTGATAGTTTCCACCCCTTGATTCCCAGACCCATGGATCCTAGATATGGGAGAAACCATACCACATACTGGATGCTGATTCAAAGCATACACCACCTTCTTGAGGACCCTGCCCTAAGCCTCCAGGTTGCAGAAACCTGCTTGGTGCTGTAACGGTGTCTAAGGTCTTTCTATAAGGTCCATTGCTTCAGGACAGTGGGGAACATAGTTAAGACCAGTGGGTTCCAGGATCATGGCCCACTGAAGCACAGTTCTGGCTGTGAAGTGAGTTCCTTGGCCAGAAGAAATACTATATACCATGATGGTAGATGAGGCAAATCCAGAGCTCAGTGTTAGTCTCTACAATTGGAAGATCTTGTACTCAGCAACAGCTGTAACCAGGTCAGTCTGGGTGACTGAAGTCTATGCTGTCAAGTCCAGAAATAACCCTAATCTTTGTCACTATGGCCACTTTATTTATTGACCCATTGGGCAATGACAGGAATGACTAGACGGTCAGGGACTTGGAAAGATCATGATTGGAAAATCAGTGAAAACATCTGGGGAATAAGTATGTGTAAAGATCTCTCCAAATGGGTGATAAATGTGAAAGTAAACTTTTCCCGTGTAAATGCTCATCAAGAGATGACTTCAATAATCGAGATGGATGACCCATTTTGTGGACAGTCAGCCTCTATCCCCAGCAATTTCTGAGTATTAGTTAATTCCAGATGTAGTCAAGTTGACAACCAAAATAGCCATCATATCTGCTAATATTATCTTTATCCTAAATTATTGGGGCACAAAGATTGTTGGTCTTCTTGCTTTGTTTTATTTTGAGATAGGGTCTCACTGCGTAGCTGTGGCTGTTCTGAGCTCACTATATAGACCAGGCTGGTTTTGAACTCACAGATAGACTAGGCTGGCCTCAAATACACATAGATCCACCTGTTTCTACCTCTGCAGTAATTAAAAGCATGTACTACCATGCTCTGACCCAAAGATTCTTCTTTGGATCATAGAAATGGGTGGCAAACAAAAGAAAGAGGCTGAATCAACTAAGTTCAACATGTTCTAATGTCATTGCATCTCCAAAAACTGTCCAAAGAATATGGACAGTAGTTGACTTCTTTATATACGGGAGTCAACAGAAGTAGAAACGGCAAGTTCAAAAGAAAGCCATCTTTCTCAATTTCTCCCTTTTCTGTTTTTTCTAAATGATAGACTTGGTTAAAACAAAAAACTCTTTATCACTAGAGAAACAGATTATTTGGTAAAATACCTAATATATTAGCATAAGAGTCTGACTTTGAATCCCTAATACCCGCATAAAAGCTTGTCATGAACAAAAAATCTGGGCACAGAGGTCTTTTCTGAGACTGATACTCCAACCAAGGACCATTCATGGAGATAACCTAGAATCCCTGCTCAGATGTAGCCCATGACAGCTCAGTATCCAAGTGGGTTCCCTAGTAAGGGGAACAGGGACTGTCTCTGACATGAACTCAGTGGCTAGCTCTTTGATCACCTCCCCCAGAGGGGGGAGTAGCTTTGCCGGGCCACAGAGGAAGACAATGCAGCCAGTCTTGATGAGATCTAATAAGCTAGGGTCAGATGGAAGGGAAGGACCTCCCCTATCAGTGGACTTGGAGAGGGGCATGGGAAGCGATGAGGGAGGAAGGGTGGGATAGGGAGATAATGATGGAAGGGGCTATAGCTGATTTATAAAATGAATAAACTGTAATTAATATAAAAAGTTAAATTTTAAAAAAAGCTTGTCATGTCAGCATGGCAGGGACAGAGACAAGCATATACCAAAAATTCACTAAACAAACAGCCTAATAGAACCAATGAGCTCCAGGTTCATGGAGAGACAGACCCTGATTCTAAAAAATAAAATAAGGCAGAGTATGATTAGAGGAAGATACCCAATGGCAGCCTCTGGCCTCCACACAAAAGCAAGCACAACTGCACACAAATGCATACAACATACATACACACAATAATAATAATAATGATAATGATAATAATAAAATGGACAGTGATTAAGAAAGATAGTTGATGTTGAACCTATGGCTTCACCATACACGCACATATAATACATCTTCAGGCATAAATGCATGTATCTACTTACATATATATATGTAGATATATGAATATATATTTTCATAAAGAATATTCATACTGTCCTAACTGACACTATGAAAATTTTTCCCTAAGTTCTTTTCCTATAACATAAAAGGATAAAGAAAGATTCAAGTACATATTAAATTTAAGTTTTAATGCCAGCACTTTAAAAGATCTCGATATTCAAAAGTTCTCAATTTCAGACTTTTAATCTCCAAGTATTCTATGAAAAAAGAAAGAAGTAATAGTATGGGTAAAGCTATTATGATCCCAATCAATGCTCCAATATTTACAGAGAATAGGCTATCCTACCTGTTAAAGAATCTCATCATAGCCTCAGGTTCCTTGAAAAATCTACTGAAAACATTGTTTATATAAATGCACTTCTGAAGATATGTACAAATTGTATAATTACTAGAAATATCATCTACTGCATTAGGACTTTGCCTAAGAAAGAATGAGAAGTTTATATAGTTTCATCCATCGAAAGGAAAAGCACTATGTAGATGCATGCTACAATGTGGTAACTGTAATTAACTTACCCTATGCATTCTATAGCAAAGACTGTGAACTTTCTTTAGAAACATGAAAACCAAAACAATCCACAACACATCATGGATATATGCTGGATAGTCAGCAGTACTTTCTCATTTGTCTTTCCTATGGGCAGATTCAAATCAGGAGCCAAAACCCTCCACAACAGTGGTTCTCAACCTTCCTAATGCTTGTACCCTTTAATACAGTTCCTCACCTTGTAGCAATCCCCAACCACAAAATTATTTTTATTGCTACTTCATAACTGTAATTTGCTCTGTTATGAATTGTTATGTATCTGTTTTCTGACTGTTGTAGGTGGCTCCTGTGAAAAACTGAAAGCCACTTCTCTAGAAGAAATCTGTGACATTTGTGAGGCTTTTTTTTCCCGTTATCATTCTGACTACTGGTTACTGCTAAAGTTCAGCTTTCTTGTCTCTGAACACCCTGTATGACGAAGGAGAAAGAGGCCTGTATATGAAATGTCTGCGAATGTGTGGATATTTGAACAAAGTAAAAGAACGTCCTACCATCGATGAAATTCCTCTCAAAACTACAGAGCCTGAACCTTAAATCTGTTTGACACATAAAGATTAGACATCTTTTGCACAATTTAAAAAACACTGAAATTCTTGGAAGGCACTTACCAAATAAACAGATAAAGATTGGGTTATTTTTAAGTTTATCGATGTTTTTCCAAGAGGAAAAGTTTAGTAATAGTTTCAAATTTAAACTCCTGTAGCTTTCAAGCTTTAAAAAGAATTGTTATAAACAAGTAAAATGCAGAGAAGAGCTGAGGGAGGGAAGAAAAGAAAAGTTTAGAAGATAGCATATGAAATAAAACAGGAAAAATGTTTCTAGGAATATGTCAAACTTATATACACAGGAAGCAGTGAATGACTCAAAAACTATTAAGCACAATAACCCTTCAAGAAAGCCTTGAACAACCAAACTACCTATGCAAGTTTATAGAGATGATTATCTACAGTTTTCTTCCCATAAAATACTGTAAAACAAAAACCAGTTTAAAGTTGACATGGTATATACCTAGGAGTGGTATACCTGGGGTTTGAGGTAAAGCTTTTTCCAATTTTCTAAGAAAGCACTAGACTGAGTTCCAAAGTGGTTGTATAAGTTTACACTCCTACCAGCAATGGAGGAGTGTTCCCCTTTCTCCACACCCTCGCCAACATGCACTGTCACTTTAGATGTTGATCTTAGCCATTATGATATGTGTAATATGGAATCTCAGAGTCATTTTGATTTGCATTCCCCTGATGACTAAGAAAGTTGAGCATTATGTGCTTCTCGGTCATTTGAGATTCCTCTCTTGAAAATTCTTTTTAGTTCTGTGTCCCATTTTTAACTGGGTTGTTTTTGGTTTTGGTGTTTGATTTCTTGAGTTCATTATATATTTTGGATACTACCCGTTTGTCAGAAGATCTTTTCCTAATTTGTAGAGTGTTGTTTCATTCTATTGACAGTGTACTTTGCCTTACAGAAGCTTTTCAATTTCAAGAGGTCGCATTTATTAATTGATGATCTTGGAGCCTGAGCTGTTGGTGTTCTGTTCAGGAAGTTGTCTCCTGTGCCAATGAGGCTCTTCCTCTTCTAATAGATTTAGTATATTTGGTGTTATATTGAGGTTTTTGATCCACTTGGATTTCAGTTTTGTGCAGAGATAAGTATGGATCCATTTGCATTCTTCTACATGTAGACATCCAGTTAGATCAGCACCATTTGTTGAAGATGCTGTCTTTTTTCCATTGTATGGTTTTGGCTCCTTTATCAAAAAGCAAGTGTCTATTAGGTATGTGGGTTTATTTCTGGGTCTTCTACACAATTCCACTGATCAAGCAGACTATTTCTTTGCCAATATCATGCAGTTTTTATTATTACTGCCCTCTAGGTACAGCTTAAAGTCAGGAATGGATATATCTCCAAAAGTTCTTTTATTGTATAGGATTGTTTTAGCTATTCTAGGTTTTTTGTTTTTCCATATGAAGTTGAAAATTGTTCTTTCAAGGTATGTAAAGAACTTTGTTGATATTTTGATGGGGACTGCACCACTCTAGGGAATATACCCAAAAGAGGCTCCACCATACAACAAAGACACTTGCTCGACTATTTTCATAGCAGCTTTATTAACAACAGCCAGAATCTGGAAACAATGTCTCTCAACTGAGGAGAGACACAGATAAAGAAATTGTGGCATATTTATACAATGCAATACTACTCAGCTATTTAAAACAAAGAAATTATAAAATTTGCAGGTAAATTGATGGAACTAGAAAAGATCATCCCGAGTGAGGTAATCCAGACTCAGAAAGACATACATAGTATGTACTCATCACTTATAAGGCAATTTTAGCTATATAGTACATACAGGATAAGCATACTACCGGTTATAGACCCAAAGAAGGTAAGTAACAAGGAGGATCCAAGGGAGGATGCATGAATTTCACTTGGAAGGGGAGACAGAATAGACAGAGGGAGTGGCTGAAGAGAGGGAACAAGGTAGGAGAGGGAACACAGAGAGTTAAGAGGCTGGAGATCAGACCTGGGGAGAGTGAGGATGAGGACAGAAGCCTGTAGAGAAAAAAGAAACAAAGAGTGGGGGCTTCTTTGTGACAAGCAGGAGACCTAAGTCAGGGGAGGCCCCTGGGAGGATATAAGGGAGATTCAAGCAGTGACTCCTAGTAGCACAGGCCAGAGAGACTAGTGAAGGGAGGGGAACTCCAATCCACCCACAAGAACTTCACCCCAAAATTTATCCTCCCTATGAGATGTGCAGGGATAAAGGTAAGAGCACACAGAGCAGAGATTGAGGGAACGCCCAGCCTACGCCTGGCCCAACCAAAGACCCACCCAATCAGAGAGTGCCAGCTCTTGACACTATGAATGATACTCTGCTAAACTTGCACACAGGAGCCTGACAAAGTTGTCCTCTGAGAGGCTCTACCCAGCAGCACCTCAAAAGAGATGCCAAGACTCACAGCTAATCATTGGGTGATGCATAGGGAGCCTTGTGGAAACGTGGGAAGAGAAAAGGACCTGGAGGCAACAGGAGCTCCACAAGAAGACCAACAGGGCCAACTGACCAGAGCCCAGAGGGGCTTGTCATTTATGAACTGGACCTAGGCTCCCTACAAAGATGTAGCAGATGGACAGCTGAGGCTTCATGTGAGTTGCCTAATAAGGGAGGTGGAGCCTGCACTAGACAAAAAAAGTTCAAATACTGTGTCCAAAGAGACTGATTAAAATAGTTTATATAAAGTGACAGGTAAAGACTATTGCCATACCTCGCCTGGGCAGTATAGGAGAGCTGGCCCTGGTAGCGTGGGTGCAGGAGACCTGGCCAGATGGTAAAAATTCGGGAGAGCTGGCTCCAACCCTCACCCAGGTAACATGGGAGAGCTGGCCCCACCCCCTGCCTTGGCAGTATGGGAGAGCTGGCTCTGGTATTGTGGGCACAGGACAGCTGACAGGCTAACCAACTCAGCTACCACCCAGGCCTAAATCCAGGTCTTTTGAGTTGGCCCACCCCAAAAATTTTGCTCTCTATGAGCTGTTGGAATACATGAAGAGCAAAGTCCTGCAGATCTACAGCCAGAGGATCTCCACAGCTCAGGGTAACAGCAGGATAACTCAAGAGTCTCTAGGGGGTCCAGGATTGATCGTGTAGCCTTCAACTAGACTAAAGACTCATGGCAATAAACATTTGTAAGTGAAGCTGTTTGGGCAAATGGGCATACTAGGTGACACATCAAAACTTCCAATGCCACTCTGATAAACAAATAAGTGATGGAGAGACAGGGAAGACAGAGGAGCAGAATGGAACATGCACAAAAAGCTGCAGCTGACAGAGGAACAGGGCGTGGCTCAGGGTCACCCATCACTAAGGTGTTTTTTTTTCTTTTCTTTTCTTTTCTTTTAGAGAGGGGAAGATTAGAAGGGTAGAGGGCAGATAAGCACGGGCTAGTACATGAGACTGGAGTGCATGGTGTAAAATTCCCAGAGATTCAATTTAAAAAATATGTTAAAAAAGTACTGCCACGAAACAGGAAAGATCTGATCCACAATAACTGATTCACTACAACTACATAGGTAAAATACTGTCTGAAAAGACTCACAAAGCATAAAGCTAAGCCCCTTTTAAAATAATCTCTTTTCTCACCCTTAAAACTACTAACTGCTCAGACTTTAAGTCTGCATTATCCAGATCAATATTTCAGACAGTCTATTGTAATAGCAACTATGATTTTCACTGTCGTGTAGGAAAATCTACTTGGAATAGTATTGAAGTCTAAAGTTAATGGTTACCAGAGGAACCAGGGCAGTTACTAGTTATATTGTCTGGTCTTCGAGGCATTGGCACATCAAACGACAAAGCCAGTACCACCATGAAGTAAGAGTATGCACACTGTATGTACAGATAAGATAATATGAATGGGTGAATGTGATTTCTCTTCAACGTATCTTAAGGACCAAGAATTGCTTTTGGACAGTATATCCATATATAAGTAAAAATGCCTTACACTTTCAAAAACAAATGAAATGCAATAGTGCATTTACTATTTACTGTCAGTAAATTTTCTGACAGCTGATAAAAAAATAATTGGCTTTTAATTCATGGACAAAATTTACAATTTATGCTCAATAAGAACAAATGTCATAAAATTTAGCTAAATTTAATTTACATCCCCATTCATACTGCTAGAAATACAGCAAGTGAGAAATGAACAAACAATGGAAAAAAATTAACTTAAAAAGTAAACCTGATTGTTCTAAACAAACATAAAAATCTAAGCTGGTAAGTATACGCATACTATGCTTCATATATGTGCATATGTGTTTAATTATGAACAAATATTGATATATAAGCATTTAAAGAAGTGATTCTCAATTGTTCTAATGCTGTGATCCTTTAATACAGTTCCTCATGTTGTGCTGACCCCAACCATAAAATTATTTTTGTTGCTACTTCATAACTGTAATTTTGCTACTGTTATGAATTGTAATGTAAATATGTGTTTTCTAGTGGTCTTGGAATGATGCTAAAGGATCATTCAACCACGCCAATAAGAGAGTTGTAACCCACAGGTTGAAAACTGCTGATTTAAAGACTTATAGATATGAAAAAGGGGCAAAAGATAAACGAGACTTCACATATAAGATATATAAAAATTCATGAAATAGGAATAGATAGCATGTCTTTCAAAGAAAAATGGCAAGCAAAATTGAATTAAGAAATAAACACAGGAGGACTATTAAGAAAATACCAGAAGAAAATTCCTTTTACAAAGTATAAAGCAAATAAAAGAAAATACTTTAAACAGTTACATATATAAACATTAAAAATAGTTTAATTCAGGGTTGGAGAGCTTAGCTATTAAGAACAGGCGGTTGATCTTCCAATTGACCGGGCTACAATTCCCAGTACCCAGTGGGTAGGTGACTCCGTACCTCTAGTCCCAGGAGGTTTAATGTCTTCTGACCTTTGGAGGTACTGAGCACATACATACATACATGTAAAACAATTCACACATAAAATAAAATGAATACAATGAAATTTATTTTTTAAATTTAATCATAAATATTTAATTTCTAATTAGATATTCTGTTTTCTGATTATATGCTTTGTTGCAACAAAAAAATAATTTAGCTCTTTCCAGTATCCTATTTTATGTTCCAAAAAAAAAAGTACATATAGTATCTTTACTCCCCCCACCCCCAGGAAAAGACCACAGAATTTCTCCATTTTAATTTAGCAAGTTTTAGGGATGATTTTCTGTATCTTTATAAATGTTAAAATACAGAAAGGAAACTCTTTAACTTACTTCATAATATTTATTCCTCTATTCAATAATTTATTTTCTACAAATAAAATATTCACTTTTGAAAACCTTAAGTCTTCCTTCAAAACAAAGTAACACAGTTTAGGCTATTAACAATTTATCCTATTTAGAAATGAAGGGATATTTAAAAGAAACAAGAAACAACCAACCTAAAGTAAATTGAGTGTAGGACAGATATAGAAGGATATAGTCATCTTTTAAGGATTATAAGAGTCTTAATAAATATATTCTTAATTGTGTAGCCAAACTATTTTATTTTAACATGTTCATGGCAGCTTATTTCTGTAAACTATAAAGTGGTGTGTTAAGCATACCACTGGCAAGCATATTCTAGTATTTTTACAAGTTGCTTTTCCCATTTTAAAACCATACTGCCCCCAAAGGTCATGGCTTTCATTCTTTTTAATGATTCTAAATAGATCTGCAACTGTTCTCTACAGTAAACAATCCACACTTAGTTTGCCTACTGTACTGTATTATTATTTCAATAATAAAGACCATAGAGAAGAAAACAGAAACAAGGAAATTATAAAGAGATTTTTCAATTAGTAAGTGTGAAATCTCCTGGACAAATGCAAGGTCTATGTATCTGCACTGGCTTACACTTTATGAAAGAATAAAAAATAAAGATACATCTTAGACCTTTCCAATAATTAGCATGCTCATTATATACCTAAGAGGAGATAATTTTTGTGAATAGTAATAACTGAAAAAAATAATCTTTTAAGAGTGGAGTCATCTGAGTGAATGAATTCATGAATAAGTGAAGCCAACCCCCTAATCTAAAAGACATATAAAAAGTGAACAATTAACTAAAATAAGATTTTTCTACTCAGAACTGTTATTTTATTGTAAATCTGGTCAAAAGTCTGTATCTGAGGAGCTGGGGAGATGACTCAGTGGTTAAAAGCATTGGTTGCTCTTCCAGCAGACATGAGTTTGATTCCCAGCAACCACAAAGCGACTCACAACCAGTTCCAGGGAATCTAATATCCTCTTCTAGACTTTATAGGCATCTGGAATGCAAGTGGTGCCAGACATATATGCCAGCAAAATATCCATACACATAAAATAAAAATAAATCAGCTGGGCAGTGGTGGCACAAGTCTTTACTTAACCCCAGCACTCGGGAGGCAGAAGCAAGAATATCTCTGAGTTTGAGGCCAGCCTTGTTTACAAAGTGAGTTTCAGAACATGCAAGGTTAAACAGAGAAAAGCTGTCTCAAAAATAAATTATCTGGCTAATTAATTAATTAATTAATTAATTAATTAATTAATCTGTTTTTAAAAATTTTACAGTCCATAGCTGGGAAGGTCATAGGCCCTGCTGAGATGAGAGGGAAACAGCATACAATTGTTCCTTTGCTAAATGACCACAATGTCAGATTGTCTTCTAAATATTTATGTTTATACCTACAGATTTGTGCTGATCTCAACTTTAGTCACAGAAGCTTCTTATTGCAGTGGGTAGCAGTTAACATAAAGACTTATTGGTCAAAGTTCTGAGAATGAGTGACTGTGAGGGCTCAGCCCTTAATAGGGCTAAATGAGACATCTAAACCAAGTCCCATTACCCCTAAGGCTCAGGGAATATCATGAAAGGAGGGAAGAAAGACTAAGAGACAGAGAATGGGAGGAATGCACAGAGCATGGCTACTGTACTCATAAACCAAGGGCTTAAGGGCTGCTGAGGTGCATATAAAGACACACACAAGATTAAAGCAATCAAAATTCCAAGATGGATAGAGAAAGTTAACAAAGCCATCTCCCTAGCTAAGGAGCTATTGGCAGCTGGTGGAGGAGGCAGAGCCTTTCTTTCTCTCTCTCTCTCTCTTTCGTTCTTTCCTTCTTCCTCTTTTTTGGTGAGAATATGCCCCTGTCCCAGTAAGTGGCATCACCTCCATAAGCATACAGGCAGCAATAACTAGATCAGAGCTTGAGACTATGCCTATTTAGCAAAATTATGGAGTAGTTTCACCCCTGAGACTATGATCTTCCTAGCCATGGGTTCTTAGCCAGATTTACAGCATTAGCCTTACATTTTTCTCCTGAGGAACATGCCTTAAATCAAACTGCCCTCTAAATTCATATCTCTATATGCATAGATTAATGCAGTTCTAAGAACTCATCAGAGAAATTTCTTTGTCAGTAGAATGCAGTTAAAACTCAGGACTGGTGAGTTTATTCTTAGTACTTTGACCACTCATGGGAATATACAGCTTGGGCTAAGCCCAGAGTCTTTCTAACTATCCCTAAGCCTAGGGCCTGGAAGCTTCTAGCCTCCGTACAATATAATCTTCAAGCCTGGACCTTGAAGACTTTAGCTCCAAGACTCCATCTGCTAACCTAGACCTAGAATGTTTTAGCCTCCAAGACTTATTGCTGAATAAGCTCATCCCTTCAAGTTCTTTCTGAATTCTGGTCAGCAGGTTCAACTCAGCTGTTTGGCTCAAAACTCCTCTCCAAACTGGCTGCTTCAAACTAACTTCTCTAAGCTTCTCACTGAATTGCTCTGCTTGGAAAAACTGCCTCTGAATTCCACAAACTAAACTGCACTGACTGCATAAACTAAATGGAACTGAATATAAAAGCACAAACTTAACTGATCTTAACTGATCTCAACTGAACTCAACTGCATTCAACTGAACTGCACACCAAACCAATTAATTCTCTCCTCTCTCCTCGAATTGCTCTTACATAGCCTCTCCTTCCCGTCTGTTCTTGTCAGAGTTGGGGGTATCAAATCCTCTATCTCATTATATAAAATCTTTTTCTGATTCATCACTTTGTCTGCCCCCCAATTAGATATCATTGTTTGGGATTATAGGTATGTACTAAGGCATGTCTATATTCCAGCCAAAGAAACAAAGGTATGTATTCCAGCCAGATCATACTATAATACTGAATGTGTCTGCATTCCAGCTGGATCACATAGACCTAGAAGGTCTTTAGATGTGATCCCTTGTCAGAGCAGTCATGTTGGTGGATTAAAATTCCTCTACATACCAGTACTATACTGACTATAAATTAAATCTTTACAAAATATTTTGTAAAAATTAAACCTCTAGAAATTGAGCTGAAGATATGAAATTAGAAAAGGAAGTTATGTCTTATAGAAATGATTACTTCTAATATATTTTACCTTTGTGGATATATTTATATATCAGGTCTATATACAATGCAGACACAGAATTTTTTTAGACATAATACATCATGGCCATTTTGGGGGGAGGAACTTGCTCATAGGATCAAAAATAAGGCTAAATTGTAACTATCTGTATATTGTCTCTAACTTCAACTTTGTTTGTTAAAACAGGAGCTGTTTAAGTTTTAAAATGCACAAGATTTTAGAAAGACTTATGCAGGTGAGTGTCTGAAAAGTTTTCTGCACCTTCTGTCAGTAGTAGGATGCCATCTGCTTGTGCCATGAATCTAACAAACCCTCAGCAGTTTCCAACACTGACAGGAAAATCTAGTTGTGTGGCTAACAATGAAAATACACTCTAAATCCAAGATGAACTATTTAACATATTCTCACATATTCTTAAAAGCAGTGACCTGTTTGTCTACTTTTCCTCAGGTCACTATTTTTTTAATAAATGCAAATCTCTGATTTAAATGGTTTCTATTAAATAACTGGTAATCTACTATTTTGATTCACCATCTGAAAAATAAGTATTTTGTTTGCATTTTAAGTCATTACTATCTTGTACAACTATCAACAACTAAGAAAGAAAGTACATCCAAAACAAAATACCCTTTTTACTATCTCTCTGACTTAAACTTCCAAGTTTCCTGGGGCAAAGATAAGGTCCATTATCATGTGGTATGTAAAACACCAATGAATGGCAGCTGTCCTAGTCACTGTTCTATTGATGTGAAAAGACACTGTGACAAAGGCAACTCTTACAATAGAAAGCATTTAATTGGGGGCTTGTTTAGTTTTAGAGGCCTCGTCCATAATCGTCACAGCAGAGAACCTGACGACAGACAGGCACAGTGCTGCGAGTTAGCTGAGAACTCCTACTTGATCCACAAAAGAAGGGCGCGAGAGGGAGCCTGGGTGCAAGGGTTCTTTTAAACCTCAAAGCTCAACCCTACTTACAGACTTCCTCCAACAAGGCCACACTTATTCCAAAAAGGCCCTATCAACTAATCCTTCTAATTCTTTCAAATAGTGTCACTCCCTGGTGACTAAACAGTTCAAAATTATGAGCCTATGGACACCATTCTTGTTGAAATTCCCACAACAGTCTGTATACTAATTACTGGGCACATTACTTAAGCCTAAACAAAACTCTGCAAATGGAAACTATTTTGCCAGACCATTTTGCAGGAAGTCTCAGTGGATCTACCAATTGGAAAGTTTTACATTTGTTTGAGCAATTGGCGCAAACTAAAAATATCTTCAGAAAAGATTCTAGAAAAAATGTAAGGAAATGCTATGAAAATTCCTGTGCCTAAGACTTTAAACTTAAAAATGACTCACAGTAAATGATTTTTTAAACTGAATTTACAGTTCTCTTTTGCATAAACACAACAATATGAATGATATCTAGACTTAGGTCGAAAACCTTCACAAAAATTTTTTACATTTATTTGTTTATGTGTGTGTGCAGTGTGCTCATGTGACATGTCCTACATGTGGACATGACTTCTGAAACAAGTAGCAGGCATCACTTCTCTCCATTCTTCATGTGCGTTCTGGAAGTCAAACTCACACTGTCAATATGTATGCATCTTTAAAATGCCATCTTGCCAACCACCAAAATCTCCACATAATATTAGCCACACCTGGGCTGCAGAGATGGCTCAGAAGTTAAGAACACTGGCTATTCTTCCAAAGGTCCTAAGTTCAATTGCCAGCAACCATATAATGGCTCATAGCCATCTATACTGAGATCTGATATACAGGCACATATGCAGGAAGGATGCTGTATAAATAATGAATAAATCTTTAACAAAAAAATATTAGCCACACCTTAAGCATATTAAGCACTTATTATATATAAGATTTTAAAAAGGTTTTCACATGAAAATTGTTGACACTTGGAAAGCTTTACTTGAAAATTTTTAAATATATTTACTTTAAAACCCATCAGATAATCAACCATGTTAACACTGTGTCACATCATTACTATTTAAACTTTGTGAGGATAACACTGGTTATAAACATGCAACCTAGAAAACTTAGTTTAAGGGCTTGAGAGACAGCTTGGGGCAAGAATGCTTATTGTGAAAACAGAAAGACCTAAGATTAAATCCACAGAAAAGCTAGAAGAGCTGTGCAAGCATGAAGAGAATGTTAAGCAGGATGGCCAAAGCATCGAATACAGAAATCCGTGAAAGACTGTCTAAAAGATAAGGTGGAGAGGAGAAAGATGGCCAGCACGCCGTCCTGACCTTCTCCTGCATGAGTGCACACAACTACAGGCACACATATGTATGCACACACATGCCACTTACACACACCCAAAAGCAAATTTAAAAAAAATAAAGAATAAGGTATTGTTTGCTTTTAAGAAACTGAAAACAGACTAGTTTGGCTTTGATGAGATCCATGAACACTTCAGAAAAAAATGGGTTTGTAGACACCGGAAATTCAGGTGGAGGAAATGCTTTTGGTGACATGTATACATATGTGCCTCTGTATCAAGATGGAGAAAGATCAAGATTACAAATGTACTTTTTTATCTGCCTATCTGTAGTTACAGTCTTCAAAGCATGTCATCAGCTATTAGGGTGATGTTTATCATAAATAGACGACTAGTAAGCAAGGCAACCTGGAACAGGTTTTATCATTTTTCCTATTTATAATTTCCTCATGTTTACCTGGAAAATTAGTAGAGATGCCCTCATTCATTCATTTAATCTCACCATTTAGATGTAAAGACTGATAACACATACTTTGGCTTAATCATCATTGTTTGTTGGTGATTAAATAATATATATGTATATCTGAGTGTTTGTGTATGACATTCTACACATACATGTAAAGAATAAAGAATATGCTCTGGAAAACTTAAAAGCATTAATCTTATCAAATGAGAAGAATTAGTGAACACTAAAGTATTTTCCCATCATAATAAGAAATCTGGGCTGGAGAGCTAGATCTGATATTAAAGGCTTACAAATGTAACATCAAGATATCTAACAAACACACCACAATTCACAAACAAGCTTTACTACTATCCTCAGTATCAGGCAACACATTTTTTCAATCCTTTTTAAATGAGAAGCAGGAGGAGCAGGGGGTGTTGGTAGTTTAGAACACTGGATTCCAAGTTCACTTCCTAGAACTCACATTGGACAACTCACAATCATTTGCAACTACAGTTTCAGAGGATCAAATGCCCTCTTCTGGCCTCTGTGAACACCTGCACATATGGTGTGTGTGTGTGTGTGTGTGTGTGTGTCTGTGTGTGTGTCTGTGTGTGTGTCTGCGTGTCTGTGTGTGTGTGTACGCACACACATATATGTATGCTACAAACCTGTTTTTAAAGATTAACTCATTTTAAAATGAGAAAAATTCTATACTCAAAGGAAAATGGCTCTAACAAAATAATTGATGGTAGTTTATTTGCAGCAACTATTTAAATGAAGGGAAATACAATTTAAATGAACACCTATCACCATCAGTCTTGCTTAGCTCAAAAATAAAGACATTTCTCCTGAATGCTGGCACTATTATATCTAGAATTAACCAGTATTTCAATAATTAGAATTAGAAAAATGATTCATCTGTTTGACTGCTGGCACAGTGACGATTGTGGAAACGAAAGTGGGATTATCACTGGAGTCCTGAACTCAGAATAGTACCTCCTTTTTTTTTTTTACTCCCAGTAGAAATAAGGTATAATAGTTAGTAATTAGCATAAGAAATCTTATCTTAAAGCTGGTTTCTACTTTTAGGTAGTTTTGTTCTGTTTTTTTTTTTTTTTTAATTTTCATTCTGAGGTAGTGCTTTTTTTTTTAAGATTTATTTATTATGAATACAATGTTCTGCCTGTATGTGTGCCTGCATGCCAGAAGAGGGCCAGCTCTCATTACAAATGGCTGGGAGCCACCATGTAGTTGCTGGGAATTAAACTCAGGACCTCTGGAAGAGCAGTCAGTGCTTTTAACCCCTGATCCATCTCTCCAGCCCCAGAAACAGTTTTACCTATACAAAAGCTGAAAAAAATATACATATGAAGGTTGCAAGCTGGGCGTGGCACACACCTGTAACTCCAGCACCTAGGTAGTAGAGAGGCAAAAGTTTAGTCATTCTCAGGAGGGAACAAACTCCTACAAGTTGTCCTCTGATTTCCACATGCTCGAAGCAGCATGGTCATGCATACACACATATACACACACTCAGTAAATGTTAAAAAATAAAAATAAAAAAGCAAATTTGTATTTGCATCTTTATTTGTATTCTGAAACTACAAAATTACTATAACAATTTTAAAATGGTTTTTTAATTTGTCAGTAACTGTTTATTAAATGACAGAACTAGGAAAAGAACTGGTGAATATGTAAATTGGGCTTGAAATACTTTCCTGCATGACTTTGTTTTATTCATTTTCTAGGGCAGTTGAAACTGCTAGTCAGTAAGGATGTAAGGGACTGCTGGCTACCTGAGACAAAGTCTTGGCACTAATGTGAAATAAGATAGACCAAGGCCACCCTCCCGTATTGTGTGACTGGCCCAGTTAGAAGACATATCCATGACAGTCCAAAGACAGGCATCATCAGGGTGGATGCAATTGGAGTATCTCATGAACAGTGTTTTTCAAATCAAATATGACTTAGACTGAAAATATGAAGGACAGAATTCAAAATCAAAATTTTAAACGCTCAATATAACAGCAATTTTCACAATTTAATTTGAAACAAATAGTACAAGCTGTGATGTTCACGCTGCTAAAATTATTTTCCAAAAACAATTTCTAAACTTCTTGTTATTTACATTTTTAATTTCAAGATAAACCAGGCGTGTTGGCACACACCTGTAATTCCAGCACCGTGGGAGGCAGAAACAGATGGATCTCTGTGAGTTCCAGGCCAGCCTGGTCCACAAAGTGAGTCCAGGACAGCCAAAGCTACACAGAGAAAGAAACCCTCTCTCAAGGAAACAAAAACAAAACAAAATTTCAAGATATATTTTACCTCACTGATTACAATATAATTAAGACCTTTCTATAACTGTATTTTGACTGTATTTATACAGTATAATCCTGAATTCAAGCTTTGGAGTTCAGCTGTCACCAAGAAACAATTCTGTAAATAAGATTTGCATGTTGCCTCATGACTATGACTTTAGAGAAACCAGACTGAGATGGATCCCTATTAGAAGGGAGGTAACAATGCATCTGTTTTTTTTTTTTCTTAAGGGGAAACAGAGACTACTGGAAGCAGCAACAAAAGCACCAGGATTTGGTTCAGGCTCAGAAGTGGGTTCCAGACCAGGTCCAGGAACAACTACAATTGCCACAACTTCAGAAAAAGCAAAGACCAGGCTGGTAGTTAACGGTTCATAGGCACTCAGGCTAAGGAGACAATGTCTGCTGCCCCTGGATCTGAGAATAAACCTCACAAAGGTGAACACAGGATGCAGATTTGATTGATGTTGAGTTCTAGTCTTGAGACAGAATCTTCTAATGGAAGAGAGGCACTAGAAGGCACTAGAGACACTTTGAGATGAACACTCAGATGCCCTTCAAAGATCAAAGCAATAGCCAACAACTGGTAAAAGTAAAATTACAATGTGGTTCACAGTTGACACCTTTGGCATAGATACCACATCGTGTCTACTTTTCTTGATCAAGTATACTACAGTTCCCAACTTATGCATCATCATCCTGGAAATATCTATTTCCCCGCTTAGAAGAAAAAAAGAAAATTAATAGAAATGTGCCTTAGTGCTTTGGCCAACCTAATATGAAAGTATCAAACACCAGATGAATACCTCATAACCATGCTGTCCAAAAATAAGGTTACCGTATCATTTACCATTAAATATCAGGACTACATGAGAATTAGACAGAGGCCTAGGAAAATGGCCAAATAACACTGTCAAAATAATTGGTAATAAAAGAGATATATTGTTAATAAAGGAATACCCTGGTCCCAGGAGTAAAGACTCAAATTATTCCAAATCTGGGGGACTTTTGAATTACGATCTTCATAGCACTGGTCCTGTTTATTTTGATAACCAAAAACAAAGCAGTGCTATGTCTCCAGAGGGGATCTACAGGAGATCACAATAGGCAGGCAAAGGAAAGAGGACTTAAATTCAAACAGCAAAAGAGAAGAACAAGGATACCAAGAAATCTCAGACTGACCCTGTTTTCTTCTCTTCCCCTTGAGGGCTACCCTTTAGTACCCTTTAGTGGGTTTAACAAAATGGTTATCAACATAGTCTCAGTGAGCCTGCCTGGCTGGCCTGATCCTTGAACTTGACTGGCTATTAATTATTATAGTGTGTCTAAGAATGCTTGTGTCTTTAGCTTATTTTCTCTCTTCTGCCTACTAAGACATCTCATATGTCAAACATCCCAAAATTCATCATTTATTTATGTATAATAACCAGTGAATGTTCTACAGTGACAGCAGCCACTCTCACACTCATGCACTTTTATATGTATTTCTGTCATACAAAAATGTGTATGAGCCCAGCTCACAGCCTCACAATGAAAAATAGACACTCCCTTAATCTTACCTACAATTTCCTGTTATTGCCACTAATACACCACACTGTCCTGCTTACAGGAAACCTACTATACAAAACATTGTGCATTAGAACAACCTGGTTTAACAAGAAAGGAGCATAGAAGAAACACACGTACTGCTTACTCAGAGTTGTTTTTTAGCTTACTCAGAGTTGCTTTTTAAAATGCACAACTAAAAATTAAATTCAGGAAAATGAAAGGAAACTGAAAACAGTAACTTAAATCACTACTATCCCTTAATCAAAAGTTTACTATCTTTGTATTTATTTGTATGCATTCACCAGCAACTAACAAATGGTGTGGTAATTCAAAATGTCTTAAATTTTCCTTACGTGGGATAATCTCTAGTTAGATATTCAAATTTCTATCATAAGACTATAATTATGAGCTCCCAGCTATACAGTAAACTAAACAGAATTCCTTAAAATACTCTTAAAACTAAATACCTAGTCATCATTAAACAAAAAGTATATAAGGTTTATTGAAGGGTAAAATGACCTAGACATTACAGTAGGTTTCTAAAAGTTATGAAAACAACCAACAGATTACTAATTACTACAGAGAAGGGATCTTTGTTCTATGAATTTCTGTGACAATCTAGATAGCAATGTCATAGAGCCTATGTCAATTATTTCTTACACAGACTGAAGTTCGTGCCCTATACATACAAAACACAAGCACAGTCAACTGCAGACAGGCATAAATGGTCAAGTCATTCATAAGGGAACTAAACAGAACCAAGAGAAGAAATACAACATGCTAAGCAACTGTCTAAAGAAATAGGGAGGAATAGATGAAATCAGTAAGATGACGGTGATGGCAGTAATCTGTTTCACACAGGAAGGATGGCAAAGGAGGCCGCTTTTAGAACTAAAAATCCTCCCTGGAAGACAGCAATGGATTTTAAGGTAACATGTGAATTACAGAAGTAGAATATCATCACATTTCTAAAAACATTTAAACTTATTTTTAATAGATCCAGCAATTATTAATATTTATAGACTAGTGTGAGGCGTGCACACATACACATACTCACATACACACTTAGTCATAATGAGGGTTTTCAAGTGTATTGTTTAATGAGTAAACGGGGATTGTAGTTTGGCTCCTGGGTAAAAGCACTTGCTGCACAAGCCTGGCGCCCGGAGTTCAATCCCTGCAACTCAGGATTAAATCTGCGTGAGGTGGCACACATCTGTAATTCCAGAACTCCTATGCACTATGGGAGGTAGAGATGGGAGAATCATCTAGAAGATAGCCTGGAGTATGCAGCATAGCAGAAACCACAAAAGAGATCGCAGGTAGAAAACAAAAGCCAACTCCTAAAAGTTGCCATCTGACTTCCATACCTTGGTACGAGCTCATACCCCCTACACTCACAGACACACTCACAGACACACTCAGACACAGGCACACACATACACACATTAATAAAATAAAATGTAAATGAATTAAAAAGAAGAAAGAAAAAAGCATCGTGGGTGCTTACGATACACTAACAACATTGTATAGTAAAAGCAGAAAGGAAGCTGCTCAGAAAGGCAAATTTTCTATTTTATTCACATATGTATGAATATATATACACACATATAACCCAGCTCCATTATTACAAGTATCTCAGACAATAATAAACATCATGCCTGATATAATCCCATTTGTGTGTTTTCATATAGATTCACTTAGCCATTTACCTGCTTACTAAACTAGTTTAGAATGAAAACTAAAAGACCAAATATTCAATACTCTCAATGTGTTGTTTACATTAAGCATCTAATTTGACAAAAAATAAAGTTAAAGTAGTAATTCACATTACAAATTAATAACCCAAGTTATAAGAAATAAATGAATTAATCTTAAGATAGCTGAAAACAGCCAAAAGCTACTTTAAAAAAAAAAAGATATTTGATGTTATTAAGTAACTTTGGCATTCGTACCAAACCTTTATAAAGACATCCCCACCTGCAGGTTGGCCTGACATACAACATGCTGAGAGCAGGAATATGCGGGAACGGTTACTGCCATCCATCGCTGTGAAAATTAATAGCTTTGTAACAGCTGGAGAAATAAGGTATGGCACAGCAATTCAATTTGTTACCAAAAAAAAAAAAAAGAAGTGTGGGCAAAGTCCATTCATAACAGTCTCTTCCCACAGCCACCTACATGTTAATCCATTATTCAAATGCCAAAGACAACAGCAGGCACACATACTCGGCCAGTAAGTCACCATTGTAAGGGCTGCATAAACACTTCCAGTTCAGTCATCGAAGCATAATAGATAAAGACAGAAACATGGCTTCCAAATTTTTGAAAAATAAAACTAGTAACCACTTTGAAAACAACATGATTACATACATGGCTAAATTAAGCTTACAGCAATGCACCTACATCAAGTTTAGAAAGCATTATTATCAAAATCCCCTTAAGTTTCTAGACACTGAGTTTCAGAAATCAATACAATGTTCTTTTCCTTTCAATAGTGAAAAATCAAAATGAAACTAGCTTTTATTCCCCAGTTTTTAAAACTCTCGGGGTATAAGCATATGGAAATTAAATTATAAATTATAAAAGGGTACTTACTAATAGATAACAATATTTACTAAAAGCCTGCATGGGCAACAAAAGTTTCAAAACTATCTACTGTACTGCCTCTACAGAAAGAAACTTCCTCCATTAAGTGCAGGATGTCATTTTGCCATCCTCAGCAGCAGGGCCCTGGTGCGCCCTGGCGTGGCAATACACCTGCTTTAGATCCCAGTATTCCTCACAGATAGGTGTGGCCATGGGTCTAAGTTCTGGCTAGCCACAGAAACATTCTGGGAAGGTTGCTTGAAAGGTAGGATTAACTGAAAGGTACTGAATACAGACGTAACGGCTGGAGTTCCTGTAGACACAGTTGCTGGTGAGATCCCCTGTAGTAGGGAAGCCACACATGCCCTAAGATAGCACAAAGACAAAGACTGGTCTTTCTCTGATTATGACACCTCTCTACCTGCAGTGTTTAAAACTATTTTTAAGTTCACTCTTAGATTTTAGTTTTATAATTTCAGACTTGAAACTGATACTACTTTTTCTCAAAATCATAATTGAGGCTCTAAAATAACGGGAATGCTCAGAGTTAGGAAATACATGAAAGAGAAAGTGTGGCAGTTTGGAGAGACCGGAGATGGTGTGGTGGCTCGGAGAAGACAGACAAAAAGAAACATTTCAACAGAGCGGCTTGCAGGAGACTGCTTGCTACATTTGCTGTTAAGACTGATACAGCCCCCAAAAGAACCCACTGACCCTAAACAGCCAGGAGAAGTAAAGGGGGTCTGTGCCCCTTCTCCCCACTAACCTGCTCTCTCTCACCTAGGATTAAAGGGTTGATGGAAGGGAGGTAAAGGCTTAATACCCCAAATAAAATAGAGTTTTTAAAACGAGAGCAATAGTTATCACTCTAGAAGTGTCTACTTTTAAATCAAAATCAGCAAGTGTGTTCACATGTGTATGCACATGTGTGATATGGGTATGTACATGCACAAATACACATTGGGAAATAAACCAATTAAAAGCCTACAGCAAGTCAGCAAGATGGCTTAGTAGGTAAAAGGGCTTAAAACCAAGACTGACAACCTAATTCCAGTATCTGGAAGCCATAAGGAAGAAAAATAGAAGAGACTTCCAAAAGTGCCCTCTGATTTCCACACATGCAGCCATGGCATATGCACATGCATATAAATAAATGTTAAAATTTCAATGTTATTTTTCACAAATATGGTCCATTATTCTCACCAGAAAAAAAAAAGGAATTTAAACAGAAAGTATGTATGACCAGAGAAGAAAATCTTCCCAGGGCTGGAAAAGTTGCTCAGGTTAGTAACACTTACTGCTCTTGCAGGACATAAGCTCTGCTCCCATCTTAAAGTAAAAATGGCTATCTCTGGCTCAAAAAAAAAAAAAAAATGAGAAGATACACTGAAAATGCTATTTTTCTCCTAAGCTTTGCAAATGTGTGCACACAGGTGTATGCCTGTGGAAGGTTTACTTCAGGTGTCTTCCTCAATCGCTTCCCACCTTATTTGTTAAAACAAGGTCTCTCACTGAACCTGGAAACTATTTGGCTAGCAGACTGCCCAGGAAGCTCCACCTGGCCAGGGTTTGGCTATCAATGCACAGCATCACATCCTGACTCGTCTGTGCATGCTGAGGATCTAACACAAGCATGGACACACGGGCTGTGCAAGAGCTTTACCACATGTGCTCTCTCCCCAGGCATCTCTTCTATAGCTTATATATTTGGTTTAAGTAGCTATATTACAAGATTTCTAACTTTACCCTACAAAATTCAATTAATATACTCAGAGATGGCTAGTTTAAGAATTTGCTTTGTTTTTAATGAAAAAACAAAATTTTGCAACATTTCCATTTAGTTTTAATAAATTGACTGAAGTTAATTTGAAAATGAAATTCATAAGTATACTGAAAATATATTTTGTTCCTATTTACGTAAATGTCTTTTTCAGTTGTTTGTAAAATTTTAAAGAGCAGAGTCTTTAACCTCAACATAATAATTTGCTTACGGAAGGCACACAAATATACTTTTAAATGCCAATCATTAAAAACGAACTGCTCTTCTTTTATATGACTTATATTAGCTTTAAAATATGTTCTTTTTAAACATATTCTTTAGTATTCTCCCCATAAAAACATGAAGCCTGAGGCTGGGAGTATATAGCTCAGTGGTACAGCACCAACTAAGCATGTGCAAGGCTCTGGGTTCTATTGTCAATACAACAGCAAAACTAAAATTAAAATATGAAGCACCATTCCCTTCTCTTTGAGGATAAATTGGCTTAGTGACTCCTAAAGAAACAAACAAGGTAGAAGTGAAGTGAGAGAAGTGAAGAGATTTCTACAACTAGATCGTAAAAATCAAGAATCCCTTGTTCTGTTTTTTTATTGTTGTTGGTAGATCAGTCACTCAAGGATAGCAGTCATATCCCAAAATGACTCAAGTAGCTCTAAGAAGACAGATGTGTGACTAGAACGCGGAGCCTGCTGGCAGCAGCCAGTGAGGAAGTGGTCTGCTAACATGTGAGTAAGCATCCCCTCACCTAAACAAGCCTTCAAGCTGATCAGACTCTGGACATATCTTGACTACACTGTTGTAAGAATCCTTAACATCCATGTTAACTGGTTTCTAAATTTCTGACTATTTCACAAAACTATGTAAATTAATAAATCTTCATTGATTTTCTTTATGTTCTGGGATAGTTTGTTAAGCAGCAACAAAGAAGTTAAAGGATTAAGGAGTCACTGAGAAATTAAATGTATTCACATGTCACTTTCCTTTCTCAGTACTCATCAGAATCTCAGGAATCAAGCCAACTCTTTATGAGGAAGAGTCCCCTACATTATCCTGTTCTATCCCTCCCAGTTTTGACAGTCACTGATAAAGAACATCATTTTCCAAAAAGTAATGAAGTCCCCTAGAGACAATGAGGATTTTGAGGGAGATGAGATGCTCTGACAGGATGAGATAGTACCCAGACTTGTCTAAATTTACTAACTGGAATGACTTACTTAAATTCAAACCTCAGAAAATTCCCTACTCTCAGTTTTACATGTGTACTATCAAAAGGCTTTCCTTGGGAATACAGTAAGACCTGAACCCAGAAATTTTTATGGAAAATCTAGTAATTTCAAATGTCTATAAGCTCTACTAAATACTTTGTAACATATACAGAATGAATTTTCAAAACTGTGTTACATCATAATGCACCTTATATTATATATTATATAATGTATTACATTATAAAGCACCTTAAATCATTACTTCTTCCACCAAGTAACCTCCTCACCGCCACCTCCTCAAAAAAAGAATTTTTTTTTAATAGAGAACTACATTTTCTGGGAGCATTTCAGAGTAAGAAAAATAAATAACCTCCTACATATATCACACACAGATCTATTCTGTTATTCATAAAATTCTCAAGCTTAATTATTACTGATACAATGTCAGTCAAGTGATCAGGAAAGGCAGAAAACAGGCTTTTTGTCTTATATAATGGTGAATAAAACACACACAGCTAATCCTCTAAGCAAGTTTATAAAGGGTTGGAAGTCAGTTAAGGAAGAGAAGGTATACAAGAAGTGAAAGGATGAAATGAAGCAATGACCTTTAACAGGTACCAAGCACTGCCCCCCACCCCAACCCCTGAGGTAAGGCAGACATTATTTAACAAAAGGAGGGTAGAATATGGCAACTGGCAAAGAGACCTTAGCAACAGAGAGACACAATGAGGAAATAGCCGGCATTCAGCTCTACCAACTACCCCTAATTCACAGACCCCATTTCCCTGCCTCAGTCAAACTCTTCTAAAAGCTTCTGTTAAATTTTTGAATTACAAAATACCTAAAACAACAAAAAGACATGCAAACCAAAGAGTTCTAGCATGTATCCTCCACAGCTCAAGAAAGGTCGACCCTACTGTTCAAATTCCATCCACAAGCTAAACTCTTAAAAAGATTCTCAAATATTAAATGGGCATCATTTAAAGCAAACACAAACAATTGAACTCATGCATCACTTCCTTCCTTATAGCATTACTTGCACACTATTAAATTCTAATTTTCTCTTTTTGAAAAGATTTATTTACATGCTAAAAATAAAAAATTTCAGAATGCAGAGATATTTTCTCTCACATCCAGACTTCAGTTCATTTCTCCAGGTAATATACAATAAATTTATGCAACAAAATAAAGACACAACCCAATTTTCAATAGACAAAATATATAAATTGACATTTCATTATCTTTAGTAAACAGCTAACACAAATGTTTTTTAAAAAGCACATAAAACAGTGTTCAACATCATTACTACACAAAAAAAAAACAAAATAAAACTGGCATAAGATAATACAAAGCATCTACTAGGATGGTCATTTTTGAAAAGAAACAGTACACATGTCATGGCTATGTGTTTAAAACCCAGCACAGAAAAGGAAGAAAGCAGGAAAAGATAGGGGCAAATAGAGGAAGGAAGGGATGGAGGGAAGGAGGGAGGGAGAACAAAGGAAAGGAGGGGACTGTACAGACTTATACAATGCTACTGGTAGTAGTAGTGAGTGGCCAGCTTATGTAGGAAACACTGTAGCATTTCCCCAAAAGGTAAACATATAGTTATTGTATTAATTACTACAAAATGCTGGTGGAAATACAAAATGGTACAATTTTACTTCTAATAGTCAAAGAGTGGACACAGCCAAATGGTCACCAACTAAAGAAGAGGAAAGCAAAGTACATACTTTTATTTATATGAAATATCCAGAAATGACATATTTAGAAAGGCTAACAGAGGCTACCTAGGATGAAAAGAATACAGCTTATCTACAGGAAGAAAAGAGAACATGTAAAAGTGATGGAAATCCTCCAAACTGGATTAAAATGATAAAAATTACTCAAGTTTACAGGTGTACTAAAAACCACCAACTTGTACAATCATAATAAATGAGTGGTATGGTAAGTAAATTATACTTCAATAAAGCTGTTCACCAAAAAAGAAAAAGATGCATATGGTAGTATGTTCCAAATCATAAAAACTTAATTGATTTTCTTCTTTCTGCTCTAATTTACCAATCTGAGTCACTCAGTAATTTATTTAAACTTCACAAGATAACAAATATTCACATTATCTCCAGGTCACAGTCAGAAAACTGACACACAGTGAGTCATTTACCAACCCCAGGACTAAGACTGGAACTCTCAGTTCATTTAACTTCTAACAGCAAAACTGACAAAACCTGTATCTCTTTACAAAAAGGTAAATACATTTTGCACATGGATGAATATTTTTGAATTCTGGAATTTTTACAGGCAAAGAAATTATTTACATGCTGAAAAGATCAAGTTTGGTAGTATCGGAAGACAGAATACTTTCTTGAGGTTTAGAGCCCTGGGTTGATAAATCTCATGTGAAAATTAAGGCAAGTTAACTATGGGATCTGTAAAAGGCCCTCCCAATTTTGTTCCATGAATTTTTCCACAAAAGGGGGAGGGGGTGCTTTCACAACTAATTTCCTCAGCTTTAGTAATTTAGTCAATATAACAATCACTTGCTTCCTTGTAATTTGTTTAAAGCCTATTAACAGGCAGGATAAAGGTAGTGTTCTCTATCTTGCCCTTTTTCCACTATTAAATTGAACTGACATTATCTTTACATAAGTCTCCTGGTCAAAGACTGAAAAGACGTGTTTATGAGATATTCAAGTATATGCAAATGGAAAGTTTAAATGGTAGCATAAGTATAGAGAAAACTAAAGCAAATATACAGAAGGCCTTCGACACTGTTATTACAGGACAACAGAGAAAACAAGAGTTACAAAAGTAACATTAATTCTGTTCCCTTTTTACAACTTCAACTAAATTCATCAGGAATACATTTAACTATACTCCCAAGAAACTATCTAATAATCTAGCCTGAATTTCTAAAAATCACAGCACTACCAATGACAGGTATGTTGCTGTCCTGACTTCTTTCAATTAAAGCACAAAGTTGATAGTGTTTTTATTATTTTCACAGGCAGCACTTTACCACTTCCTTGTACCTTTAAATGCTACCTTTTCAGAACAGAAAATAATTTCCTATGTCCCCATTTTAAGAAGTTTTATATGCACTAAAGCTCCAGAGTAATTCCAAGCCAAGAAATAAAACTTAAACATACTTAACTACACTATCATTACGTGCTGCACAGTAACAACTACCAGAGGGAAAACTGCTTTAAAGACGTCTGATAAATACATTTTCAAATCACTATCCTGTGGCATAGTTTACAAAACTGAAAATATTAATCATTATAGGTTGAATTTAACTGGGCCTGCAACTTGTAGGTCACATGTGACTGAGCCAAAAGAAGCTGTAAAAAGCAGAACCAAAGAATTTGGCTGTGGTCTGCCTAAGTATCTCACAAAGGGACATCTATTATCATTGCTGATCTAAGTAGGTGTTTCCTTCTCCTGTGCTGACATTCAAGCTTTAGGACTGAGTCACTTTGACTCAGGGAAGTCATGAGGCCAGACTGGACATGACAGCATGCTGGGTAATGAATAACATACACTGTTTCTGAAGCATTATGAGTGTTGCTAAAGGTCGGGCACAGTGGTGCATGCCTTGAATCTTAGTACTTGATGGGAAAAGACAAGAGGATCTCTGTGAGTCCAAGGCCAGCCTGGTCTACAGAACAAGCTCCAAGATGGCCGGGGCTACACAGTCAGACCCTATCTTGAAAGAAAGGCAGGAAGGAAGGAAAGGAAGGAGGGAGGGAGGGAGGAAAAGAGGAAGGGAGAGAGGGAAGAAAAAGGAAGAAAGAGAGGAAGGGAGGGAGGGAAGAAAAAGGAGAGGGAGGGAAGATAAGTGTTTATAAAACTTATAGGAACCAAATGGATACTACTTATTTCTCTTTCCTCTCCCTACCACCTCCCATAATCCATAAAGAACTTTCAAAAGAAATTTCTCACAAAGACAAAGTTGTACAACTGTATTTATTCTTAAAACTTTCTACTTTTAAATACATTTTTTAAAGTAAATGTTAATAAAAATCCAGTATACCTACAGATACATGGCTAAGTTTTTTTAATGTACTAAAAGTATGTTTCTGTGCCTCTTACCATTAAAGAATGCATGACGCACATAGCACATGACTGTGTCTTACTATGACAATTGAGCCAGAAAACTATGTTTCGAACAGCATTTCATTACACCCTATATCTATAAATGTGTTATATCCCTAGGAGGCTGAGGTCATAGGTCAGTTGATAAAATACTTAAACCTAAGCATGAGAAGCTTAGTTCTGACCCTGGCACCCATGTGAAAATCAGGGCATGGGAACACGCACCTGTAATCCCAGCACTGGGAAGGCAGGGACAAGAGTATTCTGAAGCTTGCGAGTCAGCCAATCTAGCCAAATGAGTGAGCAAGCTCAGTGACAAACCCTGTCTCAAAAGAGTAAAGTCGAATTCTGAAAAGATAGCCTGGAGGAAAAAGTGCTTGCTGTTGCAAGCATGAAGACCTGGTTTCAGAATCTTAGCACTCATGGATAAGCCAGGCACTGCCGAACTCAGCTTTAACCTCTGCCCCTGGTCAACAGTGATGGAAAGACATGAAGACAGGATTATTACCAAGTGGACAAACAGCATAGTTCCAGGTTCAGTGAGAAATCCTGCCAAGAGACTTATGTGGAAAGTAATAAAACAAACCAGCCATCCTCCTCTAGCCTCCACATGTTCACATAAACACACATGTGTGTACACACACCACACACAAACAAACACTAAATAAATAAACAAATGAGGTAACGCGTGATTAAACAAGACACCCAATGTCAACTTCTTGGCTCCTCACATAAACACATGTGCATGCTTATTTGCACAGACACACACACTCACACAGTTTGAGGACCATCATCTCAACTGGACAGCTATTGGAAGGAAGGAGTCACGACTTCTACCCTGTAGTACAGGATACAGGAAGCAAGGATAAGTCGGGCTCTGGAGGCATACCAGAGTTTCAAATCCAAGTTCCACTACCAGTTTAGTAACCTTTACCAAGATGCCCAACTTTTATATAGCTCTGTTTTCTCATCACTGAGTTTAAATGAATGCATCATTTGACCAAGTTCATTTACCATACATGTAGAAAGAGAAATCTTTACTATATGTAAATGTGTATATACACACACACATGTATATAAAGTGCCACCATCAATATAAACACATCTGCTTCTACAGTATGTTTTCTTAAAAAGTATTCAATAAATGAGATGAACAGCTGGCCTTCCAATATTGTTCCAGATCCTAGATATGGCCTTATTGTAAACAGGACAGAGAAGAAAACATGTTCTTCATTTTCTCTTCCATGTGCATTTTATTTCCTAAGCCAATGAGCTAAACTCACAGTTTGAATAAAATAAAATTAACAGTAAATCATAAAGAAATTGAAAAAATGGGTTAGGACAAACAGATTTGCTTTGTCTTGCAAATCAGCAGCCATATAAATGGGATGTCAACTACATCCAAGTCTATAAAGTGCTAAGAAACATCACATTTTCCCTTCCTTCCTATGTTTTTAAATTAAGGCCAATTTTAGAATAAGTGACATCTGGAAAAGGGCTATGAGAATGGACAAGGAAATGAGGATCAGAGGCAAGCTGTACACATGGCTTGTCTGTATTTCCTTATTTCAACAGGAACTGAACAGTTTTTAGAAGCATTACAGTGCTTACCCAAACAACAGGATTTATACAGTACAAATCAGTTTCATTCTCAGAAGAAACTAAAAACTAAATATTTGCTGTAATTACATATTAGCTTGGCTTCAAGTATCTAAAGCTCTAGTTGATTCTTACATCAAAAACAGATAGACGGAACATGCTGGTGAGGATGCAGAGCAAGAAGAACACTCCTCCATTGTTGGTGGGAGTGCATACTTGTACAACTATTGTGGATATCAATCTGGAGGTTTCTCAGAAAACTGGGAATGGATCTACCTCAAGCACCAGCTATAGGGGCTGGAGACATGGCTCAGCAGATAAGAGCACTCTCTGCTCTTCCAGAGACCCTGAATTCAATTCCCAGCAACCACATGGTGGCTCACAACCACCTGTACTGAAATCTGATGCCCTCTTCTGGAATGTATATGTACGTGTAGATAGAGCATTCATACATAAAATAAATAAAATTAAAAAATTAAAAAAAAAAGAATCAGCTATACCACTCCTGGGCATATACCCAAAAGATGCTTCACCATACCAACAAGGACACTTGCTCAACTATGTTCAGAGGAGCTTTATGTATAACAGCCAAAAATTGGAAACAACCTAGCTGTCCCTCAATTGAAAGAATGGATAAAGAAAATATGGTACATTTACACAATAGAATACTACTCAGCAATTAAAAACAAAGACATCATACAATTTGCAGGCAAAGGGATAGAACTAGAAAAGATCATCCTGAGTAACGTAACCTAGACCCAGAAAGACACACATGGTAATGTACTCATAAGTGGATATCAGGCATAAAGTACAGGATAAACATGCTACAATCCATAGACCCAAAGAAGCCAAAGAGGACCCAATGGAAGATGCTGAATTTCACTCAGAAGAGGAAATAAACCATAGATGGAGGGAACTGGGCGGGAAAGGAGGTGGGGAGGGTAACAGGAGTGGTGATTAGGTATTTGGAGAGAAGGTGGGGAGAAGCAGGAGAGAGAACAGAAATTGGTGTGGGAGGTGAAGGGCTCACTTCTGGGGCAGGGGAGGCTCCTGAGAGTCCATGAGGGTGATCCCCAGCTAAGACTTCTAGAAACAGGGATTAAGGAGCCTGAAGTAGCCACCACCTGTAGCCAGGTGGGACTTCTAGTAGAGGGAGGGAGATACCACCCATAAAGCCTTAGACCCAAAATTTGCCATAAGAAGTATAGGAGCAAAGATGGAGCAGAGATTGAGAGAATGGCAGCCCAATGAGTGACCCAATGAGTGACCCAACTTGAGACCCAACCCATGGGAGAGAGCGAATCCATGACACTATTAATGATACTGTTATGATTGCAGACAGGAACCTAGCATAGGTTCATTCAGCAACTGATGGAAACAGATGCAGAGACCCACAGACAAACAACAGGCTGAACTCTGGGAGTTCTGCAGAAGAGTGGAAAGAAGAATAGAGGGAACCAGAGATGTCAAGACACCACGAGAAGAGCTAGAGTCAACTAAACTGGGCCCTGGGGACTCAGAGAGACTGAACCTCCAACCAAAGAACATGCATGGGCTGGACCTATGCCCGCTACACATATATAGCAAAAATACAGCGTGGTCAACATGTTAGCCCCTTGGCAATGTGAGTAGGGACTGTCTCTGACTCTGTTGTCTGCCACTGGATCCCTTCCCCATAGCTGGACTGTCCTATCAGGCCCCAGTGGCAGAAGATGCAGTTAGTGACTGTTGCTGTGACTTGAAGTGTGAGGGTGAGTTGATATCCATTGGGGGTCTCTCCTCTGATAAAAAGGAGAGGGGGGAATGGGAGGAAGGGGGACAGGACTGGGAGGAGAAGAGGAAGGGGTCTGGGATCAGGCTGTAAAGAGATTAAATTAATAAATAAATGAAAAAAAAGACAGATATACTTATTTTGCCTGTCTACAAAGACCTCTTAATTAAACCACCTTAAATAGAAAAGCTGCTCTAACAGGAGTCACAAACCTTAGCATACACCTAAATCACCTGGGCATCTGTCAAAATGCAATGATTTGACACAGCACTTTGAAAGTTTGATTAGAGGAAGAAGGGGAAATTCCAGGGTTTCTTCACTGTTAGTAGGTGTGGCAGCTAACGTTTTTAGTGATCTGAAGGAATTATTTTGGAAAATTCTGGTCAACAAGCTGAAACTGGTACCATGTTATATCTGCTTACTATGAAAGCATAGTATTCTCCATCCACAGACTACAGAATACTTACCTGTGGTCCGTTGCTTAAGAACTAAAATTAAATTTAAATAGAATCTTCAAATATATCTTGTGAACAAAAATATAAAAGTATTACTGGTTCTTTTTTTTTTTTGAAGAACAACTAGACTATAAAATTTGAAAAATCAAAAACATTATATTTTCTGTTTTAACATTTCATGTAATATGTAAAACATATCCAGAAGAAATATAAATAAAATATTCTCTGGTTCTGAAAACCCTGGTTCTTTGACATTTATTTTTCATATACAAAGAGATTTGCCTCTAACAGAGAGTATAGTCAGTTCACAAACTAGTCTTTTTATTGTTTTACTCCTGCATCTTCATTAGGATTCATACAGGACAGCACGGATAAATACCCTTTTGTGCTGTTTTTGATATATAATCATCACTGCTTTTCATTACTAAATACCTGAAAATATTTATTAAGCCCCATATCCATGTGATCTCTGTTTTTCTGAAAGAAGCATAGTGAGAGCACGCAGAGTCAATTTCTTTCTGACTTAATGGACCTCCCCAAAGTCTATGTCAGCTTGGTGCTAGCTGTGTAAGAGAGACGAACAAGCTTGTATTTGTCTTATTTTCCCCTCAAATCAGAAGAAGCCAGGTTACTGATAAAGCACTTATCTTCATATTTGCTTAACATTTCAAACTCATTCTGTTGAACATTTTACTAATGAAGCTGGTGGTGCACTCAGCCATTATCTAGCAGTAACAACAAGAGTCGGCTCCATGGGCTCCGTGTTCCTTAGAGAGCACTCAGGGTGCCCTTTGTCTTCAAGGTATACAGACCCACATACATAAAAGAGGCAGTCTAGTAACGACTTAGTCCTATAAAAAGGCTTGGCTTTTAGACATCTCTCTCCAAAAGCTGCCACAGAAACCCAGAAAACAAAACCAGCCTCAACGAGGAGAAATCCAAAAAGGAAGTAACTAGGAATGAATTCTTATTTTTATTTTCAGTTATACACAAAGTTATATAAACTAGATAGAGAGAAGTTTGGGCTCTGGAGAGAAAGACTCTGACAGCATAAGAGGCAAAGAGAAAGCAGAGCTATGAGCTTTCTGCTAGTAAAGAATAGAATGGAAAATGGTGAGAGTCTCAATTTAGTAATCAATATTGTATCTACTTCACAAAATTGTTATAAAGGACCTCAAAAAAATGCCTATCATGATTTCATGTACTATATAAACCTAAGCTCCTGTTCCACTTGTAAATACAATATATAGTTTTCATTAAAAAGGAAACAAAAAAAAAGAGGAAATTGGAGCAGGCAGTAAAATTTTATTCACAAAAATCTGAAGGTAGTTTAGTTGTAAACGTATTAGAATAAAATTCCCTTTCAATAAGCAATATTTAAAACAGCAAAGGAAAAGACACATGTACAATAAATAGAAGGCAAGAGGTCAGACAATGGAACATTATATAACAGAAATCTAAGAAAACTTAATAAAAGCTCAGAGAACAGAACATTTCTTTTAGCCATGGGCAGGGGGTTGGGAGGAACAAGCAAAGAGATATCAAAAAGACTTTTAGGGACTAAACGTGTATCTCTAAAGCATAGCATGAGGCGATCCCCTGAACCCTCAATTCAGTCCCCAGCACCAAAGAAAGAAAAAGGCCTGAAGTAAAATGCCTGATTTGCGCAGGGTTATAATGGATGAAATACATGATTCTCTGAAAAGAAACACTTCTAGTTCACCCGTGGAAGACTGTACCTGCACACAACGGCAGCATCCTCTGGAGATATTCATTCCCTGTTACACCACATCTCCCCATACAACCCACATCTCCTGCCCCCATCCATTTCTTTACCAAGTCTTTCTAATTTTAATCTTCTAAGTATCTTACAAATTTATTTTTGCTGAATGGTGGTGGCACACACCATTAATCCCAGTACTCAGGAGGGAGAAGCAGGTAGACCTCTGGGAGTTCGAAGCCAGCCTGGTGTAGAGTGAGTTCCAGAATAGCCAGGGCTATATAAGGAGAAACCCTGTCTTGATAAACCATAAACTGTTTATTTCTCTCTTCATCATTTCCTTGACCCAAATTACCATTATCTCTTACCTGAACAGCCTTCAAACTGGTCTTCCACACTATATCCAGGGAGGTTTTTTTCAGTGCCAACAATATCACCATCACCTTTTAGATCCACATCTTTGACACAAGTTTTTCTCTAGCCTTATTTGCCCTCCCAACATTTGTGTTTCAAACATTCTTGCCTTCATGACAATCCTTAAAGTTGCCATGCTCACTGTGAACCTCTATACAGACGATCCTTTCAACCTAGGCCTTCACCTGCTAATTTCCTTCACCTGAATAACAGCTATTCAGCCTTTAAGACTCTGTGCTATATAACTTTCTCAAGAAGGCCTTTCCTACTGCCTTACACTAAATTTAATCATTTTAGGTTTGCATTCTTGAAGAATCATGTGCCTCCTTTTGGAGTGCTTATTAAAGTTACAATTTCATGTTTATGTTCTGTTTATCTGATTATGATTACCTGACTAAACAAAAACTCCTTGATCACACCTATTGCCTTAGATCAGACCTACCAACATACCTATTATTACTTAAAGACTTCCTTTTCATGAAAATATCCAGAGGTAGACCCACAGCTGTCTATTTTCCCTCATGGCATTTTTATGTGAATTCTAGGGATCACTCTCATGTCCTAATGCCTACAAAACAAGTTCTTTACCAACTAAGTGTTCTCTCCAACACTTAGAAGACACTCCTTAAAAAAAATAAAAAATAAAACAAGACACAGATTATAGATCACATACCTAATAAACTATGTCCAAGATATATGAAGAAGCCACACAACTCATGTATTCAGATTTAAATGTCACTAAAGATATATAAATGCCTCATAAAGCACATGAAATGTTCAATAGCACTAGTCTTTAGGGAAATGCAAACTAAAACCACAATGGATATTGCCATACCTCTTGAATGCTAAAACTAACAACACAAATGTTAGAAAGCCATAGTTGTTTTCCTACTCTCTATTCTGATTATGGTTTTCCCTGCACCAAGTCCTCTTAGATCCTTCCCAACTCCCCACCCACCCAATCCATACCTTTTCTTTCTTTTTCTCATTGGAACACAAACACAAAATCTTTCAACCTCCTCTTCCACAGGATTCCCTGAACTCTGAAGGGAAGGATTTAATGACATCACATTTAGGACAGAGTGTTACATAGTTTCTCATTCTCTGCATACTGTCTCATCGTCAAGCTCTTTTTGTTCCCATCTGCTGCAGGAGGAAGCTTCTCTGATAAGGCTGAAGACAGTGATCTATAGATCTCAGTATAGCAGAATATCATTAGGACTCATTTAATTACTGTATTGCTTCAGAGAAGTGGTTCTCAATCTTTCTAATGCTGCAACAATAAAATTATTTCATTGCTACTTCATAACTGTAATTTTGCTACTGTTATGAATCATAATGTAAATACCTGATGTGTAGGATATCTAATATGCATCCCCAAAGAGGTCATGACCCACAGATTGAGAACCACTGCTTTAGAAGAACAGTGGTATTTGGTTTTGTCTAGGTCCCTGAGATACGCAGTCTCAGGTTCTTGGTCAGCCAAGCAGCAATGAGTATGGGTTCCACTGCATGGAGTGAGCCTTAAATTCAATCATCTCTTGGCTGGTTACTCCCACAAGTTGTGTACCATTACTGCATCAGCATTATCCTCCAGGTAGTTTGTCATTGTAAATTGAAGGGTTCGTAGCTAGATTGGCATTTACCTTTCTCCTCTGGTAGCAATAGAGTAACATGAACACTAGTCAGCATGAGTAAAGGCTCTGGGTAGGCACCAACTCAACTTCTCCATGTTCAATAAGTTGTGTAGGTGTGTGGGAGTCTACTAGATAAGGTTGAAGTTTGACATTTACAACAGTGCCCAGTCTACAATAATGAACTCTTCTCTCCCTAATCTAGAAACCTCATATCCTTTAAAAAGCTTCACATAGCCCTCAGGGAAAATTACAAGCTGGACCCTTTCCTGATAAGAAAACCTGTTTAACAAGCACCTGGGAATAACCAGCCTATGCTAATAAGATGTCCTGGTATCTTGACTTTCCACCAGTGACCTTTGACTTTACCTGGAGATTTTCCCCCATCCATAGGATAATTAAGAGTTTTGTTCTCTTTCTTGTCATAGGACTGTGCAACTGCATTTAAAAGAGGTATTGAACCACAACATGCAAATCAAGTATCCCTAGCACCTCTAGCCCCACCAAATCAAACACATTCACTCCCATTACCAGAGTTTATAAATCCCTGGTTTCACATGAAATAAAGAGGCAACATGCTGCATTGCTCTATGATACCATCATTTATTCTGGGGGAGGAAGGGTTTCCCTCTAGAGCAGAACCTCACCACTGAACTCCTGGGGCTTGGCTGGGAGCCTGCTGGATCTCCATGAGCTGGATGACAGCTGGGGAAGGAAGCCCCCTGCCCTGCTGGGTCTTGTACCCGCCTTCTGGCCTGCTGGGCCTGCACCTTACCTGGCCTACCTTCCAGCCCAATGGGCCTCAACCTCTCCAGACCTGTTTCAGCTGCAAGCCAACCAAGCATGGGCTTTTGCTCTGCCATGTTTAGACAGCAGCTTAACCAAAAAAATTTACTACTTTGGTATCATTACAGGCTTCTGGAACTCCCGAATCTGTACTGCCTCTGATACAGGCCATCTCATTTAAAAGAGATTATAACACCCAGGTGGAAAGCTCACTTCTACCTTCCCCTGGTGAGACTAGGAGCCTCTCCCTAAAGCTCTCTAGCCATTACTGAGGGAAATGAAACCCTGATCCCTAGTCACTGTTTTTCTTCTGAAAGCCCTGCCCCAGTCTAACACCAAGTAGAGAAGGACAGAGGTGTTGTCTTCAGCAACAGGATCTAACCATCAGTTTGTGGAGAGCACCGAAGAGCCTTTACAATAGCATAGGCTATTTGGGGGTGTCCACAGAGCCCCTTTTACCAGCAATTTGATTATATGTAACTCATCCCCAGAATTAGAGGTTTTATTTGGTGATAAAAGATATCTAGTTAGGGTTTTATCTCCCCTGTTATTTGGTGATTTCATTTAGATTTCTTTCACATGTGTAGCTTCTATTGAATTCAGTTTTCATATACCTTTCATATGTCCCTTCCTGTATTCCCTCCCTTACCTACTTCTCTTCATTTGATCCTCCCACTCTAATTCTGCTTCTATTTCCCCTGCTTAGGGAGATTTGTCCCCCCTCACCCACCCTCAGTCCCTTACTTTTTTCCTAACTTTGGATTTTATATGTACCCTGCTTATTAAAGACTTACAGTTAACATCCACATAAAAGTGAAGATATACATATTTGTCTTTTAGAGTCTGGATTACCTCACTCAGGATGATTTTTTTTCCTAGCTCCATCCATTTATCTGTGAATTTCATAATTTTCTTTTTTTGACAGCTGAATAATATTTCACTGAGTAAATGCATGACATTTTCCTTATCTACTCTTCTACTGACAGACAACTGGACTGCTTTCAATTTCTGGCTATAATGAATAAAGAAGCAATGAACATGGCTGAACAAATGCCTCTGTAGGATATAGAGTCCTTTGGGTATATTCCCAAGAGTGGTATAACTCGATCTTCAGATCTATTTCCTCCTTCCTGAGTAACTACCATGCTGATTTCTACAGTGGTTGTTCAAATTTGCACTCCCATCAACATGAATGAGTGTTCCCCTTACTCTACTTTCTCACAACCATAAACTGCCATCTTTTTTTTTTATTATTATTGATCTTGGTCATTCTGATTGGTGTAATATGAGATCTCAAAGCAGTTTTAATTTGCATTTCAGCAATGACTAAGGATGTTGAACATCTGAGTGCTTCTCAGGTGTATGTGTTTCATCTTTTAAGAATTCTATTTAGATCTGTACACCATTTGTAATTGGGTTTTCTTGAGGTCTGTTTTTGGGGGGGGTTGTTTTTTTTTTTTTTTTAGTTCTTTATATATTTTAGTTGTTAGACCTCTATTGGATATGTAGCTGGTAAAAACACTTTCCCATTCTGTATCCTGCCACTTTGTCCAAATAATGGTGTCACCTGCCATACAGAAGCTTTTCAGTTTCTTGAGATCCTGCTTGTAATAGTTCTTGGAGACTATGCTTCTGGCATTTTGCTCATAAAGTCCTATGCCAGTGAGTTCAAGACTATTACTCACTGTTTTCTCTTCTACAGTGAGTGTATCTGGACTTATGTTGAGGTCTTTAATCCATATGGAGTTGAGCTTCGTGCAGGGTGTTAAGTATGGAACCAATTGCATTCTACTACATGCAGCCACCCAGTTTGACCAGCACCACTTGTTAAAGATGCTCTCTTGTTCCAGCATGTATTTCTGGCTTCTTTATCAAAAATCAGGTACCCACTGTTGTGTGAACTGGCATCTGGGTCTTCAATTCAAGTTCACTGATCAACTTGTCTGTTTCTATGCCAATACCATGCTGGTTTTGTTACGACAGCTCTGTAATCCAATTTGAGCTCTGGGATGGTGATACTTCCAGCAGTTCTTTTTTTATTCCGGATTGTTTTCACCGGACTAGGTGTTTCCATATAAAGCTGAAGACTGGCCTTTCAAGATCTGTGAAGAATTTTGTTAGAATTTCATGGGGCCTGCTTTGAACTTGTATATTGCTTCTAGTGGGATGGCCATTTTTATTATGTTAATCCTAACAATCCATGAACATAAGAGATCTTCCCACCTTCTGATATTTTCTTTAATTTCTTTCTTTAAAAAAAATTTAGTTTTATTTATTTTTTAAACTTTATTTATGTATTTATGTATTACAATTTATTCACTATTTATCCCCACTGCAGGCCCCTTCTTTGTCTCCCCCCAGAATCCACCCTCCCTCCCTATGCCCTTTCCCTAGTCCCCTGATAAGGGAGGACCTCCTCCCCTTCTATCTGACCCTAGCTTATCAGGTCTTATCAAGGCTGGCTGCATCATCTTCCTGTGTCCTGGCAAGACTGCACCCACCATGGGGAAGTGATCAAAGAGCCAGCTACTGAGTTCAAGTCAAAGAACAGTCCCTGTACCCCTTACTAGGAAACCTACTTGGAAACTGAGTAGCCAATGGGCTTCCCTTGAACAGGGCATCTAAGTCCTCTCCATGTATGGTCCTTGGTTAGAGTACTGGGCTTTGCAAGTCCCCAAGAAATTAGTTTTTATCATATAAATCTTTCACTGACTTGGTTAGAGTTATTCCCCAAGATAGTTTACATTAATTGAGGCTATTGTGAAAGGTGTTGTTTCCCTGATTTCTTTCTTAGTCCTTTTGTCATTTGTATATAGGAGAACTATTGATTTTTGGGTAATGATTTTGTATCCTGCTACTTTGCTAACAGTGTTTATTAGCTGTAGAAGTTTCCTGGTGAGACTTTTTGGGTCACTTACGTATACTACTATATCATCTACAAATAAAGATACTTTGCCTTCTTCCCTTCCTATTTGAATCTCCTTTAGTTGTCTTATTGCTCTAGTGAAGATTTTTTGAGGACTGTATTGAATATTTATGGAAAACTTTGTCTTTTTCCTGGTTTTAGTAGAAATGCTTAGGGCTTCTCTCTGTAGAGGTTAGCTGTGGGCTTACTATAAATCACCTCTATCATGTTGATGTCTCTTGTACCCCTAATCTTTCTAGAGCTTATATCTTGAGAGGATGATAGATTTTTCTGCATCTAGTAAGATCAACACGTATGCTTTTGTCTCCAGTCTGTTAATATGGTACACTAATTGATTTACATAGTCTGGGCAATCCATGAGTCTCTATGATGAAGCCTACTTGATCATGGTGGATCATCATTTTTAGATGTTCTTGGATTCTGTCTACAAGTATTTTATTAAAAAATTCTGCACCTATGTCCATACGGGAAATTATTCTGTAATTTTCTTTCTTCATTGGGTCTTCATATGGTTTAGGTATCAGAGTAACTATGACCTTGTACAAAGAACTATGCAATGTTCCTGCTTATATTTTATAAAATAATATAAAGAGTAATGGCACCAATTCTTCTTTGGAACTGATACAATTCTACCATAACATCATCTGGCTTTGAGTTTTTGTTTTTGTGTTTGTTTTTGGTTCAAAGACTTTAATTACTACTTCTATTTTGATAGGGATTATAGGCCTGTTTAAATTGCTTATCAGATCTTGATTAAACTTTGGTAGCTGGTATATATCAAAATAATTATTCATTTCTTTTATTGGAAAATTATTCATTTCCCAATTTGATGGAGTACAGATTATTAATGTATGTCTTTATGATTCCCCGGATTTCTACAGTGTCTGCTGCTATGCTGGCCCACTTTTTGTCTCTACTTTTGTTAATCTGGATCTTCCATTTCTGCCTTTTAGTTAATTTTCAAAATGGTTGGTCAATCTTACTGATCTTCTCAAAGAACACTTTGTTTCATTGATAATTTGTATTTTTGTTTGTTGTTTCTATTTTAATGACTTCAGCCCTGAGTTTGATTGTTTCTTGCCATCTACTCTATTTGGGTGTGATTTTGTTGTTGTTGTTGTTCTTATAGCATTCAGGTGTACTCCTAAGTTACTAATATGAAATCAGTCCTTTTTTTTTTTTTTAATGTAGGCACTTAGTGCTATGAACTTGCCTCTTAGAACAACCTTCATTGTGTCCCTTAAGTTTGAGTATGTTGTGGTTTCATTTCCATTCAATCCTAAAACAATGTTTTAATTTCTTTCCTAATTTCTATCTTGACCCATTTTTCACTTAGTAGTGAGTTGTTCAATTTCCATGAGTTTGTAAGTTTCTGTTGATATCTAGCTTTAATCCATGGTGGTCGATAGGATGCAGGGTGTTATTTCAATTTTCTTTTATCTGTTGAGACTTGTTTTGTGTCCAAGTACGTGGTCAATTTTGGACAAAGTTCCGTGAGCTGCTGAAAAGGGTATACTATTTTGTGCTTGGGCAAAATGTTCTATAAATAACTGTTAAGTCCATTTGATTTATTACATCATTTAGCCTAGTGTTTCTCTGGATTTTAGATTTTGACTGGATGATCTATCTATTGATGACAGTGAGTTACTGAAGTCGCCTTCTATCACTGTGTGAAGGACAATATGAGAATTAAGCTATAGTAGTGTTACTGTTATAAACCTGGGTGTCTTTTTCTTTGGTGCATATTTAGAAGCAACCCAAAGCTAAGCACAAGAGATAAAGAAAGACAGCATATGCTGAGTATATATTGTCCTTTCCAGTCTCTTCTGTTTAGTTTTGGTTTGAAACATATCCTGTCTGTATTAAAATGGTTGTACCAGCTTAGTTCTTGGGTCCATTTGCTTAGAATATCTTAGTCTATCTTTTTGCCCTAAGGTAATTTCTACCCTGATGTTAAGAAATGTTTCTTGGATACAGCAGAAGAATGGATCCTGTTTTTGATCTGGGGAAGTGAGGCGGTTCATTTTGAGTTATCAATTAGCAGTGTTTATTGATTCCTGCAATTTTATTGTTACAGCGTGGTTCACACACACACACACACCTAGAGCTGCATTTACAGATAGCTTAAAGATGATTTTATCATAGATGCTATTTTATTTTGTTTTGTTTTTCTCCCCCTATTGTAATCAAAAGTTTTGCTGGGTATAGGAGTCTAGGCTGGCATCTGTGATCTCTCAGAGTTTATAAAACATTCTTCCAGGTCCTTCTGGCTTTTACAGTCTCATCTGCCTTTATATGGTCCTTGGTCTTTTTCCCTTGAGATTTAAATATTCTTTTTATAATTGTTGTCCTGTATGTTTAGTGTTTGATTATTTGTTGTGGGGAACTTTTCCAGTTCAGTCTATTTGGTGTTCTGTATGCTTCCTGTACCTTGACAAGCACCTCCTTTTTTTTTTAAGTTAGGGAAATTTTCTTCCATGATTTTGTTGTGCCTTTAACCTGGATTTCTTCTCCTTCCTCTATTATTCCTCTATTATTCACAGATTTGGTCTTTTCATGTTGTTTCAGATTTCCTGAATGTTTTATACCTAGATTTTCTTATATTTAACATTTTCTTTGACTGGCTTGACAAGATAGATTCTATCTTGTCTTCAATGTCTAAGATTCTCTCTTCCATCTCTTATATTATGTCAGTGAAGCTTACCTCTAAGATTTCTGTTTAACTTCCTCAATTTTTCATTTCCAGTTTCCCCTTAAATTTTCCTTAGTGATTCTATTTCTACTTTCATGTCCTGAACTGTTTTCTTCCCTTCATTCCACTGTATTTTCATAGATTGCATTAATCGCTGTGTTTGTTTCCTCTTTAAGGGCCTTGAGCATCTTTTTAATAGCTACTTTAAAGTCCTTGTCTTGTATTTCAGCTATATTGCATTTCTCAGGGCCTACTGTAGTAGGCTTGCTGGGTTCTAATGGAGGCATATTGGTTAATATTGATTGTGTTTCTCTGCTGGTGTCTAGAGATCTAAGTACTGATATCTGGTCTGATTTTGGTGGATGGATTTTCCATTCCTTGGTTTCGGTGGCCTTCTGATTGGCTAGTATAGAACGCAGCCCCTGGGGGTTCCAGGTAGAATATATTTCTAGAGCTGCGCTGACACACACACACAAAATGGGAATGGGATAGAACTGGGAAGAAGGGGAGTGCTGAAAGAGTCCATGGGATGAAGAAAAGCTGGATATGACATGAAGTTTGGCAAAGTACCCAGGCAGCTGGGTCAGAGAGGGAGGACAGACTTCTTCACAAGAAGTCTGCTACAAGGGCTGAGAATGAGACTGGGAAACTGAACTTGGAGGACAGGAAGAAGAGTCAGATGTTTCCTTCTTGACTGTATGGATGGTTTCATGGTTATTTACACATTTCAAAACACATTTCTATACTTTAAATATGTGTGCTTTGTTCTATCAATTAAATGCTTACATCTTATTAAATGCTTTTTGAAACTCAAATTAATCAGAATGTTAGATTTTTAATTCACTCCCCATTACTGAACTGGCCACAGTTATTACAAAGATTAACACAACTCACGGTCTTTAAGATTTTATACTTCTTTCACACTTGCATAATATTTTTGAAAAGTAATTCACTAGGATATGCATAAAGCACTTAACACTATATCTGGTTCATAATGAACACACCACAGTGTTACTTATCATCATTATGATCATGCTCATGATTGTGACTGTGATTAGAGAATAGATTAATACATAATTTGAAATTTGAAAAATCTGACAATTTGAAAACTGCCAATGTCTACTAAAAATTCATACAAAAGGACCAAATAGACAATTTCTCCAAAGACAACACAAAATGATGAACACTCATGAGAAATGTTCAACATTAGTAATAATCAGAGAAATAAAAATCAAAACTGCTTCAAGATGGCTGTTATCAAAAAGAAAAGGAGAAGATCGTAAGAGCTGCCAATGACAGGCAGAACTAGAACCTTGTACACTGCTGGGAAGACTTAGAAAGGGCAGCTAAAAGCTCGCAGTTTTATACACTACAGAACCATCACAAACATGAGCTGGTACAGTCAAGTCTACTACTAGATGTAACTACAAAATGGAAAGATGAGAATCACCCGGTCATAGGGGGTTACCATTTAAGAGTGGAAAGCTGAGCCAGGTGTGGTAATCACACACCTTTAACCCCAGCATTCAGGAGGAAGAGGCAGGCAGATCTCTGTGAGTTTAAAGCCAGCCTGGTCTACAATGTGAATCTAGGACAGCCAGAGATCTGTTACACAGAGAAACCTTGTCTCAAAACAAACAAACAAGCAAAAAAAAAAAAAAAAAAAGATGGAAAGCTGATAATCAAACATATTTGTATACCAAAGTATAACAAAGTATTATTCACAGTAACTAAAAATTGAACACAACTCAAGTCCATCAACAGATAAAAGGAAAAGCAAAATGCAGGATATGTAATGGAATATCATTCAGTCATAATAAAGAATAAAAATTTTTATAAAATAGTGAATAAGTCTTAATGACATACTTAGTAAACAACAAAGAAAACAAATATTGTATAATTTTACAGATATGTATATGAGGTACATAAAACAGGTAAATTCACTGATAAAACTAGAACAGAGATTACCAGCAGCTGGGGTGAAAATGTGTAAGGCAGAGTCATTATTTAATGGTACACAATTTTTGTTGCAGAACATAAAAAGATTTTAAATATTTACTGACAGTGTAATGATTACACAATTTGAGCATTTTTATGTCACTAAATTGCACTAAAAGATTAAGTTTCTGAATGTGTATTTCATGGTAAAAATGAATTACTGCAGAAGAATGTGCTACTCTAGCATCTTCACTTTAATTTCTGCAGTTTACCAATGAGGAACTCAGTATCAGTTCTGATCCACCTAGCTCTGAAAAAGGCAGAACAGCTATAATTAAAACATTCTGCTAAATTCTGAGACCACTTAGGAAAACAAGAAGATGAACCTTTAAATACCAAGTGATATATTATTACAAACGTAAGCACAAACTAGACAGTAGAAACAGGGTAATCACTGCCAGAAGAAAAAAGTACTTCAGACTCAGATACTGACCACCTCACTTCACCAAATACTTTTAGAAATCCCTGTTGCATGATTAACTACTTCTCCAGCCCAGGGAAAAAATGACTTATCATGTTCCTTCAGTCTCTTGATTATGATTCATCTAAGCATCATACACTATTAAAAAATGAGGAATCACCCCCTGAGGGAGGAGCAGCCTTGCCAGGCCACAAGAGGAGGACAATGCAGCCAGTCCTGATGATTCCTGATAAGCTAGGGTCAGGTGGAAGGGGAGGAGGACCTCCCCTATCAGTAGAATTGGAGAGTGGCATGAGAGGAGAAGAGGGAGGGAGGATGGGATCGGGAAGGAATGAGGGAGGGGCTACAGCTGGGATACAAAGTGAATAAACTGTAATTAATATAAAAAATAAAAATTTAATTTAAAAAATAATTTAAAAAGATAAAAACAAAACCAAAAAAAAAGGAATCTCTTTACAAAGTGATAGAAAATGCATGCCGAGCATTATAGTAAACTAGGGAGACAGGAATAAGTTAAGTTATAGATAAAAATCAATGCTTATTAGGGATTATCACATATTAAACAAACAGTAAAAAAATCTATGGTACTATCAGTCCAAATATAAAACAATTAAAAACTCACTCCAGACCCACCATCTCATCAATGTCATGAAATAAAAATCATGCTTTTTATTTTTTTAAACAGGCCGTATTCTGTAACCTAAGCTGGCCTGGAACTCACTATGTAGACTAGCTTGGCCTCAGACTTGTAGCAATTCTTCTACCTCAGTCTTTTGAGTACAAAAATTACAGATACATAATCACCATTCCTGTCCAGGTTTTTGTTTTGCTGTTATAATTGTTGTTGTTTTAACTAAATTTCTTGGTTCCCACTTCAGGTAGAATTATTAAGTTTTCTCTCCATACATTGATTAGAAACAAAAAGCTAAATAAAATTTTCAATGATTTATGATTAGAGGAGGCAAATAGAGGGGTAAGACAGGAAGGATGAGTGACAACTCAGGAAATATTCATTTGTACTTTTTAAATTTTAGAACAAAGGAATGTATTGCCTATTTTGTTAAAAATTCAATTAAAAATATATATTTAAAAATGCTAATATTTTTAATAACCTGAAAAGCATATTGTAAAGATTAAAAAAGCAGAACACTATACACATATAACAACAAATATGAGCACAAGGGAAAAATGGAATAAAACATTAAAGAACAGTTACCTCTGAGAGGCAGATTTACAAATGATTTAAAATTTCTTTGGATTTTCTAAATTTCAAATTCTTTACATTAAGCAATTTACAATTACAAAATAGTAAATGTAATGATTATGTGTCTGAGAGCTTAGAAATTAAAGGAGAAGGTAGAAAGTTACGAGGTATATCGAGGCTTCCCATTAAACATTCGAAATAATGTACTTCCTTAAAATATTACTTCAGATCACAGCTTAAAGAATTTATGCCTAGAGAACTAAGACAAAGAGATGAAAAGGACGGAATTTTCTTCTGGAGGAAGCTCTAAAGGATTGCTGAAATTATTATCATCCTCCTACTTTGTGGATGTTTTGTTCATTTTTGTTTTCTGTTACCTAGGTAATGGTACTTCCAGCATTTCCCTTAAACACTGTGAGACTAACAATCTGGTATTTCTCACTGTAGAGTTTTCCTAACCTCCAGCTTTGAAAGGTCATCTCCCTAAGGGAAGCAGTAAGATCTAGACACTAAATCAGGAGGCTAAGGAATCTAAGGTTAAGGGTTCCAATCCTGACAAATTGTGGAATTTGTCTCCAATTTTGGAAATAAGCTAAACTTCCTGAGCCACTTCTCTCTAGCGTGGGCTGTTTTGACAGACCCAGGATTATTGACTTTAAAGTTTAACTTTTCAGCTACTCTGAATTTTGGTTTTTTGTTTTGTTTTGTTAGATTATTTCTTTTCTAAATTGTCCACAATCCCACTCTACATCAAGCTCAGCAATGGAGGAAGCCTACTGCAGGTAATATAATAAGACTAGAACTCAAGCAATATTGAAGATAATTATTAATGAATAGCAGTCCAATTAGGATCTAAACAAGAGCATTAGAAGCAAAGCAAATGAAAAAATAATTAGAGTAATTTGATAAGAGAGGGTAGAAAACTTACAATATCTGATTGTATAGCAGAAATGAGGAAGATCATAACTTCAATATAATAAGCTAGCAAATGGGGACTGGACAGATGGCTCAGCAGTTATGAGCACTTGTTGCTCTTGCAGAGAATCTAGGTTTTATTCCTTGACTCCCAGCACCTACGTGTGAATCACAACCATCCATAACTCCAGTTCCAGAGGATCTGAAGCCCTTTTCTGACTTTCATAGAACTAGGCACACATGTGGCACACACACATACATGCAGGCAATATATCTGCACAAAGAAAATAAGGCAATCTAACAAGTAAAGTTTTGTTACAGCTTCAAGGGTTTAAGTTTTGTTTTCTTACTGTATACTCAATTAACATTTGCTGTTTCCTTTCTATTTTCATTCATACACTTCTTCAAGATTGCCCTCTCACTAGAAGATAAACTGCATTAACTCTGTAGAGTTTTCTACCAACTGCTCTTCAGAAGTACTTTGGGAAAAAAGGTGTAGCCTTTGGGAAAAAAAGGTGTTTTGTTTCATTTTTTACAAACATCACAGAGCATTATCCCTCTAGCAAAACCAGCGAAGTAATTTCAGTAGTGCCTTCAGCACACTTCAAACTACTCTTCCCAGTTACAAGACCAAACATCCCTAGTTACTTGAAAGTTTTTTCAATAAAACAGAATAAAGGACTCAAATGGCTAAATTTTTTCTAGATTAACTCAGACATGAGTTGATGCTTTTTTGTGGTTAACCTACTTAAAAGGTGATCAAATGACTTTGTGCTACCAAAGAGAGCAACTGTAAGGAACAATTACATAAACCCTCTGCTCCAAGTTACCTCATCCTTCTTTCTAATGAAAACAAAGGATCAGAAGCCACTGCCTTGGCACTTTTGTAATCTCAGGAAAGCCTAGTGTCTTAGTCATGTGAGTTCCTATTCTTTTCCTCAGTAATGACAGAAATTTATTTCACCCAACACAATAAGACACTATTGTTTTAACATTATGAATACTCAAAAAGCTGGATATGGTAACTTATGCTCATAATACCAGCACTCGGAAGGCCATGACAGGAGAGTCATCACAAATTTTAAACCAGCCTGGGCTACATAGTGAGTTTCAGGTAAGCCTGAAATACAGAGTAAGACCCTGTCTCAACAACAATAAATATTACTACTAAATTTTACAAACTGAAAAAGATCAAGACACTCTTGTATATGTTTATATTGCTTATGTAAGAAAACTGTATAAATCCTCATTTCTAAATCTGTGGTCTAGATCCACAAAACTCTGAAAACCTCAGCTTTGTTGATACCTAGTCTCTGACCTACACTAATGCAGCTATTTATAGTCTCTAGAGCACTTAGCTTGATTGCAGAAATATTAACATGACTGATTCCTGATGATTTCTCTAAATGTCAGTAGGGATTTCATGCCACTGTATATATGCTGTATATATCAGTTTTCTAATCACTTTTTAATTCTAAAATGCTCTAGGCCAATGATTGTGGAAGAGATTATAGATATAAAATTTGAGTCAATGAAAAATATTATAATTCTCTGAAAATAAGGTAGTAAAAAACCAATGATAGAAATTAGAACTGTACTAAGATAACATAAAAGATATTGTTCACCATTGTCGATGAAGTGAACATTAATAGAATATACAATATGAGAATTTTTCTCAAGAAAATGGGGCTATTTAAATTTTAAATTATATAAAGTTTTTTGGAAGGTCCACATGATCTGAAAGAAAAATTCATTTATTTATTTGTTTCTTACTATATAACCCGGACTGGCCTTGAACTCAAGATCTTCCTCCCACAACCTTCCTAGTGCTGGGATTACAGATCTATAACTACCACACACAGTTGATAAAGAATTCTTAATGCATATAAAATGAATTTGGAGGAACTGAGAAGATGGCTCAGTGGGTTAGAACACTTTCTCTGCAAGCCTGAGGAACTGATTTTGAATCCCTAGCACCCACATAAAAGGCCAGAAATGGTTATGCATGTTGTGACTTCAGCACTGTAGGTAGAGACAGGCAGATCTTTGAGAGCTCGATGGCCAACTGGCCTAGCAAAAACTAGCTTTTGACTCAGTGAAAGACAGTGTCTCACAGCAATAAAGATAAGGGCCCACATCCAGCTCTGGGCCCCATAAACGAATACATAATACTCACAAATGAATTTAGAAAACATTCAGAACCTATGCCAGATTATAAGTACTGGACTCAAGCTTAAGAGTCAAAGAATTTCTAAAATATTATTACTTGCTTGTAATAGTTCAACTAATAATATTGAGAAAATTAAAACACCTAAGTAATGTGAACATGTCTGGGGATGCATACAAAATGCATATTCACTGATCATTCCTCTACCACTTAATTTTATAAAGCACCAAAAACATTCAGACTTGACTGAACACCTTCATTCAGGTATACAAAACAGTATTACAAAACAGGATACATATTGAAGTATATAAGAATAAGTGATTGAGGGCAGGGAGGAAAAAAAAGTAAGAATGTTTCACTAACAATATTCAAAGTTAACTAAAAACATCCTACAAAAACCAGTGAGCGAACCACATCTAACTCATACTGGGCTAAAATAAAGCCAGGCATTCTTTGAAAGCCTTTAATCCCAGCACTCAGAAAGCAGAGGCAGGTGGATTTCTGAGGTCCAGGCAAGCCTAGTCTACAGGGCAAGTGCTAAAACATCCAGAACTACAAAGAGAAATTCTGTATCAGTGAGGGAAAAAAAAAGAAAGAAAAACAAAAAAGAAAAACATAGTGGGGAAAAAAAATGAAACAAATTCTTGGACTTCCTGGTTTTAACATTTTAAATAAGTACAAAAACAGTCTCTAGTGAAAAAAAACATTTTGATTTAATTCCTAAAATATACTAAATACGATATACTACAACTACATAAGACTTCCATACCACCAGTTCACATGAGAAATGTTTACCAACTCCCACTGACACATTTCTATAAGTCCATGGTTCTTAATGCAGTGTAATTAGTTTCCTTTTTCTTGTGTCTTCTGAGATATGAAACAGTACCTAAGAACTTTTAGAAACTTTCCAGCAGGTTCCTTTTTCAACCAATAAAAGCACAGATCTACACTAAATGATAACGTTGTTACTCATTTTATTAACTCATTTTATTCAGTTAATAATATTTTAGAAAAATCCTAAGGGTAGTATTAAAATTTTTAAGTACAAGATTTCTTGCTGACTCTGTAATGTACTTGATCTCCAACTCTCCAAAAATGATCAGTGCACACATTTGTAAAAACCTGTTACACCACTGAGAGCAGAGCACTACCACAATTCTAGACAATTCAGAGTAGCTTAAATCCTTCTCAGGGTATCCTACTCTTGCCATCCATTCACGGTGAAGTTCATTTTAACGCTCTCATTGTTTACCGGAAAGCATAGACAGTAAGGCTGGCTTTGTTGCTCCGGCTTCCTTTTGCTAGCTTGCTGAGCTTTTGCAGCCAATTGACTTTGCCTTGACGCTATAAATATCTGGGAAATGTTCTGCATTTGATGCTCTTGGATTCTGCATCCATATTTAGCTGTTTGTGGCATGTCTTTGTTTAAGCTACTCTACCACCCATAAAAATCAATCAGGTTGAGCTCTAAATGCCCAAGTGAAAGATGAATTAACATCCAACACCTATTTGCCATAAGGCAAAGGACCAATGTGCTGGGTCTCGTGACAATAAAAGAGGTGGTAAGAGAAGGCTTACTGCTGTCAAAAACTTATACTCCTGACAGGACATGGGCACCATTTTTTTTTTCTGTATTGAAGAGAAACATTTTATTCAAATAAAAGATAGCACAAACATTTTCTCTTAGCTGTGTCTCAAAAACTTGCATTTGTTTGTGCTCTAAATATAGACCCACCTACTACAAAGCTCTGAATATATTCCAAATAAGTTTTCCAATCACACAAAGCTCTCGATGTATTATAAACCAAGGAGACAAACCTGTTAATCAGGAAGTAAAAAGAGTGCCAGTCTTCAAATTTCTGAAGTAATCTAAAAGTTTCTGTAAGTATCCTCAGGAAGGGTTTTCTTAGTATTTTTGCATGGTTTTGAAGAGAATGTGAGCTGTAGCTCATCCAACATCACTCAGTACCACTCCTCAGTCTAGTTTACCTTTAAAACCATGTAGATAAAAACAAACAACAAACCCTGCAGATCTCCACAGCTGTCAGGCAGACGGGAGCAGCATCCTACCTTCCTAACATGGGAAAACATCCCAAGCAAATACACATCTCACCCTGACTTCCTTCTTTCAAAATTCAGTTCGCTGCCCCTTTGATGAAAGTGCTCCCTACAGTCCTTCTGACGCTGATTGTAAAAGCACTGAATTAAGAGCTTGCTCAATGACTGGCTTCGAAAGCCAGGATGGAATCTGCAAGCCAAGTTGTAGTTAAATATTGGGACCAATGCAACCAGACTCCACACATGATCCGCAAACTTAGAAGCAAGGAGTTAAAAGTATTCATCCGAAGTTATAGGACAAATCTGTGACAACACAAGAATTAAAAAGCCAGGTTCTCAACCTCCAATTATGTACTCTACACAAGGTTCCCAATTCCTGGGTTTCTTTGAAACAGATAGTCCACACTTTAAAAAAAAAAAGTCTCTTTAAATTATATATTAGATCAAAGATCTAATACACAAAGCACATAAAAAACAAGAAAAACTAATATTCCTTAAATTTTTACTTTCCAGTGGGGCATGGTGGCTCATACCTTTAATTCAGGCACTCTGGAGGTAAAGGCAAGCAGAACTCAGTGAATGTGACAGCACCCTGGTCTACATGGCAAGTTCAGGCCAACCAGGGCTACATACTAAGACTCTGCCTAAATAATAAATAACTGATTTTTTAAAAATGATTTTCTACATTGTTATTCTGACCTCAAAGAATCATACAATAGACAATGTTAAAACTACCCAAAAAAGCCAAGAGTCATTTAGTTTTGGTTTATATCAAATTATGGGTAACAAAGCAATCTCCAGGGTGAACTTCCTTAGAAGAAGAGCAGTAGTATTAAACAGTAAATAAAAGCAATTTTTAATTAATGACAGAAATCACAGAAAAAGATGATGCAGTGGCAATTCTTCCACTTGACATAAGAAATGCTCCCCCTGAAATCTTCTTGTGTATGAATGTATGTGCATGTAAGCCAACTACCCCAGATTCCACACTGTGTGCAGAAACCTGGAACCAGGAACATAAAAATGACTCATACAAAGTGACATGACAACTAAGCTGTGGGGCAAAAGCCAAAAAGAAAACTATCAGGTTCTTGGCCCTAGTTGTACACTAATTTCTAGGTTTCTTCAAACATGTTTAGATGTGTGTGGTGGGATATGTTTTTCTGTGTGCAAAAATATGCATGCGACAAGTAAAGTTCTAGAACAGGCTACTGAAACAATAGTATAAATTTATACGGGCTATATGTGAAGGATACTTAAAGCCTGGAACACCTAGCCTTCTAAAGACTCATTGGGCAAATTATCACATTTTCTAATATGGTCCTATCTCTAACACCATATAAAAACAGAATGTGAAAGTGTACACAGACAAGAAGGTAAAATAGAAAAATGTAACCATGATGTAGTACCAATTTATAGTCATTTTTAGATTCGAATCCACTTTTGTTGGAAGTGATCAGCTAAACTGAATGAGCAGACAGGTGGGCTACCTACCAGGCACCAAAGCTTAATCCAACCTGCTGAGGACAAATTGAGTAACTCTGTATCAGTTCCCACCTCCCTTCTGTAATTCCTTCACTTAAAACAAAAACAAAACAAAAAAAAACTTAGAAACATCAGCAAAATACCAAGTGATACATGCATAAATTTCTAGGATGTAGCCATAAGAAGCTGCTGATTTTTATGACTGAAAAGACATTTACAGATTATTTAATCCAGTCTACTAATTTTATATATCAAAGGCAAAAAAAAAAAAAATGACCTTGTCTGCCCTAAATTGTTTAATAATTTAGTGACAGAACTGAGGCAAGAACTCAAATGTCTGAGATCTTTCTCTCTGAGATAGGCATGAAGTCTTAAGACAATTTGTATACCATGAAAGAGTTGGTCTTGAACTGTAAAGCACAGACCCTATCTGAAAGTATGAAAGCAAAAACTAAATACAATGTGCTGATCACTAACAGGCTCAAATGCACATGACTGCAGGATAGCATCGCAACTATGTGTTTGATGCCAGATGCTTCAAATTGGTCATCTTATATTCAGCAACAGTACTTATGTCTTTCATGGTCATGTGAGCTAAGTGATAAACATCTTGCTATCTCAATATTTTGGAAAGCCACAGCTGAACCATGAACGCGGACGACAAATCCTTGGGCTGAGTTTCCAAAACCAGCATGTTTAACGTTGCCACAGCCTTACCTTAACACAGAAACCATTCCGTTCTCATTTAAAAGGCAGTTGCTAGGAATGCAGAAAAGGAAAAGGTTTTTTTAGTGTGTTCATCACTGTGAACCTGCTGAGTGGCAACCGGGTTTCACAATGAAAACCAGAAACAATAGTGCAATCTAAAACAGTTTACCAAGTCGGGATAACCGGGAGAGTAAGGTTCAAGGAAACGCTGGAGATAAATAATTCTACTGCTACCAAACACTTGAATTGGGGCTGGGTCTCCCCACCACCCACCCTCGCTTTTTCATTCATTAGCAGCTCCTCTTCTACTAAACTTCTTCATTCGCTTCACTCAATAGGAAGGAAATGAAATCCCATTCACTCGTTTTTTGTGCCTTGTTCCAGCACACCTTCCTAAAGACTCAGCATCAAGTGCCATTAATTAATCACCTAAGAATTACGTCCGGATAGCTCAACTCCATAAACTTACTGTGGCTATCTAAAGAGGTCCAAAGAGCCTGAGTCACACAACCAGGCGCTATATTGGATAAACTTGTCAAAAAACGCATTTACTGAAACAAAATAAAAGTGGGGTGGGGGTGAACGTGGGCAGCTGACCTAGGACAGAATGGGGGACTGAGCCCAAGGAAAGCTAAGAAACCGCAGCTTCCACCACAGACGACCGGCGATCCTTACCGAACACGCGGACCCAGCTCTGCTGCTGGCACACGGACTCCAGAAGGATCCGATCCAGCATGCCACCGGCCACGGCTCCGCTGACAGGGACGACCGCGTCCAGATCCTCCGGGGGCAGCGGCGAGTCGGACTCCAGCCCCGAGAACATCTCCGGCCACGACAGCGCCTCCGCGGCTCCTCCGGACGACGGGGAGAGCTCCATGGTGTCCCAGAGGGAGCTGGCGGCGGCGGCGAGGCGGGCTCCCCGGCTGCGGGCAGGGGACGACGGCGCGGCCAGCAGCACCGGAGCGGGCGGGCGCCGCTCACCTCCTTCCCCGCCGCCCACCGCCCCGGGGCCCGGCGCCGCAGCCCACCTGCAGGCGGAGGGTGGGACCCAGGCCGGGAGGCGGGTCCAGCGTGGCCGCCAGCGGAGACGGGACCCGGCTCAGGTGCGGGACCGCAGCGGGCGCACGGCGCACCCGGGGGCGCGGGCTCGCCGCCCGCCCCCGCCGAGCTCTCCCCGGCCCCCGCGGGCGCGTCCGCCGGCGGCCCGGGCTCCGGCTGAGGATGGAGCGCGGCCGGGCAGGGCTGGGCTCGGGGGCGTCGCCGCCAGGGGCCGCCGCCCCCTCTGACCGGCTCCCGCCGCCGCCGCCGCCGCCGCCGCCTCGGGGGCTCAGAGCGCCGGCTCCCTCGGTCTGGGGGTGCTGGGCGCGCCCGGCCCGGCTTCGGCCCGCCCGGCGTCGGCTTGCTCCGGCGGAAGGCGCAGGCCGGCCCGCTAACTCTGAGGCCGCTTCTCCGGCCGCCGCTCGGGCTCCGGCTCGCGCTCCACTGAGAAACCCACAAGCCCGGCAGCCGCGGCGCTGGCGGCGGCGGCAGGCGGCATCCCAGGGTGATAGGCCGGAGCAATCGAGAGCCGAGCGCGCGGCCGCGTGTGCAACCCAGTAGCCGAGCGGAGGAGGAACTGCCGCCCGAGACAGCAAAAATCGGGCACCGAAATACTCATCGGGCCGGGCCCGCCTCCTTTCCCTGAGACTGTCCCGCCCCGACCGGTCCTCCGTGCGCGATCCTTGAAGCGAAGACCGTGTCGGGAGGCGGAGAGAAAGGGGCGTGCGGGAAATTTAAAAAGATGGGAAAGGCGCTTCCCTTCTTTATTAGCCCCGTTTCCTGTTGGCTTCCGGACCAACGCTCCTTCCTTCTTGGACGAAGAGCTTGAAGACACTGCTTTATTTAACAGTCACCTTGGGGGAAACGCCATCCTTCTTCCAGAAGAGAGAGCTGGCCCCGGGTCTTGGAATCTGAGACCAGCGCGAGGTCCCCGCTTTGCGTCTTGTCTGCCCCGGAGCTTGATTTGTCATCAGTTTAGAATAGCATGCCTACGTTGTGTGGTGTGGATGGATGGACGGGCCTCGCAAGTACTTGAAATGCCCCAAAGCCCCGGCATTAACCAAACAAGCTTCTCTTCTTCGCCTTTGATCTTTGTGCAATCTGTTGGTTTCTCTTTTCCTCTGACAGTGTCGCTTGTGCTTTATTTTTGGTTTATTTGTAAACTGTCTCCCTCCTTAACGTTGGCTTCATTTTGTGCCCACCCAAGGCGGGATTCGCCAGTCCAGGTTTCAGAGATTGCAGGCAAAAAATAGTAATAATTTCAAATAGAAAAATTAACAACTTAAGTGGTATTGGCACGGCATAGATTTTCAGCAATTTACGAAACTGCTACTTCAAACCGAGCAGGAGTTTTCAATAATTAGATGATGCTTTAAAAAAAAAAAAAAAAAAACTTTTGGGGGAGGATTTTTGTTTTGTGACCCAACCCACCCCAGCCCTCATTTTCTCTCTATTTTGCACTTCTATAAAAGCTCAATCTAATTTTCTAGATTTTTTGGTATTCTGGAATGTTGTTTGGGCTTTATGGGAGTTAGAGGAAGCATTTTGTGATTTTTTTTTCCCCACCACTTACATAGAGTAATAGCATTTCAAAGCAAGTAATGAGATCCTCTCATCCTGGCTCTTGTTTAGCAGGTGCAAACAGGACAGTCTAGGTCACCTGTTACCTGTAACAAGTGCATCTACTCTCTGTGATACATCAACTTTGATCCTTCAAGAACTCTGCCTCTGCCTCCCCAGTGCTGGGACTAAAGGTGCATGCCACCATGCCCAGCTTATCTCCAATTTGTGAAGGTCTTTGAAGGGACATTGCTCCTTTGCAGTAGAGGGAGGGAAGGGAGGAGAGAGACCCCTTGACATAGTATTTTCATTTGTATTAAATTATTGTTGATGTCTCAGAGTAAGTGAATATGGGCATAAGACATACAAATCCAAGTATGTACTAATGTATATGGAATGTATTTACCCACACTGTTATCCCCAAAACAGCATTAGAATTGGTATATAAAATTCAGGAGAAAAAAAAAAGTCTCCCAAAATTTGCTCTCAGTGGCATCATCTAAAGGGAAAAGCTCTGCCAAACTCTCACTAATCCTGTTTTCCTAATAAACCAGCTTTCTTTATTCAGACCACTGAAATGCTGGTCCCTGCTTCTCTATGGCATCCTGAGCTCATACTAGCGCCAGCTCATCCTCGAGTTACCTAAGTAATGTACATCTGGAATTTACCTAATTTCTCTCACTTTAAAGTACTTTCACAACATAAACAGTAAACAATTCCCTAACAGAAGCAGAATTTTAAAACTCATCTTTAGCCAATGGAAAAAATAATAAAGTGTGGAGTACTATTAAACAGTCTATCTGAAGATAACTAAATTAAAATGCTAGCCTTCTGCAGGGCAGGATGACATAGTCTTAAAATCCCTACTGGGAGGTAGAAGTAGGAGGATCAGGACTCATGATCACCCTTAGATACATAGAGATTTGGACACTTGAGGCTCTGAATAAAATACAAACAACAAACTTTTAGTAGCCTTACTCTTTTTTTAGGTTTTTTTGAGACAGGGTTAATGTGTAACAGTACTGGCTATTCCGGAACTCACTTTGTAGATCAGGCTGGCCTTGAACTCACAGAAATCCATCTGCCTCTGCCTCCCAAGTGCTGGGATCAGAGGCGTGATCCACCACTGCCCAGCTTAACTTATTAATAAAGCTGCATTCTTAAGAAAGGAGCTGGAGATTCATTTCCGTGCCCGTAGTCTCCCATCTGCTTTCCTCTTGTTTTGGAGCTTTAGAGATCAGCATGTGCACAGCAACTGGAACTTGTCGCCCCCAAAATCAAACCCAACAACTTGGACAAGTGGGAACTGAAATTTGGAAACTGTGGAAAGATGGGAGGGTTGAGAGCAGAAGTTAGATAATTGATTATCTAAAAATCAAAATCTAGGAACAATTTAAGATTTCTAAAAGACAAAGAGGTCATCAGTTGTGAGTACTTATCACTAACCTTGTATTTTAGGTTGTGAGCCTAGCCTTTAATGGCTGAGCCATCTCTCCAGCCCAACAAGAACACCTTATCACTAATCTTAAGGTGAGAAGAGAGTTTTAATTCTGGTTGTCACAACTTAAAGGTGTGTTTGATTGTCTTCCCCATCCATGTTTCAGAAAATGCACATACTTCAGGAGATCCCTCTCATTTTTGTAGAGCCTATGTGAGTGCCCTCCCCCCTTCAGCAGATAATTCCATAAACAGGAAGTCAACTTGTCAGCTGTGGCATGTCATCACTCCCTCTCTATATTCCCTTTCTTCTTGAACATAAGGACCTTAGGCTTTCCTGATTGCATTCTAGAATATTGGTCATAAGGGAAAGTTTTCAGCCTTCCCCTAGATCTCCAACTCCCTGCTAGTCCAAGCACTTATATGACTTTTAAGTGTCAGGGAATAATGTTGAGTATGAGATGCCTGTCTCCGCCCCATCTATAATGCTGAGGTCCAATCAGGAGCTTGTAAATATTGAATAAATACACCAAGATGGCATTTCCTGGATTCCAGACTCAGTGCTTCATAAACAATCTGAGTCCCCACTTTCCCTCACCCAAAGAGCCTTCTTGTCTCTAACTTGTTAAAGGAACTAGTAGATCCTACTTCAGACTTACAGAAATCTAGTCCTCTCACACCCTCCCACCTCAGACCTGATTAGCTGTCCTCTTTCCCCTAAGGACTTTCCACTTCCAGTTTTATCTTACCTTCCTCATAGGTGAGGAACTATCCTAAAGCATAGTTCAGACTGCTCACATCTAAAACTAACTTATATTTTAAAGTCCCTTGGTGCCTACCAAAAAAAGGAAAGAAAGAAAAAGAAAAAAAAAAGAAAAATGCAGAACCATCCCAAGTTTAAAGGGACCTCAAATGTGGTCCCAGACCATTACTGGAACCTCCTTGCCTATATGCATCCAACTGGTATGGCTTGTTTTAAAACTACCTAGCTTGCTCCTTAACTCCCAACCCCTTATCTGCAGGGAAGCAGCCCCATCAAATGCTGCTGTCCTTAGCCAAGTCCTTCCTTATTCTCCAAGCTGGCAATGACGATTTCATCTTCATCTGAGCTCCTATACCCTTCCTGTTTCACTTCTGGGATCAACCACAGTAAATATTGGGTTATAGCCCTTTGTGTAACTTTTAATATCTACAGTTAGAATATCAACATGATGGCAAAGACTGTGTCATACATCTTCATTCCCTCACAATGTCTTTCTCATATCAGCCTCCCAATGATATTAGAAACCAGGAAACAAACTAGATTAAGGGAAAATGAAAACCTGGTTTTGTTCATAGACATGTGGGACTGCAAAAGACATTAAAAACGAGTTTAATTATCAATCCAGTCATTCAATTTATTTTCTGTCTGCCCCTTGCTAATAAATAAGCATACCTTGCTGAGAATGATAGTTAATGCCTCTATTCTAGCTACTGAGGAGTCTTAAGACTCCTAAGTTGGACAGTAGCCTCAGTAGCTCACTTAAGTTGAACAGTAGCCTCAGCAATATAGTGAGATCTCACCTTGAAAATAAATTAGAATAAACATGTCTAGACCCTGAGAAATGACTTGACTTGCCCAAGGTCATAGAGCTAGAGACAGAGGAAGAAGTCAAATTTGAATCTTCTGAATCTCAGTCAAGAGCTTGATTGCCTCCCACCCTTTTCTATCTTTCTCTAAATAGTTATTTTTTCTTATTGATAAAGGTTTTCTGAGTAAGGCAGTTTCACTCTTTCATGTATTATTTAAGCTTAAAGCATTTGAGCCGCATTCCTGGCCCCACATATAATTTTAGCAAAATTATACTTTTTTTTTTAACGAAAAGACCAAACAGAGACATCAGAGAAACATCTGGTCTGATTCATCAGGGCAACAGCAACATTTCTATTTATACACGAGCACAGCCCTATCTTTGTAGCTCTCAGCTGTTGCTCATTGCTCAGTATGTTCCCCTTTCCAACCTTGTCTGTCCCTCATCAAGACAGCATCCTGCATCCTGGCTCACAAGTAGAACCTAATATAATAAAAGAAACACGCATTCCTTAATTCCTGAAAGGGTTCTGAGTTTTAAAGGAACCATCTCTCTACTTTCTCAGTCTCTTTGTTCTAGACTATGGGATGGCAAGGCTCAAGTAGTTAGGCAGCTGCCACTCATTCCTCCTTGGTGGGAAGATGTATGAAAACTGAAGCAGGACTGTAAGTTGTGTATGGAAGCAGATCTGGTAACGGAAGTAAATGCAGAAGTAGGGAAGCTGGGGCCTGGAAGCAACATTTGATAATGATTAAACAAGAAGCTACATGATCTTAGGTAGGAGTCAGGACAAAAGGGAAGGAAGGAAGGGAGGGGGTGGGAAAAAAGAAGGAAGGAAGAAAGCCAGAGTACCCATTTGTCCAAAGCCCTAAGAGAAAGCCTCTGCTTGTAGCAACCACTGACGCTGTTGTTTGGAAAAGCCATGGAACATGCCAGAGACAAACAGCTTTCCACCAGTTACTTCTTCCTGGCAGAAACTCCTTCAAAATTATGACCTCACCTCAGCATTCAACTGGAGGAATTCAAAAGGAATAAAAAAACAGAGGGAACCACAATGGCCTCTGACATCAGGGTCTAATTAAAATCTCTTAAGATCATAAGCACTGAAAATAATAAGGTGCCCGACTCCACCCTGTGTAATTTAAAAAATAAATTGCAAAGTGTTGGAAAAGCAACAAAGTTATGATTTCCCCATCCCAGAGATGACAGCTACAGAATTTGCTCCAGAAACAGCAAATGTAAAACTTAAATTTGTGTGGGTCTTTTTTTTTTTATGGTTCTATATACATCTGTTGAATGATACATCTCTGCTTGGAATACAGAGTGACAACATCTATTAACTTACACAATGTAACATCTTATTTAGCAAATGAGTTTCCATGTTATTCTAGTAACTACCCGACACCAAGTTATTTCACCCTAACCAAACAAAGTGACTACATTTTTAGCTTTGAAATACTGATGGGTCTTCAGGAGAAAAAAAAAAGAAAAGAAAGAAAGAAAAGAAATTTAAGGAAAAATCAGAGCCCAGTAACCCTAATGGAGAGTTTTAAAAATATGATTCCATTGTCTTTTTGGTACCTTGAGAACAATATCATAATAACTGGCCAATATGTGTAGTTTATATTGATCTATTTTCCCTTCGTCTCTTGTAGGAAGGTGTAAAGACACCAGCTATAAGCCTAGAAAGCTTTTGGTGGTTGTGGTCATTTGGTCTTTTGGTGACAAAAAGACACCCTCAGCAGCAAAAGACTGGGTTTTAGAAGCAAGTTGTCAGAAAATGACTTTGGAATTTGACTGTACTGAGATGGTATGGCCAGATAGAGTAGTCTAGGAAGCAACAGATAACTGAAGCAGATTGGAGTAGGTCACAGAGAAAAAGGTGGTACACCGATACTAGAAAGCTAATGTATTGACACCAACTCCAAGAATGGTGCTGCTATAGGTTCAAGTTCAGCCGAGCCCTGAGGGACCCCACCAATCCTTTAGTTCATTGATAATTCCCATCCTGTTTCCCCCAGTGAATATACCTCATTTATGCCCCTGTCCACCAGACCTACTCAATTCTCATCTTCAACAAATGTTTCTATCCCCTACTTCTAGAAGAAAAATGTAGGTCACCGAGCCAAATCTCCTTCAATATCCCTATGCCTCTCCCATCTTTTGCTCCCTGGATGCTCCTGCTTCTCTCAAGTTTTAAACAATTATTTTTCTTCACTTGTGCTTTCAACAATGGCTCCCTCTTTGAATTCATGTGTCTATCTCTTCCATCTTATCAAAACGCTTTGGACCAGTGCAGTCCACGAATGCTCGAAACTGTACCTGAAATGCACCTAAAACACAAGCTGGATGGATGGATGCACGGATAGCTGCATAGGTGGATATAGTTAGATAAGCATATGTAGTAAACCAAATAAAGCCAAATGCTATTTGGAGAATCTAGGTGGTAAACACATGGGTATCTGCAATGTAATTCTTTTAACTTTGCTTTCTGTTAACATTGTCATAATAGCTCTCTAAGATCAGGCCTAGCTCACTCACTGTCATGGCTAAAAGCACCAAGAAGGTCTGGATCATTGTGGTGCTTCTCTCCAGAAAATGTGACAAAATTTGAAATCAAACAGCACTCCAGGATCCTTGTCCCTTCTGTGGCCAAGATTATCACCATCGGCAACTGTGGTTCCTCCATGAAAACAATGGCTAGTGGGTCCGGGATGCACAAGACCGCTTCTGTTGTCATAGTCAAGTCGACCATCAGAAGACTGAAGGAATTGAATTACCAGTACAAGTGCTACTGTTCGAGCAGCCCTGGTCTACAATAAGTGAGTTAATTCACATAATCATAATAAAAATTGTTTGTTTGAGTGAATCTTCTGAGCTGGTATCTTCCTGAAGCCACCATAAATCTCTTTTTCTTTTTTTCCCTGACCTTTTGAAAGGACAGACTATATCCATTGTTTCCACTGCCTCCTTACCTTTTGGTAACTCTTTTTCTTCAGATATTTAAAAAAAAAAAGAAGAAGAAAAACAGAAGGTGTCAAAATTACAATTGAAATCCCCTTAATACTCCAACCAGCCCCTTTCTCTTCTGGCTACCAAGATACCATTGCTGGTCTAAGGTTGGTATGCATTTCTTCCACATACATATAAAACATATCCTGGAGGGCACCTTTTGTGTGTGCAGTATTATATTCTCAAGATCTATCTACGTTATTACTCGTGGACCTAGTTCCCTCATTTTCACTGCTATATAATTTTTTATCATTGAAGAATCCACTACTCACAGTTTACTACTAAGTTTCTATTTTCTATCACAAACAATAAAGAAGTAAAAAATCATTAAGGCAATTCTTATTATAGATTTACATTTTTAAATACATGTCTCAAATTCCAGGGGAAATTTGAAAATTTGGAAAGCTGGCTCAAAGGTTAAGACCACTGGTTACTCTTTCTTTCAAAGGTCCTGAGTTCAACTCCCAGCAACCACCTGGTGGCTCACAGCCTCTGTACTGACATGGAATGTACGTGCAGATAGAGTGCTCATATACATAAATGACAAATAAACATTAAAAATTGAATTGGCACATTGTACAGTTTCATATATCCAATGCCACAAAATACTGGTGAGTTTCTTTCCAGTGTAGCTCTCTCAAGTTACAGGAGGTAAATTTCTTCTTCACATCCTGCCAATATTTAACAATACCAGTTTTTTTTCCAATGTTTTGAAATTCTCAAGAATATACACAAAAAGCAAGCCGACTTAAAATTTACATTTTAGATTTTGATATGCTGTTGTCAATTTAATATTTACGTGTCGGATTTTTACTTGCTGATTTTTCCAACTGCAATTTTTTCTTGTTCTGTGATTTATAAGTTTCCCCCACATACTGACTGTGGCCTAATCTGTTGGTTTTTAAATTTTTATTAGGAGGTAATAAATTTACAAAATAATATATTTTAGCTGGGCGTGGTAATGCACAACTATAATGCCAGCACTCTGGCAGAGGCAGGTGGATCTTGGTAAGTTTGAGGCCAGCCTGATCTACAAAGTGAGTCCAGGACAGCTAAAGCTACCCTGTCTCAAAAAAACATCATCATCATCATATTAGTAATAATAATTATATATTTCATATTTTCATGCCTGTATATAATATTTTGATCATTACCCTTAACCTTTTCTTGTCTCCTCTACTTTTTACTGCTGTTCATTTCTTCTTCCAAAGTACCCTGTCTTCTTTCATGTCTCTCTAATAAAAAAAAAATCTATATTCCGCATATAATGGTCTCCAGTTCTGTCAGTTTTCTTTCATAACAATTTTGTAACTTTTTGGCTAAATACTGTGTGCGTGTGTGTGTGTGTGTGTGTGTGTGTCTAATGTGGTCTGTGTGTGTGTTTCATACACTCTTCCACTGATGGCCAGCTAGGCTAGTTCTATATCTAGATAATGTAAACAATGTAGCATCATCATGGTATATCAAATATCTCTGTTGGATGTTAGCTTAGATTCCAATAGCTGAGCTAACTTCCATTCCCGCCAAAATGTATTAACACACACACACACACACACACACACACACTCGCTCATACTCATCAGCATCTATTACTGTTTTCTTTTTGAAATTTAACATTTTACATTTATTTTTGTGAGGTAGAAGTATGGGCATGCTGTGGTCCCAAAATGCCTTGGTACAAGTGTGGAAGCGGGAAGACAACCTGTGGAAATTCTCTGCTTCTCCCTTGTGTATATCGCTAGTGGCAAGTGCCTTTACCTCTTTACCTGCTGAGACATCTCAGGCTCTATTGTTTTCTTTTTCTCTTTCTCTTTTTCTTTTTTCTTGTCTTTTTTTTTTTCAGTTTGGTGTTTTGAGACAGGGTTTCTCTGTAGCCCTGGCTGTCCTGGAACTTACTTTGTAGACCAGGCTGGCCTTAAACTCAGAGCTCTGCCTGCCTCTGCTTCAGGATTGCTGGGATTAAAGGCGTGAATCATTGCTGTCCGGTTCTGTTGTTTTCTTAATGATAGCAATTTTGACTGGGGTGAGGTGGAAACTCTCAATGCAATTTTTATATTCATTCCCCTAAATATGTTGAATGTTTACTTAATTCATTCTTTTGAGACATATCTGTTGAGGTTATTTCTTAAGCTAAGTTTTTCTTCTTTCATTTACTTCAGTTTATTGAATGTAAATACCTTTTTCTTGGCCTTTTAGGTTATGGTCATTTAAACAGAAACTTCAACTTTAATTCATTTTTTATGTTCTAAGTTTCTCTGTCTTGAAAAAAGGTTTTCTACTCCAAAGTCATATAAACACACATATTCTCTCCAGTTACCTTCTGCAAGCATCATTATTCTGCTTTTCACTTTCAAGTCTTCAATTTACCTGATGTCCAAGTCATGATGGTTAAATTTATCAGCGTGACGAGGTTGATAATCAGTGAGGAGTCAACCCTTCGGGCATGTGTGAGGGTGTTTTCAGAAAGGTTAAACTGGGGTGCCTACCCTGAGTATGGGCAGTATCATCCTGTGGGAAGAGAATCCAGACTGAATTAAATAAAAAAGAAAGAAAAAGAAAGAAAGAAAGAAAGAAAGAAAGAAAGAAAGAAAGAAAGAAAGAAAGAAAGAAGAAAGAAAGGAAGAAAGGAAGGAAGGAACAAGCCAACAAGCCAACAAAGAGTCAGCACTCATCTTTCTGCTTCTTGGAGACAGACGTGGCGTCGCTAGCTGCCAGCACAGCTCCCCTTGCAGCCCTGCCACGACTGACTGGGCCTTCAGACTGTGAGCCAAAGTGAGCCTTCCTTTCCTTACGTTGCTTTTTGACGGGTATTCAGCCGCAGCAAGAAAGAAAAGTAGCCAATGCTTATCTATGAGAGGAGATTAGAATCTCATCTTCCCCTAGACAAACAGCTGAGCTAGAACCCTTTGTAGCATAGCCTACCTTCCCCCCCCCCCCACTCCCTTGCATGCTCTCCCACAGACCAAGGTCTTGGCTGCACTACTCATGTTCATCTAAAACATTTATCCTGTATGTTTTTATGCCAACGTGCTTCGATTCTGCCTTACTCCCTTTCAAATTTGTTTTGAAGTGCATCTATAAGCACTTTAAAATCAACTGGACCAACTCTGCAAACTACCTTGTTGCAATTCTATTTAAAAATGTTTAAATTTATATTTTAATAATGGAAGATTACCTCCTTTTTAATATTCTCTATTTAAAGTTATAGTGCATATTTTCTTTAAGTTCATTGTGTGTGTGTGTTTATGTCTGTGTGTCTATGTGTGCTTAACTTTTTTGCTAGATTTGTTTCTGGGTACATTATTGCTTTTGTTATAACTAGAGAATGTTATTGTATTTTCCATTCAATTATTACAGTTGTGCTGAAACTAGTGATCTTTGAATATTGATTTTGGGTCCAACAACCTTGAAAAACTCTTAAAAACATAAAACATCAAAGGATTGTCTCAAATATACTATATAGAGAAAATTATATTGTTTGTGTATAATGTGTATTTCTGTTCTGAGTTTCAATGCCTGTATATGTTGTTTTTTGTATTACTGCATTGGTCCAGAGCTATGTTGAAGAATTATATCTATATCTGGTTCCTGGCTTTGAGCAGAGACTATTTCTTATTTTGTAATAATTTGCCTAGGCTTTTAAATATATTCATAATGGTCCATAATATTTTTAATTTTCTAAGAAACATAGTTTAAAGTCGAAAGCTGAGTGTTAAATGTTACTGAGGTTTTTTTTTCTTGTATTTGTTGAGATAATCACTTAAATTTAATCTCAGTGAATAGCGTTAAAAGTTAAAATATCACTTCTGTAATGAAACCCTCCTTAATTATATTGTATCTTCAATGAGTAACTTTTTTAGCCTTTATGTCTCTATATTTGCACTTGTGACTGGTCAATAATTTTGTCTTCAGGCACTGGCCCTTGTTTTGTTTGAACATCCTTCCTAGGAGTTAGGGGAGTTGCCTTCAGCTGTCAAAATGATATTTAAGTAGATACATTTAAAGTCTTTTCAGCTCCATGGTACCACGCCCTACATTGCATTTAGCATAACTGATCACCCCCTTAAAATTTATCCTTGAAGCTTGTTCTGACTAGTCTTATGTCAACTTGACACACAAACTAAAGTTATCTGAAAGGAGGGAACCTTGACTGAGTAAATGCCTGTAAGATCCAGCTGTAAGTGATTGATGGAGGAGGGCCCAGTCCATTGTGGATGTTGCCATCCCTGGCCTGGTGGCCCTGTGTTCTACAAGACAAGCAGGCTGAGCAAGCCAGGGGGAGAAAGCCAGTAAGCAGCACTCCTTCATGGCCTCTGCATCAGCTCCTGCCTCCAGGTTCCTGTGCTGTTTGAGTTCCTGTCCTGACTTCCTTCAATGGTGAACACTGCTGTAAAAGAGTAAGCCAAAGAAACCCTTTCCTCCGCAACTTGCTTTTTGGTCATGGTGTTTCATCACAGCAATAGAAACCTTAACCAAAACAAAGCTAGAAAAGATGTAGTAGTGCCACCTATCACCACGGGTAGAGGAGCTACTGCAAAAACGTTGCTTGAAGACAACCTGGACAGCATGGGAGATCTTATGGCCATCTCTCTCTCTCTTTTAAAGTATTCTTTATTTTAATGACACCATATGCTGATCTGTAGTAAGAATTCTGAAATTTTGGTTTCTTTAAAAACACAGAAATATTTTAAGAATATGTTTTTATTTTAATCCCAGGTGTGGGGATATGGGGCTGCTTCGGACTGTCCCCAGCAACTGACTAGGACTTGCTTTGTGCTCTAGTAGAGGCATGGTTTTGCCAGCTGCAGATGGTATGTAAGTGCTAGGGCCCTGAAAGGTGTGGTTGATGATTGTTCAGGGGGGGCTGGTTGTGGGTTGTTACTGCTCAAAGAAGAAACAAAAGGAAAGAAACCAGGTTCAGGGATCTCCTCTTTCTCTTTCTTTCTTTCTTTTTCCCTATCCTCTCTTCTCTGTCCTTGTTTCTCACTTATCTAGTGTTAGGGGATGAAACCAGGATGAGGGGATGGGCGGGATAAAGGGTGAGAAAAAGAAGAACCCACAAAGTAGCAAAGGCCAACTACACTCATCATTCTTCCATATATCTCTAACTTCCTTGTGGTCTTCCCTTTGCCTTTGAGTCTGCATCTCTTCTCTCTGTTCTAGATTTTTTTTCTCGCTCATCTAAAGGAGATTAGGACTCAAGAACTTTAGAATGGAATTCATCATTTTCTCCACTAAACACACCTTCCGCCTGTAAACATAATCTGAACTCATGATCCTTTTACCCATACTTGTTGTCCAGGAAGGAACTCTTTGATAGTATTCATCATCCCTGTCTGTTGCCAGTAACAAAGTTGTCCCTGCCTCTGCTCTTCACTATCCATGGTTCAGTTAAGACTTTCTTCAGCTTTCACTTAGACTAGAACAATGAGCTAACAAATTTCCTGTCTTTCTACATGAAATGTGGATGCAGCAATAACCTGCTAGTAAGTGTTTAGACACTGAAGCAATTTATTTAAAACTCTGATCTTGCCATGTTCCTTTATGTCCCCAAACCCCTTTCACATCTCCATATTGCAGACAAGATGGTGAATGCCTTTAATATTAGATTGAGTCTATCATCTAGCCTAGACATTTTTTCTACTCTTATTTATAGCTAAGCCTTGTCTCTAACAACTCAAGCCTGCTGGTGTCCCCTATACAATTTGTCTTTTTTCTTTCGATGCCTTTGCATAGAAATCTGTTCCTTCTAGGTTCACTTCCTCCTCCTGCCTACAACCCTGTTCTAGGTTGCCTCCCTATCTCTGCTTAACTCTTCACATCCTTTAAGAACTGACTCACTTGTTAGCATATTCAAAAACTGACCCACTTCTAAGGACTTCGCTAAGTGCTTCTCTTTTATGATCTCATAAAAGCCATGATTATTTTTATAGTTTGCACTTACTATATTGTACTGTAATTGTTTATGTATCCCCACTGAACTGTAACTCAGCAGAAGGAGAAATCGAGTTTATTCATGTTCAAATTTCTAGAACCTAAGTCCTGAAATGGATAACCAAATCTTGATGATCCAAGTTCTATCTCGGGGACAGACCTGGTGGAAAGAGAGACTCCTGCAAGTTGTCCTCTGACCTCCACACATGGGCCATGGTATGCACATATACCTACACACACAGACAGAAAATAAACTAAAGTATACTTTTTAAAATGCCAAAACAGGGACCTATTAGCATAGGTTGCATATTAGTAACTTTTTATGACCAAAGCAACTTATAGGAGAGGTTTATTTGACTTACAGTTCCAGAGTGATAAGAGTCCATTAAAAGAAAATCATGGCAGCAAGTAACAGGTATGGCGGCTGGAGCAAAAAGCTGAGAAGGCCACATCTCAAGCATACAGCAGAGAGAAAAAAATTGGGACTAGCCAGTGGCTTCAAGGCCCATCCCCAATACTACCTCCATCCAGCAAGGCCACACCTCCTGAGCCTATGCAAATAGTTCCACTAACTTGGGGGTCAAATATTAAAACATCTGAGCCTATGGGGGACATGCACAGTCAAAGCACCATAGGTAGCAAAGTCTAGGGTGAGAATACAGAATCACATGGGAAAATAGAAAGCAAGGAACCATGTGGATAGGAGAGGATCAAAACGGGAACACGGTCAGAGTCAATTTGTGGTGATATAATGAAGTACTGTGCACTGGATGATTTATAAACAACAGAAATTGATCTCTCACAAGTCTGGAGGCCAGAAGTCCTTAAGGAGGATGTCAGCATGTTTAGGTTCTGGTCAGGCTGGGACTCTGCTGCTGGTTACTAACTGATGTGTGTTTTTGTGTCTGCACACAGCAGAAGGATCCCTCCAGTCCTTTTTACAGGGCCACTAATGCCATTTATGGGGGCTCTACTCTCATGGCCTGCTTACCTCCCTCAAACTGACCCCTGCTACACATAGGGGATTAGAGTTTAACCTGTGGATAACATGTAGTCTGTGGCACATGCCATCCTTACCTAGAATTTTCAACAGTGCTCAGCAATCCGTAGAGTCAAGCTGTTGGAGGATTATCATGCAAATGAGCTCATCTAGAAACCCCATTGCCTGTCCTAGAGGAAAGCCAGGGCTCGCCCCAGACTCCAGGCAACCCTTCTGGGCTGCCCATTCTCATGGCAGCCTCAGGATTTGAGTTTCCGCCTCTGCTGAGTTCCCATTTCTCACTCTGTGTCTTGCAGCTGTTCCTTTATCTTCTTTTGGCGCTGACCGAAGGTTGGGTTACAGCCCCTCCTTGATTTCCCACCCCAAATGCATGAGAGCCAGCTGTGTGTGGTAGGCACTTCCTGGAAATTCAAAGATAGTGTTTGCCATTCGGTGGTGGTGGAGGCTGTAGGGCAAATATACAGGGCTCTTGAGCAATTTAAAACTGAAAACATGGTTTCCTTGTTCTATTTCCACTAAGCTAAGTGTCAGTCTCCTATCATTTCGCTCAGCCTCCTCTCCCACACTTCCTGGCCTGTCTTCTACCCAGATTGTCCAATCATGTCTTAAGTTGGATGATTTTGTGGTCTTTGCATTGTTTATTTCCTAGATACTGATCATTTCCATCAACATGATTATTTCATCTCATCTAAAGCGTTTGTTTTATGATAAAGTTGTACACAAAAGAACATCTTTCGCTTTGATGACGAGTCTCTGAACGAGATGGACAGTCGCTACAGTGTTCAGGTTGAAAGAACCTAAGTAGTAAGTTGGATAAAATTATGTCAGAGCAAAATCTCAAAACATTCCCAAGTTATTGCCTTGTAGTTTATATCCATATGGGTGGTCATTGTGAATGGTACGTTCCTAAACAGCAGCATATGCTAATGGCTTGGAAACTACTAGACTCCGTAATGGAGTTCGCCTTGTAAAAGCCTGAATTCATTCTCTGGCAAATATTTGTCAAGAGCTGACTTTAAGTCAGGTACCACAAGAACTCCTGGAGACTAACTGGAGAAGAAAAGAGCTCTTGCTCTCATGGATGGCATGTTGTGACAAGGAATACAATCGATAAGAACAAAAGAGACTGTTACACATGGCCATGATTTTTATGAAGAAACTCAGCATAACGAGCTGACAGAGATAAGAGCTGGGAAAGAGGCTGTACTCTACAGACTTCTTTAAGACCCTCTCTGAATCCTGAGCTCTTATGTAAAGTTATGCTTAAAGAGGACCCAGGACTGAGAAGCAAAGTACCCCAACATTTAAAGGTTGGACAGAGAAATGCAGGACTTAAAAAGGGACTGGAATGGAGCAGCCAGGGAGGCAGGATAAAGCCAAGAAATTATGATACCTCAAAAATCAAGAAAGTATTGCTCAGCCATTAAGTTAGGGCCAGAAATCCATGTCTACTAGATGTCACATACTCAGTGCAAGATTCTCCCCAATCTCTAAGCTTACCAAGCTGGAGAGGCAGAGATAAAACAGTTTCCTCGCAACAGATATCTCAGGGAAGATATTCAGGCGAGCTGGGTATCTGCTAAAACATCAGATCAAGGCATTCAGCGTGTGTTATGGTTCTTCGTGACTAAACACGAAGCTGGAGGCAGTGAATGCGAGGCTCTGGGCTGCCTCAGTGCTGGCGTACGTTTTTGTTGGCTGGTTCTGAGTAGATAATTCCAAAAGAGCTTTGTGATGAGAACAAAGTGTAAAAGCATGATTATGAAATTAAGTATGGGAGTTTCACAATTCCTATGCTAAAAGCAGGATTATCTCTGTAAATTTGTACCTAGTTTTCAATTTCTTAACATATTATTAGTACGGTGTGCGTATATGCCTCGTGGGGGGTCTGTTTGCATGTGTGGAGGTCAGAGACAGCTTTGTGGAGTCAGATCTCTCCTTCTCCCTTTATAAGGGTTCTGGGAGTGGAACTTGGGACACCAGCCTTATACGGCAAATGCCTTTATCTCTTGAGCCAATTTGCCAATCCTTAATTTTTTTATGGGAGGTGTTGGTTATTAGGACTAAGGAATGCTCAGCCTTTGTCACACGGCACCTGGTGAGTGAGTCGACCAGCTGAAAGCAGATGATGAAAAGAAATGCAGCCTTCTATTCTTACCTTACCATAGACAGCAGTGATATCCTAGAGCGCGGTCCCTTGATGACACAGTCTGTACCAATGGATCATACAGCCATTTTGATGCATGCTGTTTTGTCGTAGTCTGTTTTGCTGACACACTGCTTTGATATAGTCATTTTGATACCAGAAACATCTTCATGGGGCTGCCTTGATGTGGCTCTCTTGATATGGGAACATTTTGACTCTGCCTAAACACAAACCAATAAACTTTTCACTTACAAAAAAATAAGTTTCAAGTAACATGCATGACAGATCTTCCCACCCACTTCCAGAGCCCCCATCTCATCCTGGTAGATAAGTCTAGAAGATAATTCTATAATTATCTTCTCCCTGTAATGGAAGCCAGGCTGCAAAAGTAGACCATGTCACCACTGAAAATATCCCCAACAAGGAAAGATGCTGCTGGACGAGTAGACTCAGCTTATTAACACAACTTCAAGGGAGAAAGATGGTTCTTTAAAAAAAATAAGAAAGAAAGAAAGAAAGAAAGAAAGAAAGAAAGAAAGAAAGAAAGAAAGAAAGGAAGGAAGAAAGGAAGAAAGGAAGAAAGAGAAAAGAAACCTGACTACGCTTGAATCATCCAGAGTCAGCTTCTTGAAGAATCAGTGAAACACACATGTTCACACCCAGGAGCCCTGCTGTGGCTCATAACTTATGTACCTCTGAAGATCTTGAAATAGCTGTGTGTGACCAGACATTTCTATGACAGGGTGTGTGATTTGTATAAGAATGTCTCCTGTGGGCTCAGATATTGGAATATTCAGTCCCTAGTTGGTAGTGCTCTTTGGATAGGTTTAGGAAGTGTGGCCTTACTGGAGAAATTATGTCTCAGGGACCAGGTTTTGAGGTTTCAAAGATATGTACCATTCCCAGCATTCTCTCTGCTTCCTGTTTGTGGCTTAAGATAGAAGCTGTCAGCTTCCTGCTCTAGCCACCAAGCCTGTCAGTTACCCACCATGATGGACTCATTACCCTTTGGAGCCATAAGCCCAGATAAACCCTTCCTTCTATAAGTTACCTTAGTCATGGTGTTTTATCTTAGCAATAGAAAAGTAACTGATACACAGAACATGGACCTTTGAATGAAGAACAGTGCCAATGAGCACAAACATTAAGAGAGTCACAGTACTGCTCACCCACACAAGATGTAGTCACCCCAGGCTGCCAAGCGACAGATGTAGATATGGAGAAATTAACTGGCTGAGGTTTGTGAGGTTTTGCTTTTGTTTTGTTTTGTTTTTGTGAGAGGGTTTCTCTATGTAGCCTTAGCTGTCCTGGACTTACTTTGTAGACCAGGCTGGCCTTGAACTCACAGAGATCCACCTGCCTCTACCTCCCTGAGTGCTGGGATAACAGGCGTGTGCCACTACATCCAGCTCTGGCTGAGTTTTGAATTGCTCCAAGGTTGATATTTTGTTATTCAGATGTGACTAGAGCAAGGATATTAAATTGTTTGGTCTTTTGGCCCACTGGTATTATCAGGGATCTAAGTGTTCTACCTTGTTGCTCCCCATGGTTGAACAGAGATTATAAACTTACTTCCTTCATAGAAAGTCCTTCTCCTCTCTAATAGTTCTCTAAGCAACAGTGAGCTCAAACTCCGTGGGAAGCCAGATAAATCATTCATATGATTAATGCTATAATTTATTTACAACTACACATTCATATTTATACTCATAAAATATTGAATATTTTATTTACAAATATATCTGTCTATTTATGCCACTATTATCTTGTTAAAGGTTTGAAATATCATTTAATTTTAACATGTTTATAGAAAGTATTTTATAATACAATATAAAAGTCTATACAATTCACATGACTTGTCTCCTGGAAATATCAATTTTTCCTCTTCCCAAAATAATCTACTTCATTTTCCACTGAAAAGGCTTTTTATAAAGTTTTAATCTCACCCTCTTCGGATTTTAATTTGGTCAGCAGGCAGAGACAAAATGCCAGTCACTGAGCATCACTGCTTTGCTAGGCACTGCAGGGAACAAAAACCACAAATTAGAAATGGCTCTTGCCCCTTAAGAAATATATCCAGGAAGATTGGCTTGGCTACTGAGAAAATGCAGAAATGATAAATAAGTAACAGGGATATTACCACAAATTTTGCCAAGTGTTTTAACGTTAGCTGATAGGGGTATGGCTACAGCTTAGTGGGTAGGTAAAGCATGTGCCCAACACGCACAAGATCCTGGGTTCAACCAGACCATCACATAAAAACAAAAGCAAAACTGGCCTGGAGAGATGGCTGAGCAGGTCAAGGGCACTTGCTGGCAAGCCTGACAACCTGAGTTCTATCTCTAGGACCCACATGGTAGGAGAGAACTGACACCTGCAAGTTGTCCTTAGCCCTCTACACCATACGCACACATGCCCCTGTTAGATAAATAAACACAATTACTTAAAAACTTTCTAAATAAAACCCAAATTTAGAACATGCTGGTCCTGGCAGCATGTGTCTATAGTCCTGGTGCACAGGAGTATATAGGTCAGTCTGGATTATACAAGAAGACTAAATCAAACAAACAAACCAAAAAGCCAGCCTGGACCATACAAGGAGATGCTATCGCAAACAAAGAAAAAACAAAATAGATTTGCTTGAATGGAGCCCAGTGGTAGAGCTTTGTTCTACGGTTCGCTAAGCCTTGCATCCAATCCTCAACACCTCAGGAAGGAATAAGTATCATGTGTGCCACAAGCCTGCATGATCAATAGTTAGTTAACTCAACAGTAACTGAGGCATTAAGCCCTATTAGAAAAAGGAAAAGGAAAATGGCATTTAACTATGGTTAGCCTTCTCAGAATAAGCACTGTGCTAAATGTTTCACCAGGCTTTATCTCATTTAATCCTCCCCACAGACCCACTGATAATGGAAGACAGCCTCTTTGAACACTGGGCTCTTGCCCAAGGTCATTCAGCTCAGATTTGGTGTGGAGTCTAAATTCAATTCCAGCAGAAGCCACTCTGTCTAGTTCCCCTCAAAGAAAGCAGTGGTATGGACCACAACTCAGGCACACAGGTAACTCGTGTTGGAAAGAATGACTTTAGTTTCCTAGGACTTTCTAAAGAGAAGACAAAACAAATAGCCAACCTTGACCCATCACTGAATAAGACAATGGCTTGCGGGTCACAGCGTTTGGTTAAGCTTGTCAGGTTGTTAATAAATGTTACAAAAATGGACTAACCATAATGGTTAGCTCTCAAAATGACTTTGTCTAATCTTTTAGGTCTTGAATCTAGAAAGGTGCTTTTTCCTCAAAATAGAAAAATTAATAACCATAACATTTATTGCACTTTAACTAGTGTTGGGATCTGTCTAAATACAAATACTCTATATTCATGTAAGATAGAGTGTGTTCTGGGGTTAAACTCAAGCCATCAGGTTTAATGTCTAGCAGCTTTTCCTGCTGAGCCATATCACCAGCCCAAAATCATGGATTTAGAGCCATGCTAAAAGGGTTCAATTATTTGTTTCCCCTTGTCTTCTCCTCCCTTTTTCTGTCCCCCCCCCTTTCCCAGATCATCCATGTGGTGGCATGCACAGGTTCTGTGTATTCCTTTAGATAGGTCCATGTGGGAAGAAACTGAGGCCTATCGTTAGTAGCCATGCAAGCCAGCTTGGAAGCAGAAGCTTCACCTCTAATGAAGTCTGCAGATGTCTGGGATCAGCCCTTGTTTTCAGCCTGTCAGAGACCCAGAGCTAAAGCGTCCCAGGTAAGCCACTCTCAACTCTGACCTCCTAAATGCAAGAGCACGGTATTTGTTTTAACTGTGAAGCTGTGGAATGAGTTCTTCCTGAGAAATAAGTAACTAGCAGTGTCTTCTCCGATAAACTGTTCCTTATCCTGCAGCCTTAGTTCTGATGAGTCTAGACGTCATTTCAGTGACTCCGCCTCTTACACATACACACACACACACACACACACACCCTGACCTCCACCCTTCAGCTTCTTTCTTTTTCTCTCTATTTTTTTTTTAAATAAATAATCTATTGTCCCAAAGGGAATCCCTCTCTTGCTATTGGCTTCAGGTCTAGTGCCTGGCTAACCCGCTTGTGGGTGGGAGGCTTTTCTCACTAGGATGACTTCTTAGACATACCTTTTTGTCTCACTTGTCCTACACAGCCCCTCTGCTCGGTTCCTTTTCTCTCCTTTACCCCAATTTCTCTTTCAGGAGTAGATGACAAGGAATATATCCAGGTTAGTTAGCTAATAGCCAGTTTCCTACATCCCAGGTACTGAAGCAGGATTCTTGAGCTCAAGAGTCAAGGCAACACTGAAAGATCCCATTTCACAGACAAGAGGTTCTTTTGCCTCAGATCCTGCACCTGCTAGATGGACCCACCAGGACTAAACCCCACATTTGTCTAGCCACAGAGTCTGTGCTTCTCTTTGGCAAATCCACCTTTTCATGCTTTTTCTGACAATTATACTGATGGGATAGTAAGAACATACTGTAGAAATGTGTAGACTGCATATCCACCGTAAACATAGTGCTTACAGTGAATTATCAATGAATATTAATTCTAAGAAATATTTACTTATTCTCTACTCAGTCAAATAGCTGATATATGTGTGTATACATCTCCCCCACCCCCTGATGTCTTTGTGGAATAGGATAAGGTACTTCCCAGGCAAGCTCCTGGGTTTCAGTAGGAGGTTTGGCTGAAAGCATTTGCCACCGTGGGGGATGTTCTCTGACTTTCCTCCAGCGCCTGCTGGGACTCTGTAGCATGTTCCCGATTCCATTCTCCACAGCAGCTAGGCTGCATTCTCCACTCTGCTAATATTCAAACACCCTTGTCTCCCACCCACACCATCACTTCCTCTTCACTCTTAGCAGATGACTCAACATCCCCTGGCAGGGAAAGCACTAGCTACCCTATGGTAAGCACCTCAACTTCCCAGACTTTCCAGCACACAATGGGAATGTTCCTCTTTGCTACAGCTACAGCTGGGCCAGTTCTTTGAATCCCCAATCTTTCCACTTTATTCATTCATTCATTCAATTGTGTTTTTCTGAGTCTGTGTTTCTCTGTATAGCGCTGGCTGTCCTGGAACTCACTCTACCAAGCTGGTCTCAAACTCACAGAGATCCTCCTGCTTTTGCCTCCCAAGTGCTGGGATCAAAGGTGTGTACAACATCACCTGGCTATGGTTTTTTTTAAGACTTATTTATTATGTATTCAAGGTTATGTCTGCATGTACACTTGCATGCTAAACAAGGGCACCAGATCTCATTATAGATGGTTGTGAGCCACCACATTGTTGCTGGGAATTGAACTCAGGACCTCTGAAAGAGTGGCCAGTGCTTTTAAGCTCTGATCCATCTCTCCAGCAGCCCAGCTAGATTCTTACTCCTCATTTGTAACTCTCTCTGTCTTGCCCTACTAAGTCCTTTCACCAGTATTTAAAATAAACAAGTCTCTGCTTATGGAACAAAAGGCAAACAAACAAAAAAACAAACCAAACTCTTCCAGATCCCTGCCCTTTTTTCACATTGCTTGTCAGCCACAGAATTGTCCATACTTGGCCACACTACTTTCTCAACCTCCCAGACCTCCCTACCACATCTCAGATCAGGCCACCAATATCTCTCTCAACCCTCTGTCACCAAGGGCATCAGCAGAGTCCTTAATGCAAACCCCTAGGGATAACGCAGAAATGCTCAATCCACTGACTTCTTTACCTCATTTTCCACTGTCTTCTGAAATACTTCTGTCTGGCTGAGTTTTCTGTCTTTCCCTCCCTGTTTTCTTTCTCTTTGTTTTAGATAATGTCTCATGTATCCCAAGCCGGGCTTAAACTCAGGTCACAGCGAAAGATGACCTTGGATCTCTGATCCTCTTACCTCCACCATCTCATGAGTCAGACGGCACTTGCGACCACACGGAATTCATGTGGTGCTCCGGATGGAACACAGAGCTTTGGGCATGTTAAGCAAGGGCTCTCCCAACTGAACCGCTTCTCCATCCCTCTTTCTTTTCATATCCTCATCAACTGGCCGTACCCTTTACTTGAGATCCTGGACCAGGACCTGGCCTCCTCCTTTCTTAGTGTCCCACACTTTCAACTGGCCCATACACTCTCTTGGATTTAGTTACCACCTCTTTGCCTATTACTTCCGAACCTGTAACTCCCAACTGGATATACCAACCTGTCTTCTGGCTATCTCCACTGAGATGACACTTCAGCCGAAACGTTCCAAACTCTCCTGCTTTTCTCTCCCAAGCTGCCCTTTCTCCCACCATCTTTGAAAATGTTTTCTTAGGTTAATGACAAAGCAGTGGGTTTCATCATTTGTACCATGTCTTCTCCTTTGTCTCCCTTCCCCACGCCTGCTGCTTCCCTTTCATCTCATCCCCTTTCTTCTCCCAGTTAGTTCCAACCAGGGTTTTCTTTCGTATTTAGCTAAGTGTTTGTATGTGTGCATATGCATGCACACACATGGGTGTGACCATGGCCTTGTGTATGCCACACATTTTGTGTATGGAGATCAGAAGATAACCTTGGATGTCAGTTTTTGCCTTCCACCTTTTTTGGACCGGTCCTCTTGTTCTGTTTTTTCCTGCTGCATATGCCAGGATCCCTAGCTCAGGAGCTTCTGGGGTTCTCCTTTCTCTGCCTCCCATCCCCCAACAGGAGCACTGTGATTACAGATGTGCAGTGCTGCATCTGACTTTTCTCCAGGCCCTGCACCAGGGTCTGGTTCTGGGGGTTTGAACTTACGTCCTCATGCTTATGTATCAAGTGATTATATACATTGCATCATCTCCTCATGCCGCCAACCTCAACCTTATTGCCACATGTATTCTCTTATCTTATTGTCCACATCCCTTTAGATCTCTTTCTCCGCTTCAGGAGGCCATTTCTATATATAAATACATGCATGCATACATACATACACACATGTAATTTTAAATCTAGGTTCTGTATATGAGAAGCTGCATTTTTTGTTTTGTTTTGTGTTTTCAAGACAGGATTTCCCTGTGTAGCCTTGGCTGTCTTGGGCTTGCTTTGTAGACCAGGCTGGCCTCGAACTAACAGAGATCCACCTGCCTCTGCCTCTCCAAGTGCTGGGATTGTAGGGATGCACCAGCGAGCCTGGCTTTCTCTTACATTTTTATATAGCTAGTTGCCCGAATCAGAAACATGAGTGTTACTCTTAAATTCTTCTCCTTTATATATGCCTTGATGCCTATCAGAACTGACAATGATCCCTCTTAAGCACCCCTAGAATCTATGCTCATTTCCATTTCTGTTATCATGACATAGGCCAAGAGTCCATCTTTTATACTCAGGATTATCCCAAGAGTCCCCTGCCTGGGCTTGTTTCTAATCTTGTTCCTCTTAGGCTTGTTTCTAATCTTGTTCTTCTCTAACCTATTCTCCATCCTGGACTCAGAGTGATCCTTCAAAAACATTAAGCTCTTAGGATAAAGCCATACCTCCTCAGCATGGTATGGGTGGCTTTTCATGGCCTAGCCATCTTTACCAGGCTTTCTTTTGAAACTCCAGCCCAAAATCTCCCAGTCAACCTCACTGAGCTGATTCTAGATTCTTTGCTAAAGATTTCCAATAGAATAAAACCTAGCTAACAGCTCTGGGATACCTCCTCTCCTCCCCCTATTCATGTATAGGCTGAACATCCTTAACTGAACACTGAAAATCAAAATTATTCCATAATTCAAACTATTTTGAGTATCAGCAGGATGCTACTATGGAAATTTTTATACCATAGAAACTTGCTTCATTTGTACAAAATGATTTTAAAAGCCAGTATTAAATTACCTTCAGTCTATAAATATAAGGTGTGTGTGTATGTATATATATATATATATATATATATATATATATGATGAAGAAAGTTTTGTTTAGACTTATCTCCATCTCCCACATATCTAATTTTATCTATGCAAATATTCCTAAGCCAAATAGAAAAATATGAACTACAGAATGCTTATTACCAAGAAGTTTGGATATAGGTTACTTAATCCATGTCTGCAATGTTTTACCTACTGTGGAAATAAAAGTGCTTTCCTGATAAACACTTGAGTCTCAAAGTCAGGAGTTTGGCTAAAGATGTATGCTAGGTCATGCAAAGCTTAGTTCAATACATCTCTTGAATGTTCTCTAAGTTCCCATACCCCTGCAATCATCTTATACCTGTCTTCTCGTTTTAGAGCCCAAGGCAGGTGAAGCTGCTTACCTGGTTGAGAATTCAATCTCTGGTATAGAATCACCTGAGTTAAAATCCAGTTTCTGCAGCACCCTAGTTCTGTGACCTTAGAAAACTTGCTGACTTGTACTCAATTTTCTTGTCTGCAAAACAGAAACTGTAACAATACGTTCTTACAGGCATGTCATAGGGCTCAAGTGAGAAAAACTATGTAACAAACACCATGTTCCAGAACATAGCAAGTACTCCAAAGTACTCCACTGAGTCCAGGTTGTTACAATGTTTAAAGGCAGGTGACCTGCATTTATAGCCACACAGCTATCATTCATTAGCTATGAAATGGACTCACAAATGATAGTTGCTTCTAAAGGTGACAACAAAAAATTTTAACATTAACCCATACACAAATATTCAATAAATTACACTAAGCACCTTGAAGAAACATTATTCCATGTTGGGGGCCATTGTTAGAAGGTAAGCTCAGAGTGCACTAAGCCCTGGGTTCAACCCCCAGAACCCCAAGGGGAAGGAAGGAGAAAGAAGGAAAGAAAAAGAAAAAGAAAGCAAGGAAGGAAGAAAGAAGGAGAAAGAGATGGGGAGATTGTAAAATTAGTCACTGGTCACTTGGAGCTTTTGGAAATGAGGCCATTCTATTTCTACCCAAGGACTCTGGGAATTATCCTCTGTTGGTAAAGAAGGCCTGAAAGCAAACAGGACACCTCAAGGTTCCTCAAGGCATCGTGACTGAGTCTGAGGTAATGTCTTCTTTACATAAAGATGACTAAAGTAACTGTATGAACTTGTTTTCCAGTTATTTGAGACTAGCATGCCTTCTCTCTATCCCAGTCATCCCCCAAATACCTGTCATCCCCCTCACCTTGTCCAGCCAAAGGCTAGCTTCTGAAGGCGCTTTCTATCCTGGAGAAACCAGACCTTAGTTCAAGGTTTGACAGATTGTGTAATTTAAAAGTTAACATTTTCATAATGAAAACATGCCTCCAGGTGCTCCCGATGTTTGGTGGGGGGAGGGGCCCAGGAAGCAGAACAAAGTTGCTTAAGAAGCGTGCATATGTTTCCGAGGACACAGTCTACGGGGAACTGGGATGACTTGAGACAAGTTTCAGAGTAGGAGGGAGAGCTGGACTAGATGTATTTATACTACCAACCTGGCAAATATATAAATATGCATGTAAATAAAAGGGCATCCCATCCCTGTTACTGCAAATTCTCCTCTGGCTTTTGCCTATTGTAGGGATAGACAGTCACAGATACAGTATTTCTGTCCTCATAAAGAAAAGCTGGCACCCTGGGAAATCACCCAGCAGACTGAACTATAAATACATTATTAATCAGAGCAATTTGTTCTTCATTGTTCCCCCTTTCCCAATATCCCAAAACAACCTCAGGAGAGAGGCGAAAACCACATCACCATCAGCCATCTAACGAGTATGCAAGCGAAGACCCATACATTACAAAACAGTAATAAAAAATATCTCAAGTCCTGTGCCCTAAAGTTATTTCCTTCGGTCAACTAAATCTGAGTAAATCCCACAGGCAGATGGTCTGTGTGTGGGTGACATTGAGCAAGGCTAAGGAAGATAAGGTCAGGGGTTTAATCTACAAATAACTAGACATCTTTGCTCTTTGTAATAACACGCTCTTTGCTCATGAGACAGCTGCCTTGCAAAGAGTTGTGGTCTAAAGAGTTTAGGGCGGGGAGAAATTGAAAAGGACAGAGTACCAGCCTATCTATTGTCATTAATGAGAAAACAAAGCGCCGTCACAGCCTCCTGGAAATGAGAAAGGGACAGCACTTCAGTTTGTCCTCTCAATAGATGTGAATCTTAATTTTATTATTGTTATTGTTGTTTAGGTCAAATAGATGCTTGATTTCAAACGGACAAGCACTCTAAAAGCTCCCTTAAGTAAATGTCCTCCGACAGATGCTTCAACTGCTGAAGAAAGTATTGGCAAAGTAAAGGTTGGGTGCAGAGCTGGGGGTGCCTTGTTCCCTCTGCAGAAGCGCCTCTGTGGCCAATTTAGCTGCTGTTTTACAAGTCAAAAGCTGGCCTTTCAACTGCCAGCCTGGAGCTGCCACGTGAGACTGGAAAATTGAGCTGCTCTCTCTGCCTACAGTGACCCACTGAGTAAAAAAGCTTCGCCCAGTTGCTTTGTTTCTTTAAAAAAAAAAAAAAAGCAGAACTCAGCTGACAGTCTTCAGGACGATGATGGGGAGGGCAAGGGTGAGTTAATACCCACCTCCGGCTCCCCGGGGAACCACGCCGCTGACAGGCTTGGTCCTGTCAGCAGGTGTGACTCAGATGCACAGGCAGCCGGGCAAGAAGGTGCCATTTTGTCGTCAAAGTTTCACCGCACAGAAATAAATAGCTGGAGAAAATGATCCAGGATAAAAGAGCGATCCAGTCCGGAGGCACACTGAATAGCGAGCCCCCATTGAATGAGGCTTCATGACGCAATCTCTCTTTTCACCAAGGGATTCTAACCCCTGGTGGAACCAATTGTGACGAGCAAGTGCTGACAGCCCTGGGAACCAGCCTTGTTGGCCTTTGATTTGCAGCTCGGAAGCTCAGTCCCATCCCTGGCTTGCTCGCTGAGGGTTAGAAAGAATGTGATTGGCTTCTCTGAGTCTCAGTTTTCAAATCTGGAAACTGGGGTCAGGATCCATCACCTTTAGAGGAAGGCTAATCTCAGATGAGCTTCAGTTAGAAAGCTCATTGTGACCCCTGTTAAGTATTGCCAACAGTGTCCTTCTAGATCATCTTTCTGTTATTGGGGTTTTTGTGTTTGTTTTGAGATAGGGTCTGGAACTTGCTGTGTGGACCAAGCTGCCCCCCCCCCCGGCATTATGTTCCTCTTGTTTCTGCCTCCTGTGTGCCAGCAATGACAGGTGTGCACCACCCATTTATTTTACGATGAAAATCAGCCTTTCCCATTACTTTCTGGTCACCACTGTAATTAGGGTGATTGGCTTAATGTTTAGATAAGCCAAACTACATGATATCAAAACAACCTTAATTTACTCATCAAATTACTTGTCCTATAACCAGTATATTAATTTCCCACTGGAGTACATTGAAAGTTAACCTTACAGCTTCATTCGACATGGTGTGTGTGTGTGTTAATTGCTTTTGTCTTAACTGGTAATAAATGAAACAATCCATTTAGAAGATAAATTCAAAGGAGGACCCACAGAGAGTGTTCTCCATAGAGTGGAGAATTGTCTATAGATCTTTTCATTTGTTTCACTATGAAGCCGTGAATTTTAAGCACATGGACTCATCATTTTTTTAAAATAATTCAGTGGTTTACCATTTGTTTGCACATTAAATGTACGTTATTGGCCCTCACTCAGGGCCTAGCGAGCAGAGCATCTGGTATAGCTGGCTAGGATGACCCCCATGGCTGTGATGAGCACACTTGGATGAGAACCACAGATAAAGTTACCTGGATCAAATGGATTCAAAGTGACCTGGTGTAGCCTTCCCTTTCTCAGTTGATGCTTTTTCCTTCCTCTCAATTGCAGGCCAAAAGTCTTGGTGTTAGCCTGAATTTGACTCTTATTCTCACATTCCACATCTAAGCTATCAGCAATCTGGTTGGCTCCACTTTCAAAATATATCCAGGGAGGGGGGTGGTGATGGAGGAAGTTTGTGTATACACTCAGGATTCATTTTCTTATGCTGATCTTTTTCACAGGGTGTTTTCTTCATAGCAGCCAGGGCGATTCTGTTAAAAGTTAATCTGATCATTTAATTCCTTTGCTTCAAAACCCCCAGTGGCTCCCTCTTTCCCATGAAAGGCGAAATCCCTATGGTACCAGGACTGCTGATCTAGGATGTCACCTTTTTGCTCTCTCATCCTGTCCTTTACTACTGCATTTGCAAAGGCATCCTCCTTCTAGGTGTATGCTCATTTCAGGACGTTGGCAATGCCTCCTTTTTTTCTTTTTAAATTTTTTTTCTCCATTGGTAACCTCAAGATAACTATCATTTTCACCACATCTCTGTTGAATTACATCATTACTCTCCCAGGGAGCCTTACTTTAATCTACTCCCCAAACTCCAGGCATTTATCATGACTTAATATATTTTATAATCTACTTACTGGACATTGTTTATTGTTCACTTTTCCCTGGCACCATACGATCTGTATTTGTTTTATTCACTTATGCATACCAGGCATCCAGAACACTCCTTGGCATATAGTTCATGCTCAGTAAATTTGGTGAATGAATGGAGCTTTTTTTTTATTCTAGAGGGCACAAACCAGAGAAGTGATAGTCCTCAAATGAATGCTGCCTCAACAAAGTTTGGTCCTAATTGTGTTTGCCTCTATGGGGACAATCCTAGATCGTATGCTATTTTAAGACTTGTGTGATGCTATATCCTATAATACCACACTCCTGTGTGGGGCTCTGCTGTCGTGGTGTGTTGTATCTGGATAGCCAACACACTTCTTTTTGACAGACTACCTTTCCTCAGTGGGGTTCTCTCCACCTGCTCTGGTAACCCCAGATTTTATAAGGATCATCACAGAGCCCTTAGAGAAAGTTCACAGGCCCAACCCTTTCCTGATAACTGGCTCAGCTAGCGCCTGGGAATTCCTGGAGACATTCACCCTATGTTAATAAGATGCCTTGGTCTCCTAACTCTTCAAATGACATTTGACTTTACCTAGAGATTTTCCCCTAACTATATGATAATTAAGTACTCTGTTCCCCTTCTTAGGACACCAAGCTACTGCATGTAAATTAGGCACTGTACCACTACATGTAAATCAAGCATTACTGGCACCCTGACCCTGTCCAATCAAACACATTCACCCTCAAAACCCCTCCTATTGCCCAAGGTTTATAAATCCCTGATTTCAAATAAATATGCTGGGTGCTGTGTGTGTGTGTTCATTCATGCTGAGTGATGCCATCAGCTTTCCACCATGGCCAGCTGAGATTCGTCCTTTTTTCTGGGGGAGGAAGGGAGGGAGGGTTCCCCTCCTCCCTGGAGATTTACCTCCTCCAAGAGCTTCTGGACCACCCGGGCTTGACTGGCCACAGTGAGCTTCTTCTGTTCACTTCCTCAGCAGCCATTGACCTGCGTCCTACTGGACCTGCCCTCCGGGCGCTGGGCCTGGGCTTTGCCAGGCCTGTGTCTTGGTGGCAAGCCCACCAAATGTGGGCTTTCGCCCGCACCTCTGCACCTCTGCTGTGCTTAACCAAGGACCTTAACACTTCATTATCACCGTAGGCTTTGGGATGCCTGGGCTTCCATTGCCACCAGCGATCTCATTCTAAAAGAGCTAAATAACTGTAACACTCTGTGGAAAACTCTTTCCACAACCTGGCCTACCACAGGGCCTCTCCCTAAAGTGTTCTAGCTGTTCCCAGGAGAGCTGGGACCTTCGGTCTCATCCTGTCTGGAACTCCAGGCTTCCAGCACAGCACTCAGCACGGGAACTCAGCCCGGCAGAAGCCTGTAGCCCCTGTGCCCTGACTAGCAGCAGCAGCCCTGGCACCATCCCACCAGATGGAGAACAACACTCCTGTTTTATTTATTTTTATTGTTATTGTAGTTTAAGTGTGTGACTGCTTGCTTGCATGCATGTCTGTGTACTGCACACATCTCTGCTACTCTTGGAGGTCAGAAGAGGGTGTCTAACCCCTTGGAACTAGAGTTACAGATGGTGGTGAGCCTGCCATCTGGGTGCTGGGAATTGAACCCAGTTCCTCTGGGAGAGCAGCCAGTGTTCCTAACTGCTGAGCCATTTCTAGAGCCCAGCCACTTCTGTTTTTCAAATCAGTAACTAAAGAGTTGTTTAACTGCTTCTTCACTGTCAACCAATAACCAAATGTCACTAGAAATTTTACTTCAACAACATGCCTGCATGGAACTGGTCAGGAAACAGGTGAAACAGAATATGGCACTTGTCCCATGACCTCCAAAATAGTTCAGGTCAATAGGAGTCAAAAGCCAAACTGTTGGAGGGCCATTCTCTGAGTCAATTGAAACCCAGCTCACGGCAGAACACATGCTAAGGGGAGAAAAGGAGAGCCTTCGCTTCACGTGTCTATTTTTATTTTACTGGGCTTTATCAAAATCCCTCCCCTGAAGGGGCTGACCCAGCAGGGCCAAGAGATCAAGAACATCTCAATAGCACGCAGCAGCCACTCTCCCCTGGTAAAAACGCGGTAAAAACACGGGTCCCTGGAAGCCCTCCACTTCCTGCCTCTCAGGACAATGCTTTTAATTAGCTGCACCAGATTTTGCAGAGAACAAAAGCTCCCCACCCCTCACAGGAAAAGCTTCTCCAGGAGATATCTCACTGGGGAAGCGCCAGGCACACAACAGGGAGAGGAGAACATACAGGCTGTTCCCAGCTCTGCAAAGAGACACAAACTAGATTCTCTAGAGAGTCTCAAAGGTTAGGCCAGCACATTTTCCCTCCATGTGACCATATCCCATCCCCACCCATGCCCCCCAGATGGCCAATGGCTTCACCTTCCTCCTCTTTCTTTCTCTCTCTCTGGCACTGTTGGGGTAAGGAACCTGGGGGTGGCAAAATAAGCTTGAATAATCTTTAGAATCGAGCATCTGGGAAGCAGTGGGAAGGAACTGGGAGTTTATTTCAGGTGACAGACATAGAGCAGGCCCCTATTTTTTTTTCTCCCCGAGACTAATAATATTTCTGGAATGGAGAGGCTTGAATCATATGTCTCTTCATATCGCTGTGTGGGAAGTTTCAGTTATGAGCCCAACAATCAGGGAGATGGTGGTTCTTTTAAAGACTCGGCGGGGCACTGTGCAAAGGAATCTGGAAGTATGCTAGGGCGGGAGGGAGAGGTGGGTGTGCACGGAAAAGGGGGCTGTGGGGGTGGGGGTGGGGACGCCTTCGTCTGAGTCTGTTTGGGGGACTAAAGGGGATGGGGTTAGGAAGTCTTCTCTCTACCCTTTTGTTTCTCCATTGAATGCTTTTTGAAAAACGGGGGTTGGGGGGGGCTGGGGGGATCTTGTGTAAGTGCCTCTTCCTGAGTAAGCTTACTGTCAGGAAAGGAAAATCCATGCGCTTCAGTGGTTTATTTTTGTGACCAGAGGCTCCAGGCCCTGCACACAGACTCTTCCTTGCTCGAAAGGAAAGGAAACTGGGCGTGAGCCTCTTGTCCCAGCGCCCCCCCACCCCCGCCCCCGGGGCATGGAGCAACCTGTGCTGCCTGAAGGCTTAGTCTCCATTTTAGGAAATGAGAATACAGAGCAGGCTGCAGTGGGACAGGCTTGAGGGTGGAGGGGGGCTGCTTTTCTTACAGCATTCTTTAGGTAAACAGGCGTGGAATTAGACTTTAATTAAATGAGGCTTAAGCAGCTGTGCTGTCCGGCGCTCCTGCTGGCCATTACAGTTTACCGTCCTCACCTGCTTCTCCGCAACCTGTAAATGAGGACAGAAGGCTCGATTAGGGGCTTTACATGGACGTGTAAAGTCCATGGAAAGTCCTGAGTGGCAGCTGTCCAGGAGATAAGGCCTCTTTGTACATTTTGCGTATGTTCTGTGCAGGGACCCAAAGGATTCTGTGTTTTCTCCTCCGCCTCGCCTTTATACAACAAGTGTGAAGGACATCCAACCTAGAAAACAGGGGTGGGGCTTACTGTACCCCTACCTCCCTCTGTGCTTCCCTAGAGATTACCTGCTGCGAGGAACACCGGGGGGGGGGGCGGGGCGGGGCAGGCAGTCCAGCAAGTGCAACAATCACATTTGCTAGGCTCCTCTTGCTTCCTTCCCGGTGAGGATGACCTTAAAATAGAGCTCTGTTTTGAAAGAGTTTCAAGGGAAATTGGTGAATATGGATGGAGGAAGGAAACCGGAAAGGTCCAATTAAAGGGAAAGGCAGATTTCAACGGATCTGCTTGTTAATGCTGGTAGGCAGAGCCCTGGTCCTGGCATCAGCAGTCCTCCTAAGATGGGCCTGATTACCACCACCCCTCTTAACCCTTCAGTGGCTCCCCAGTGCCCTGAGGGTGCTTACTGAACATTAGAACAGGCTTCTTAAGTACTGGGCCTGCCCATCCTGTGCTCCACCTCACCCACTTAACTAGAGTCTCCGCTTATTTTTTCAGTTCCTCAAATAGGCCTCGCTTCCTTTCTCCCCGGCCTTCACCCATGCTTTTTCTAACTCCTCTATTAAACGCTCCCGCTGGAGGGTTCTTCTACCTCTGGGGAAGCCTGCCTTCTTCCTTCACCTGTACTCTGAGTCAGACCTCTCTCCTACGGACATCCGCAAAGCCTACTTTACCTGTCACTCGGTTTGCTCTTCGTGATTGCGTATTCACTTCCCACACTGGACTGTAAACAGCTGCGGGCAGCGCGGAGGCCTTGCTCTTGCCTGACGTTGTATCCCCAGTGCTTGGCACCCATTGGTGCTGTGTAAGCTTGAACTGAATACACGGACACTCATGCTAATATGAAGATCGATGGCTGATAACGTGTTGTCAAGTACCTGCTGAGGCACAGGGCAAGGACTCTCAGACATCCGGCTGCCCTGACCTCTCTGCTCCTTTTGTCCCAAGGCGCCTTTTCTTCCAACCACCCCTATACAATAATTTGTATGCATCTTGGTCTGCAGTGATCCCAGTCAGCTTGGGCCTCCAGGTCTCCTTGAATACCACAGACTGGCATCTGTCTATGTCTAATACAGTAAACTTTTTTCTATTAATTTGAAATTTTCTGCTAGTTATAATTTTTAAAAGATGTCTTTCTGGTTTTGTCTGTCTTTGAGCTTTTTGAGAGTAGGAAGAATGTCTTCAATTCCTTTAATATCTAACGTCTTCAGGTACACAACTTGTAAGGCTTTAAGGACTCCTTTTTCTTTGGAACTCAGATTTCTTACTATGCAGGATATATTCAGTGACGTGGCAACCAGACAAGTTTCTGAAAGGAAACTGGTTCCAGGATGGGCTAGCCAGCTGCTGCCCAGAACAACATGGGCGCCACAGCTTTATCTGTTGGCCAGAGAGAAATTCTGGGAAAATGCCGTTTCGGGCTGCCCTCTAGTGACCCGAGACTCCTCGAGGGCCAGAAATCCTTAAACTGCAGCAGGAAGCAGAATCATCAGGGGAGTTTTCAGAAACTATAAATGCCATCCAATAGGATGCCACTCTAGCTGGAAGACCGAGTCTTTTCTCCATCAGCACCTTCAGAGATCTGCAGCTGCTGTCCTTGCCCATACCAAGAAGGACTGATCTGAGAGCATTCAAGCTCACTCTGATGTCCCTAGCTAGGCATGGATCACTCTTCACTGACTCTCTCTTGTCTCTCTGTCTCTTTGTGTGTGTGTGTGTGTGTGTTTGTGGAGAGAAAGGGCAGAGAGAGAGAGAGCAAGAATCCTGGCATGGACACAAGACTATTCTTCACCAGACTTGTAAAGTGGGGGAGGGGTTTGGATCATTCAGCAAACATTTTAGGGAGGATTGCCTCACCCTCTCTTGATGTTTACACCCAGTCCAATGAATCATTAATGAGGGGAAGCCCCAGACCCTTGTTTTATGCTCCGGGATACACACCATTATGCCCAACATTGTGTCAGGCTGTACAAATATATCGTATACGGAACTGTCTGGAATTAGTGGGAGAGGAGCATTCTTATTCTTTGCACCATCCAAGCAGAGGCAGGGGAGTACTGGACAATTGGCTCGGCACAGGCAACAGCTAGGATTCGCTTTCACGCATCTGTGCTTGTATTCTGTTAAGTAAACTTGCTGGCGAGGCAAACAAAGCAAAAGCTACATCCATCTCTCCACCATGAAAAGGACCCTTTCATACTCAGAAACCCAACAGACGATGCTCACATTGACAAAGCAATTGTCTCTTTGAATCTCAATACATTTCTTCCTCTGGACAATTTGAACTGAAGGCTGTTGCTTTACTTAGGGGCTGTCAGCACGTTAAAATGTTTGCAGAGTCCTGCAACTTGGTAAAGTACTCTGATGTGCCGCCTATTACTCTAAATCTTTGATGTACATTTTCATGTGCCAGTTGCAAATCATTGAGCCAGGGCAAGGGTAAGCTGTATATAGTGGATTTGGACATAACATTGGATTGCACACTGCACTGGGCCCTGGAAATAAAAAAGAGAGCTAGGAAAGAGTGCCCAGCTCACAGGGGTCAGAGATCAGCGGGCACTTTATCTTTGATGCAATGTAATGCGTGCCCTACAGGAAATATGAGCTCAAGGCTAGGATAGCCCGAGACAATTATCCTCTGTTCCTAGGAACAAGCTAAACAGAGCAAAGGCAGCACAGATGCCTCTGATAGTCTAGTAATTGATGAACATTGGTATTTTTGTGGGCATTGGCCAACGTCACATCATTTGCTTTCATATTTGCTCTTCTTATGTTCCATTTCATTTCATTTCACACGTCTCTCTTCTCACAGTGTCTCCCTCCCTCCCAAGTACAAGCCACAACTGGGAAGATGCCATCTGATTTCAGCCTGCTAATCGGCTTTTCCGGAAAACTTTAAGCATAGACTCACAGAGCCCTTAATGAGAAAGCTCATTAAAAAGCCGTCTACACTGAGGAAACAAATTACATGCACAGCCCAGCCCACTCTTTCCCTCTTGGTTCCCCTACTTTTCTCCCAGACCGCGGCGTTAGAAACGACAAGGTGAAGCGAGTCATCAGGTGGAATAAAAGACCCAGCTACCTCCACCTTCTCTACCTTGACGCTTTGATGCCATTTCTCGTGCTTCACTGCAGCACTAAAATGTTGCCCAAACAGCAGGAAGCCCATGTGCATGTAATGATGGCCTTGGTAAAGCCTTTGATTGTGTGTATTTGGGTGGAACTTGAGCTTGTAATTGGCGAATGCACACATTGTCTCTTACAGAGCCTCTCTCTGGAAAGCTTGTTTATCCCAGGGAGAGGGAAGTTTCCTTTTTGTGTGTGTGGGGGTGGTGGGGGGGTGCATTTCTGAGAATGTGACTTCAGGAAGGTAGACAGTATATCTCCATGGCTAACCCTGTGATAACGTCTTATTAGATCTTCCCCTAGTACGTTCTTCAGTGTGGAAATCTATGGCTAACTGGGAGTTTCATGAGTTAAGCATTGCTTCCTGCCTCCTGGATCAAAAGGAAGTGATGGTGGTAACTGTCCACTGAGAGGAAGGGATGGGAGGTGGTTCCCCCCACCCCCCTTCTTTTCTTATCTTAGGGAGTGTGAAAGGAAGACTACAAATACCAAGTCTTCCACACCTGGTAAATGAGCAATGCTTGTGGGGAAGAGGAAATCCTCCCCGCCATCTTGCTCCTCGATTTACAAGGATCACAGGTGTTTTAGGTATTTAGAATGAAATTCTTGTGACCTTGCTATGTTCCGTGCAGAGGCTGAGAGTCCGATGCCTAAATTAGCTGCACCCTCCCATTGCTTGACTCTGGAGAATTTGCCAAACACCTCTAAGTTTAGCGTCTGCCATGTCCCAGGCACAGAGCCAGGCCCTCAGAATGCAGAACCTGAGAATTCACCACCTCCATTCTGAAGTTTCTCAGACTTTGCTCAGAATAAAGAGACATTAGCACATCATAAAACCAGATGCTGAGGGCTTTATTGACTCCATGTAGTGGTCACCTGAAAACAGGGAAAGGGGTTGAATATGTGTAAAGGTTGAGAAGAGTGAGCCGGTGACAGGGTAACAAGACGAAAGAGTGCTTCAATCAGAAGCTGCAAGTGGATTTTGATGAAAAAGAATCCAATTAAGAAAAGGGAGGGACAGACTGGCGTATATATGTGGTTGAAAACATTAAGGTTTGCAGGGGAGAAAATTCCACAGAACAGGAACAGGCTGAGGAGAACAAGCAGAGTATTGACTTGAGAAGCTACAAGCCAGCCATGACAGAGCAGGACTGACAAGGCAAGAGCAGTCTCAGTGGCGCTGGGGGTTGGTGCACAGTGGGCTGAGTGAATGGAAGGGAAGCTAATAAGCCTATTTGAAAAGTTTAGTGGACTTGGCTGTGAGGAGATGGCTATGATTTCATAGGGAGGAATGAGGAACTAGGTAATAGCTTTGTTTTGTTTTCTCTGTGTATGACTTAATTATATGCGTAGTCACATGCCACGTGGAAGGAGGCTGTGGGGAGAGAGGAGTTAACCCAAGAGGGCAAGGTGGGATTAATGAGGTTAATTCCTAACTCACAGAGTCCGAGGATTAAGTGAGATTCCTGTGGTGAGGCCTTTCTTAAAGATAATCATACATGCGAAGTATGATTATCCTGCTGTTGAAATAACATCCCCTACGCACCATCCCAAGGCATGTGAGCCCGCTTATCTCTTGTCAGCCGAGATAGGCAAGTCTCACTCTGGATAGCCTTTCTGTGTGTGCTGTTTTCCCATTTCCTCCTGCTGCCACTGCAGGCACTGGAGCCCAAGAACCACTTTAGCCCTCCTTGACATTTCTTCCTGCCAAACAACGCAACTCACCAGTTCCCCTGGGTCACAACAGGAAGCTGGAGCTTGATAAGCAAGAGCTTGATAAGCAAGGGAGAGGACAGGAGCCTCCCTGTTGTTATTAGGAAGTGGGATTAACATCTAGACCCTTTGGGAACCTTGCTTTCCCAGTTTATTAGCTTTTTTTTTTTAATTGGGGAACAGGGGAGCCTCAGGGTCCACAGAGTGGACTGTCTTCTCACAGACATTTGAGCCACCCTCTCATCTCAAAACCCAGGCAGGGTTTTGTCTGTTTTGCTCACTGTTGCATTCCCAGGTTCTAGCATCTGTCTGGCACATGGTGTTATTTAATAAATGTGTTAAGTGAATCGATTCATCCATTTATGTGTCCATTGATCTGAAAGAAAAGGCATATATACACACAGAGATAAAGAACAACCAATATGATTCTAAGAAGCATATTCTGTGTCAGGCATTTTGCATCCCTGATATCTGTAATCACATTCATTTTATAAATGGGGAAACTGAGATTCAGGAAGAAGTCTTTTGGTTGAGAATTATGGGTTGGAAAGTAATGAAGCCGGAGCTCCTAACTGCTCAACTCTTAAACTTACTCTTTGCCTATCTCAGCCCCATCTTTAACTATTCATTGGCTCAAACCAGACCATCTTGAACTTGCCATGTTCTCTTGTATACAGTCCTTTACCTAGGACAACCCTGACTGTGCCTTCTGGTTGGCTAATACTGTTAAAAAACAAAACAAAACAAAACATCGGTCAGGCTTTCCTAAAATGTTGGTCTCTGGCAGGGGTAGTTTAACTTTCCTCTGTGGTCCCACAACCCCAATTGCGCTTCTCCATCATGGCGCTCCTTCATCATAGAACAAATAAAAGACCTTTGTGCTTCACTTTCCTAGATGGTGAGACTTTTGTTTGTTTGTTTTTGTTTTTGTTTTTTCTTGCGACAGGGTTTCTCTGTGTAGCTCCAGCTGTCCTAGAACTTGCTCTGTAGACCAGGCTGGCCTCGAATGCACGCCACCACTGCCTGGTTAGATAATGAGACTCTTAAGAGCAGGGATTGTGTCTTTTTAGTGAGGACTATTTGTTGAATGCCCTTGTATACTTGCTTTTCTGCGTTAATCCTCACAACCTCTACCCGAGGAGCCACACTTAAGCCTGCTTTACCTAGGAAAAAGTAGGAGTTTTGAGAAATTAAACAACTTTCCCAAGATTACAATGAGAAAGTAGCTAAGTCAGGAGCCACACGCAGGTGTGTCAAATTCCAAAGCCCAAATTCCTTTTACTGAGCTATTCTTAGAATTATCTGTATTGCTCACAGCTTGGCAGTGGAGGTAAAGAGATGAATACCAACGTGAACAAGAGAGAGTTTGTATAAAATTTTGTTTTTTTGGAGCGGGGAGGTAACACGTGGAAGGGGAGAAGTTCTCATCCCTGGAGAAGGTAGGAATCATAAAGTTTTCATAATATTGCTAGGACTTTGTTGACTGGTTCCATTATAATGGCCCAGGGTGGAAAATAGTTGTTTTCATCAAATACTGGTGGTTAGTTTTGGAGAAATGACAGTGACCATACCCTGGGTCATTGCTGCTTCAAGAAGCTAAGAATTTAGCCCAAATGCCTGCTGGTACCTGCTTAAGGAACAACTTGTAACCAGGCAACCCAGTCAGAACACTGTTTCATTAATCACACTGTGCCTCCCTGTATGTGTGTGGATGTTACTTTTCATAACCACAGTGCTACATCGTACACAGTATACTTTTAAAAGAAACCAATGCATTCTCAAGGCTGTGGCTGTATGGAACAGGGTAGTAGCTCCTAATTATATGCCAGCATTTTTTTCCCCCTGCACTTGTTCTTCAACTGCAGGCATCCTTGGAGGCTGCTTTCACTATATTCTTTTCTTTAGGGAATTATTCTCTTTTGTGGGCCCGAGAGACTGTAAAATTCCTATAAAACGAAGCTTAAAACTCCAAGCAAAGCATGGCTTTACAATGAATTGTATAATACCTTCTTTGTCTACTTCAGAGGGCATTTGGGGGAAGCTCAGTGGGTGGCTGGAAACTGTGAGAGGGGCTCTGGCAGCAGGCAATTAGGATGATGCTAAACTGCTCTATTTCCTAGATGTGTGGCCTTGGGCAAGTTACTTAGCCCCCTTCAGCCTATATTCCAGATCCATAAAAGAGTGGGAAAAAAATAGTATGTTAGTATCCTGATATATAGAACCATTGTGAGAGTTAATGAAACCAAACAAAAAGACTTGGAAACTGCTCTGCTATGAGAAACTAACAAGTGCTCATTCTAATGCTAATTGTCATTATTCTCACTGGTAAAGATGAAGCTGTTTGGCTATTTGGGTAACAGGGATTTGAAGCTCATGCAGCACTATGAAAAAGTGAAGTAAGGATGATGATGATGATGATGCATATAAAGAGAAATGAAATTCATCCAGCATGATAGAAACAATAACAGGAATATCTGATCTTAGTGCTGTTTCTACCACCACAAGCAATGTGACCTTGGGCCAGACCCCACCTACTCTGTTTCTTACAAATGAGGCCGTTTGCTCAGACTATCTTTTTGTTGTCATTATTTCTTGAGACACTGTCTCTATCTCTCTCCATCCCTGGCTGTCCAGCTTAGTCTCGAACTCACAGAGCTCCTCCTGCCTGTGCCTCCCAAGTACTGGGATTAATGATAAGATTATCCTGAATTCTATCTCAGACCAGAAATCCTGATTCTATGGGGTTGGAAAACTTTTGATTGTTCCTGGGACGGAGTCGTTCAGAGTTCCATCCCCAGCAACCACAGGGCTCACACCACCTTCTAACTCCAGTTCTACTCTCTCTTCTGGCCTCCATGGATTCCTGTATGTGGTGCACACAAACTCATGAACGTACACACACATACACTAAACAAACAAACAAACAAATAATGAAGGACACAAATAACAAATAAACAAACAACCTTTGGGATTTGTGGCTCAGTTATGTGGTACCAGCAGCTGTGCTACACAGCGTGGACCATGGCTTTCATCCCTCCCTCAGTGAATGCCAATTCACTGAGTAGCTGCTATGTGCTAGACATGGAGGTAAACTTGGAGGCAGCAGAAACAGCCTTTCTTTTTCAAGATATGTCATTGGATAGCACATTTTTACTGTGGAGGATTCTTGTACATTCCCAGCATCGTCCTATGTTGAGCTTACGTTGTTGTCTATTATTCTGTGAGAACAGAGAGGCTTGTGTATTCAGCTTTGGCTTGCTTCTTCACCCCCAGCCCTCCAGCAGCTACTGGATGTTAAATGTTATCTCTCCATGTGATTTGCGCCTGAAGGGAGGAAGGGACCGTCATCTGTTACTCTTTTACTTCCTCAATGTGCCCTCAGGCTGGGTTGGAGGGCAGTGATCCATCTCCTACCTCCTTTAGGGAGGACTGATGGTTCAGACGTAGTTGCTTGATGCTAATTTCCTACAGGACTCGCCCTTTGTTCTTCTTTCCATCTCACTCTCAAATAAAGCTAAATAACCAGGGCAACCAGAAACAATAGCTAAAAGTAGTCAGGAAGGTGTGGTGGCAACACCTTGATGGACAGGCTAGATGTTTCTTTTGCTACCATGGTAACTACTATTAAAACACCCTGTCACCCTTTTGACTGCTCTCTGTAAACATGAAACTTATTTTACACGTGAGCACTCAAATCAACTCAATTACCTAAAATACTTCCAATACCTTTCAAGACTCTTCTTAAAAAGATTTCTACTATGTTTTTTAGATGTTTTCATAAATGTTGAATTCGGTTTTGAAAGATTTTCTTATACTCCTAGTCTTATACTCCTAGTCTTTTCTTATACTTCATAGTCTCTGAGAATGTCAGAATATTGTGAAAACAATAATGGAACAATTTTTCCCCTGCGGCTGGAGAGGCATCTTGGTGAGTAAGAGTGCTTGCTGTGCAAGCTGGAGGACGTGGAGTTTAATCCCAGCAACCTCCTAAAAGGCTGGAGGTGGTCGTGTGCATGTCTCTAAGCCCAGTGCCGTGGGAGGTGAAGGAAAGAGGGTCCCTGGGGCTTGCTGACCACTGGCCTAGCTTCAGGTGCAGGGAGAGACCTCATCCCCAAGGAACAAGGCAGGGAGTGGGAGAGTAACACACTCAGCACCCTCCTGGAGCCTCCGTGTGAGTATAGATATGTTCACACGCACATATACCACACATACGTTCCTCCCCCAATATACACGAAAAACTTATAAAAGCACCTAATTGAAAAATAAAAGACTTAATACTTAGAGTTATTTCCAATTATCTGGAAAATTAATACTAGATATCTGGGTTCTCATTCAACAATTCACTAGATACATATCTATTAAATACTTAAAAGTGTCACGCATTGCATTATAGAGATACAGTCAATATAAACAAAATTAAGAAAATGCTAGAACTGGGTGTGATGGTGTACACGTTTCATCTCGGCACTCTGGAGGCACCAGTTGGATCTTTAATGAGTTCCAGGCCAGCCTGGTCTACATAACAATAACAATTAATATTCAGAACAAACAATCCTTGTTTCAGACTTCAAAAATTAGAACTTTATTGTTGTTGACTGTTTTCTGGCAACCAGGAACCTACCCCACCCTCCACCCCATGCTAGGGATCAAACTCAGAGCCTCACAGGTTGGGTTGGGCTCTACTACGGAGCTATACTACTAGCCTACAAATGACCATTTGGTGGTGACATTGCATTTGTTCATAATTCCTGGCTTCTTTCCTTTCTTTCCTCATTACTGAGGATTGCCAGGGCCTCTAGCATACTAGGCAAGCACTATAGCACTGAGCTACTTCTCCAGCTTCTTGTTTCAGCTTAAATGCTCGGTTTATAGGCAGTTTACAAAGGGCTTTTGTGTCTGTCTTTTAAAGAATCTCCTCCTATTGGAGACGTTGCTTTTCTTCTGTTGCGTATATGGAGCTAAAATTTCCCAGTGGTTGCCATTATAAGGCCAGTGTCCTCTCCTGTACACCTGAGGTGGTTATTCATTCTTGGGTTCTTCAACCATCAGAGCCTTTAGGTCATAAACTGGGAAATGAATTCTTCATTTTTGCTTTAAGTTTTCCTTCTCTTGATTGCTGTTCATTTCTGCTCAATGCCTTCTCTTTATGGAAGCGTTAACCGAGGGTGAGAACCATTAAGGAGGTGGTCAAAGAGGTGGGAGAACTGGGTTTCAACCTGTGACCAATACTCTTTGACCATATATCTTTTAAAGACATTATGCTCTCATTAAATGCTAATTATCCAATGATACATTCTTCCCAGCATAATATGTGCCTCATACTTTGCTGGTGTATATTTGGTTGCTGTTTTAAGTAGATCTAACTAGTTTATATATAAAACATATTATATATACATACATATATAGTGTTTGTGTGTGTGTGTGTGAGATAAGGCTCATTTGGAGGTTGGAGGACAATTTTTGGGAGTAGGTTCTCTCTTTCTACCACATGGGTTCTGGGGATTGAATTCAGTTTGTCAAGCTTGGTTGCAAGCACCCTTACCCACTCAGCTATCTTGCCAAGTCCTAACCAATTATATATTGAGCTCATGTGGACAATATTGCTATTTTTAGTTCTCGTAGGATGTACCTGTGCACCTACGGATTATGTAGTCAATGAAGCACATTTACTAAGTGTTAAACCCAGCAGGCCTTTGGAACATGAAAACCATTAAGTTTTGGCTTGACTTTACATTTTTCATTAAATAATGTTTTGAGACAGGGTTTCTCTATTTAGCCCTGCTTAGCCAGGAACCGGCTGGCCTCAAATTTACAGAGATTCGCCTATCTCTGCCTTCTGAGTGGTGGGATTAAAGGTGTTTGTCACCATGTTCATTTATTTTTATTTTTATCTGAGACAGGGTCTCACTATGTAGCTCTGCCTGACTCTCAATTTTCTTGCCTTTGTCTCCTGGGTCCTGGAATTTCAGGCGTGTGCCCAGCTGGTTTGTCTTTAATTGGACATTCTCTTTGGATTTGCTTAGGATCAGTTAACACCAGACCATTAGTAACACTTTAGTTTTATCATAATTAATCCTGTGTGAGAAAATTAGTAGCAAGAACACTAGTAACGTGTTCAAAAGCAGACATCAAAGGATTCACCTATGCACTTAGGACTTCTATCTTACAGAGAACCCCAGAATACCACTGAAGTGTTGCCAAATATGTATTTAACCCAAATATAGATTTAACAGCCTCCCAGGCACATGCATGTACTCCCAGCACTTAGGAAACAGAGGCAGGAAGAGCCCATGTTCTAGGGCAGGCTGGTGAACACAGAGAGTTCCAGGTCAGCGGAGAGCTACATAGTTGACACCCTGTCTCCAAAAGACTGTCTTCATCAGTGATAACCGAAAGACTGTCTTAATCTGTGGTAACCGAATCATTTCCCTCATACCTCCTGTTTGCTTTCTAGAACTGAGGACGGGCTCACGGGCAGCACAGCCCATAGTCTAGCCCTAGAAGCAGGGTGGGGCTGATGGTCCCGGCGAGGACAGAGTGAGCTCCGCCCGTCTGTCGGGAGGCCTGTCCCCGGACGCCTTTCCGCTCTCCCCCGGACTCTTCCTGCCACACGCTGGCCACGCCCCTCGCGACTTTCAGCGGGCCATGGCGGCGCGGCTGAGTGCACGGTGCCTCCCTCCGGCGTGGCTCTGCAGGTGCAAGCCCGACTCTCCCCTGAGATCCCCCCACCTCCAGCACGCGCCCCTTTTTCTTCGCAGCAGGCAAGCCGGGCAGGGCCAACGCCGGCACTACCGCGCCGCACTCTGCGCCGACTTGAAGCAGCCCCTGGCCATTGAAGAGATGGCTCCCCGCCCCGTGGGGCCGCACGAGGTAGGGTGACAGGCCTGACCCGAGGGATGCCTCCACCTATGGTTCGAAATCTCTGCCTCTCTCCGCCCCAGGCATTCGTTGGCTTCCTGCTGCAGCCGAGATCCTAGTTCCCAAGCCTAGGGAGCGTCCTAGCGCCTGGAGCTCACCCACTCCAGGCTGGAAGGTCAAGCCCTTTCAAGGTTCACAGAAAGGCCAGAAGTGTCAAGGCAGCGTTCTCTCAAAACTCGTGTAGAGGCCTCTTTCGATAGCTCCAGGGCGGTTGCCTTAGAAACAGCGTCTGATTTACACCCGACTTTACATAACAATACAGATAAAAGGACCCTTATACTTTGCTTAGCCCCTCTTCACTGCCACTGTCAAATTGTCTTCTGTTCCCTCTCCCCCAAACCATTGCCCTCCCCCAGTCTGGGGCCCCTCTGATGTCCTGCAGTAATTTGGGCTGGGATTCTTTCCCTGTTGTGGCTCCTGCCTGGAAATGTGAAAGTCACCTTGGCTTTGCCTGTTGGCCACTCTGGTGACAGTATGTGACAAATATGTAGTGCGGAATCAGAACTTGAAACAGGGTGCAGTAGGCAAGAGTGTCTTCGCGTTAGGCATCTCTGATGAGAGACAGAAATGCAACTGCAGCCCTAGAGGTCACCAAAGTGGAGCCTGTGGTTAAGATGGATTATTGGAAGAATTTGAGATGACGACCACCCTGCTTCTTCAGATTCATGTGCCCAGAGCTCATCTTGAGTCATTCGTTTCTGGGAAATCACTGCTTTTTTTTTTTTTTTTTTTTTCCCAAGACACCAGGCTGGTTTTGAACTTAAGATCTTCTTGCATCTGGAGTGCAGAAATGCCGCACCACTCTTGCCTAAGTTGTTCCTAGATCAAAATGGAGTGGCTTCACGGCATGGGAGTGCTGTCAATAACTACTCCAATTTTCTGAGGCTGAGGCCTGGGCTCCTCAGCTTTGCTCTTTGTATTGTAAGCAGTTAACTTGTGAGAACTGTATTTATGTTATTTTTATTTGCCGTTCAGTCCCTGGAGTTTGGATGGGCCCTGGCATGTGGCACATGCTTAAAGAACTGAGAAATGGATGATTTTTTTTTTTGTAGATTAAAAAAAATGGCTTTTAACCAAGCTGACACCTCAATACTAAGCTTAAACAAGTAAATATCATTGATTTAGTATGCCAACTGGCATCTTCTGGGATTCCAACCCTTGTTGGGATGTGTTCTCTAATGACAGCTGAGCCTTTCCTTCCTGTGGATGATTCAGCATGGGGTGTGGCCTGGAAGTTTGACTTTCTTCCCTTCTTCCTTTTTTTTTTTTAATTTTTATTTTTTTTAAAGACATTGTCTCACTATGCATTCCTGGCTGGCCTGGAACTCACAATGGTGATCAGGCTGGCCTGGAATTCACAGAGGTCTGTTGTTCTCTCTCTTCTCAGTGCTGTCATTAAAGGCACATGCCTCCACATCTGGTGAAGTTTGAATTAGTAACAAATTCCCAGAGGAAGCCTATGATGGTCCAGAGCCAACCACCTTTTGAGACTCGCTGGCTGGCTCCTCAAAAACTGTAGAGTAGTGGTTCCCAACCTGTGGGTCACGACTCCTTTGGGGGTGGAAAGACCCTTTCACAGAGGTCCCATATCAGATATCCTGCATACCAGATATTTACATTAGGATTCATAACAGTAGCAAAATTTACAGTTGATAGCAGGTAGCAAAATTACAGTTACGAAGTAGCAATGAAACAGTGTCATGGTTGGGGTCACCACAACATGAGGAACTGTATTAAAGGGTTGCAACAGTGTGTAGGTTGACAGCTGCTGGTGTGGAGCTACTGCTGGCCATGCGGTTCTGTGTCAGTGATGCCTTTGCCAAGAGCATGGAAGACAGGGAGTCAGGCTTTCCTCTTGGATTTCAGCTCAAGTTTGGACCATAGTTGTCTGTGCTTAGCTCCACCCTCCCCCACCTGCTGTTCGTACTATGAAAGCCAGGATCCTTGGTGTAAACTCACTCTCTCACGCCTTTGTCTTCTCTTCCAGTTCTCACTGGTTTTTCTTTTGTCCTGGAGCAGGGCATTTGCACAAACCGATGCAATCTTTCGCCTCCTAGTTTCAATAAGGAACCCTTTGCTTTTATTAGCACAAAGGTTACTTTCCTGGTTTTTCTTGGCATTCTTCAAGGGATCACATACCCTCATTATGTGCTTTCTCCTGTCGATAGTACTTTATGTTGAGTTATAATTTAACACATATGAGCCAGGCATGACGGTTCAGGTTTATAATTCTGGGAGGCCCAGAGGGAAAATTTCAAGTTTGAGGCCAGCCTGGGCTACACAGTGAGATTCTGACTCACCAACAAAACCACACATGGCTTCATTAGATTCATTATTATTTAGTTGGTGCCTTCTCTACCTTACTTTCATGACCACAAAGACAGAAACTCGGTCCATTTTGCCTTATAATACTCTGGCTCATTGTTCATTATCTGGCATATGGTTGTCATTCATTCAGTAACCCTTTTCGAATTATTATTGAATGAACATTGTCTCTAGGGTGTACACTGCTCTACCTTGCTGTGCTGTGTTTCTTTTGCAGGTCAGAGTTGATGTTCATTTCTGCGGCATTAACTTTGCTGATATATTGGTCTGTCGTGGTCAGTATCAGGAAAAGCCTGCTCTTCCCTTTACACCTGGTGAGTCCCAAGGAATGACTTCAGGAAAAGTAGAATTGTGAGAGTTTCCAGAGCCACATGCATCCTCTCAGATACTACTCCCCACTCTCTGCCAGGCTTGACCAGCGAGGTTTCTCATCATTGCACCTCCAGCTTCGCACTGTCCTGGCTTATAGACAACACTCAGTGGTTTACTTAGATTTTCTGTCGCTGTGACAAATGACTCTGACCAAAATCAGCTTGGGGAGGAAAGGGTTTGTTTGGCTTACAGTTTCATTACTGAGGGAAGTCAGGGCAAGGAACTGAGGCAGAAACCAGGGACAAATGCTTCTTGCTCTTAGGTACATGTTCACCCATCCTTCTTATTTGCCCAGGCCGGTCTGCCTGAAGATGATTTACCATTCCCATTGGGGTCTACATCAATTAGCAATCAAGAAAATGCCCTACAGACATGCCCACAGGCAAATCCAACTGAGGCAACCTCCTAATTGTGAATCCCTCAGATACTTCTGGGCTGTGTCAAGTTGACAGCCAAAGCTAACTAGGACATCCACTAACTGTTTTAAAATGAATAAGCAGGCAGCTGTTTACACATTGCTGTGTTCACCAGAATTCCTTTCTGCCCACCCTAGTCATTCTTTTTGCTCTTTAAAAAAAATAATGTATTTGTTTTTATCTCATGTTCCTTTGTGTTTTGCCTGCATGAATGTTTGTATGAAGGTGTCAGATCGCCTGGACCTGGAGTTACAGAGAGTTGTGAGCTGCCATGTGGGTGCTGGGAATTGAACTTCGGTCCTCTAGAAGAGCAGCTGGTGCTCTTAACCACTGAGCCATCTCTCCTACTCTCCTTCTCCCTTAGCGTTGCCTCAGTTTCATTTTTCACTGAAGGATAATAAATATGTTTGCAGCTTGACCTGTAGCCTAATCAGCACGAACTTGAAGAAACTGAATACTGAAGGTCCAAAAGAAAGAAGAGGGAGGAAAAAGCTTAGACATGTCTTAGCAGCCCATTGTCTGATTTTCATTGTGCTCTGTCTAAAAGGTTACTCTTAGTCCTTTTTTGTTTTTGTCTTGTTTTGGTTTTTCAAGACAATGTTTCTCTGTGTATCCCTGGCTGTCCTGGAACTCACTCTGTAGAGCAGGCTGGCTTTGAACTCAGAGACCTCTCTTAGCCTCCCAAGTGCTGGGATTAAGCGTGTGTGCCACCACCTGGCTGCTTTTAGACCTTTAATATGCGGATAAATGACTGATTTCTGTTGTTGAAGTTTATGTAAGAAAACCTAAGTAGAGCTTAGCGTGTTTATAGTACATGCATGTTTTATATAGATAAATATAAAGGTTATAGTGATTGCACGATTGCAACATAGCTGGTATGTTTGGGGTTTTTGGCTCTGTTTTAATACTAGGAACCATTTCCTTCTGTTTGTATTTGCTGAAAGGACAGACCAGAGGAAGATGTCACAATTAAGTTATTCCCCTGGCAGAGGAAGTAAAAAATGCATAGCTATGAGGTTCATAAATATCAGGGTGGATGAAGAAAGGGCAGATGACACTAATTCATCCTGCTGAGCTGAGCACTGTCTGAACAACCACAGGTCATGTCCTTGAGGACCTCCTCACAGTTCAGCAAAGGGGACACAGCAGCAGATAGGTATAATTTGGGATCATTGTAGTTGGGGTTATATAGGAGCCCACAGGCCAGTGATCAGGGTTAAGAGTTCCTGGGCACCAGTGAGTGTCTGTACTTTTGCATATTCTTGAAAAGATTGTGGTCAAGAGTGGGATAGCCATGACGTATGTGTCCTAAGCATGAAATCTTATGTTCATTATGCTGTGTTTTGAGTACCACCTTTTATCCTAGTTAAAATGATGGGCATTCAAAACCTAATAGTTTCCAAATCAAACAATGTGGCCTGTTGATCAGTTTTTCCATTTCTAGGATGCCAGGCTTCAAAGAAAACCATATATATATATATATATATATATGGTTTTTTGCTTTTTTGTTTTTTCTTTTGAGACAGATTTTCTCTGTGTATCCCTGGCTGTCCTGGAACTATCTCTGCAGACCAGGCTGGCTTCGAACTCACGGAGATCCACCTGCCTCTGCCTCCTGAGTGCTGAGATTAAAGTCGTGTACCGCTGCCACCGCCTGGCTGGTAACCTAACCTTTGAATGTTCTAGGAATGGAGTTTTCTGGGGTCGTCCTGGAGACGGGAGCAGATGTCAGCACTGTGAAAAAGGTAAATTGGTTAAAACCCCAGAATGTGTGTGTAGCTGTAAGAAATGTGCTAATCTCATTTATACTCAAAAGGTCTTGCTTCTCCTGGCCTTGCCATGTGACCAAGACAGAAGGAAAGAATGAATTTTGAATAAAGAACTGAGGGGACTTGGTGGAAGTTTCTGGCCTCATTAAACTATTATGACTATAGGACAACCCTTGGTCTTCAGTTACTGGAAGGATAAAGGATTTTAAAGTCTGAATCTCAAGTGAAAGCAAGTAGTCACAGGAAGTCTTGTTCCTCCCAGTTCTCCCTGGGCTCCCTTGTTGTGTAAAATGTGCCCATATTGGCTTGGTAGGCTGGAGGCAGTCTTGAGAGAACTGCTCTTCTAGTTTTAACCCGGAAGTGAGCTCTGAATGGATATTAAGGCAGAGCTGTGTCTTACGGGGGTCGGAGGTGTGTGTTTTGGAATGCAAGGCCGTGCCTTTGAACACATATTCTTTTCCCTTCAGGGAGATCCAGTTATTGGCGTGAGCAGCTTTAATGCGATGGCGGAACAGTGCATCGTTGACCAGAAGGTACCTCTAACCCTCAGCATGGTGGACACACAGACATTTCTTCTTCTCCTTTGTTTGCTCTAATGTCCTTGTCTCTCTTCCTCATGCTGTCCTCCTTCAAATGCTAAACTTCTTTCTCTATTGCTATGATAGCCCTAGCCCAGAGCTTTGTTTGTGTAGAGTGGTTTTTTGTTTTTGTTTTTCTTTTTCTATGACAAGCAACTGACTGGCCATTCATTTGGCCCATATTTAGTGAGTTATAGTTGAAAAACTGGTTGTGCACATTGAATTGGATATCATGGGCTTATTTTCCTAAAAGCTCATAGAAGTGGTCTGTGCTGGGAACAGAGCCAGCCAAGGTAGCCAGCCTGCCCTGTATGGGGTGAGCAGGGTGTAAACAGTGCCGCCTAGTGGGATATGTTATAGGAATCCTTATGGATAAGGTTCAACTTTGCTGAGGTAAACTTTACATAACACACAGTTCACCCATGACAGCCTAGTAACTTGGTGTCTACTCTCCACCAGCTGGCTCCTTTTTGAGCAGATGCCAGCCTTAGGGGGTTTGAAGTCTGACACACCCAGGTCCTAAGCTCTACATTCACTTGCTTGGTCCTGACTTGTACTCCTTAATAGATGATGATAAGACATCTGCTTCTTGTTGGAAATGACCCACCGGATCAAACCATGTTTGTTGAGCAGCCTCTGTAACCAGGTACATATGTTTACCACTAATTGCTGTTATATCTTTGTATAGACCCTGTGGCGGGTTCCAGAAAACATCTCTCTGCAAGATGCTGCAGTCCTACCTGTATCTTATGGCACAGCTATTTTGGCTGTAGATCATCGGGCCCGTGTCCAGCCTGGGTGAGGACTATGTAGGAGGCAGAGGGTTAAGTGGTACTTTCTTCTGCTATTAGAAAGGCCTGACAGGACCTTGCCTGAAGCCCATCTACGCGGTGCACTTGGTGTTTCTAGCATTTGGAAGAAAGGCAGGAGGATCAGGAGCCCAAGGCCATTCTCAGCGACACAGTGAGTCAGATGTCAGGGTGAGCTACATGAGCTCAAACCGAATCCCAAACAAGAGCATTCCCTTCCCACTCCCTCTCTTGTTCTTTTCTCTTGCCTTTCCCCTCTGCTTCTCTTTATCTCAAGTTTCTTTAAGTTGAGGGAAGGCAAAAGAGAGGTAATTTTTTGATACTGGAGACTAAGTATAGGCCATTCTTTTTGTCTCGGAATGGTAGAAGTTGGAATATGAAATTGGAAAAGCAGTTTTCTTGAACCTGACCACTTTGGAGGTCATTTCATGGGAGTACTTTCAGTTTACAGACTTGGTTTAATTTTACTTTAATTTACTTATTTATATTTTTAAGACAGGTTCTCGCTATGTAGCTGGCATGGGACAACTTACATAGCCCAGGTTAGCTTCAGACTCAGAGCTTCATCCTCAGCCTTCTGAGCGCTGGGGTCACAGGCATGTCCCATCATTCCTAGGTGGAAGCCGGTTTATTTAAACTAGCTTCCTATGGGCTTACTAGATACGCATGCTATGTGTTTCTGTGAGGCTTGTTTGATTGTGGCAAATAGGGTTTATTTATTTATTTATTCATTTATTTATTCATTCATTCATTTATTTTTGAGACAAGGTTTCTATGTGTAATCCTGGCTGTTCTGGAAATGAGTCTGTAGACCAGGCTGGCCTTGAACTCACAGAGATCTGCCTGCCTCTGCCTTCCAAGTGCTGGGCTTAAAGGCATGTACTCCACCTCCTGGCTATGGATGTTTTAAACTTAAAAGTTCTAGAATCTTCCCTATATTTGAGAAATGGGCTTTCCATCTTTTCAGAGAGCTAACCTTCAGAGTTGCTCCCCGCCAGTAGCCTCATTCGAGCAGTGGCTCTTCCGTGACCAACATCTTCTGAAATCAGGCAGTGTTTAGTGTGAGGGTGCCTGTAGGATGACATGTCTGAAGCATGCATTGGTGTGGTTGCTCCAAGGTACAGTTGCTGCTGCCATGAGAGAGAGGCTGTCTAGAGAGACCCCCTACCCAGAAAGTCTTTAGAACCAGACCAGGTTAGCGCCGATCCAGAAGCACCCCTCAAGGCTGGCGAACGGATGTTACATGAAGGCTTGAATGAAAGGGCCTCTGCCATTCTTGCTGGAAAAGCTCTAATCTTTGTCTCTGGAATCTTACCACTGGGTGAGCTTTGAAAGTTTCTGCAGTAATGTTTGTCTTCCCTTGGCACAGAGAAACTGTTCTAGTGACGGCAGCCGCCGGAGCCACAGGCCTTGCGGTGATAGATGTGGCGACAAATGTTCTCCGGGCCAAGGTATTTATATGTTAGAGTCTCCATTAAACAGTAACTCCAGTGTTTAGACATAAAACATATCAATTCACTTGTCAAGTATCATCGGAAGGGTACTAGGGCCATACAGCACTGAGAGTAGGGTATGCCATCTGCCTGCTTTCCTACTAAAAGGAGACCTAGCTGTGTACCCCTTGGCCCTTCAGGTAGCAGAACCTGGCAAGGGTGCCTCCCACCATGGCTTCTGCAGATGCTCTTTCCTCCACCTGAAGTGCTCTGAAATATCACCCTCTGATTTAAACTTAACTTCATGCACCTTTTCAGGTACCTCTGTCCTTAGGCCAGATCAGTCTCTTCTCCCTGCTGCTTACATATGGTCTCATACTACCCTATGCTTTTGTTTCTTAGTACACATCTCACTGTGTGATTGTTCCTTATCTGGGCCCCTTCTCCTGGTCTGTGATCCTCATGAAGGCAAGGGGAATGTCTGTATGGCTCGTGAGTAGTCCCAGGTGACAGTGACAGAGGGTAGGCTTATTGTCTAGGCCAGAGGTAATAAGACCTGAACCAAGAGATCACTGAAGCGAGGGGAAAAATAGAGAATTCCAAGACCAGAGAGCATCCTATGAGTCAGAAAAACACCTTCAAGGTATCGGAGGGAGGTTCACATCCCAGCTCTGCTCCCAGCTTGAAGCTTCTGTTGCCTCATTTGTGAGACGTTGCTTCCACAGGGCTGCTGGGAACGTTGAGATTCTATGTGCCGTGTGCCTGTCAGAGGTATGGAGTGTCAGTATGTGTCTCCAGCGAGCCCTGTTTGCTATTGTTAGACTTTGAGTGGGAAGAAACTAAGCTAACGTTTGGAGTTGCCGTTTATTGAGACAGAGCACAGGAGGACGTGGAGAGCTGTTTGGCCACACTGAGTGCAAGGTTCCCGTGGCACACGTGGCTGGGATGGGGAGACAGCGCGTAGAAGGAGAAGTCTGATGGTGTTTGGATTGGTGTTAGGTAGCATCTATCCTTTCTCACACTAGTTTCCTTGGGGAAGGAGATGTGAGTTCTGAGAACGCCCTCAGGTGCTAAGAGGTTTATTTTGAAATAGTAACACATTTCACATTATCAGTGCAGGAAGGACTGCAGGCTCTCTTAGGGAGAGAGATCATAATTAGTCTTCATGTCTATTTAGCATTTTACAAGAATTAAAATTATAACATTTATTTAGTTCTAAGAGAGTAAATAGAAAAATTTGCTTCAATTCAGGTATTAAAAGTCATCTGAGCTCTATCTCTTTTTGAAGCAAAAAGTCCTCTAGGTATAAGTAAAGAAAATAAAGGTTAAAAATGTTTCCATGCCCCGTACTTGGCACAGGTCTCCTGATCACACCTTCTATTCACAGTGTTGCGTACTGCTTCCAGAGTGCCTCCGAAGCAATTATCTTAACCTTGATCCTCACACTGCTCCTGGGAGATGAGTCCTCTAAGTGTTTATTGCCTCTGCTTCACAGTCAAGAAAGGGAAGTACCAAGAGATAAAGTAATTTGCTGTAGGTCTCACTGGGACGTGGTGACCGTCTATGGATGGGATCAGGTACCTGGCCCTGGTCTGGTCTCTGCTCACCAGGGCCCTATGTGGGAACAGCCCTGAGTAAACTGTGTTGTTTTTAGGGATGTACTAGGGAACATTTGAAAGGAGCTTTCAGTTCCAAATAGTTATGGGTGAGTTGGAATCCTTAATGGGCACTGATGTCCTTCAGTATCTGAAATCAATTTTTTTAAACACATCAAAGATTTTATTTAATAACCAATAGCGATAAAGCTAGTATATCTAACTCAAAGAGAAGTTAACCATTTACATAGTAATGCTGAAATGAGTTTACAAACAGCTGAAAATGGTCATTAGATTGGGGCAATAAAAGTGAGACTGGGTCTTACTTCATTGCCTATGCTGGCTTCAGACTCTTGATTCTCCCACTTTGGCCTTGCAGACGGATAGACTTTTAGGCACACACCACCGCAACTGCTTCTGCACTGCATTCTTGAGCAGTGCGGGCTGAATATCCCTAATCCAAACATCTACACTTTGCAGTACTTCAATTTGAAAATATTCTGAGTGATGTCAAGATAGATAGTTCCACACCTCTGCTTGTGAGAAAGGCTGTCGTAAAAACACAGGCATGGCTTAGCAGGCAGAGCTCAGCGGTAGAGTAATTGGTTGGCATGTGCAAGGCCCTGGGTTCAATCTTTAGCACCATAAAAAACAAACAAATAAAAAAAAAATAATGAGCTTCTTTATATCCAGGGGTGGTGGAATATGATATACTCCTGTTATTGCCAACATCAGAAGGCTGGGGAAGGAGGATGGAAAGCTAGAGGCCAGCTTGAACTGCATAGCACAATCCTGCCCCAAAGAAACCAGGCAAGCAACCCTCCTTAACACAATCAAAAGGGCCGCCATCTAACAGTCAAGCCACAATTGCCTTCAGACTTCACAAGTGCAGGTTCTGGGCATCACCTTGGACATGGAGGTGGGTGTTCTCACTGACAAGGCCCCTCTAGGTGACACTTCCGGGCTTGCAGCTTTGGAACTTTCCAGATCCTGGACTTGCCACGAATTTGTGTCATATGTCTTGTGCCTTCAGCATGGTTTTCCCCAAGAATCACAGAGCAGAAAGGTCATGCACGTTGGAGTGAGGCGGTGCTACTGGCTTTGGAGAGTTATTCTGCTGCCTGCTACTTGGGTAACTGGCTGGATTGCTTAATCTCTCTGAGATAGTGGAGTGGCAGTTATTATTACCCTTCCCCATGGCATTCCTCTGATGTTTCAATAGGATAAGCGACTGCAGATGTCTGACAATAGCTGAGACTTATCTAACACCCCCAAGGAGCTTTGCATTCGGTGTTCCACTTAACTTTAGAAGTATTTATTTATTTATTTATTTATTTATTTATTTATTTATTTATTTATTACTGATGACCTGGAGACACTGTCAGTCAGTGAAGAGGTTAAGTGTGTGGAGAAGTGAGTCACCTGGATTTGAGTCTCAGCTGCGTGGTCTTCCTTGTATAATTTCCTTTACTTCCCTTGCCTCACTATCTTTAACAGGGAGCTAATGGTGTGTGTTTTATTGGGCTGTCATGAATGAATGAATGACTCCTATTTCTAAAGCATTTAGATTAGTGCTTGGGCAATAGTGACACAGTGTGTTAGTTCTTCCTAAGAGTTTGCCGGGGGGGGGGGGGGCGGTAACACAGAAGTAGAAGTGGTGAGTAGAAGAGCCAGGATTTGAACCCTGGTCTAGCTGACTTCAGGAATTTCCTCTGGAATATGATCCTCTTCTGGGAAGGCTTCCCTGAAGATGCTGATCTTCAGCATCTAGACTGGATGCCCCTCTCTCTCCCTGCCGCGCACTGCACCTCACTTTCTTGACTCCAAGTGTGATGTCCAGTTTGTATTCTTAGTGCGTGGCTGATGGTGGGTGCTCATTAAATGGTGGTTCTCATCTGGAATTGGAGAAAACTTTCAGCCTTTTAAGCCATCTCCTAACTAGACATATTGGGTTCCTCCAACTATACACTTCAGAGCTTAATGGTGCATGGAAGGCCCAGGAGGGTGCTGTCAGTGTTGGGGTCAAGGCCAGTGCTTGGACAGGAAGAGCTCCTTGAGAAACACTTTGGCTAGAGTCTAGGTTGGTGGGATGTACCCCTCCTATGGCATGATCTGGACCGTTGGAAACCTCGTGTTTTTACTCAGGTCATAGCTGCAGCTGGAAGCGACGAGAAGTGCAAGCTGGCGATGCAGAGGGGTGCACAGTGCAGCGTCAACTACAGCCAGGGCAGCCTGAAGGATGCAGTGAAGAAGCTGGTGGGCAGCGATGGGGTGAATGTGGCCATTGACATGGTAGGAGGAGACATCTTCCTGGAGTCGCTCCGCAGGTGTGTGCACCGCTCTGCCCAGAATGGCTGGGGCTAATGCTCCACAGAACTTTCCTGCATCTCTAACTCCCAGCTTGGTTTTTCTCTGCTTTTGCTGCTCACGTCTCCTGGAGGCATCAGCATCAACCAGAATAGCTGAGTGGGTGGGTGACAAGGAACAGAAGCAGAGAAAATCAGGAAATGCTTAAATATAGTAAAAACAAAATACTCAACTGGAAAATATTCAAAAAATGACTGCAGACTCTTTAGTTGGCAATGCCAAAGAGTGTAGATATTAGCCATGTGTTAAATCTAGCTCTCTGGCCCCCCACTAGGCTGCTTTAAATACATGGGGGCGCGGGGTCCCGGGGATATCATTGTTCAGATGCGAGGATTTCCGGCTGATTATGCACCAAGCTCCTCTGATGCGCTGGTCCTACAGCAACCAGCTGTGTGTGTCCTTGGTTTGTCTGACTGACTGTGTCACTGGACTGCTCCACCTTATCAGTTCTCCGTGTTTCACCCAGGGCTTTGTGAGCACTGTTCCCAATTGCCTTTTCCCCCTCTCACTTCCCTCTCTTCCTGGATTTCTTAGGACAGGGTATTTGCTGTGCCGTCCTGAAACTCACTCTGTAGCCAAGGCTGGCCTTGAACTCCTGATCCCCTCGCCTCTTGAGTGCTGAGGTTACAAGTCTGCACGAGTCACCACACCTGGCCTGGGTTTATTTTTCACATCCATACTCTGTAGTTTGTCTCAGTTTGAAGCAGAAAAACCAGAGCAGCATGAGCATAAGCCTCCTGCCCACAGAAGGACTCCAGTGAGCATTGGGCAGAATCCAGAAGGGCTCTCCTGCGCTGGGAGGCAGGCATGTGGACATTCATTGCTCATGGTGCTGGTCCTGAGCTTAGCGAAGAAGCAGAGAAGGAGTGCAGAGACCAAGTGGACCTACTACCCCTCTTGTGTCTTGCATCTTGCCTTCTGGATAATTGTGCTTTGAAAACAGCTTCTCAATTCCTTTTTGAAGAAGAAAAACAAACAAACAAGCAAAAAAAACAAAAAAAACTGAACTGAACAATCATGCACATCTTTTCTATCAAAGACTTGTGTTTAGAACTGATGTGTAACATAATCTATGGTATTTTTTGGGCTGCAGAAAACATGGGAATTTTTGTAGACTATTCAGAATTCTCTAAAGAAGTACCATACCTTAAGGAGTCCTAAAGTGTCGTTGTTTAAAGTGACTCCTTATTCCATCATCTGTCTTATTTCTGCTGCCTAAGTTCAAAATCTTCAAGCCGACTTGTCTTGAGATACAATCTATTGAGTGACATTGGTTGATACCCAATATCCTTCTACAGCTGAAAAGACAGCTTCAATTCTAAAGCACACTGTCCCAAAGGATACCTGTGTTGCAGAAGGAGACAGATTTCCTTCCTTGCAGAGGCTGAATGCTGGTATGTGTGTGTCACACTCCATCCTTCTGTCTGTTGAGGACCCTTGGCTTGTTTCTACCTCTTGGTTCTTTGGGAATGATGCTGTCATGGGCATAAGCATGCTCAGAGAGCTCTCTTAAGTATACTCAGGAATAGAATTACTGAATTCATTTTAAAATTTTTGAGGACAAGTCACACATAATAGGAGCCCCTCATTTTGAAATAAACCCCACCTATAAAATATGAGGATTTCATTTTTTCCAGATCCTTGCTAGTAATTTTTTTTTTATAAAATAGTAGCCATCTTGATGGGTATAAGTATCCATTGCTCTCTCTCTCTGTCTGTGGTGTATGTGTATGTGCATATGTTGGGGGTAGACTACTTGCTCACATATGCTTGTGTGGAGGCCAGAGGTTGATGTTAGGTCTCTTTTTCTGTTGCTCTCCACATGATCTTTTGAGGCAGGGCCTCCCACTGATCCCAGAGGTTACCATCTCAGTCTGGCTGCCTGGGGACCCCTGGTCTCTGCCCATGTCAGGACCCCCGGTGCTTTAGTGCTGCACGGTGCACACCACCCTGCCTGGCTTCTCACGTGAAGCGCTGGGGATCGGAACACAGGTTCTCATGCTTGTACCACAAGCCCTTCTGAGCTGTCTTGTCAGCCCTGTCCGTTGCTTCTTATAACCTTTTCTCTTCTCCTTCCTCCTTGCCCTCAGCCTGGCGTGGGAGGGCAGGATTGTGGTGTTAGGATTCGCTGGAGGAAACATCGCGTCTGTGCCCAGCAACCTGTTGCTCCTGAAGAACATCTCTGCCATGGGCATGTTCTGGGGTCGCTACCAACACCAGGACTTCGCAATGTTTTCCAAGAGCATGTCCTTAGCCCTGCAGTACTGCCAGCAAGGGCTCATCCACCCACACACTGGTGCTGTGTTCAAACTGGAGAAGGTGAGATACCTCGTAAGGAATGTGGGACAGATAAGGCTGGGAAACAATCTGTGTCCAATCTGGCTGCCTTATCTCTGAGTACCATACACTCTCCTTTTATGGACTGAAAAGGTAAAAATGCTGTCCTGGGTGCTGGGATGTCCACACTACCTAGTGGAGTGTCACAGGCTTCAGTATGTCCAGATTCCTGCCAACCTCCCGACTCTATCACTGGTGACTCAAGTGGAAGAAAGTTACAGCGCTTTAGAGAATAATTTACACGTGTTGATTCGAACCTTGAACTTTGCAGCACAGAGAATCCTGAGGAGGACTCACTTGACCTGACCTTTGGTTTTCAAATATAGGTGCCTCAAAGTATATAGCCAGATGATCTGAGCTGGGTACTGCGACCACACCATAAATCATGCTGGGCATCAGAAGACATTAATCCATCCATTAGTCACTGCAGCTAATTCTGCTAGTTATTCACTCCTGGTTTTCATTCCCCCACAGTCTCATTAATGTGGCTTAAACTTCCTCCCCAGCAGAACTGCATGCATTCATATGTGTGAATGTCAGTCCGCCAGGCATTTCCTGTGATGCCTGCCTTTCTCTCAGGACTTTTTTGTTTGTTTGTTTCAATGTTAAAAAACCCAAACAAGACCTGTTTGGAAGCACTAGTCAGTGATGAAGACCACGTCCTGTTCACACATGGATTAGTGGAGGTTAGGGTCTCAGCAGCCCACTTCTTGGGTTCCCCGCCCCTCTCCTGCGTTTTGTTCCTGTGACTAGGCACATTCTCTTGAAGCAGCTTGTGTCCTTTATCTTTTTAGTGTGTGAGTCAAGAAAGTAGCAAACTGTCGATAGAGGATCTGACTGGCAGTTAGGAAACTGGTTGTTTCAGTTCTAGCCCTCTTCGCCTGTCGTGCCTGGAGTGCCCCTGCTTCCTGACCTTCAGTTTCTGCCGTGGAGTCGAGCAGAGGGGCATTATCTGCGGTTCTCAGACGATGCTTCGGGAGCTGTGGTGGGGCTGTGGGTGGGAAGTGGAGACCACAGCCGCTGGCCTCCGCAACCACATCTCTTCAGAAGCCTAAGTGGTTGCACGCTTTTACTTTTTCATTCATACTTTTCTTTTAAGAAAAAAGGTTTTTGTGGCTTAAAGACTTGAAAACCACCACTTCCGGGTCCCTTTCTGGCTTTGGCTTTCTGTCATCCCGAGGCCCTTGGTAGAGGATGAGACTGATCAGGGAAACAAGTTTTGGTAAAAGGTCTCCTCCCTCCAGTAATGTGTTTTCAGTGTTGCTGAGGCATGGAAAAGGAATTACTTTAATTGTCCACGTTGCTCTTCTTTCCTCCCAAACAAGAATTAGCTCCAATTACCGTCTGTCAGCCTCCATTTGCCTTTGTGCCTCCCAGCAAGGGCCCTTTACTAGGATCGCCTGGATCTGCCCCCTCTGCTGACCTAGGTGCTTGCTGTGGCCTTCTGGGCCAGGCTTCCTAACACCAAGCCCATCCACAAACCACACATTTGCTGCTTCTTTCTGTGTCTACAACCAAGCAGACAGTTTAGAGAGATACCAGAGGTCAAGCACTTGGCATGTGTTAATTCACTTAACATTCCGAGAAACTCTATGTGATCTACCGATTGTCTAACCACTTTTTGCTGGTGAAGAATTTGGACCTAGAAGCCCAGAAAGCTGCCCAAGGATGTGCTGTGTCAGAGCTGATGTGCGGTCATCGCTGGTCGCACACCAGAATCTCTCTGCTTATGACTATGTCTGTTCTCTTTAGATGAGCCAAGAAGTGACTTACTTTTTTTTTTGTTTGTTTGTTTTAAGCCAGGGTCTCACTCTGTAACTCTGGCTGGCCTGGAACTCCCATGGATACCATGCTGGCTTAGAATTTAGAGAAATCTGTCTACTTCTGCCTCCCAAGTACAGGGATTAAAGGTGTATGTCACCACAGGCAAAACATACTGTATATATTTTTTAAGATTTATTAATTTTTTATGTATACAATGCAGATTTCATTTTAGATGGTTGTGAGCCACCATGTGGTTGCTGGGAATTGAACTCATGACCTTAGGAAGAGTAGCCAGTGCTTTTAACCTCTGAGCCATCTCTCCAGCCCAACATACTGTATTCTAGAGTACGAGTATTATCTATCATAGAAATATCTGCATGAAAGAAGTATCTTGTAATTAAAATAACCAGGACTCCTGTATTTACTAACGCAGTGACAATTTATGTATTTTGTTTGTTTAAAACAAAGGGGAAGTGAATATGTACTTGGTTTTACTGAACTTTACTTTGATTCAACCATTAATTATTTGTCAAAACCTGTTGGGATTGGAAAATAATCACTGAATTAAAAAAAATTTATGCAGTGTGAGAGTGCTTGGTGCTTTTACAGATGTGACCTTGACAGTTCATATTAAGAGGACGATAAGCTTCGTGCTATTGCTCTCTTTGTAGGCTAGAATGTGCTTCAGGAGCACTCTATTTCTTCCGTTCCTTGCAATCTCTTGTCCAGTGCCCATCCTTCCCACAGAGCACAGACTCCATGTGGGCAGCGCTGTGTGCTATCCTTGCCTCTCCAGCTATAGGCTCTAGCTGTTGTCATTCACGTATATGTTGAATGACTTCCTGAGGTCACAGGCCCAGAGTTCGGAGGTTGGCTGTGAGTACATTAGACTTTTTCTCTGTCCTCATTTACAAACAGGGCAGTAACATACCCTACCTTCTATGCTGCTGTGAGAATTTAACAAGATAATACATGAAAAAACCAACCAAACAACATAGTGAATTTAGTTAACTTCTAAATGTCCAAGATAGCATTGATATAAAGTACAGAATTGAGCTTTTCCTGTCCCCATGAAGTACAACTTTTATATTGCCATCTCAGAGGGCAGGATTAGAATTATAATCTTCAGGTTTTGAATTTAAGCTGAAACTTAACTGTTTACTATAGGTTGATATCTGTGCTGTGCTGGGTGGATTACATACCAACCTATGATCTGTTCAGAGAGTAGAATTGCTGAGACATGCAGTCTGTTTTATTCATGAAGCTGGCTGTATAATCCTAACCTAACACGCCACTTAAATCTCACAGGTCTGAGATTGTTTGTTATCTAAAAGTCAGGTGAAGTCATCTCATGAATATAATTAATGACTAAGAATTGTTTGCTTCAGAGTTCTTCTGTACAGGTGGAAGATGCTTTTTTTTTTTTTAATTCACATTCCCTCCCTTGTCTCCTTCCAGCCCCCCCCCCTTTCCCTATCCCTCTTCCCTAGTCATCAGAAAGGGGAAGCCCTTCTTCACCAACTGGCCACATATTATCAAGCCTCTTCAGGACTGCCTGCATTATCCTGTCCCTCTGTGGCCTGGCTCTGCCATCCCTGCCCCCTCTGTGGGAAGTGATTGAGGCGCAGGCACCAGAGTCCATGTTTGAGACAGCCCCTGGTCCCCTTACTAGCAGGCCCACATGGAGACTGAGCTGCCTATTGGCTACATCTGAGCAGGGGCCTAGGTGCTCTTCATGCATGGTCCTTGTTTGGTGCATCAGTCTGCAGGCCCTGCTGGGCCCGGATTTGTTGGCTCTGTTGATCTCCTTGTGGAGTTCCGGTCACCTCTAGGTCCTTCTGTCCCCCCAACTCTTCCATAAGACTCCCTGCGCTCTGCCCAAAGTTTAGCTGTGAGACTCAGCATCTGTTTCAATCCCCTGCTGGGTGGAGTCTTTCAGAGGACATCTATGGAAGGCCCCCATCCTGTTCCCTCTTTTCCACCACTTCCAGTGTCTATTCTATTTGCCATTCTGAATGAGAATTTAGCATTCTCCCTAGAGTCCTCCTTGTTACTTAGCTTCTTAAGGTCTGTGGATTGTAGTGTGGTTATCCTGTATTATATGGCTAATATCTTCTTATGAGTGAGTGTATACCATGTGTGTCTTTCTGGCTTTGGGATACCTCACTCAGGATAATCTTTTCCAGATCCATCCATTTGTCTGCAAAGTTCATGATGTCCTTGTTTTTAATAGTGGCACAGTATCCCATTGTGTAGATGTACCACAGTTTCTTTATCCATTCTTCAGTTGAGGGACATCTAGGTTGTTTCCAGTTTCTGGCTATTATGAATAAAGCCACTATGAACATGGTTGAGCAAATGTCTTTGTTGTATGGTGGGCCGTCTTTGGGGTATTATGCTCAGGAGTGGTATGGATGGGTCTTGAGGCAGACCTATTCCCAATTTTCTGAGAAAGCACCTAATTGATTTCCAAAGTGTACAAAGGTTGTACAAAGGTGGAATATTCTTAAAAACAGAACTTGAGACACTATAGCAATTATTTCATTGATCCAGACCCAGTTGGTGGAGTTTCTCATATCTGCTATCCCCACCTCAAATGTACTCTCCCACCTCACCCCCTGGCCACTTGGCTACTTGTCACGCCTCTCTGGGATGCTCTCACAGTGGTCTGCAGCCATGCAGCCTTGGCAGCTATTCCTAGTATGCATCTCCTTACACCAACTGACTCCTGTTCCCTGGAGCAAGGCAGATCTTAAAGCCAAGCCTCCCTCCATGGTACTCTTCATAGCTGCTGCAGCTGTGGAGCAGACGCTTGAGCTAATGGGCTCACAGAAGCCTCTGCTTTCTCCAGGAACAGCACAAGGCCTGGTAATGCAGTGAGAAGTATAGTGTGTACTGTACAGGGCAAGCTTTGAGGAATGGAAGTCATCAGGTAAATTGCTTTATTTTTCTTTCCACTGACTGTTTTATATGGCTTCTCCAGAGAGGTTCCATATTGTTGGTCTTCCTCCCAAAGGTCCAGGCTGTGGGTGAGGACAGGGGTTCAGGCTGAGGAGATGAGAGGTACGGAGTCATCACACAGACACCAGGAGTCAGGTGAATGCAAACCGAGGGGGAGAACATGTAGACTCATTTATTCCCGGAAGAGAGAGCACATATATAGCTTTGGGTGACTAACCAGGTTCCTCCACACCATCTCCGAGCCTGCCATTGGTTGTTTGTCTCTGGGCAGACTCACCAACAGCAGGTCACATACTTTCCTCTGTAGTCAAGTCTGCAGAAGTTGCCCTAGGCTGTGAACCCTAATGGCTCTTTGTCAGGATGCCCATACCATATGAGCAGGGCCTCTGTGTGCTTCTGGAGCTGCAACCAGGCAAGGCTGTGACACACTCGCATGCAGCTCCCATCTTCCTTTGGTTCAGTTTCCATTTCCTCGTACCCTTGCCACGCGGGAATTGCATTGCAACCATCAATGAAGCAATAGGGTGTGTGTGTGTGTGTGTGTGTGATGCTCTGATCATTTATTTGTTAGCCTTAAAGATTTATTTTTGACTGGACTCACACTTATAAGTAGAAGCTCTCAGTGAAGACAGCCTACGTCTTTTGGCAATCTGTTCCTGACATTTTTCTTTTCCTTCATTCTCTTGGCCGAAAGTTTAGCACATTCTGCAGCCTCCTCCATGTTTTTCTTAGTGTGTGTTTCTTCAGAGCACTTGGGTTGCAGGACACGTGGAGTGACAAGATGCTAAATCTTGGGACTTTGGTCCTAGACTTCTTACCTTCTTTGTTTAAAGGGCTTTCTAACAGCATATTGGTGGACCTCATCTTGTTTAGAGAGACTGAAAAGCTTTTGAATTCTGCTGGCTCTTTTGGGGTCCCAACCCTTTGAGGCATAGTAGTGTCTGTTAGTCAGGAATATCCACAACCTCCCTCAGCTTGGCATCCACACTGCATCCTGGAACAGACTTGCACTTTATCTCTGTACTGTGCCTTGGTCTACAGCAAGAATGCCATTACTCAACAGCAGGTGCACTCTGCCATGGGTCAGGACATGCTGCCTTATGGGAAAATCTTGTTTGTGTTCCAAACACTGATCTCTCTCCTTTCAGTCTTCACCGAGAGCATGAGCAGCCACTTCTGTGCTGTGCTTCTCAGAGAAAGCATGAAGTTTGTGTCCGTCATTCATTTCAACGAGTTTCTGACAGCTGATGGCTGGGAAAGAGATTTTCAACTTCGTCTTGACATGGTTGACTGCCTAGAAGGTGTCACAAAGAAGAGTACTTTTTTTTTTAATGAGGTTTATATTCTTTGAGAATTTCATAAATATTTTTGATCATATTCATCCCTTTTTTCCAGATCTTCCCTCACCTTCCTACCCACCCAACTTTATATTCACTCATATTCTCTATTGCCTGCCTCTGAAGATCCATCAAATTCAGTTTGTGTTGTCTGACTACTCTTGGAAATGAGGCATGTGTTGTACTGCAGTCAATATACTGGGTGTCACTCTGCAGAAGAAAATGGATTTCCTTTTCCCAGAAGCAGTAAAGTGCCAATAGCTTCTCAGTTAGAGGTGGGACTTCATGCCCACCTTCCATCCTCCATTCTGAAATTGTGCCTGGCTTAAGCTTGAGCAGGTCTTGTGCACACTGTCACCATTTCTGTGAGTTCATAGGTGCGTCTGCCCTGTTGTGTCTGGAAAACACTGTTTCCTTGAAGCCATCGCCTCTGACTCTTACAGCTCTTTCTGCCCCCCTTCTCCATGGATCTCTGAGTCTGGAGGGGATGGTGTGAGGGAGATAAATGCCTTTAACTAGGCTTTATTTCTAAGGAATTAGGTTATGGTGCTTGTATCGCCCAGTCTGACTTTGAACTCTTCAGTTGAAGAGACTCTTCTGCCACTGTCTCACCTGTTCCCAGCTAGTTCTCTGAGTCTGATGAACAGATATGATTATGTGGCCACCCACTACAATCAAGATATAGTCTGTTTTCATTATCTTAGAAGGTTTCCATGTGCCTTTGTCATCCATCATCCTTTGCTACTTCATAGCCCCTAGCAATCTGTCATTGGTTTTCTCTCCCTATAATTTGGCCCTTTCGAGAATATCATATAAATGGCCTTGTTGTCCATAACCTTCTGATGTTGGATTATTTTTGTTTATTTATATATTTACTTTAAAAGTTAAAGTTATATATGTTTTATGCGTATGGGTGTTTTTAACTGCTTGTATGTCTGCATGTCACATGCATGCCTGGTGCCCACAGAGGCCAGAAGAAGGCATCAGATCTCTTGTGACAGTCACAAATTGTTGTGGGGTGCCATGTGAGTTCTGGGAATTGAACCTGGGCCATGTGGAAGAGCAGCCAGTGCTTTTAACTATTGGGCCATCTCTCCAGGGCCATGATTTTGGATTCTTTAGCTTTGTATATTTTTTTTCTGAAGACTACTGAATGCATCAGTAGCTCACTCCCTTTTACTGTGGAACGGTGTTTCTTTCTCTTTTTTATTTTTGAAAAAGAAGCCAAGTTGATGTTTCATTGGATGGCTATACCTCAACTTGGTTATTCAGTTGCCAATCAATAGACATGCGATTGTAGTCAGGTATGACTAATGTTCATGTACATTTTAATAGAAATATGGCTTTATTTTAGGGTTGAGATTTGTAGGCTATATGCCAAGTGTACATTTAACGTTAAAAAATGATATAGATACTTAATTGGCTTTATTATTTCTTCTCATCTCCAGTAGTACTTAAATAGTGTCATTAAGCAAGAATGACACAGGGGGTGGCCTGGAGAGATGGCTCAGAGGTTAGGAACACTGGTTGTTCTTCTAAAGGTCCTGAGTTCAATTCCCCCGCAACCACATGGGGGCTCATAACCATGTGTAATGAGATCTAGTGCCCTCTTCTGGCCTTCAGGCACTTATGCAAGCAGAATATTGTGTAAATAACAAATAAATAAATCTTAAAAAGAAATCTTTAAAAACAGGTTAAAAAAAATAACATAGGGCCAGAATTTGATTTCAATTGCTTCTAAAAGGCTTGTTTAAGAGAAACCTATTCATAATCCTCAAAGAAGCAGCTGTTGATGTCTGTAAGAAAAGAACAGGGTTGACAGCCCCAGAAGCTCTTTCTCTTTGTTTTTGTTATTCAGAAGTAGTTCTGCTCCAGCCTCTACATCTCATGATATTTTAAGACAAAGCAACCTTATGCCATTCCTGTCAAAGCCCATGGCACATAGGTGTCTCACGAGCAGGGCATTCTGGACTAGAAACCAGTACTATGGTAGCTGTGTGGCCTGGAAGTTGAGCGGCCTCCTTTAGCATTTTGGGATTTTGCTTCTACTTGGACTTTTAAATACTAATACTATGTTGGACTTTTAAACCAACTGTCAGCTGTTCTTCAGAGTGGCTGAGTCATTTTACATTCCCTACCAGCAATGCCTGAGGATTGGAGTTGTTTTGTATCTGTAGGCACTTAATATCATCAGTTGTTTAATTTCAGTCACTATATTAGTAGACATATAAAGTTACCTCTTGTGAGTAGGACTTGTATTTCCCTAATGATCAGTATGAGTTTATATGTGGTTTGCGTCTCTTTTCTGATAAAATATAATGATTGACTTTCTTTTTTGTGAAATCATGGGACTTGAACTTGGGACTTCTCACATGCTAGGAGAAGCACTCTTCCTCTGATATGTACCTCCATCATTGATTGACCTGTGTGTGTGTGCGTGTGTGCATGTGCATGTGTGTGTGTGTGGTTTTTTGAGACAGGATTTCTCTGGTAGCCTTAGCTGTTCTGGATTCGCTTTGTAGAGTAGGCTGGCCTCAAACTTACAGAGATTTTCCTCTCTCTGCCTTCCCAAGTGCTGGGGCTACAGGCGTGCACTGCCGTACCCAGCTCATTGATTGACTTTTAAAAGAGGGCTCAGATCATTTTGTATCAGAATAGGGACAGGATGAATGTAATTCAGCGGTGTCATTAGCCAAAACATTTCACCTTTTAATAGAAAATCCCACTCAGTCTCAAGTACATTCACTCATTTAGTCATGAATTTGTTTTATTCATCATTCACTTAGAACATTCTGCATGACAGTCCATAAAAATGTAAGACTTAGTCCTGCCCTTGAGTTTATTTTTCAGTTGGAAAGACCTCAAGAAAGTGCTGATAGGGGAAGAGCCAAGCTCTAATGGGAGGCATGAATCAGCGTGATATATTTGGGGAACTGTAAGTACTCTGATTATTCCTACTTGATGAGCTAATTAAAAATTCCAAAAGCAGAACCTTCACCTTAAAACAAAAGCATTATCTTTCCTTTCCTCAAATTCCAGGTTGTGTGTTTCTCCAGACATTTAATTATGGCTTTATCCCCCTCAAGGCAGAGAACCATTGTGCTGGGTACAGCTTGCGTCTCAGTAGCGTATTGTGGCTCCCTGTTTGTAACAGCCTGTAGGACTTGGGACAGTGTTCCCAGACCTCTACAGCAGCTCTCAAAAGATGGGCCTGAAGCTTTGCATTTTGCCTTACAGGCTCTCACTGAGAACTTTATTGACCTCACTTAACAGACCTATGTTTCCAGACTTGGATGGAAACCACCAGGTACAAACAGACAAGTTTGCTTTTCGAAGCAATTACAATCATAGCAGAAGTGGCAACTGGACATGGAAAGCTGGTGGGACATCTGAAAAAGAGTCAGATAAATAAGATTAAGCTTTCCACATAGTCCTATCTCTTTAGCAAGCCAGGTAAATATTGGATTTGTTTTTACATAGGGGTTTATATGCAAAGTGGTTCAAAACAAGAATGGTTAGCACTTGAAGCCACAGCTTTCTTTTTACGTTAACATTCATTTGCAGGGGAGTCTTCATTTCCCTAGGATGCTGGGTGATAAAACACCACTATCTCAAGTAATACTTATTTTCTCATCTGCTTTCTATTGTGAGACTATGACAAATCTTGGGGAACGAGCTTCTCTACCTGACAGGGAGAGCCGTGCAGCCGTGAGTCACCTGGAGATAGCGACAGGGAATGAATGTTTCTAACATCTGTCTTAGGCGTCTTCCACGCCCTCCCAGTGAGCCTGTCTGCACTGTGGAAAGGTCTCCTAAGGCTCAAAGCCCCACAGTGCGGATGTTTTTGAAAACAGAGATTTCATGCTGCACAGAGAGTGACAGGATTGATTTCTCTGCTTATTTTTAGTTATTTATTTTGTGTGTGCCTTTTTGGGGGGGGAGGGGGCGGGGAGAATCTCAAATGGAAAGGGTTATTTAACCAGCAAACTCTTTTCAAAGCATGCATTCGCTGTTGGACTATGCAAGGCTAATCTTTTGCTGTTAGATCTGCACACTTATAAATGTTTACCTCTTCTTATACTGTTTACTCCCACTCCCCACTGTTTGCCCTCACATTTTCCCTCCTTCCAAGCGCATGTCTGCAGCACATTTGATGCATTTCTGTGGGTTTGTGTTACCCTGTAAAGCATGCAGACGTATTTGTGTGCTCCCTCTAAGTTATGCAGCTGGTGGAGTGCTCTCGACCTGGATCTCCTCCTGACTGTGGGACATCTGCTGTCCTAAGAGCTCCGGGTGCTACTGTTTCTGTGCTGACTGCATTTCCCAGAACTGGGCAGTGTTCTGTGTTCCGTGGTGTGCACCCTTTACGATAAATCTCAAGGCTGATTTCAGAACACCATAACAAGTATGACAATAAGCAGCCTTATAGGTATAAACTTAGGGACTTGTGCAACTATTTGGGGGGGACTGTTTTTCTAGGAGCAGGATTGTTGGGTTATGGTACATTGGCATGCTCATTCTGATTGCCAGTCACTTTGTAGAATTTCTTTTTTTTGTCCCTATCAGCCATGCATGAAAGCTCTTGTTTACTTGCCACTTCATTGCTATGAAACAGTGTCCATCTTTCTGCTATTCACCCAAATAATAAGGCATAAAGAGGCATCTTACTATTTTAATGTGAATTTCTTGACTTTAATGAACTTAAGCATTTTTCTGTATATTTGCTGGCTGTCTGGAATAGGGGTGTGACTCAGTGGTATGTTTGCCTATTACATACAAGGAAGGCCTTACTCAGTCCTCAGCTCTGTGTCCCCTCTTCACAAACATACATACAAAACCTCCTTTATATATTTAGAAGGTATTCAGGTTTCTAGAGCTTAGAATTGTATTTTTAAAAATTTTATTTTTGGGGCCCTGTCTCTCTCTTTCTGGTGTGTGCAATTCTTCATGTGATCTGTGCTTCTCGACTTTGATGCATTGTAAGTCTCCTGTATGTCAGTTACCTTTATGTTGCTGAGATAAAGCACCATGACCAAAAGTGACTTATGGAAGAGTTTATTTTAACTTATGGTTCCAGAGGGAGAGTCCATAATGGCAGGGAGGCATAGCATCAGACAGCTGGAACAGGAAGCTAAGAGGTCACATCTTCAACAGTCAATACAAGCAGAGAGAGTCAACCAGAATTAGGGTGAGGCTGCAAACCATCGGAGCCATACATACTTCCTCTAGGAAGGCACTGCCTCAAAAGGTTCCATAACTTTCCCAAGCATTGCCACCAGTTGGGGACCAATTATCTCAATACTTGGTCAATATTCTTCGTGCAAACCACCATACCGGGGGATCTTGTTACCATTCAGGTTAGGTTCAGGTTAGGCTGTAAAGATGGGGGCAGGTCTCCAGATTGCAGAAGGGTGTGATCCTTGCACTGGTCCTTGAGCAGATAGGTTTGCAAAAAACTCCCCATCTGTCACACTTTGCTACCTTTGTCTACATTTAAGTTCCTCTAGCATATCAATATTTTGTTTTATGGCTATGGTTAGATACCTGTTTTAGAAGTCCTTCATTATCCCAGGGCCAACATGATTTTCTTCTTTATTGATTTTCTGAGTTTGAGTTGTTATTGAGATAGGGCATGGTTCTCAACCTGTGGATTGTGACCCCTCTGAGAGTCTAATGACCCTTTCACAGGGGTCCCATATCCGATATCCTGCATATCAAATATTTACATTATGATTCCTAACAGTGGCAAAATTATAGTTATAAAGTAGCAACAAAAATAATTTTAAAATGGTTAGGGCTCATCACAACCTAAGGAACTATATTAAAGGGTTTCCTGAATTAAGAAGGTTGAGAATCACTGAGATAGATAGGGCTTGCTGTGTTGGCCAGGCTGGCCCTGAAAAGAAGAACAATGCACAAGCCATCTTGCTGCTTCAGCCTCCAAAATTGCAGGGATTGTAAGCACAGCATGCAGTGTCCAGCACGTTCATGATCTTGTGCCATAATTAAGTACTGAGTGTATCTGAAGTTACCTTTGCATTGTGTATATCACAGCTAGCTATTTTTCCTTTTTATTTACTCTCCTCTCATTCAGCACATTGTGACTGCTGTTTCCCCTCCCTCAGTTCCTCACTCTACTTCAGATCCTCCCCTCTCCCCTAGATCTTCCATTTCTCTTCAGAAAAGAGAAGGCCTTCTAGGGATATCCACTGAACAGGGCATAATAAGATGCAATGTGACTAGGCACAAATCCTCAAGGCTGAGCAAGGCAAACCAGTAAGAGGGAAAGGGTCCCAAGAGCAAGCAACAGAGTCAGAGACACCTCCACTCTCATTGTTAAGAGCCTAACAAAACCCCAAGCTAAACAACCACAGAGGACCTAGGGCAGACCCATGCAGGCTCTGTGATTCAAGCTTTAGTCTCTATGAGGCCCTGTGAGCCCTGCTTAGTTGATTCTATGGGTTGTGTTTTCCTGGTGTCCTTGACACCTCTGGCTCCTACAATCCTTCCTCCACTTCTTCCACAGGTTTCCCCAAGCTCCAAGAGGAGGGATCAAATGGAGACCTCCAAAATGGCTCTTTCTCTGCCTAATGTGTGGCTGTGGGTTTTTACATCTGGTCCTGTCAGTTGCCAGAGGAAGCCTGTGATGACGAATGGACTAGGCACCAATCTACAAGCAATGAACTAACTAATTTTTATCTTTCTATTTGTAGCAAGCAAGTTTTCTCAGCCTTCAGTCTTTTTCCATGATTCAGGATGCTATTTTCATCAAGTTTCAAAACACACAGATCTGCTCTCCATTTTCTCTCTCTCTCTTTTTTTTGGTTCAAATATAGTGCATGTATACTAGAATCATATAGCTCTTATGTGTGTAGCATTGAAGTATGTTTTAATGTATAGAAAGGTAACTTTACATCTTTGTCCCTGCTTTTCATATTTATTAAGTTGTCTTATCTGTAACTAGGGCTATATTGCCATTTGTTCAGATCTTTCATATCTTTTAGTAGAGCTTAAAGTATTTTCCATAAGACCTTAGGGGATATTTCTTTCCATTTTTCATAAATGTTATACGTTTGATTTTTGAGAATATTTAGTACTTTTGCTACATTTAATCATTGATATTTCTGCTATAAAGACAATCAGTGGTATTTATAAGCTCATTTCTTATTTCATTTTGGTTTGATAGCCTTTCTTATTTTTGTTCCTTTGGTTCACTTTCCTATGTAGATTATTATACTGTCTGCAAATAGTGATGGTTTCGTTCATTCCACTCTTTGCTTTTTAATTTTGTTCTTTGCATTTATCTATTATCTATAGTCCATTTTAAAAGAGGGTTTAAGAATACAGAAAGATTCAAGAGGAAGAACAGAGTGCTCATATTCCCTCTTCCACAGTTGGGAGTTCCCACCCTTACTCAGCATCTTGCACGGGTGTGGTGTGTTTGTTACAACTGTGAGCCAACACCTGCACATGAAGCCTGTTAATCACAGTGGGGAGCACGAATTAAGTCTCACTCTCTGTGTGGTACAGCTCTATGGGTTTTGCTAAATGTTCAATATTATGTAACCACTGGTATATAGGCTATAGAATAGCTTCCGTAATCCATCCTCTGGGCACCACATTTTCATATTCAGCCCCTTATCCTGTATCTTTGGCAACCACTGATCTTCCTGGTATCTCTATAGTTTTGGCCTTTCAGAATGTCATGTGCTTGTTGTCATCCTCAGGCTGTTCTTATTTTATTAGCACTATTCACTGAAGGTTCTTCAATGGCTTTCTGTGGCCTGTTTGTTTTTGTTTTTGAGATAGGGTCCTCCTTCCATCTCTGTGTAGCCCTTGCTGTCTTGGAACTCACTCCATAGGTCAGGCTGGCCTCCAACTCAGGGATTCTCGAGCCTTTGTCTCCCAGGTTGCTTATCCAATCTACCTATTAGAGGGCACTGGCTGCTCCCAGGCTTTCCCAGTTGTGAATGAGATTGTTATGAACATTTATGTGTGTGTTTTCATCTTAGCATAGTTTTCAGTTCATGTGAGTGAAGACCCGGGAATGTGGTTGCTGGGTTATGTGGCAAGTGCATGTTTAGGTTGGTGGGAAGCTGCCATACTGCCTTCCTCAGTGTCTGTGCCACCTCATCTGCCTACTGAGAGTGAGTGAAAGAGCCCATTGCTTTGCTTCCTCACCACTATTGCTGTCAGTGTCATGGTTCTTCACCATCCTGATAGGTATATAGCAGGTCTTGTTATTGTTTTTATCTTTGTCTACTGAGTGTCTTTGTATGTGCTTATTTGCTATCTGTGTGTTTCTTTGGTAAAATGTCTGTTCAGAAATTTTGTGCATTTTTAAACTGGGTAATTTTCTTATTATTGAGTTTTAAGTATTCTCTTTCTTTTTTTCTTTGTATCTAATCTATCTAATCTATCTATCTATCTATCTATCTATCTATCTATCTATCTATCTATCTATCAATCATTGGAGGTTGGTCTGATGCTAGTTACTGGCCCTCTGTGTAAACCTTCCTAAGTCATTATACCTGATTGGCTAATTAAAACAGCCTATACCTGGGCAGGGCAAAATGGAGTAGGTGTGGCTAAAGTTCCTGGGGCTTTGGAGAATCCCATGAGGAATCACAGGACACAGGCAGAGGGGAAGAGAGGAAGGAGGAGGATGCCAGGATGGGCTAGCCTGGAGAAAACACCAAGTGGGCTGAGGAAGAACTCTAATAATGGCGTGAAAAGGTCCAGATGGAGAATATAAGCAAGTACCATGAGATTATGGATGAGAGGTAGTCCAACTGACGAGGACTAAGGTGGATGGCCTTGGCTGGGGGCTGGGAGATGGATGGTAAGGATATTGAGACAGTGTAAGTGAAATATCTGCCCAGCCTAAGGTAAATAAGGCAATTATAAATCTAACAGGTGTCTGTGTCTCATTATTTGTGATAGCGGGTTAAATAATACCGCTATGATAACCTTAGGGCTAATAATAAATATAGCCAAATAATATAGCCAATAAACACAGCCAAACATATTTATTTTATAACAACAGCAATCTCTCTCTCTCTCTCTCTCTCTCTCTATCTGTCTATTCCCTTTGTCAGGTACATGTTTTGCAATGATTTTCTCCAAGACCACATATGCCTTTTCTTTTATGTGTTTAACAATGTCATCTTTAGAGTAGACATTTTTAATTTTGTTTTTTTTGTGTGTGTGTGTGTATGTATATATGTAGGTACCTGTACATAGATATGTGTGTATGTAGGGATGACAGATGGACACCAGATGACACCCTGTATCACTCTCTACCTTGGCATTCGAGACAGAGTCTCTTATCGAACCTGGAGCTCACTGATGTGGCTAGAATGACTGCCAGGCAGCCCCAGGGGTCTTCCTGTCTTTGCCTCCCCATCTGGGATCACAAGTTCATGCTAGATTCTTCTTGTGGGTCCAGGGGGTCAAATTCAGGTCCGCATGCTTCTGTGGCAAGTACTTCATTGATGGAGCCATCTCTGTAGTCTCAAATAGTTTAATTGAGAAATTACTATGTGTCCGTATGTGGGTGCATGTATCACAGTGCATATGTAGAGGTCAGAGTTTAACTTTGTGGAAGAAGTTTTCTTCTTCTACTTTTCTGTGGGTTCTGGGGACCAAACTCAGTCCACCAGGCTTGCGTCAGTCCACCAGGCTTGTGTAGTAAGCACCTTTCCCTGTTGAGTCATTCCACCAGCCACAAAGTTCTTAACATTAATGAAGTTTATTTACTAATTATTCCCTCATGGGTGTGCTTTTAGTGTTGTATCCAGAAATTTCATTGTGAAACCCAAAGTGAACTAGATTTTTTTCAGTGTTGTCTTTTGGAAGTTTTATAGTTTTGTATTTTACGTTTAGATTTGTGAGCTGGTTTGAGGTAATATTTGTGAATGCTTGTATCACCTTTTGTTTTTGAGTGTGGGTGTCCAGGTTTTCCAGTACTCTTTGCTCAAGGCACTCTCCTTTCTCCATTGAGCTGCTTTCACACCTGTTAAAAAATCAGTTGATTGGCCAGGCACAGTGGCGCAGGCCTGTGCTTCCAGCACTCAGGGAGGCAGAGGCAGGTGGAACTCTGTGAGTTGGAGGCCAGCCTGATCTACAGAGTGAGTCCAGGACAGCCAACGACACACAGAGAAACCCTGTCTCGAAAAACAAAAAAGAGAAATTGGTTGACTGCACATGCAGGTCTGTTTTGGGGTCCTCTATTCCATTCCATAAATCTACTTTTTGATTTTCTACCAATAAATATCACACTGTTTTCATTACTATGGCTGCTTTATAATTTGCCTTATAACTTTAAATTTCTGAAAAAGGACTTGTGATATATTGTAATTTTAGGTGTAGAGGAACTGGTATAATTTTAGTAAAAGACAAAAAAAATTTAAAATTAATGATTTTTCTTCCAGGGACATCATTCTTTCAAAAGCTGGTACAAAATTCTTCCAGTAGACTAAGGTTTGGCCTAGGGACTTTCTTCCTGTTGGCACTTATTTATCTGACAACATTGAAAACCATAAGCTTAGATGGGGAGAAATCCTGTGGCTTGGTTATTCTTAAACATTATTGTATTTGTTGCATTTCTGGTGACCTTGTAAGCACTGTAGTTATATACCGTTCAGAGAGATGCAGCTTACTCCTTCAATAGAAACATGTTAATAATTGACCATCTGACAGACATTTGCTGAAGTACGTGTAAGTCTGAGCACATTCCTTTTTGGATTTCTTTCAGATCAATGATGCCTTTCTTCATGTGATGCAGCGCAAATCCACGGGCAAGGTGCTTCTGTCCCTCAAGTGAATCTTCACCCCTGGCGACTCCCAGACCCAATCTCCTTCCTACATTCTAAAGGGCTGATGGACCCAGGGTCCACCTCTTGGTGTCAGTTCCCTTCGGTTCTGCTTTCTTGTTGCTTGACCTCAGTGTCATCACAGAGGTTCTTGCCTAAGTTTGACTCTTTCTGGGAACAAAAGAAACAATTAGTAACTTTTAAGGAGAACACACCCCAGGCAAGCCAGGATGTACACGCCTCAACCAAGGTGTTTCAGCTGCCCACTCTGATGCTCCCACACTTCCTTTTCCATATGCCCTCGCTGTCAGGCATGTGTCGCTTTCTCTTCCTGTGTTGCTGTTTGACTTCTCCCCCAGGACTCGCCACACTCCCCTTGAATCCTAAGGACACCTGTGGAGTAGAAGGAAGAGCTTCTGAACCTAGGATGTGGGTTTCGGTCCCAGCACCCTGCTGTGAGGTAGTTACTCAAGCGCTCAGCATTTTGCTTTTCGTGCTGGAAAGTGACTATGACAATATCTATCTTTCAGTGTTGCTGTGGGCAATTCACGAGGTAACTGGGTAAAGCACCTAGCACAAAGCACTAGAGAATGGTGGTTTCTTCTGCTTTCTCTCCTTTATATACAGCACCTTACAAGTTCCTCAAGAAATGGTTTCATGTCTGAATCATCTGTTGACTTCCTATGCCTTCTACCATTCAATTTAACTTATCTGGAGTCTTATGTGGGATCAAATTAAGAATTTGTTGCCCTAGAAACAACTCAAATGCCCTTTGACAGGTAAATGTGTAAATATGCATACTACTCTATTTATATATAGCATATATGCAATACATTATCTTGCATATGTATTACATAGATATAAATAAATAGGTATATGCATAATATGCATACACTGGAATACTTTTAGCCTTAAAGAGGAACAACATAAAGAGACATGCTACAATGTGTGTTAACTTTGAGGCCATTCTACATGAGTGCTTATAAAAAAGACGTGTTCTGTGATTCCACTTACATAGATACCATGAATCATCAAATTCAACAAGAGATAAAGAAGAATGGTGGTCATTAGAATGGGATAGACACCCCTTTCAGGAGGCAATAGGGAGTTATTTAAGGCATGTGGAGTTTCAGGTTGGGAAGATGAAAAAATCAATCTATGGGAGTAGGTGGTAGTAATGATTGCCCTAATGAACTACTGAAGTATACACTTTCAATTGTTTTTAAAGATGTTGAAATGGTAAATGGCATGTTTTGCCACAATAAAATAGTTTTTAAAAAAGAAGTGTTACTATTACTTCTACGTAAATTGATAGATTCAGGGGGGAGAAAGCTGTGTGTGTGTGTGTGTGTGTAGTGTTGAGTTTAGTGGGTAGGAGCTGCTGCTCTGTGTACATCTTAGACTGTTGGGAGAAACCTACACTTTTATTAGGTGCTGGACATTCTGCAGACACTCTTTGACTTGTGATGGTTTGATTTGTGATTTCCCTACGATATATGTATGTTTTTTGAGACAGTGTTTCTCTGTGTAGCCTTGGTTGTCATGGACTCGCTTTGTAGACTGCCCTTGAAGGCATAGAAATCTGTCTGCCTCTGCCTCCCCAAGTGCTAGGATTACAGGCATTCGCCACCATGCACGACACCCCACTATATACTTATATTTTTTCAAAATGTCTGTGAACATAAATTTTTGCATATGTGTGTGGTGTGTGTGTGTATTGTGTATGTGTTTGTATTCACATGTGTGTAGATACACTAGTGAAGGTGCTCATGCAGTATGTATTGTGAGTAGGGAAGGCCAAGGTCAAGCCTGGTGTCTTCCTTTCTCACTCTCCACTTCATATAGGGAAGCAGGGTCTCTTGACCTGGAATGTTAGCTGTCAAAGCCATAGGCATTCAGTAGGCTCCTCACTTTGACTTTTGACCTTTGGTCTTCTCTCATGCTGGCCATACACACTGTGTTGCAATGCTCTTGCCTCATGGCGGGCAGCAACTGCTGCAGCTCCCAGGCAGTCCCTTGTGTCCTGTTGCTGAGCTATGATGATCCGTCAGTCAGAGAGAGTAAACACACTTTTAACTTGTGCGATTCTCAACGTGTAGTGGGTTTATCAAGACATGACTTCGTTGTAGGAGGAGAAGCAGCTATACTGTTTGTCCTGGCACTTGAATGATAATTACCAAAAAAGAGGGGGTGTGGTGGAATATAAACTGGCATTTGACACAGTGGGGATGCATGTGGGTCCTTTTGTATATTGATTGAGTCCTTTGTCAAGAAGTATAAGTGTAAGTAACTACCTTAGACTCCTTAAAAGCAACCATCTTTGGGGCAAGGAGGATGATTCAGTGGGCAAAGCTTTTTGGGGTTGGGGCTTGGCTCCCTAGCACCCACACAGAAATGAGGCATTTGTGGTGGTCTAGCTGTAATACTGGTGCCAGGGAGCAGACACCAGTGACTGCTAAAGCTCTGCATTTAGTGAGAGACCTCACCTCAATATATAAAGAGGAGAGTTATTGAAGAAGACATTTGCCATTGACCTTGGGCTCCCATACTCATGACATATACTGCATGTGTACATCTCCACATGTGAGTCCATACACATGTGAACAAAAATACCACACACACACACATACCACATACATACACAAAAATTGTCTTAACATGCCTTTTGAAAAAAAAGGATAAGGATGAATGTTTAAAGAAACAATTTGAAACCTAATCTGTTGTTTTCTAGGAGGGCGGAGGGGAAAGGACGCTGTGGAAATTTGTTCCATGCCTGCTGTGGGTCTACAAGGCTCTGCCATGTGTTGCTGTGTGCAGCATAGTCCCACCTCCTTGGCGCTTTACACATTTCTGCTCCTCAAATGATACAACTTTCTTACCATTTCCCTAAACTTCATCTTCATAGGAGCTAATTTTATTCTTACCTGCAATTTGATTTCCCCAAATCTCCTGAAACTCAACTTTGAAGGCAACTTCAGCATTTCTCAAACCCCTTTGGCATCACTGAAGACAAGCTGGATGGTGCCTGGAAGAAAAGGAAGGAGAGTCAGAATTGGGAAAGAGTGTGCATACTCCAGCCAGGGGCTGCCTTTTCCATGGAGCATGGATGATCAGTGGGTGTCACAGAGATTGACTGTCCCCAGCTCGCTAATGTCAAAATGACTCAGATGGGAAGAGGCAGTCATTAAGGAGAATGGATTTCAGATTTAGCAGTTATTGGTTAGACCCTCTAATAATGATCTGCTCTCCGCTTGCCTGTCTTCCCGCTTTAGTAAAATGATTTGATTTGAAAGCATCTGACTCATATTTTAGTCATTGTTTGCTGGTTCTACCGTCTGAGCCATTAGTATGAAGAAAGAATCAATATGTCTCCAACTGACAGTGTTTATTCTATATTCACAAACTTCTCAGTTCTTCCTCAGAGACTGGCTGATGCAGGAATCACTCTCGTGGCCTTGCCTCTCCTTTTCAGTAATGGTGGACTGGTCTACTTGCACATGTCTCTTTCTCCAAACTAGAGTGAAAGACTGTGGGTGTAGTTCCATAGCAGAACAATTGCTTAGCACTTTTCAGGTCTTGGGTTCAATCCCCAACACTGACCCACACAAAGGGTCATCAACCAAAGTGATATTTTCTGCTCTGATCCATGGAATGATGCTCTCTACGTCCCACCAATGTACTTGGCAGTGTTTCTTCCTGTGTATATGTGTGAATCTAGAAAGCAATCTTTTCTGTTTGATCTATGGTAAATGTAATAAATGTGTTGTTATTTAACAAGTAAAGGAACAGAGATGTCTTCATGCACTCATCTAGATTTAATTTTTAAAAAGTACAAATAAATTGGAGGGGGGATAGGCTGTTCCTTCTTAAGTTTTTCTTCTAGGATTATATAAGGGAATCAAATAAAAGTGATCTTTCAAAGTCTTCTTTGTGCTGGATTCCACTTTTCCAGTTCTTTTCATCAACAGGCCTTATTGCTACGCTGCTGGTCTGCATGGGACACACACTGGTTTCTGTAGTTCTCTAATTGCTGGGGACTCATGTATTAAGTGCTCAGCACCACACAGGGAAGACTGTGGTGGAGAAAAGCTACAGGTCTAGTAGAGGAGATAGTTAAATGAAGCATGAAAAACCCAGCCAGGTGTGGTACTCTTGGGAGTCAGAATCAGGATGAGCATCTCACATTTGAGGCCAGCCTGGTCTACAGGATGAGACTCTGTCTCAAGAAAGACACAAAAACACAACAATGCTAGACTGAAGGCAGGTGAGGTATGATGGGGGGGGGGCAGGGCTTTGTACCTGATGACAGTCTCTTGAGCATCTCTCTGAAAGATGGAGGGTTCTGTAAATTTTCATAGGGAAGAATGGACTATTCTAGGACCCCATGGCTAATGAAAGCAAATGAAGGGAGGTGAGAGGGGCAGGAGCTCCAGAAATGTCAGTGAGCATTGTGAGATGCTACTGAAAGTAGGGACCATATGGGTCTGAAGGCAATTTAAGGGGATTTTGTCTTTACTGTAAGAGCATCGGGAGGGCCTTGAAGTGTTTTAGCAGGAATGGTATGTGATCAGAATTACCTTTTGGATTTCCACCAGCTATAGAGGGGAGGGGTTGACTGGGAACATGTCAGGGAGGAGTCCATTCTACATAAGGGACCACTGTAACTTGTTTGTTGGTTATGATGGGGAAGGAGAGAGGTTGCCAGAACGTAGGGCTGTGCAGCAGATGAAAGTGAAGGGACTTGATGTTGGGCTGGATACAGGCATGAAAGGGAGGAAAGAAGTGTCAAGCTGACACCATCTTTCTGGACATGTTTCACATAGGAGGAACCATAAAAGAACTAGGCTTTGGTAATGTAGAGTTGTGCAATTAAGGAGATGAAGTTCTTTACATATTGAGATACCCAAGATTGTTAAGTATCTGTTTGGCGCTCTGAAGAGAGGAGTGTGATCTAGCTATACAAATTCGAGAGTCTTTTGCCTGTGGGTGATCTTGACACACACAGGGTGACTGAGATTACCCAATGGAATGAGAAAGAGTCTACGGACCAGGAGGATCTTTCCTTTCAACAGAACAGCAGCCTATTTCAGGACACCGCTGAAGATCACTGAAAGAAATGTAAGAGGGAATGGCTTGGGATTTAAGGTGTGTGACAAGCAGATAAAAAGAAGATTGTTCTGTGCAGTGACTAAGGCACTGTCTCCTGCCTGGAGGGTCAGGGAATGGAGCTCTAATTCCAGCTCTTTGATCTTGGGCTCTCATCTCCTCACTCTTTGCCTATGAAATGTAAGGATAATAGTATGTTTTCTCCCACACCTTGTGGTTCAGGGGAGGGTCAGATGAGATGATGTAGGGGAAAAAGCTTTGCAAGCTGCCATTTTCACAATGGATTACAAGGCTGCCTTGTGCTGGTGTGTTTAACTTCACTTCAGAATCAAAGGAAAATGTATGCTTTTTCAGCATATGTTGGATTGGCACAGAGCAAAGGGACTGTTTGATTTTTTTTTAATGTCTCTAAAAGGTTTTTACATTTTAGCTGAAGTCATTGTGCTCTTTTATACAGAATAATAGACAAAGTGATGGGGACCTGATGATTTGATGCACTTCAAAGATACCCAGAGCCAGTCAAGGTCTAGAGAAGGACATCTCATTTGATTAAGAGTGCAGAGAGCATATTTTAAAAAGTAAGGGGTTGATAAAAGAATTAGGGCTCTACATTCTGGAAAGCCACGGGCTAAGAAAAGGGCATGATTGAAATAATGAAAATCATAGGATAAAAATATGAACTTATTAAGTCCCAGAGGATAAAACTAAGAACAATTTTTTTTTTATCATTTTTAAAGAAATAGTTTTAGGGCAAAGTAAAAATAGTACTTCTTTCTACACAGGAATGGTGAGCACAAAGATCTTATTACTCTCAAAGTTTGCTGGGACCCAAGTCAAATCAAAGAGATTTACAATATTAGAGGTCAGATTCATGGGGATTATAAAAGTAGCCTAAAATAATGTGCTGAAATTGTCCACGTCTTGAAGGGAAACATCACGGGGAGCAAGCCGGCCTAGGCTTCCGGTCTCTGTCTGACATTCTTGTCCAAATCAGGATTCTAAGTGGGCCTGCTGAGAGCTGAAGGTACAGAGAAGGGCTCAGAGAACCTTCCAGCAAATATGACCTCTCTGACCTTGAGTCACTTTTAAAAAAATGTAATTTATTTATTTTTATATCAATCACAGGTTATGTACTTTGCATCCCAGGCATAGCCCCCTCCCTCATTCCCTCCCACTCTCCCCATCCCTTCCTCATCTCCTCCCCGCCCCCTCCAAGTCCACCGACGGGGGGGGGGGGGGAGGACCTCCTCCCCTTTCATTCGACCCCAGTTCATCTTGTCTCCTCAGGGCTGGCTACAATGTCCTCCCCTGGGATCTAGAAAGACTCACTTCTTAATTTCACTTACTTCATCTTTTAATTTTCACGTGTGTGTGTAAATGTGTGTGTGCGCGCGCAGGTGTGCATACACAGATGTGAACATGCGTGTGAAGACCAGAAATCAACAGTAGGTGATCTTCTTCGGGAGCTGCCTGCCTTGATTTTTGAGGCAGGATCTATCATTGGGATCGGGGGCCTTCTGAATAGGCTGGCCTGAGTGGCCAGTGAGTCCATGGACCCCTCGGTCTCTGCCTTTCCTGTGACCCTGCAGGGATCCTGCCCGCAGCTCCGGTGGATAACCCATCACTCCCTACTACTTCACAGCTTCCTTTGCAGGTGATAAACTTTCTGACTTAATTTTTATCTTCTCCTTTAAAGGATCTTTAAAAAAAAAGTTAAAAATAACCACAAGGAGACCCCGTGATCCTGCTTTCACTGACCCAGATAGTCTTAAGAGCAGGTATTTTAAGAGACTGGCAGCAACTCCTCATCCGGGGACATAGGCTGGCTGTCAGGAGCCCATGAGCTCAATGTAATAATAAAATATTAATACTATTTCCCGTATGTGAAATGTTCTTCTTGTTTTCCCTTCCTTCTTAAACCCTCCTTATCCTTTGGTGCATGGTAGAAAAGGCCTGGCTTTCAGGGCAAAACTCTCCTGAGCTAAGCACTGTGTGATCTTGGGTGAATCACTTCACACCTGTGAAGCTTGGTTTACCACCTGTAAAACAGACGCTAGACTCTCTTGGTGAGAGAGCTATGGGACGGCATCCAGCTAGGTTGGTGGAGTTGGACCCAAAGAAGTACCAAATGCCAGTTAGGCCAATTGCATAATCGTGGGATCAATAACCTCTGTTTCTGAACTTCTGTATTGGTCTATTTACATAATACAGATGAATTTTTCTTTTCTTTTACTTTATTTATTTAAGTTTTTTTTTTTTGAGGGTTAATGTGTAACAGCTCTGGCTGTCCTGGAACTTACTTTGTGGATCAGAGACTGACTTGCCTCTGCTTCCTGAGTGCTGGGTCTAAAGGTGTGAGCCACCATGCTCAGGTACAGTTGGACTTTACTTATTAACTATACTTAGTCTTTCATATTGGCTCTAATCTTTTTCACATCCCCATCTGGCACATTAATTCTTGCAGGGTGGGGCTGTGCATTTTATTTTTCCATGTCAGTGTTGCAGAAATGCATACTTAATCCCTGATAATTGATTGCTAGAATGCATTGCCCATTTTGCTAAATTTGGGACTTGCATACAACACAGGTCATTTTCTTGGCCTTCACCTCTCCAGATGCGCTATGCTCTGCTAATGGGGAGCTAGCAGGAAATCTTTCAGGCTTTCATTATCTTGTCAATTTGTGGCTTCTCGTCAAATACGAGCTATTCGTGTATGAAGATATTGCTGACCTGCCCTCAAAGGAAAGTTTGTTTGCATTGTCTACTGACTCTGTGGATGGGTTTTCCCTGAATCAGCTATTCTTTCCCTCAGGGGTCTTTGAGGACACCCCTCCCCATCCCCCTCCAGCAGGATGCTTGCCTTTCAGACCACTCTTTCCTCTGTGTGAACATTGAGGTCCATAAAGAAAGTCCATTGCTGACTCTCGTCTACCTGGGGTGGCAGGGAGATTTCACAGTGGCCCAAAGCCTGTGTTCTTTGTGTAAGAATGTCATTCCTAGCTGTCCCTAAATCAAAATTCAAGCCCTTCTTGAGTTGTTCCACATAAAGGATATGTTGACATTATAGGCCTTTATAACCGGTTGGACATATGTATATATTTGCATATATAATCCAGCTAAGATTAGGTATTCTAGGGAAAGAGCGGTTTACATAGTTATGGTTCAAATGAGAAATGTATTCCATAGTCTCATATGTTCAAATATAAAGTCCTCAGCTGGTGGTACTGTTTTGTGAGATTTAGAAATCTTTGGACATGGGGCCCAGCTGATGTCTCATAGGGCTACAGGGGCAGACTTTGAGGATCACATTCTAACCTTGTGTCTGGTCTAGCCTTCTCTTCATCCTGGTTATTCACCGCTAGAGATGTGAGGGAGGCACCTCATGCTGCCATCACCATAAACACTGTTACCTATGTCAAGAAAATAATCAGCACATGCGCACACACACACACACACACACACACACACGTGGATGGGCAGCCATGAACCAAGAAAAGCCAAGATGGTTGGAAGTCAGCAGACACTGGGTATAGACACGGCTAATGCTTGCTTTTGAACTTCTGGCTCTGGAACAATAAGAAAACAAGTTCTTTCAGCTTTAAGGTTCTGTGTTTATGGAATACTACAGGAAATTAGTGTGCTGCCTGAGTCTTAAGAAATACAGTCATGCTTCATGTAACGTCTTCCAGCCAAAAGTGTACTGCAGATGTCATAGGTGCCCTGGAACACTGGAGTGGGGTTGAGAGTTCCTGCCTCATGACTTTGTGGACAGGGAGCCATCATCACAAAATGAGGGGTCACTCACATGCTTGTGGTGATGATGGTTTAAACAAGCCCACGGTGATGTCAGCTGACCAGAGTAGAGCACGAACAGTTACGCAGGCAGAGGGCATGTGACTGCTCCTGGTTGATGTAGTCACTCTCCCACACATACTCCGTGTCATGTTAGAAGATGCTCCTTCCACTTAGGAAAGGTTTTACTGTAAACACTGAGCGGCAGCCTCCCACCAACAACTCAAGCCTTCCATAGCTCTTGACTGCGGCAGGAGGCTGCACCAAGTGATTGACTTAAACAATGTAGGTTTGAGTGTTTGCTCTTTAGTGTTCACATGATCACAACATCACCTAAGGAAGCACTTCTAGGGACACAACCTTGTCACTAAGTGACATGTGATTCTACAAAAGAGAGGATCTAAATATAACCCATTATTCACTGCCCCCTGAAGGGCTATGGTGGTAGTCCTGCCAGGCTTTACTGATGATTACCTAAGCATAAGACTCCCAGCCTCTGACTCCTACACAATTCTGTATACGTCCTGTGTGTGTGTGTGTGTGTGAGCATGTAGAGATCATAGGCCAACATCCTGTGCCTTCTTTGATTGCTCTTCTCAATTAATTTTTTAAAAGATTTATTTATTTTTATTTTATGTGTATGAGTGTTTTGACAGCATGTATGGATGTGCACAGTGTGTTTCTGGTCCCCGTGGGGGTCAGAGAAAGCGCCAGGTTCCCTGGGATTAGAGTTTCAGATAGTTGTGAGCCATCATGTGGAACCTAACCTGGGTCCTCTACAAGAGTGTTCTTAAGTGCTGAACCATCTCCAGCTTCATCTTTTTTTTTTTTTTTTGAGCCACATCCTCACACTGACCTGAAACTCACCATCCAGCTGGGCTAACAAGCTTCAAGAGCCTGCCTGTCTCCTTCCTTCTTTGCCACCTCTGCTGCGCCCAGCTCTTCATGCAGGATCCAGAGATGTGAACTTGGGCCCTCCAGTTTGTGCAGAAAACACTTTACAGATAAAGCCATACTTTCATATACTGTTTACTTTACCTGATCCTCCATTACCAAGATACCAATCCTCTACCCCTTCACCTTCTTTATCTCTATTTTTTTGGGTGGTGGTTGGGGACATTTGGGACACTCCTGAAGGGAGCCCAATCCTTATGTTTCTCATGGCTATTCCCTGAGCATTGCTTCTTCCCATACCTCCCCATCCAAGTTCTACAGTAGAGACCGTTAGAACAGACACAAACTCCCCTATCTGTGGCTTCTCTCCTCCCTGAGTGAAGCTTGGAGTTCCTCTTGATCTCTCTCTCTCTCTCTCTTTTTTTTTTTTTTTTTTTTTTTTACTACAACTGCTTGCCTCCCTTGGCTGCTGTATTACCCACTTACGTTGTTCTTTCCCAGTTGTCTGGGAGTCACTTTTCTTGCCTCCCCTCCTTCTGTTGCCACTGCCCAAATGGGCAATGAGGGACATAATGATGGTTTGCTCCTTCCACCATGTGGGTTCTGCAGGTCCTTAGGCCTGGCTGCAAGAGCCTTAACCCACTGAGACAACTTGCTGGCCCCAAGTCAAAACTAAAACTAAAAAAATTGATTTTATGTATATGGATGTTTTGCCTGCAAGTGTGACTGTGTACCACATGCATGCCTCCTGCCATGGAGCCCAGAAGAGGGGTAAAGATCCCCTAAATTTGAATAGACATTTTTAAACCACCATGTGGTTGCTAGGAATGGGACCTGGATTCTCTGAGAGAGAGCAACCAATGCTCTTAACCATGGCATTTTAAGAGTACTCCCAGATCAGTGAATTATATGGTTAGATTTGGGAACCTTCTGGTACAGATGATTCAAATCATATTTTGGCCTCTCAGATACCTAACCTGCTTAGTTCTTGATTACTCTTTCTCCCACCTCATACTATCACAGTCACTCGCTGTCACAGCCATACTCTGGAGATGGCCACTACAGGCACTAGCCCCACATTCAATGTTCCTCATGTCCTACTTTGACTCTCACCTCTTCACCTCCATCTACCTCCCTCTAAAGCCTTAACTGTAACCATTCTTCAGCCTTACCAGTCCACCATATACTCATCACTACCCTCATATCTCAACAACCATCCCTTCCAACATGAGCACAGGGTCCCCACTCAACTCTCCAGCCTCTGATCATCTCAGCTGGGAAACTCCCCAGACGTGACAAATCTCTCTTACTGAAGATTGCACCCTCAGATTTGCACAGACAGACCAGGTAAGGGCTCTGTCACATCCCCAACCCAGGCTCACTTAGAAATTGCTCTGCAGCTTAGGCAGACCTTGAACTTTCTATTCTCCTACTTCTACCTCCCAGGCAGCTAGGAGAAGAGGTCTGGCCAGACTTGACAAATTCCCTACTCTCATTTATCCCTGCATCTGAGCAGCCAGTGCCAGGTAGACGGATCCAGCAGGATAATTGGGTAATTTAGGAACCCAGTGTTCCAGTGGATCTTCCTAGCTGCAGCTAAGTCACTTTTCTGTTCTCTGGGAGGCTGTTTTACAACTTATAGCCGCAAAACGACTCCCTCTGCTGTCTCCCGGCTTCTCCCTCCGCCGCGCTGCTCCATCCCATTTCCAGACATTTGGACTTGCCCCATCTCAACACGTCCACCCGTTTATCAGCATGGAAACCCCTCACAGGCGGCATCTCTCCTGGGAGAAGTGTTCCCTGAGGCTTCTACCCAAAAGAGGCTACCACCCCACCCTAGCCCTTCATTTTTTGACTCTTCCTCACAGTCTGTTAATACTAAGATCATCTGATATTTGGTGCTTATTTTTATTTATTTGCTTTTTTTTTTTTTTACTGCTTTTCTGTCTCCTTTTGTAGCATATACCCTCTGTGAGGGCTTCCTCTTAGTCTCTTTCATAATATGCATTAGTTTTTTTTTCCCATAAATCTTAAAACAGTTCTATGATTCGTCGATTTTGCTGAAGCTGCAGCTCTTCCCTATGCAAGTCTGGCATGGAGAGCCTCTTCTAGTCTAGTTAATGCAGACACATGTCATTCACCTGATTCACACATATGCTTACTTGACACACAGCCTTACAGTGATTGAGCATCTTGAATTCTCTATACTTTCCACATTAGGAATTTGTTATTCACCTAATTCTATGTCCATCCACATACTACCCTTTATTATCTATTAATATCAAAATTTTCATACAAATATTTTGTGCTCCCTCAATTCCTGCCCCCTTTGTTTTAATTTTAAAAAGTGCCCTCTCCTGTGTCCTGTTGTGGAATACACATTGGATATTTGGTCAGTAAGGGTGTGAATTATCCAATTTCTTGCTGTTGAAATAGAGGAAGGATCAGTTCACCACCCCCACGTCATCATTCTGCAACAGGCACTTTCACAAGTGATTTCTGAGTCATCCCTGGCAGCATAATCAGAAGGAGTATGGGCTGACCACCTCTTCCAGCAGTGTCTCTGGGTGGACCTGGGCCTTGGTTCCTTTGTCACTCCCAAGGGCAGGGGGATATAGTCTACTTCTGACAAAAGCCTCTCAGGAGGGGAGGGCTGTGGGAGCTTTAGACTAGATTGGTGCTTCCCATTCTTTGGTGTGACTTGTCTGTTCCAGAAAAGTATAAGAACATTTTAAGCAGTTGTGAGCATGTCTGGAGTGGAGAAAGAACACACACACACTACTGATGCTACGGCCCCTCACCATGCCCACCCATCCCCAAATCTATTTAAGATTCAGCGAAGAACTCAGAAGAATAAAGGTTCAGGCAAGCTACCACTTGTCAGTGGTTTTCACATAATAAAAACACCTTTATGAGTTTTTTTTCCCTTTCCCAATTACCTAAATAGTTTTCCCCGAACACACTTAAAACTATACGGTAAAGAAAGGTCATCTAGAATCCCACTGCTTTAAGATATCTAGTTAGCACATCATAAACTTCCAGACTTCCGTTTAAGCACACCCACTACTTACAAAGAGACTATTTTGCAGAAACAGGACATAATAGATGCTATTTTATCTGAGCCTTTGAAAAAGCTCTACCAATGCTCTCTTTCATACTTTCTCAAAGGAAGGAAGCATTGGCAGCTGCCACCACACATCTTTTAAGACCATTATCAATGTAGGTACATATAACCAAAGTACAATTTTATATGATCATATATAATTATGTATATGAATAAAATGGAAAAAGGGATGTTACAATTTTTCTACTCAATAGTAAGTCAGAAAATGCTGCATGTCAATGGTGTCAGCTCTGAACTGTTAGTTATTAGTCTTGCTTTACAACATAGTTGTAGTAGTTTACTCAATTATACCTTCTATTTTTAGCAAAAACCTTTTCAGTTTCTTGTCATTCTAAACTCATAAATGAAAAAAAGAACTACCATTAATCCTGATACAGCTGTTGTCATAATTGCTAAAAAAAATAAGTCAGTATAATGTTTAGTCTCTTCTGGAATTTTCATCAAACATGCAGAGGGCTGTGTGGTTTACTCCCTAAACTTCCAAGTGGTGCCCTAGTTAGTGGGACCTTCTCAATATAGTGATCAGATCATGTTTCCAGCCTCAGGAGCTACTACTAAAGTATTCCGTGGGGAAACTGCTGCTGAAGCAGAAAGGTTCTGTGTGGCTGACGTGGCACGGCAGTTTGCAGTATCTGCCAGCTGTGAGTAACAGCAGGCTGTCATGATGGGATGTAGCAGAAGCAGCTGCAGCAGCCCCTGACTTAGGAGCAAAGATGTAAGTACTTATTTTCACCACTAACAACTTCACTCAGACCAAACCCAAACTGAAGAAAACTAAGAGGGAATATAATTCCCCCTAGAGACCCTCCTAACAGATTCATTAGAAAAGCATTTAGTCTGGACCAGAGAAGACAGGCATTCCAGCCAGCACATGGTTTCATGAGAATGAAGAGCCTCACAAAATCCTGTTTGGAAACACACACACACACACACACACACACACACACACACACACACACACACACACACACACACACACACCCCTACCCCCCCCCCAAACAAACCTTCAGTTCAATGGTGTCTGTTGCTGCTTTAGACCCTCCCTCTGTACAGGGACCGCACACTCTGGCAGGGGCCTTCCCTTGTTGGATGGAATGCATGTAATTTCATAAAAAAATCGAGGCAAGTTTGATTAGGGTGGGATGAAAGGAGCCTCAGCAATTACAGTGTTTGGGGAGAGGATAGAGCCTGTTGAATATTTTAAAGAGGATTCAAGCTGGCTAGAGCTGACTTAGAGACAATGTGGAAACTTCTGTTCTCAAGCTGTATAGATGATGAGGGGCGTGATGCCTGCCAGCTCTGTGACAAATGAGGACTTGGCACACATCCGTTGAGCAAGCGGTGGCTCTGTGGCTGCTGTTCCCAAGGTTTATATCCTGAAGTCGTGTCCAGAGCTCATAAACCATGTGTTTGCAGGTTGGTGATTCTTTTTCTCTTTCTTTTTGTGGAGACCCTTTGCTCTGATCATCAGCTTTGTGTGAAACCTCACGAGGGATCACCTGTCATCTACCTGGAGTACCGTTAACTTATTGACCAACAGATTTTTTTAATTGCCACCTCTCTGCTGGGAATACCTAAGTAAACAAGGTAGAAGAAGTGGCTGCCCCTGCAGAGTTTCAGCTCAGTGGGAAAAACAGATGTTATGAAAGGAGGAGTGACCGCTGGGCTGGGCGGAGAGGGATCTGTATTTGGGGTCCTGGCACCAGTCCCGATGAGCCATATGGCACTCTGGGCTCTAGCTTATGTGCTGTAAAGTGTCTGCACTGGGATGGATAAGCTCCTCGGTAATTGATTCCTCACCTAGCGTGAGGTTCCCAGTTGCTGAACAGTTTCTCACACAGCTCTGGATTTTTATCCACATCCAAAAGGATGAATATTTGCCTCATAAATGCATCTCAGCCATCACCAATTAGGCCTCATCACACTGTGATATTCTGAAACAATGTGGAAAGATGCTTCTAGATAGGGTCCACCCACAGAATGCTAGTATCAGGAACAAAGGTTGCTTACAAGAATTGCCTTAAAAGTAGTGATTCTAAACCACCTCATCTTAGATGTCTGGGTTTCAACTTTCACATGGTTGGTGCCTGGAATAAGTACCTTCATAGCCGATTACTTTTGAGGGACAGAGAGGCCAAATGAAAGTTCTTAACATGACTTGAAAGAGATTTAACAGAGTCAAAAAATAAAACAGGCTGTGGTTTCAACTCAGAGAAAATACTATTAGTGGCTGTGTGGAGTGTGTTGGCTTCCAGAAACTCATCATCACAGATCAACCAATTACATTGGAAACCGTGGGAAATTCATAAGGTGTTTTAAATAGAAATGATAGATGAAAGAGATTTCTTTAACATAATTATTATACACATATTCTCCCATCAACCTTGCCTAGCCTCACTCACGAAATTATCTATACGGGTCTGCATACATCCCTTGCTGTCTGTCCTTTGCATTTATTGCTGTTCTTTGTGGTTTTTTGGTTGTTTGCTGGTGTTTGAGATAAGGCCTGCCTGCAGCTTCCTATAGAGTCTAGGCTGGACTTGAACTCTTTATCCTTCTACCTCAGACTCTCAAGTGCTGGGACTATAGGCATTTGGCACCATACCCAGCCAAGGTGTGCTTCTTCCCTGGACAAATCTCCTCTACTGGGCCTTCTGTCCCTGTCAACCTCCTCAGGGACTACCGTATCCATCTCCTAGTCCTTCATTTATCTGCTTCTTCAGGCTCTCCTTTAATTGGTTTCCCATTTGTGTTAAGTAACAGTCTCCCATTTTATATCAATCCACTAATCAGCAAACCAGCCAATGAAAACACACAGCTAATTTACATCATCTGCCCTCTTTGCCCTGGCCTGCTCCTTCCATCTACCCTGAGGAACTGAGTTGACCACGGTTTCATTCTCTCTCCTCTTCCTCCCTCTCCCTCCTCCTCTCTCCTTTTGCTTGATACAGGATCTCATGTAGCCCAGGTTGCTCTTCAGTCACTAGGCCATAAGGCTCATCTCATTTACTAATCTTTCTGCTCCATGCTCTCGTGACTCAGTCTTTTCAGTCTTCACAGACACTTCTTTCTCTATTTCTCACCTAAACTGGAATTTTGAAGCCTGTGTTCACATTTGATGGTCTCATTCATTGCTGGGATTTTAATTATGAGTTGGGTGTTGATGCTGCCTAACTTAGAGCACATGGGAGTTTCAGGAAGGAAGCTGCGCACGAACAGATGAACATCATCAACCACAAATGTACGCATGTCTCCTCATACTTCTCTTGGGAGCTCCTGACTCATAGTTACCACCTCAGTCAGACTCCTCCTCAAGCTTTCCCAGAGACAACTAAACTCACCCCCCCCCACCCCCGCAACATGCTTCTCCCATTAAAATTCTTGATCAGGGACATCAGCATTCACAGTCACCAGTCTAGGACTGTGTAAGCCCAACCTCCAGATCCTGCTTATTCTGCCTCCTTGCCGTCTCTTGAATCTGACACCCACCCAAGATCAGGTTTTCTTTCCACCAGTCCCTTAGTTTTGCCTCACCTTACCTGTGGTCTGGATTTCTGGAACCATTGTCTCCACTAAATGCCAGTATTGCTTTATTTGCCTTACCACCTAATGTCAAAAGCACATGAACAGAGTTATGTTTTTCTTTGTACTCCTGATGCTTACGGCAGCTCATGGCACAGAGCGGTTACCTAATAGGCTATTGCTGAGTGAGTAAATGGCCGCTTGCACCACCCGTACTGGCATTGTGCTAGCTCAGCTAACCCAGTGGGAGGCACTTTTTGTTTTTTCTTCTCCAGTGGCTTCAGGATAAGTTCTGGATGTCGGAGACATCACCATCTCCAGGCTCCAGTTCAGTGATATGACACTGGACATATGCTGGACAATTAGGTCTCTGCGGGTGAGGAGACACGAAACTCTGATGTGTATGCCTGAAATTCGTGCCCAGTCTTGGACCAAAAGATAGGGTATGTGTGTGTCTCATGTGTGGTATATAAGTTAAGAACAAACAGGGAAGCTTTTGAAAGGAAAACTGATGAGTTATTGCCAGAAATGAGAGGATGTTGGGCAGGCAGATACAGAATATATATATTCAAGAACCGAGGTCTTGGAAGAGGTGGGGCTTGTTTTTGGTCATGGTGTTTTATCATAGTAATTGAAACCCAAAGACAGCAGAAAACTCTAAGAATACAAGGAGTGAGTTCACCTTGTTGGCTTTGTGTGGCTTAACTCCTAGCTTGGCACACAATAGGTACTTACTCCCTAGTTATTAGGTAAGAACATGAACTGTGTGGAGCCTTTCTACACAGTTTCAGGATGTACCTTCTTTTTTCTTTTCTTTTCTTTCTTTCTTTCTTTCTTTCTTTCTTTCTTTCTTTCTTTCTTTCCTTCTTTTTTTCCTTTCCTTTTTTTTTTTTTTGAGACAGGGTTTCTCTGTGCAGCCTTGGCTGTCCTGAACTTGTTTTGTAGAACAGGCTGGTCTCGAACTCACAGAGATCCACCTGCCTCTGCCTCCCTGAGTGCTGGGAGCACAGGCGTGGGCCACCAGGCCTGGTAGGACTTAACTTTCTACACCATAGGAACTATGGAGAATAAGCTTGTATGAGAGAAAAATAATCCTATTTCAATTAACCAGTGGATTAATCATCTAAAATATTACTTGTTGAATGACAGAACTACTTTTTCATTCTCTGTAGATGAGCTCATACCCGAGTTGGGGTCAGTTAATGACATCATTTATTTGATGAATGACATCTGGATCAGCACAAGGACATGATGTCATTAATGCCATGAGGAATACAAAGTATATTCTCAGTGTTAAGGGAAAACAGCTGTAGCACACTTGTAGAGAAGCATAGCGGATGCAATGTCAGGAAGGGCAGTGTTTGTTCAGTGCACAAGGAATCTGCAGCACTCATTTATAGGCTGTCCCCAGAAAACAGCAAACTTTGGCAACCTTGTTGTGATGACTGCAGACATGCATGCTCAGAAAAGAACATCCTCCATCACTTTGACATGCCCTTCGATGTCCTCTAGAAATGAAGTCTGAACTTTGGTTTCTGGCAACATAAGTGGCTCCTACAGAAATTGCCCTAATGTGCTAAATTCAGCACCAGAACAGCACTCCTGAGGAGCCGCTGTTTCTGCAGGCACTAATTCCAGACTGAACAAGGGGTGCACTAAAACACGTGCATGCATTCACACAGCACACACAACTGACTATTTCTGTACATGAGCAGTGGGCAGAGGAGTAGAACGCCAGAAAGTGGAATGAAATTTTGTTGGCTGACAAATTGGATGAGGAGAAAATACAGAAATGAATCTTCGAGTTCTTATTTTTATCATTAAATAGCTGTCTACCTACCTACCAATCTATCATTAGGCTGAATGAGTCTATTTATACAGGCTGATGACTTTGAAGGTTGTAATCATTGTATTCACCTGAAATGAATTTTTACATAATTGCATTTTTGTGTTAAATATATTTCATGCCTACTGCTAAGCACTAAGCTTTAAAAAAATTTTTTTTTAACAAAAAGCATTGGGCTAGAAGTGCTCTGATTGATTTTTTGTGAAGTTCTTTATTTGGTGACTAATACAGATGCACTAGGCAAGCTTGGAAAAATCTCTGACCCTTTTTGGTCTTCCTTATTGTTACTAAAATGAACAGTCTCACAGATTTTACTAGATAATGAAATAACAAGGCACAGACTAGTGCTTCTGGGGAAGACAAGATCTGATAGCAGTGGGTTGTTATATTGTGAGGAAAGGACAGAATGACTTAGAAATAGTAACTCCAGGTTAGATTATCAAGCAATAACAAAGTATGACAAAGTGAAAAGTTGATTATGAATGAAAGATAAAAGCTAAATGAAACAACATACCCCAAACAGTTGAGAAAGCAAATCTTGCAGTTGTTGGGGGTGAGGGGAGAAACGTAATAGTAAGAATTTTGTATTCAGGAAAATCATAAAGATCCTTTGGAGTTTATCCTAAATGTCACTGCATAAGCCTTAAACTTTAAAAATGCACTCCTTTTTTTTTTTAAATAATGAAAGTTGAGTGTCATACGGCCAGCTTACAAGACATTTCATTGGTACTGAATGATAAAGTAATTAAAAATATTGTATTGAATTTGTTGACAGTTTCCTATATTTGAACACGAACACACACGCAAATTCTAATTGCAGCCATCCTCCCTCTTTTTCCTTCTCCCTCCCATCTCCTATCTCTAATGCTCCCCTCCTCTCTATAAATTTCTTTCCTATATTCATGTCTTTTTTTTTTCTTTGTTACCCACTGAGTTTAGCCAGGGGCATCTGTGTGATTACTTGTTTGGAATTATTCCCTGGTGTCTGATGGGATTACATCACCAGGTACACAACTGAAGACAATGACTGCTCCTCCTCTAGAATCCATCAGTAGGTAATTGTTTAGCAGGGAGGCCTAGAGCCTTGCGGGCCCTTCCCAGCTCCACGGATGACTATTGACAGCGTCAGTCAGTCCGATGCAGGCTTATTGCAGACCACTGACGGTGCTGTAGAGCATGATTGCACTGGTTATGTTATGCCCCTGTCTTTCAGCTCTTTTGTTTTTTTCCCATACTCACTTCTTCATCTTTCTCTAGGCTGTAGAGGGGGTGGTATAAATGTCCTCTTAAGGACCGAGCACTCAACCATCACGGAGTCTCAGCATCTTTAACAGCCGTGAGTTTCTGTGTTTATCACCATTCATTGCAAAGAGAGACTTCTCTGATTAAGGCTGAAAATAGCATTTGTTTGTGAATATAAACATAAATACCTAGAACGCAGTTAGGGCCCCGCATCAATTTAGCTAAACAATAGTGGCAAGTTCCCTCTCCCTTGTATCAAACACCTCCTCAGCCATGGATTTTTAAACCAAATTTACAGTCCTAAGCATGCTTTTCCTCTTTAGAGTGGGCCCCAAAACCAAGTTAAGTGAATGGTCACCTCCAGAACAGCTTTGCCACTGTTGGGCCATGGGCACATCTTGCCTGGCTTGCTGATTCACAGAGTTTTCATCGGGGTAGAACCCAGGAGCCTGCAGAATAACCTCCTGAACTATGAAAACTAGCCAGCCTGGAGGAAGCTTCGGGCCCAGTTCCATTTCAAACCTTTACACCTTGCAACCGAGATGTCTTCAGTAACAGGATCTTTTTAATTAGTTCTGATGGGCAACTGAAGAGAACGGCAAGAACTTGTATTATTTTGGGGGCACTCGTAAACAGGTACAGCTGGCAACTGGGATTTGGTTAAATAACTATAGACATTAGGTGCAGTATCCAGTGTGCAGACTCTCTCCTTTCTATCTTTCAAAAATGCGTATTAAAATTGGTTTACAAAGAGTGGATTTCCACATGGCTTTTTAAAATGTACTCTTCAATTTGGTTTTCCTTCTTCCCTTTCTTCTCCTCTCTTATTCCACTCCATCTCTACTTTAGCAATACCCCCCATTATTTTCTGTTATTCACCATCCCTTGTGGTAACCGTAGACCCAATGACCCTTTTCTAGTTTCCTGGCCTCTACAAGTACTCCAAGTTAAACACACAGATCCTAAAGCTAGAATCCCCGTACAAGGGAGAACATGTAGAGTTTGTTTTTCTGGGTCCTGTGTTACCTCACTCAATATAATTACTTTCCAGTGTCACCTATTTACTTGTAATTTCATTTTTATTTACATTTAATAAAATTCCACTGTGTAAATGTATCACATTTTCAATATCCATTTATCTGTTGATAGACATCTGGCTGATTTCATTTCCTGACTGTTGTGAACAATCAACAACCACATTTGAATGAGTATCTCTGTAGTAGGACATAGAGTTCTTTGGTTTATGCCTATGAGTGCTATAGGTGGGTCATATAAATTCTATATCTAGCTTTAAAAAGACCATCCAGACTGATTTGCAAAGTGACTGTGCCAGTTTACACTCCCTTCAACAGTGAATGAGGGTTCCTGTTTCTCCACATTCTTTCCAGCATTTGTTGTCATTTGAATTCATGATGAAAGCCATTGTGACTGGGGTGAGATGGAACCTCATCATTCTTTTAATTTGTTTTTCCTCTAGTGGCTACTCTGGTGGTAACCATTTGTATTTCTTTCTTTTTTTTTAATTAACTATTTTTTTTAAAAAAATTACCACTATGGTACATTTTTTCAATTATGTTGTTTGTTTTTCCGTTGTTTAGGTTTTTGCTTTTTGTTTTTTATTTTTAGAGTTCTTATTCTGGATCCCAGTCCACTGTTGGATGTGTATCTGGCAAGGATTTTTCTCCTGTTTTGTGAGACTGCCTCCTCACTTGCTTACAGTTTCTTCTGCTGCACAGAAGTTTTAAGTTTTTAAAAATCACATTCCTTTAGTGTGTGTGTGTGTGTGTGTATGTATACACCACGGTGATTGTGTGGAGGTCAAAGGACAACTTGTGGGACTCAGTTCTTTCCTTCATCATGTGGGTCTGGGGACTGAACTCAGATCCTTAGGCTGTATGGTTTGTACCTTGGCCCGCTCAGCCAGGTCTCATCTGTCCATCATTGGCTGCTGCACTCTTTGAAAAACAACCTTTGCTGAACACTTACCATATATAGGTACTTTGCTAAATGCTTCTTGCAAGGGGAGCCTAACTTTTAAACATTGCTACACAATGTGATCTACAAATATCTTGGCCTGCATTACTCATCACTCTTGCATGGCCACACCTGTTAGACCATGTATTTGTTTGTTCCTAAAATATTAGTTAAACATTGGGTATACGCCACAAACAGTGCTTCCTCTCTCTTATTCTGCCATTGTCTTACAAGGGTATCTATTAGCGCCCACTCCTTTAACCACGGAGGCTACTTTGCCTGAGATATTAAGTAACTTGTTTGTCTCACAGCTAATCCATGGAGGTGATTTCAAGCGGGAAGAGCTCGCCACCACAGCACCTGCCCAATAATCACCTGCTTAAGTAGTTGACGTTGCTACACCTTTATAGAATGTAAGGAACCTAGAGGAAAGGCAAATGTTTATCCCAAACCCACCCTCATACTTAGCAGGCACTTCTTCCCAAGCTTTCCACACGTTAGTTCATTTCATCCACGTCACAGTCCTCCAAAGAAGCGCTTTAAAGATTTCATTTTAAAGATGAAGAACGTGAGCTATTATAACAGTTGAGTGATTTTGTTTTTCCTAAATGTGCATGGCTGGGAAATAACTGAGTGAAAATATTAAAGCTTAGTTTCAATTTCCATTTTTGTAAGATTTAATTTAATTTGTGTGCATACAAGCATGTGCGTTTGTCTCTGGGTGTGCATACTTGCGTGCACTCATATGTGCAGGTGCCTATGGAGGCTGGAAGAGAATGTTGGATGCCCTGGAGTTGGAGGTGTTTGTGAGCTGCTCCATGTGGGGGCTGGCAACTAAATTCCAGTCCTCTGTGAACAGCAAGTGGCCTGAACCATCTCTCTAGTTCCATCAATTCTCAGTTCTTTGGAACTTTGCTACTTCCTGGAAAGATTAAGATGGGAAATTTGGGGGCTGGAGAGATGGCTCAGCAATTAAGAGCACTGGCTGTTCTTCTAAAGGACCTGGGTTCAATTCCCAGTATCCACATGGCAGCTCGCAACTGTGTGTAAATCCAGTTCCAGAGGATCTGACACCTGCATACTGACATACATGCAGGCAAAACACCAATGTACGTTAAGTAAATAAATACATAAATTAATTTAAAAAAGATGGGAAATTTGATGAATGAGGTCGGGGCTGTATAATGTGGAGAAGAAAAGATTGCTGAGCTGCATGGTGGGTATTCCCTGTCTTCAAACAACTTAGCTGGGGTTCTGAGACACATCTGTGTCTTCCCTTTAGGAAGGCCATATAAGCTTTAAAATATTGGGGTATATTTCTATGTGGGCCCCAAGAATGCTCTTTACCCATAGATGAAACCCCATATGTTTCTGGAAAACCTAGACAATACTAGACTATTAGGTCTCTACAAACAAGTTAGTGAGTTGGTGCAGTACTCACTAACATAGTTAGTGGGTGGTTGGGCACTCAGGGTCGTATATAAAACAGAGTTTTATCTAGCAGTAGAGAGCTCAGAATGCTTTAGGTGTGGAAATGAAAGAACTTTACATCAGAGGGGGTCTTGGCTTGAGCCTCGCTGGCACAGTCATGGCTTCACCTGCAGGGATGGATTTCTTCCAGAGGCTCTTTCCAGCTCATTGGCTCTGTATGTCTGAATGTCTGCTCTTGTTCAGAAGTCTCTGAAACTTCCCCACCAAGTGGTAAGGAATGACTCAGCCTGGGGGTGCAGAATATGCGTCTGTTTATTTGTCTCATAGCCAATGTGGAATTTTTTTTCTTGATGTCTCATGCTTGTCTTAAAAATGAATGCAAGTTTGAGCTTCCCTCTAGAATGTTTATATTGCTGTTAAATAGAAATTCTATTTAAAATAGCTTATAGAAGAAAAGTCATGCTTCATGGCATCCTGTCTTGTTCCTGGAGCATCCGACTTCCTGTGTGAGATGCACTGGACCACACTTCCTTAAAGTTGCCAATGCTGATGTGCTCATCTTAATCCATTCACCTTTTTTCCCCCCTGTGGAGTCAAGTGATACTTCTCTATGTCCTCTAAGTCCTAGATCAATGCAGGCACTGCATTAAGTGTCAAAGAGGATTTGTTGATTTCACAGCAGTAATAAATATTCAGGTCTCCTACTGGTGATGTGTGTAGAATACCTTGTGGGTGCATTTTCTAGTACATCTAGGGAAGTGGTAATTATTAACACCCATTGAGCACTTAGTATATTTAAATTACTTACAGGTTTTAGGTCTGATTTTTGTTTTTGTAATTCTGTAAGGTAGGGTTATGTGATCATCTCTACAGATGAAGAAAAGGGGAAATAGAAGCAGCTAACAGGTTTTCGTGGCCAGCAGATGGTAAGAATGGGTCTCATGCTTAGACAGTCTTATTCTAGGACTGAGCTGTGTTCTCTCTCTTTGGAATTCACAGCCATTGATCCACAGCAGGGGGAACACTTTGAGAGTACTAAAGACCTTCATTTCACTTAGCTGCTGTGTGAGTCTTCTCTGTCCCTTGGCATTTGACATGGGTCCTGAAGTCACAGAAACATTCCTCTACCAGTGCGCTCATCCTGACTCAGAGGGTACCAATAAAATGGGAAGGTGAATGGATGCGATGTAGGGTTCCCCTGCCAGCCCAGGACTGCCAAGCAAGCTTGGAATCCTTCTTGAATGATGGCTGTCTCTCTAGCTCTTGGTGGCAGAGCTGGAAGAACAGGTTTGGGAAAGGCCAGATAAGTGTCAATAAAAGGAATCCACTGCCAAGGATTATCTATAGGGTTTTTTGTTGTAGTGGAATATAGATTGTGCCAACCTTTGTTTCTAACACTTCAGTAAGTCCCAGGACTGGTACTGGTGACTGACAGTGTCTGTGCCAAGTTAATTGACTTTGGCACAGGCACCATTCCCCACCCTTACCCCCCCCGCCCCCCGCAAGCACTCCACCTCTCCATAATTGGAACTTTTGATCAGAGCACAATCCTGTGTCTTTCTTGTAACCCAGCTTTGCCTAAAGGAAGAATGTTAACTTTGGTGCCCTATAAGTGGCTAAGGCTACAAGATACAGTTGTAAGGTTAGCTTCATGGGTGGCCTTGCTCTCCCATGAGCCCTGTGCCCTTTGGATCATTCTTGGAGTCAGAGTCCGTGAGACACTCACTCGCTGTAAAGAGTCACATACCCAGACACTGCTGGAAACAGACATATGGAAACCATCCAGCCTTCATCACCTGGACTGAGTTTTAAAAATTATTACTGAAATTTAATGTTGTTCTTTCACTCTTGGGTTGGAATGTGCCTCTCAGTTGTAGCTAGTGACCCTGGTTTAACAAGACATGCACATATTGTGGGCCTTTGTTGTTCATACTGCACAATTTATTCACTCCTTGGCCAATCCCCTTCACTCATAGCCTCGGCATTCTCCTTTGCGTTCTTTGAAACTCTCTTTAAAAGTGTAATTCAGTATTTGTTGTGAAAACAACTGGATGACATTGTGGTGAAGCCGTCACTGCTCTACATTTGAGATGTTTATAAATGAAACTTAACCAAGCTGTTACCACATGCCCAGCACAGGGTATGGGACAAAGCACAGAAAGCCCATGCCCTCATGGAGGTTAAAGCCAGCCTTACCCTGCCTAACAGTGGCGTATTTCTGGTCCACTTTCTACTTGAGGGCATATGCCTAGGTGTAGCCCCTTCATATTTTCCATACTGGCCATGTTAAACCTTACAGTGTCTCTCAAGTCCATTCCCAGATGCTTACCCTGGAGGCAGCCAGTAGAACTGGTCAGTGTTCCCTGGAAGGGCTTTCTTTCTCGGGTGTAAATGCATCTTCATCTGAACTGATTTTTATCTTCCGTATACCTTCTCAGATGAATGTGTCTCCCCTCTTAGTGAGGCTCAGATGTGCGCCCCCTATCCTGGGTCGCACGTGCCTTCCCTCAGTTTCTTTCCAGTGTCTGCATTGTTCCACACGAACCAGCAGCGTCATATATGCTGCTTTGTCTAATCTAAATGGATTCTTCAGACCTGAGTGCCAGCTGTAGGCAGCCCTGTCCCGCCCTTCCAGCCCTGTAGAAAGATCCATTTGCTTGCTGTGTCCTTTTCCTTACTTCCCTTTTGCTATCACATCATTTCAAAGTCTAATCCCTCACTGCCTTGAACATAGCTCCACTGGAATGGGTCATGCTAAGACGCTCAGACCTCCTGATGGTCAAATTCAGTGACCCAGAGAACATCTGTCACTTGTTGGCTGTCTCATTGTGGCCCTAAGTTTGGAATTGTTGGCTGTTTTCCTGGTTTTGAAGCCATCGCCTCCTTGGGTTCATGGGGCACTGCTTTCTCCCAGTTCTCAGAGTATCTGTCTGCCACTTCCTTCTTGTCCTGCACAGGCTCCTTTGCTGTGCCCAGCTCTTACTGTTGTCCCTCAGGGTTCCCTCCCCAGACTTGTTTCTCATTGTCAGTTTTTCTCGGTCATAGCATCCATTGCTCTTCTCAGACCTCTTTCTTGGTCCCGGGACCATCACTGCCAATGCCGTATTGACTGTATCTACCTATGTCCTCCAGGTCCCTCACACTTAGCATGTTTCAAACCGACACCATCATCTTTCCTAAGGAATCGGCTCCCCTCCCAAGACCACTGTATTTAGAAAACAAATGCAGCACGGTCTCCTCTCTAGATATTGTCCCTGACTCCTCTCCGATAATCTGTAGCTAACAGAGTGCCAGTTCACGTTGCTTTTATTATAAAACATGTGGTGCTTGCCTTCCGTGCACAACGTTCTTTCTTCTTGTATAATATGTGTATAGTTCTAGCTCTTCTTTTTCTTAAACAGCCTCAAGTAATGCACCTCCTCATTTTGTCTCATGTTTTCCCCTGCACATCCTTTTCCCAGAAAAACCACTGACGTTTCAGAATAATCCTGAAAACAGTGTCTGATACTTCACTGAATTTAAAGCTCTTTAAAAATCAAGGACCATATGCTGGGTTTCTATGTGCTTCAAATGCACATGATACAGTTAGGTATTATTCCACACATACTTGCTTTGTAAATGCAAATTATCTACACAATAGCAGATGTACCACAGTTAATCAACTTGGAAGCTTTGTAGGTATGATTGCCTTACTTAGTAACTTGGGTCTCCAATTAGTTACTACTGTGACAACACATTTGAATATATTCAATCTATATATCAATTATATATATCCAATCTATACATTGGATATATGGATTCTATCTATCTATCCATCCATCTATCTTTCCATCTCTCTCTATTTATCTATCAATCAATCAATCTCTCTATCTCCCTATCTCTCTCTCTCTGTATCTATCTATCATCTATCACAGAGAAATTAGATTTTGTGAACAAGCAAAAAGGAAAATAAAATCATGTAAAATTCTATTACCCAAAAGTAGATAACTACTGCTAACATGTTGACACAGCTTTTAATTTTTTTAAATTTTAAAGTTTTAAGTTTTTAAATTTTCAAGTTTTTAATTTTGGTGAAGAAAGAAGGTCAAGGCTGGGGAACAGTCTCACCTGTTGGGCTGTTCTTTGTAATGCGGTCATGAGGTCACAGGACTGGGACACTCACGGCAAACCTGAGCTGGAGCTGGGTTGGCGTTGGCATCGGCCAGCTCCATCTCATGGTGGGAGACTCAGCAGCAGTGATGGCCTTCTTGTCAGACACACTTCACACTGGGAGCATGTTAGCTCAGGCTGCTGCAACAGAATCCCGCAGGCTTGATGGCTTAAGTGACAGGAATTTATTTCTCACATTTCTAGAGCCTAGGAATTGCAGGATCAATTTGTTGGCAGATCTGCTGTCTGATGAAGGCCTGCTTTTGGGTTTGCAGATATCTGTTTTCTGATTATCTCATTCCAGGACAGAGAGCAGAGAGGAAGCATGTTCCCCCGAGCCTTTGCATAGGGCATTAACCCTACTCACAAGGGCTCCACTAACATGATTGTTCACCTCCCAAAGGCCTCACCTCCTGACTCTATCACATTAGAATTTAGGATTTCACCTTGCAATTATTCGGAGAAAATCACATTCAGCCTATAGGCCGGGTAGTTTCTCTTGTTTGAACCAAGACCCTAGATAGTAGCCTGACATTTGGAAAGGAGGCCAGGGCGTGTGTGAAATTCACACAGATTAGTAAGCTCCCAAGGCTCCCCTTGATGAATAATTGGGATGCAGAACAAGAATCAGGTACAAGGGTAAGACACCAGGGCAAGGATAGAGTAAAGGCAGTAGCTGTTTGGGCATGAGGGAATCTATGGGTTCATGTGGGGGCATTGTAACCAGAGTCTAGAGTGTCAGGACTAATTCAAATCACCCCTTAGTAGAGCCTGAGCTTGTAAAGCCTTGTCGAGCTAGATAAAATTTGTCTGGAAACCAGGAAGAATTTAGCTGCCAGGTAGAAAGACTTGATAACTATAGCTATTTGGGGCTGGAGAAATCAGGGATTGAGAAACCCCAAATGCTTTGGAGTGGTGAGATCCCACCACAATCTATTTCCTTCTGTGACCCATTTAACTGTTGTATGCCATATGTCTATACAAAATAATTAAAGCTAATTAAAATTAATTTTGGTTGGTGAGTGTTTGAAGAGTTTCATAATAACTCTTGAGATAATTAGAGATGCTTTGGGATGCCACAAAAGGAGCATTTGGAGTAACTGGGCTAGATGTTTAAACTAGAAGTGTGCAGCTAAGGTTAGCAATAGAATGATAACTCTAAAATTGAAGGAACAGGGAATTAAGAGCTAAGAGTCTGGGATTAAACTCAGTGTGCTGGTGAACTTGTTTGCTGAAAAACAAACAGCATTCATCAGTTTCTGTGCTGTGGACACCCAGAGCATAGTGAATTTTGAGTTACCTCTGGCTTTATGATCAGTTCACAAAACTCTTGACTATTTTACAATCAGATCTGGGGAGCCCTATGTAATGCAGCTAGCTATAGTTAACATTCCAACACCCTCCTCACTGGTCTTCTATTTATCTTTGTAAGATCTTGGGTTAAGCACTATTCTGTATTTCTTAGTTTTATCTTTTTTTTTTTTTAAGTTAAAGTGAAGTTGCTCAAATGATCTCTGAGATTCTTTTTACAGTTAGCACCCTAGGGGCACTACTGTTGAGATACAAGGTAAGTGAGTCTAATGTTAGAGTTTTACTCCTGGAATTGTGACATATAAAAACATAATTGATATAGAGTCTGTTTGATAATTAACAGTGTGGTGATTCCTGCTGTCAATGTCTCTGTGTGACTCTATCCCCTCTTTCCAGAGAGAGCAAAAACATCGATGCAGCCATTGGTGAGCTGGGACTCAAGGCCTAGCATGGTAAGGAACAAGTCTACAGTCTGAGACTTGTTAGGTGCTTGGGGTGAAGAGAAAATCTTTCAGCTTAGATCCGTTACCTATCTGACCACAAGAGCTGATAATGGTGTTTATCCCTGGACCAGGAACTACATGAAAGGTTAATTTGATCTAAGGTGCTTGGAATCATGGACAATATCTTTTCTTATTTATATGTGGCAAATGCTGGCAAATAACAGGAACTCATTTAAGAGTTTGTTGATTTGGACCTGGTGGTGAAAGCCTCTAATCAACTTCAAGAACTACCTCATTTATAGAGTGAGTTGAAGGCCAGCCTGGGCAATTTAGTGAAACTTCCTTCTGAAAAAGGCACTAAGCTAGTCAGTGGGGCTGCAAGCCTTTATTCCCAGCACTTAGGAGGCAGAGAGGTAGAGACAGGAGGATCTCTGTAAGTTTGAGGCCAGCTGGTCTACAGTGCAAGTTCCAGGACATCTAGAGTTACACAGAGAAACCTGTGTAACAGCCCCTCCCCAATTAAAAAAAACAAAAACAAAAACAAAAGCAAAAAAAAAAAAAAACCAGAAAAAAAAACAACAACCCCAAATCAAACCAACCAACCAACCAACCAAACAAAAATCAGGGCTGAGGATGTAGCTCTTAGCATGTGTGAGTGCTAGACTTAGGACAAAACAAACAGATTTGTAGAAAGAATAAAAACTGGGCCCAATTTAGAGCAGGATTTAAGATTTAAATGTACACCCCAAAGGAGAAATGACAGCATGCTATGTCTACTTTAGTTAGCATTAAAATATATACTTTTCAAATGTGAGAAATTCCTTCCTTATGATAGAAAACCTTTCAGTGCCATCAGGTCAATATTGGGACTGAAATCTTCCCTTCAGCTGGTAACCAGAGGTGACTGCGCAGCCAGAGCCCATTGGGGAAAAGCCTGGGTGAGGGAAATCTGTGCGAGCCGTCAGCTCCTGTTATCTGGAAAGGCTGTGCTTGCTTGTAGCTCATGTACTTCACCAAATCCACCCCTGTCTGTGAGCCTCTTCAGACAAGTGTCAGAAAAGGAAACTGAGGCTCAGAGACATAGAGTAACAGAGCCAGCCAGTGGCAGAGCCCCAAGTCCACACCCCGCATATCAGTCTGCCTCAGGACATGCTGGGTTTCCTTTCTCTAGTGTCCCTCTTCCGTATTTGTCATGGGGAAGGAGGTGTGTGTGAGTGTGTGTGTGGGGGTTGGATGTATTCTCATCGGAGTGTAGCTGGCTTAGTGCAGGACCAGGTAAACAAAAGCACCAGCCCATACCAGGTTCTGAGCAAATATGCCAAGTCAGGATTGTCCCAGCCTGCGCTAGCTACACGGACTTTGCTCTAATGAATCAGCTCCATGGAGGCTGGGCAGTGGCAAACGTAAGTAATTGGCTGCAGATGAGAAGGCCAGGTGAGTCTTGGTGGATGTGGCACCTGGACTTTGTCAGGCTCTAAGAGAGGAGAAGGCACTCCCCAGCAGGTCCCCGGAGCCACACTGAGGGAAGGTGGAGAGCCGGCAGAGCAGGTGCGTAGGGGCACTGGCCCCCTCCTTCCGCTTAGGTTGAGCTAGCTTCGCTGCGGGAGTCGGAAGGGGGCTGTTCTCCTTATTGGGTTGGGGGTGGGGTGGCGTGGGGGGGTCACTCCTGTGCGTACAAAGTTGTGATTGTTATTATAGAAAGAATTCTGTCTTTTTGGGACCCTCAGAGGTTCGGAAGTAAGAACCCTTAATTATAACACTAGGTCTAACCTCTTGGAGTTGGTGACTCTTGGTGATAGCGATCCGGGTGTTGTGCCTTTGTAGTCGGGGCCAGGATGGTTAGTGCAAAGTGAATCAATTACTTTTCAATCAGGACAACTGAATCAATTTTCAAGTTCTTCTTACTTGTGGTCAAGTAAGAAGACACAAGTAAGCGCGGGACTTTAAGCGAAGGATCCTTGTATGGTACTGGGGGGTACTGGTCCCTTCCTGGAATTTGCTGGCAAGGTTTTCATTATTACTGAGTGTTTTGAGGAAGCAAGCTGGCCTGGAGAGGAAGGCTCCAGGTCCTGTGTTATGACTGGCCTGAAACAGAAGGCCCCTCTCTTGCCTGCCCTTCCTGCTGTCCCACAGCTCCTGGCTCATTGCTCTGGACCCTGGCTCTGTGGTATTCAAACAGGGTAATCTTGCTTTCACCATATGCCCTTTTGACCTTTTTTTCTGATAAGAGTTTCCAGATGAACTTGGAAGCGTCTGTACTAAGAGCAAGCTAACAGGTTCAGAATCAGACAGGCTTCAACAAAGGAGAGGGGAGGTTGCCTTTGCTTGCTGGTGATCCAGCGTGCTCTCTGGACAGAAGCAGGGCCTGGCTGGGCTTTTCCTCCTTGATGAGCCTCTCTGCTATGCAAGCAGAGGACCTGGGAAAGCACACTGGTCCCTGGAGCTAGTTCTTATTTTGAGGAATGAGTGGGGAAGCTAGTCTGATAGGAGAGAAACTTTCAGGCCTAAATGTCTTCAGTCAGAAAGAATGGAGACTGGGCTGTTTTTCCATAGTGGCAAACTTGTGTCTTTTGGTTCTCCTAGAGGAAGGGTAGGAGAGGAGCTTAAAGAAAATACTCAGAAGAGAAGCCTTTTATGGGGTCACTTAAAAGAGTCTGTGTGTGTGTGTGTGCATGTGCGTGTGTGATGTGTGTGAATATGTGTGTTGATATGTTTGTGATATGTGTGCTCACATGTAAGTATGTTGTATATGATATGCATGTGCGTGTGTATGCCTGCTTGTGCATACCTATGAATGAATGTTTGATATATATGTGATATGAGCACATGTACATACATTTTGTGTGTGTGTGTGTAGGCTAGACAGAAGTCAATACTTAATGCCTTCCTCTCTTGCCCTACATCTTGGTTTTTGAGCCAAGGCCTCTCACTGAATCTGAGGCTCACCGATGGTTACAGGAGCACCAGACTTGGCTTTTCATGTGTGTGCGAGGGATCCAAGGCCAGATTCTCATGCTTGTGCAGCAAACAGCACCCAGTGCCGTGTCTCCCTAGACCTAGGAAGCCTTCAGCCAGTCACCATCCTAACCTTGGTTTCTGATGATACTTGCTATAGTGCGTTGAACAATTACCATGTCCAAGGCAGTTCCAGGCATTTCCTATATGTCATGTTTAACTCTGACACTAACCCTGCAACAGTAGCCCACAGTATCTTCTTTCTCCATAGGAACGAACATGGAGGGTGAAACAAATTATCTGTCTGATAAGAGAGTACTAATGATTTGAACCTGACTATCTACCCACCAGGCTCACTCTAGTTCTGATACCTCAGCATATCTGTTCTAAGTGTTGTATAAATATTTGCTGGTAGGATAAACCAGGAAACATTAATTGGGATTCCTTGATAGCATTTAGTAGCTGCATCAAGTGCTGTTATCTGCCTCCCATGCTACCCACATCTGCTGTTCCATATGTACTTTTTTAATCTTTTAGTCAGCATCAATCTAATTGTCTGGCCTGTTATTTATTTAATGTATCTGTTTGAGATTTTTTTTTCATATTCCTCTATGTCTGTGCTCTGATGTTTTTTTTTTTCCTGACAATTTTGAGATCATAGTTGCTCTTTTCAAAGAATCTCATCTACTACCATGTTTGCACAAAAGCTTAAAATGCTGAATTTGTGTTTGCATATGTCGGTGATTTGTGTGTGTGTATTTAGGCTAGAGGTTGACTTGGAGTGGCATTCCTCAGGAGCTGTACACCTTGGTTTTTGAGACAAGGTCTTTCACTGGTTAGGCTCTGTTGGCTGTCCAGTGAGTCCCTGTCCAGCACTGGGGTTATGGGTGTGCACTGCCACGCCTGTTGGCTTTTTATGTAAGTGCTCGGGATAAAATTGACTTGTTGGTGCTTGAAAGGCCAACCTTTTACTAACAGAGCTATGTCCCCAGCTCTCCAGAATGACGATTTGTTGTCTTTTTTTGTGTGCAGGAAATTAAAATAACTACATAACAGCCTCAAGACCCAAAGGGGAAAACCCAAAGGGTCAGAAATGGAACCTTGGGTTCCCCAGTGGCCATCTCAGCCACAAGGGAGGCCCATGGCACCATCAAAGGATGCAAATAGAGGGCTCGAGAGCGGACTTTACAGGCCCCGTCCTCACCCTCAGCACAGTGGAGACAAGTACCAATGGCAAGATGCCCGCAGGAGCTCACAGCCACAGCAGGAGCCCAGGGCTGACCACCAGCAGCCCCACTATGCACCCAGACCTGGGGAGTGGTCTCAGCCTGTGTCCAGAGCTGACTACTTGAAAGGATCTTATCCTAGTCGTGTGTACCCAAGGTATGATTTTTTGGGCTACAGTAGACCTAGCTCTCCTAAGTACCTGTGAATAGGTTGTTAGCTGTTCTTGTTTCTTGTTCATTTCCTTCTTCCTCCCTGCCCCCTTCTCTCTTTCTTGGAATTTGTTACATAGAACGGGTTGTCCTCAAATGAAAGCCCTCACAAGCCTCTCAAGCGCAGTAATCATCTGTACTGCTTGTTCTTCCTTCCTTGTTATATTTCTCCTTTTTTTTCTTTAGCTCCTCCTCCTCTTTCCTAACTGTTTTAGTTAGGGTTTCTATTGCTATGGTAAAACGTCATGACTAGAAACAGCTTGGGGAGGAAAGGGTGTATTTCATCTCACACTTTCACATCGAAATCCATCACTGAGGATGGAAGTCAGGGCAGGAACTTAAGTCAGGAACTAAAGAAATAGAGGCAGGAACTGAAGTAGACCATGAAGAAGGAATGATGCTTACTTGTTTGTTAGCCCCAAATTGCTCAGTTTTCTTGTACAAACCAGGATCATCTGCTCAGGAATGGCCCTACCCCAGTAGGTTGGGCCTTCTCACATCAATCATCAGTCAGGAAAATGCCCTGCAGAGACTTGCCAACAGGCCAGTCTTGTGGAGGAGCTTCCTGAATTAAGATTCTAGATAAGTCTACATTTGTGTCAAGTTTGACAACCACCAGGGCACCCACTGTTCTCTGTCGGTGTAACCACAATCTGTCCTGGCCTGATTTGGTTTTTGGTGACTTGTGACAGTGTTTCCCTCTTCTTTATCCCAAACAAATCTTTATAAAGCCGCCACCACTGTGTGATTGTGGTAGGGGGATGGGCAGAAGGTAGAAATATCCAAGAGCAGATGGGACCTGTGTGCTTTGGGATTGTAAAAGGCAGCTTTTGTGGGCTGTGGGAAAGCTTTCCCTAGGACACTGAAAGACTTCACATTTTCTTTGATCTTAGCCTGATACCAACAGCACCAACAAACCCAGGGTCTTGAACCCTGGGTGGGTGGAGGGTGACAAACATGTAAAGATCAGTATTTCATATGTAAGAACTTTAAGAAAAACTTTCTTCAGAGAAGGCAAATACAGATTTTTCAGGTTGTGAGGTGAGGGAAAAGACTACAGAGGCAATTCTCCTGGAGAATCTTGAACTCCTGCTCCCCCAATCCCACAGTGTTGAACTAAATATTTCACAGCTTATTAGAATTCATATATGCTTTCCTTTATCTTTTCTGCTTGAGATCATATCTATCTACGCTACAGTTTGAAGGTTAATGTTACAACAATACATAATTTTGCCTCTGTGGTTATTGTTAATTGACAGAAACACTAATAATGTTCCTTTTCCCAATCTTTCTGGACTGTTGAGTTCTCGAGAAGATTGAATATGTCAAGGACAGAGGCAATAAAAGAAATCATACTGGTGATAGTGTGTTTTCTGTCTGTAATATGTATGGAAAGTCCAGTGGCTATATTTTTTCTCTATATATTTTCTAAATAAATATTATTTATTTAGTTTTCTATGGATTTCTCTTCAGCTATGCTTCTTCCCTTTATCTTTGCTAGAGTTATTGTTTATTGATTCTATCTATTTATTTTGTATCCATGTGTGTTATAGTGCATATGTGCCATAGGGCACATATTGAGGTCACAGGATAACTTAAGGAAGTCAGCCCTCTCCCTCCAATGTTTGGGTCCCAGGATAGGATACACCTCTATATGCCTTTGCTTACTGAGCCATTTCATCAGCCTGTTGTGGTTATTGTTTTTATATAATGAACACACACACACACACACACACACACACACATATATAAAGCTGCAGTCTTCTTGTGAAGGACAGGGATTCCCCTGTTCTGATTTGAATTTTCTGACCTACCGTGAAGCAGTCAGGTTCAGGACTGGGCAGTCACCTTGTCTTCTGAAGTTGTCTGGTTTCCTCCAGTCTCCCGTTGGTTTCTCCCTTTACTGCCGTCGGTGGGTGACTGGCTGTCTTTGTGATCTCTCAGATCAGGCTATGAGGACCCCTATCAGAGGTACCACACTCCAACACCGAGGGATGAGTTTGCCTATGGAAATTATCACTACCACGGACACCCACAACTGTTGCAAGAAGAAAGAGGTATGAAGTAACCTCCAGAAGCCTCTAGAGAGTGGAGATGCAAGAGCAGCCTACTGCCAGGGCCAGAGACCACAGACGCCATGTTTGAAGACCCTGCCCTTTGACACTATCGAGCCAACTCCTATCTTATTCTTTCTATGGATAGTACACACTTCATCCAATTCTTCCTCTTATTGCTTATTGTAGCAAAGTTTATATTAGCAGCAAAGTCAGTTCTTAAGCCCATCGGGTATGCTGGATATATAGTGCAACAATCACTTCACCCTGGGGGCAGCAGAAGGATGGCAATGGGAGTTCCATATCCTATTCCCCCACATAATAGGGTATTGTGAATCTGTTTCATCCCTGAACACACACATACACTGTTGTTGTTAAACTAAAGGCATGCAAACTGGTACAAGAGCAAACTGGTTCAAGAGCATGTTGGTGGCTTGCATGGTTAGCACTCACCCATTGACTGACTCAACTTGGCAAATGCATTATCATACTCCCCAATACCTCAGCCTCACAGCTCCCTAGTATCTTTCTAAAAGGACTTCCAGAAGCAGCAAGTGACCTGTCTTTGTTTTGCTTTCTCTGAGGGTGCAGCGGCAAGGCAAGGGAGTCCCCATGTCTGGCATGAAGATTATGGAGACCAAAAGTACTTCAGTGAGCATCGACGTGAAAAGCGCAATAGCTTGTTTGGAACAAATAGTGAGACCCAATTCCAGTAAGTGCGAAAGAATAAGCCATGCTGATGAGATTTAGTTAGACTCTGTTAGGATGATCTTAGGGCACCTAAGGTCAGGTGGTCCCTGAACTACAGAAGACACAGTCTGTTTTTGTTCCAGCTTCAGAGACATGGGAATAGTCCAAGGTGGTCCAGGCCAACCACTGATGTGGTCTTGGGAAGAGCTGTTCCCACTCAGGACTAGTCTACACCCTGTAAGATCACCTGAGGCCTATCTAAAGGCCAAATCCTATATTGACCTCAGAAACAATGTGGTCCTCCAGTGATTGTTACGGCCAGACCCTCACTGGGGCTGGAGTGTGTCTCTGTTCCTTCTCCCTGGGCCTAAGCATGGGGCATCCTCCTGGCATAAGGCACAGCAAGGAGGACACATTACTGAAGTATTTCTCCTGGTGCCCTTAGCCTTGGAATTCACCAATGCAAAGGCTCTGACTTGGGCTTTTGCAGGAGGGCAGGCTTAGCGACCAGCTATTCTCTGCAAGGTCTGGACCACTTCTAATAACTGTGTGTGGAATCCAAACAGTTCCTACTTCTAGTATATCGAGGCAGGAGAGGCGGGAAATGCTTTTCATGTTAGCACTCAACCTGGCCTGACAGCTGCCCACACTTAGCACCAGGCCAGCCTCCAGCAGAGTATTTCAGCCTTGCTGCCTTGCCCAGAACTTGTCTCAACACTGCTGTCATTTTGCTGCAGACATACCAGCAAGAATCCATACAAAGATGGCCCCGCTTCTATCTCTGGACAGGAGCAGCCTGGGGAGTTCTTCCCAGAGAGTGAGGCCCAGAAACAAAAGGTAACCTAATGTGACAGGGGACTGGAGGCCTGCGGCCATGTGTTAAGCCACCTTGTCAGCAGTAGCAGCGGAGTCCTCACTCACACCGCTTTCCCCTGCCTGCCCATCTGAGTCTTACCAGTCGGAGGCCCTGGTCTGACCTATTCCTGTTATGTCAAGTGGGTAGGACTTAATTCACTGAGAGGTGCTCAGAGAGCCAGGAGGCTGCCACAGCGTGTTAGGTGTTAGGGTGCCCCAGGGGACTAAAGGTTTAGGAAATGAAAAGTTGCTAGAGTCTTTTAATTTAGGTTTGAAAAGCAGCTTTGACATCTTTCCGGACTCTTTAATCTCTTTGCTCTAACACAGGCACCATCTAGGTCACACACTAGAGCTCCTAATAGTAGTGAGATAAATAGTTTATTCTGGGATAATTTTGGATTTATAGAAAAGTTGCAAAAATATTGTAGAGAGAAGTTCTTAATTGTTGGCAGGCTCAGTTAGTTTTTTTTTTTTCACCCGGATTAGATTTGTTTGATTTTCTTTTTCGTTTTCTTTTCATTTGTAGAATGTTTTTCTGTACTTATTACTAGGATACAGCAGAGGTTGTGGTGACTGATATTACAGTCCCAATGTGTGAATAGCACTTTACAAGTGTACAATGAGCCTTTGAACCAACTGTTTTATTCACCTCTCCTAGAGCCTAAGTTCCTTGCACACCTGTCTGCAGGGAGTTCGCAATATCCAGAGTATACAGATGTTCACAAAATAGCTAGTGCAGTAATAAGTAATGTGTGTAGGACAGATACTTTGAATTTATACCACAGATGAAGGTAATAGGCCAGAGAAGCCCAAGTCACCTGTTTAAGGTCATAGCAGCAGGGTGACAGAAATTAAAGCTGAAATCTAAGTCCCCTGACCCCACTGGGCCGTGCTCAATGGGATGGTTTCCTCTTTCCGTGAGTTCACATTCAGTGTGTTTAGTGGAAAGCTTGAATTTCGTCTCTTTGAAGGAATAACCTGGGACGGAGACAAGCTCTCTGGACCGCCTTCCTAGATAATTTAGTTGTTTTTCTCCTCCCCTTCCCCCACAGCCATCGCTGACCAGCAAATCCAACCTTCTCCAGCACCACGAGTCTGGCCTCAGCTCTAGCAGCTATGAGCTCAGTCAATACATGGCAGATGCCCCTGAGCAGTATGAACCAATGGTCTCAGCATCTTGGAGGCCTATTCAGGATGGTGGGTGCCACGTGGCCATGGGAGGTGGTGAATTCTGATAGGGAAAGGTTGGGTCAAATGGAAAGCCACCCTTCTGCTCTTCCAGGAATGGGTCTATGTTTGCTATATTGGCTTACGCAGAGATGCCAACTTGGGATCCCTCTCCGGCCTCTTCTCTAGTAATGGATCATGTACTGAAGGTGGCTCTGGGAAGGGAACTCTGCTCCCAGTCATCATAGTTGGGCCAGGAGGCACTCTAGCGTGCTTCTAGGCAACAAGTGAGGAAAATGAAGAGGAGAGAGGACTGGGTGAAATGAAGTGAAGATACGAAGTGTAAGTGTTAGTCTCGAGGCTTGCCACATGCACAGAAACATGAGCAGCAAGCGGCTGCTTGTCCCCTGACCACGACTGGGAAACCTGAGGCGAGTGTGTTCAAATGGTAAAATCCTTGCGTTATAGTCTGACATATTCTTAGAGGTTTAAATCAGACTGGAGCCTGACTTTTTCTAACTAGGCATCCCACCCAGCACCCAGGTGGAATGTGAACAGAAATGCACCCAACTAAAGCACAGCGAAGAGAAACCTAACAATGTCCACGTGTGTCTCTTGGCCAGATGATACCTTGGCAGCCGTCCCCAAGACACCCATGAGGTTTTACATTCCCCACGTGTCTGTGAGTTTTGGGCCAGGAGGCCAGCTAGTATGTGTGTCCCCCAACTCTCCTGCTGATGGACAAACGGCTCTTGTTGAAGTGCACAGTATGGAGGTAATCAATATCTTGGGCCCGAGTGTGTGTGTGTGTGTGAGTGTGTGCGGGCGAATGTGCAAATGCTCAGCTCAACCCAATTGCTCTTCTCATGCTTTCACTTTGCTTGAGGCTGAGTATCTCCAGGAGGGGAAAGTGAGCCACACATGCCTTAGACTGCGGGCAGGAACTGGTGGGCTTTTCCTTGAAGAAAGTGATGTTAGGCTTACATTTTCCCTGAGATTCTAGTGGCTCGTCTTCAGGATAACCATCTCCACAGAGCACTGAACCACACCACAGTACCACAGCCCTGGATCTTACACTGGATTGACTGGTGGTCCCTGGGTGGAAGAGTCTTGGGGACCTACTTTTATTTTCTGCTCCAGGTTTTACTTAATGATTCTGTGGATCAAGAGGAGATGAGAGCTTTCCCAGGGCCCCTCATCAGGTAAGGTCCTACAAGACTGTTAAGTGTGTATGTGTGTGTGACATGTAAGCACACATGTTTGAAAGTACACACATGTATACACATGTGGAAGCCAGAAACGGAAGACATCTGTTGTTTTCCTCTTTTGCTCTCTCATCTTCCTCTTTTGCTGGCTTAGTTTTTTGGGACAGGGTCTCTCGCTGAACCCGAAGCTTGCCATTTTGGTAGGCTGTCTGGCCACTTAGCACCCAGTACTTGCCTGTCTCTGTCTTCAAACTATGGTCGCACAGACACCGGCATCCATGCCTGGCTTTTATGTTGGTGTTTGGGATTTGAATTTGAGTCCTCTTGCTTTCACAGCCAGTGCTCTTACCCACAAAGCTATATGCACCAACTCTTAAATAAGAGCTTTGGAAAGCTGAGGAATCTTCTTGCCCAGGTCTGGGTTTCCATAAAAGAAAATGTCTATTTTATTTGAAGCCGATTTCTCTGTCAGTAGGTAGAAAAAGGTGGCTTGAGTCATTTTGACAAGCTGCTTTATATCTAGGGCAGAAAGAAAAGTTAGCATGATAAGTTAGCCATCTGAAAACGTCCATTTCGTACAGATTAGTTGGTAGAAAGCTTTAGTGTCCTACGTACTTTAATAGGAAATGGAGCACAGCCTGGGGAAAGTCTTGAAACTGCTTTCCTGAGCCGTTAACCCAGCTTTCCAGTTCCCGGACGTTGTGAACGTCTGCCCTCTGCAGGAATGAACTGGAACTGCGCTAGCATTTTCGGCAACTTTTATTTTATTTATTTATTTTATTCTGAAGCTCGCCCTCTAAGGAAGTCCCATGTTACAACTGAGTGTTATGTCGGTGTGTATGTGGGCGTGCGTGGATGTCCGTGCACGTGTGTGGAGGCCAGAGGACCACCTCAAGTGTCATTTCTCAGGTGCCAAATAGCTTTTCCTCTTTCAGGTGTTCAGAGAACTAAGTAGTATATTAAATAGTACGCTGTTGATCTTACTTGGCACTGACTTCTTGAATGTTCTTGAGCAAAAAAAAAAAAAAAAAAAAAAAAGATGTCCATTTAATGATCATTTATTTGATGGATGCCGCACGGTTTGCTTATCCCTTTTTGGATATTGGCAGCTTCTTTTTTCAGTCCTGTCGTAGAGAGGGAATGGCACCGAGGCTCACAGCGAGTGAGATGTTTGTGTCTTGTCTGACTCTAAACCAGACCTTACCCGCAGTTCTGAGAAGTCACTTAGGCTCTCTGGGTTTCACTTTCCTCATCAAAAAGATGGATGGATGCACGAGAGAATCTCTGAAACTCCTAACTCCTTCCTTTTCTGGAGAGAGAGCCAGCGAGCGAGAGAGAACCCTGTGATTCCAGACCCCCAGGCCTGGGTCATCAGGCTTCTACCATGTTAGCTTGCTCACTCTACAGGAGCCTGGGCCTGCTCAGGCCTTTCTTTCTGAATCGCCCTACAGGGAGGACATACACAAGGTGGATATCATGACGTTTTGCCAGAAGAAAGCTGCTCAGTGTCTCAAATCTGAGTCGCCAGGGAGCAGGGACTCAGCCCTGCTTTGGCAGCTGCTGGTTCTCCTTTGTAGACAGAATGGGGTAAGTCTTTGATACAGGGGGCAGACGGAGGACGGACTGAAGTTTCAGCCTTCGTGGGAGTTGGTGTACGGCACAGTTACAAAAAGCAGTCCCTAGGGAAAGCGCGGCTGGGGTGCCAACACCAGCCTGCCAGGGCTAAGCTTTCCCGAGAGTGGCCCCTGCTGGCTGGGGTCTGTTGTACAGGCTCTGGATTATTAAATCTGCCGGATTCTAGTGGAATTTTGAGTGGTTCTAATGAGCCCCGTGGCTGCCGACAGGCAGAGAGTAACCGCGAGATAGCGAAGCTGATGTTTGAAATTCAGTCATTCACAACAGGTCTACCGTGTACTTGCATGGCTGCCTCAGGAAGAAGGCAGAGGCCCTGCCGTCTTCCTTCTTCAGCCTGCGGATCAGTGGGAACATCCCCTAGGACGACTCTCTTTACTTTGCAGTCCATGGTGGGGTCCGACATCGCAGAGCTGCTGATGCAGGACTGCAAGAAGCTGGAGAAGTACAAGAGGCAGCCCCCGGTGGCCAACCTCATCAACTTGACCGATGATGAGCACTGGCCGGTGCAGAGCTCCAGGACTCGCAACCTGCTCACTGGGGAGATTCCCCCCAGTGTGGAGACGCCAGCACAGATCGTGGAGAAATTCACCAAGCTGCTCTACTATGGAAGGAAGAAGGTAAGAAAGCCTTCTCCACAGACTTCCTTCAGATGGGCGACCACCATCCCTCGCTCTGTCTCCCCCTCCTCCAATGATACGGCTAGAAACACAGTTCTTTTAGTGCTTGTGAAAAGATAAGAAATTTACACCGAGAAAAAAAAGTACGTAGGTGTTTGCCATTCACACCTGCAGTGTTTATGTTGTCCTGCTGTTAAAAGACAACATTGTATATATTTACTCCTAGTATTTCCCCATTAAAAATCAGTTTAAGTTACATAGACAAGCCAGGCACGGTTGTGCACTCATTTGGCTGAGGTAGGCAAGATTATGAGTAAGAGGCCAGCCTAGGCTGTAAAGGAATACCCTGTGTCAAAATAATCAACTTCAAAGAAATACATATATAATTGTTTATTTCTTTTACATTTAATATCATAAGGTAAAATAACCTAACGACATTAAATATGTTTAAATAGTGCAATCTTATTATTATTTTCATAGCGCTAAGAATTCTGAAAATTCAGTGTCTTGTACATGGTAGATAAGCACGCTATAAGCAAGCAAACAAAGAAACATTCTAGGGACCTGAGAGGTGGCTCAGTAGTTGATCAGGTCTGCTGTTCTTCTAGAGAACCCAAGTTCAGTTCCTGGCACCCATGTTTGGCCACTCACAATCACCTTTAACTCCAGCTTCATGGAGATCCATGGGTATCCAACACCTATCATAAGTGGGCACCTGGACTCATGTGAATGTACTTCTCCTCTCCCATACACATAATTTAAAAATAAAGGAAATACATTCACTGTTGGATGCTAAGACAGTTTATAATTTCCTTACTCATTGCAAGTTATGCAATTGCACATTTTGCTAGGAATTAATAGATTAATAGACTGTATATTTTTGTTTCATCACATAAACAACAGCTTAGTCTATGGAGAGATTGTCTTAAAGAAATATCCCTGCCACTGGGTCTCAGGCATTCCTGCCAACATGGAATGCTTGCATGTAATGGGTAGAGAGCATTAGCCTCGTTTAATTTTGAAGTTGTGCTCATGAGGTAAATCTGAACATAAACATATTATTAAAATCGTATCAAATTAGTTAAAAAGAACAGAAGGTAAAAGGAATGTAATGGAGGAAGACTCCCATCCCCAGATATTATATTTGTCTCTTTAAAATATCTGGAGGGGCTAGAGGGATGGCTAAGTGGTTAAAAATGTGTAACGTTCTTCCAAAGGAGCTGGGTTCAATGCCCAGCACACATGTCAGGCAGCTCACTGATTCCTGTAACTCAAGCTCCAGGGGGTTAGACACCTCCGGCTTCCATAGATACCCACACACACGGCATCCACTCACACGGGCGCACATACACATGGTTAAAAGTAACATCTTAAAAAATATATTTGGAGATTTTTTTTGGGATGTATAATTATTTTCGCATGGCACCATTCTGCGTATCCTTACTGGACTTCACATTTTTTCATGTAACAACATATATTAGATAATAAACTTTGAGGATGGCAAACTTTTCCCTTAAGATTAGGCTTTGCTAAATGTGCCCTTGAGGTAGAGGGTGGTCACAGGAAAGGCAGGATGAATGAGCATGGCTTATGGCTGTGTTTTAACTTTATTTATGGACAGGTTACGTGGATTCAAACTCCATATGCAATGAAATACTATTTCTGTTTTTATCTTCTCAATTCATTGAAAAGGTAGAAAGAGTTTTGAACCTTGTGGACTGTACAGCATTCTGGACAGCATTCTGGGGTTGGCTTTAAGAATATTTTGCATTATCTGTTCTTTTTTATACCTGCAATATTACACATGTACATTAGGTCCTCATGATCCACTTGTGTGAAGAGCAAGCCTTCAGCACATGGACCTATTGTGGGGAACACTTCATACCCAAGCCAGAGCCTCACTGTCACTTTGTCCAGTATAAGAGAATATATGTAAGATGAATTTCTAGTAGCAGAAATTTTGGGACAAAGGGTATGCCGTTTATAATTTTGATAGATATTAAAAAAATTGCCTCTTTAGATGCATCAATTTGCTCCATGGGTAAAGGTTGAAACTGTTACTTCATGTCCTCACCAAAGTGCCTTCACACTTGTGATCTGTGCCTATTTGAGAGGGGAAGAAATACATCTCAGTGTATACATTTGCACTTCTGTTATGAATGAAAGTAGCTTTTCACTGGTGATGATTCTTGTCGTGAGCTTTCCCGCCCTTTCCTGTAGAGCCTTTTATCAGAGCATGCTGAATTGCTTGTATGTTCTATTCCAAACCACAAGCCTTTCTTTTTAAGGGAATGTCATAGTTAGCTTTCCATCAACTTCCAAATTAATTTATAGAAATGAAGTTGAATTACTTTTGAGACTTTACTTGGACATTTTAATTAATTAATTAAATATAATTAATTAATTATACAGTATTCTGCTTGTGTGTGCCTGCACGCCAGAAGAGGGCACCATATATCATTCTAGATGGCTGTGAGCCATCCTGTGGTTCCTGGGATTTGAACTCAGGACCTTTGGAAGATCAGCCAGTGCTCTTAACCTCTCCAGCCCCTTACTTTGACATTTTAAAAGATTAATTTATTTTTATTAAATGTGTGTGTGTAAATGCCCACATGTACGTATGTGTACCATGAGCATGCCTGGTGCCAGGTCACTGGAACTGGACTTACAGGTAGTTGTGTGCCACCATGTGAATGCTGGGCATTGAACCTGAGTCCTCTGTAAGAGCAGCAAGTGCTTTTAACTTCTCAGCCATCTTTCTAGCCCCTACTTTGATATCTTAATATTTTATCTCTTGAGTTTTTGTACGTGATGTTTTATTTTCTGTGAGTACTTAACATGATAACTTATAACAACAATGATATTATTGGTATCTTTTTTTAAAGGTTTATTTATTTTATTATGTATACAATGTTTTGCCTGCATGTACACCTGAATGCCAGAAGAGGGCACCAGATCTCACTGTAGACGGTTGTGAGCCACCATGTGGTTGCTGGGAATTGAACTCAGGACCTCTGGAAGAGCAAGCGGTGCTCTTAACCTCTGAGCCATTTCTCCAGCCCCCTATTATTGGTATTTTTAATACATTCATTATATAACATAGAATTGTGATCTTGATAGTGACTCATTTATTCCATTAAAAACTATCTATGGGGACCTAGAGAGATGGCTTACCAGTTAAGAGCACTAGCAACTTTTCTAGTACCTGGGCTCAATTTCCAGTACCCACGTGGCAGTTCACAACTGTCTATAGTTCCATTTCTAGGTAATCTGACATCCTTCCAAAGAGTGTACATAAAAGATAAAAATTAAAAAAAAAATCTATCCATAGTACTATTTCTCACCCAGTAGGGCATAAAGAGATAAATCAGTCTTGAACTTTTCCTTCAGGAAAAATGAACCCTGTCTATAATAACAGCAATAACAACAGCAGAGATTAAAAAATTATTTTCTACCTGTCAGGCACTAACTCAATATCTTCTCTGCATTATCTGATTTATCTCCATGGAAACGCGTGTGTTAGCTTCTATTTTTGTTTTACCGATTTACAGGTTGGGCAGTTAGATTTTTTTTTTTTTTTTTTTTTTGTGTGTGTGGCTTGAATTTGAGTAGCATGAGCTTAAACATGGGCTTCTGGGAATCTTGCTGCACTGAGCAGTAGATGTGAGTGAGTGGAAGATGGAGCATCGGGGTGACTGTGGGCTGAAGAATGAGGGGCTGGGTACCAAGTCACCTTTGTTCATATTTGACTCAGGTATCATTTCTGGGACAAACCTTTACGTAAGTTCTCAGATTCTTTACTTATTCATTAACTGTGTTTTTGGGATGGGAAGAGCTTTGAGTCCACTGATAATTCCAAACCAACCCACTGGTCACTTCTTTTTAAAAACTAGAAAGAATTACGGAATACTTAAAACACGCTAAAAAATGTTATTCCAATGCCATTGTTTCATTTTCTCTGTCTGAACCTGTGGTTTAATTCCCTAATTGTGAGAATTAAATTTGCCCCCTCTAGCTAATAAGATTACACGGAGGCAGAATTACCTCATTAGTGACTTTCTGCCAGAAATCATGTGTTTTTTTTTCCTACCAAAGAAGTTATTAATACCGCTTCTAAACCTCAACTGGAAGTTGAATTAAACAGGCGAATACATGTGCATATTTTAAAGCTTGCAACTTTAGCCCATCTTCTTCAACCAATTCCTTCTGTGAAAGCGCCTGATGATAGTTAACAAGCAGTCAGTAGGCTTGTAGGCTAGCTCCCATATACACTGGCTTATGCACAGCAGCCGTTAATTACCTTTTATCAGAGAACAGGTGAGGCAGCAGGTCACCCCTCCTCCATGTCATCAGACTCATGATGCTGTGATCTCCAAGATTCCAAGTCCTTCCCATTTCAGGTACCTGATGGGGTGAGTCAAGTTAGGAATGAGTGTGCTAGACTTTTTGGGCCAAATCCAGAAGTGGCACTGTCGTTCCTATGCCGTGGCCTGGACTCACCATAGTCAGGGAGGCACTGAGGTGGGACATGTCTAGCTTTGTGCCAGGAGGGAAAATATCCCCTCTGCCTCTGCTGTTGAGAAGGGCTCTGTTCTTTAGTAGGGCTTCAAACATACATTTTGCTGCTCATATCTTGAGCCTCTGTCTCTTGAGGGAGCTAATTTCCCAATTTTTAGTAGTTAAGTTCTTACAAGTATTTTGTAACTTTATTAAAGAGAAAGAGGACCTGGTGACCATGATTGAGGAAAAGCTAATGCAACATCCTAATGGATTATGGCTGGAGGAGGGGACAGCTTAGAGAATGGTACCATGCTGAGTGGAACCCACGCTCCTGCTCTTCCTTCTTCACTTCCTATGTTTCCTTGGGATTTTCTGTTGCTTGGGGTATAGACATGCCTATGTATTTAAATTTGTTGTTTTTATTGGAGGAAAATGTTGTTTTATTGATTGTCATGTTTTGTTTCTCAGGAGGCCTTAGAGTGGGCTATGAAGAACCACCTGTGGGGCCATGCCTTGTTCCTAGCCAGTAAGATGGACCCAAGGACCTACAACTGGGTCATGAGTGGGTAAGTCTATCTTACAAAGACCAGAAGAACAGAGAAACCTCTTTTTGAAGGGGATGTGTGTGTGTGTGTGTGTGTGTTTGTGTAGGGGAGAAGTAATACACTCATTGTGAGAAGTTCCCACACAGCTACCCAAGTTCTCTTCACTGAGATGAGTGTAGCATTTCCCATTTCCTGATTGCCCTCTTCTCCTCTCTCTCCCCCTTCTCATCTCTCCTTCCTCCTCTCCTCTCCTTTCCTGTCCTGTCCTGTCTTCTCCTCCCTTCTCCTCTCCTTCCTTCTCCTTCTCCTTGTTCTCAGCCTCCCGAGTACTGGGATTATAAGCATGCTACTTTCATGTTCAGTTCTTAAGCTTCTTCATTTTCACACATTTATTTATCATCTCTCTCTTTCTCTCTGCATGTGTGTGCACGTGCATGCGCCGTGGAGCATATATGAAGGCCAGAGGATACTTTGTGGGGGAATCAGTTGCCTTCTTCCATCGTGTAGATCCATGACATCTACACTTAGGCCATCAAGCTTGGCAGCGAGAGTGGCTTTAGCTGCTGAGTGATCTTACTGGCCCTAGATTCTTATAACTTAGGCAAAGAGACATTCTTTTAACCCATTTAAATGGAATGGAACATTTTAGCAATATTCCCCAGGGTCAGTGTTTCCAAGAATTCAGAAAATTCTACACTGCAACTGTCCTCTGTGGACAGGGGCTGGTTTCAGACAGTTTCATTAGTGAAAGAGGGGTAGGTGGTCCCTTAAGTGTAGCTGGGAGAGCCTGAAGGCTAAGGGGTTTTGATTAAGGAAGTGTCCAGGGCTTGGTCTTGCATTGAGCTGTGCCTACTGCGAGGCTGGTAGGGATATGAGCCAGAAGAACCATAAACCATGGTAGAAAAAGGCATTGATTGGGCTGGGAAAGTGGTGAGAAGAGATGTGCTTAATAAGAAAGAAGCCATACTTGACAGTGAATCCAGCGCCATGATAAACCAGGAAGGATGACCAAGCTGGAAGAGACAGGGATAGAAGGCACGTCGCGAGCAGCTGGAGTAAGGGGGTGAAGTACAGCAGTGGGGAGTCAGCGTGAAGAGGAGGTGTTGTATTGAGGTGGACACTGTGCATGTTACAGGTGGTGGAAGTGAGCAGGGGTGGGTCAGGGTGTGAGAAAGATGTCATGTGTCCATGCCTATCTTCCAGGGCTGATGGGCATCAGCAACTCTGTCAGCTTAGCTTAGGTTGAGATGGCCATCAATCCTTTTGGGCAGAGAGTTGCACGAGGAGCCATATACTCCATTTTAAGTTCTGTCTGCGCTCCTATTGACTGCCACACTGCCCAGTGGTTTGTTCTTCATAATGGTTTCAGTGAGACTATTACTTCAACTCCATCTTCCCAGGGATGAGCAATGCAGCCTTCCTTCTATGATGGCCTTCGGCTGGAGTGCTGGGCATGCTGAGTGTGCCAAGCTCCCATGGCAAGGGTGCTGTTAAGCAGAGGATGGTGATCTGAGGGACAATTTCCCCTTTGGGTTTTGGAAATGAACCTCCCCTCTCCCCTCATTGTAGCATACATTTCTGCAGCAGATTTTTGCCTCGGGCCATTGAGTTTTGATGGGGCCCAGTGAATTGTGAAAAATATCTCTTACCGAGTATGCTTAAATCTCAAATCAGCTGTAGAGCTTATTATATCCTTGTTAAGCACATCTCACAGTTTGTCATCAGCAGGATCATTACTGGTCCCTCTTCCACGCCTCTTTGGTTATTGAAAATGGCTATTCGGTGCTTGTGAGTCAAAGCTCTACAGACCCAGGCTGGAGATGAGGCAGAAAAATGATGCTTCGTGGGATGGGTTTGGGGAGGAGGAACTGAGGGTAGGTGGGAAGGAGGGGCCCAGGGACAAGAGCTCTCAGGTTTGCTGCTGGGCTACCCAGACAACCTGGAGATGTGGGTGGCCGGTTCACCCGTAGAAAGCATTTAGAAGTGACTATCCAAGAATTAAGGCATTGGGGAGAAAAATGCAGAAAATATCCTTGAACATTGAAGGCTACTCTGGGTGCGTGGTGAGGTAAAGATGCAGTTGATTCTCCCTGAAAGGCCACAGGGGACACCAGGGCAGAGAGAAGCCTGCATTCCAATACAGAAGCTCCCCTCAAGGGAATATTCAGGCCCGTTGGCTGGTGATGGGTTCCCTCTGGGCTCAGTCCCCACTCACTCTCCTTTCTTCTCACAGCTTCACCAGTACGCTGGCACTCAACGACCCCCTGCAGACCCTTTTCCAGCTCATGTCGGGAAGGATCCCTCAAGCATCCATGGTACTCTCTGTGACAGGCTTCCCTTTAGACTCTGGAGTCCTAAGGGTTGGGAGTTGGGTGTTGGGGACTGCTTGGGAAGCTAGTAATACCTTTCAAGGTGAAGCATGAATAACAGTTTGTTAATTATCTACAATGTGCTTGACCCATGTATGATTTGATGCATAGTATTTAATTTCATGCCTGGAGATAGGAGTTAGTATCCCTGCTTTGCAGACAGAAACAGAAGGGCCAAGAAATAAAAGGGCTCAGTCTTGAAAGTAGTGAAGAGTGGCTAGGCTCAGGTCTGTCTGGTTCTAGAGACCTTGCCCCTTCCACAGTGCCTGATTGCATAAGAGCTGTTGTTTTTCAGACTTCCCACAGCTGGGCGGCCCTTCTGTTCCCTGGTGGAAAGCTTCCCCATCGCACATCAATTCTCTAGAGCTGGACCTGTTAGGCTGCTTGCTTTTGGGAGTGAAATATGGCTGAGGAGAAGGTTGAGGCCTGCTTAGGAGCTCTTTACTCTAAACCAGACCTAATCTTTTTGCTCCAATGTATTTTTTTTCTTATCCAATAGCTTTACTAACATGTATTTTGGCATTGATGGTCTGGGTCTGTTTTTTATTTTTATTTTTTCTAGAGGTACAGCATAGTCTGCCCTTTGAATATGCACATTCATATCTTAGAATTCAGGAACATTTTCTTGGATTATATCTTTCAGGGTTTATTTTGGTTTCATTTCTAGGAATTCCATGTATATGTATTCATATGTATAAACTATGTATCAACATATGAATTATAGAAATATATTTATTTCCTATTTGAGAGCCAGGTTGGCTTCAAACTCATTATATAGCCAAGGATTATGAACTCCTGTCTTCCTGTCACTATCTCCCAAGTGCTAGGATTCCAAGCATGTGTCACCATACCCGACTTTTACTTTTTTCCCTAAATTTAAAAGTACTTTTGTGGTGGGATCTAGAAAGGATCATTTTGAGTGAGGTATCCCAGAAGGAGAAAGACACACATGGTATATACTCACTTAATTTAGACCTATAAGATATGATAAATATAATGAAATCTATACACCTAAAGAAGATAAACAAGAGAGAGGACCCAGGGTAAGATGATCAATCCTCACTTAGAAAGACGAATGGGATGGGCATTGGATGTAGGAGAAAACAAGTAACAGGACAGGAGCCTACCACAGAGGGTCTCTGAAAGACTCTACCTACCAGTGCATCAAAGCAGATACTGAGACTCATAACCAAATCTTTGGCAGAGTGCAGGGATTCATATGAAAGAAGGGGGAGTTAATATGACCTGGAGAGGATAGGAGCTCCACAAGGACCAAATATATCTGGGCACAGGGGTCTTATATGAGACTGTTTCTCCAACCAATGACCATGGACAGATATAACCTAGAACCTCTGCTTGGATGTAGCCCATAGTAGCTTAGTATCCAAGTGGGTACCCTAGTAAGGGGAACAGGGACTATTTCTGACATGAACTCAATGGCAGGCTCTTTGACCTCCCCACCCTGCAAGGGACGAGCAGCCCTGCCAGGCCACAGAGGAGGGCTTTGCAGCCAGTCCTGAAGATACTTGATAAATCAGGGTCAGATGAAAGGGCAGGAGGTCCTCCCCTATCAGTGGACTTGGAAAAGGGGCAGGGAGGAGATGAGGAAGGGAGGGTGGGATTGGGAGGGAATGAGGGAGTGGGGTACAGCTGGGATACAGAGTTAAAATGTAACTAATAAAAAAAGTACTTTTGTTCGTTCCTCCTCATCCTTCTCTTTGCCCACTCCTGCCTTTCTTTTTCTTTTCTTGCCTCCACCCTCTGTCCTTCACTGTGTTTTCCCCAGTGTCTCTTGCTCTTATGTTCTAACATTTTTCTTTTTTTCTTTAATGTTTCACCCATTCCTTTCCCGAGCTCCTCAGATCACATTTGTTTCTTCCTGTTTGGTTCCATCTCTTTTCTGAGCTCCTTTATGCTTGCTTGATGTTCTTTCTTCATAGAAGTATTGTTTTGTTACCTCTGTGCCTGCTCAGTGCATCTCTATTCAATTTCTACTACTTTTTCTTGACACTTGAGTTTTTGCTAGCAACTGGTTTTAATGAAAATGAATTTCTCATTTTTTTTTCATGTTGACCTTCTTGTTACTGTGAATAATTCTAAGGAAAGCAAAGCAAAGAGAAATGATGCCTTCCACTCCCCATCATTAAACCAATGGGCTATTTTGGAATACAGGGTATGCTTCACAATCCAGCTGAATAGAAATTTCAACACTGCAATAAAATTGCATCATGCCACAAAGCACCTAATGGAGGAAGTGATATAATCAGCCTGTGGTCCATTGGGCCTCAGTGACGAGGCAGAGTTAGCTAATTTTCCCCGCTCTTAGATGGGAGAGCAAAGGCTCTGCAGGCGATGCGCCAGCTCAGTATTTGATCTCAGAGTGTGAGAACTTCCTAGCCTCTCAGTCTGAGTACAAGGCTACTCTTCTGCTGCATGGGTGGTGCCATGGAAGAAACATGGCCACTGGATGCACAGATTTGGGTTTCATCCCAGGCTGAAGCTTGACTTTGCTCATTACTGCTAGGCAAACTTGGCTACTATTTAATATCACAGTTTTTCTCTTTGTGGAGATTTTGATGGCCAACCAATAGAATTATGGGCAAGACTGTCTGAACCAATGCTACCATGCTTGCATGCCTAGCCCATCAAGGTAATTACTTAATGACCCTTCTTTTTCTCTGACACACACACATTTGGGTTTACATTACCCTTGCCTTGTGCCAAACCAGGGAGGAGACAGATGATGACTTCCAAGATTTTTTTTTCTTTTGAAAGAGTTTATCTTCTTTTTTGTTCTTGAAGATCTGGCAAGAAGAGGCCTAGCCTGTATGTTTAAGTGAGAGTAACAATGTCCCTGGGGTATGCAATTATTGGCAGGAGAAATTAGCCAAGGGTGTGGTTCATGGGCTAAGCCACCGCTGTAAATTAAAATCACTATTACCAAGCTGGCTTCTTATGACCACCATCGTGATATACATCTATGCTGTGCTGCTGAAGTAGGTAGGGAGCAAATATCGCATGGAGTTGGATAAAATATCCTTAATTCCTTGTGATGATTATAAACGCTAAATAATTATAAATAGTTCTGAATTGTAAATGTTAGTAGTTGCCGTCACTTTTGCTCTCTTTTTGTCTATTTAACAGGACTGATTTAGACTGTTTGCAAATCACCTCTTTCCTCTAGTGAGTTTTCCGTGTGTGTGCTTGTAAGTGTATACACGCACATGTATGCTCATGCCTATTGTGAAATTTATAAAGTGAAAACCAAGTGTGAAGAACTGTGTTATATGCTTCATCTAACTGTCTTATTTTATTGTAACTAGGAATCTTGTCAGGTAGAAATGATGATCTACATTCTAGAGATGAGAAAGCAAACTCCACCATGCCTTCATGCTAAAAGTCCTGGAGAGTAGGACTAGAAAGAACATATCTCGACACAATAAAAGCTACATATGGGGGAACAGGGAAAGTCTCTGATGTGAACTCAGTGGCTGGCTCTTTGGCCCCACCCCTGAGGGAGGAGCAGCCTTGCTAGGCCACAGTGGAGGACATTGCAGCCAGTCCTGAAGAGACCTGATAAGCTAGGGTCAGATGGAAGGGGAGGAGGACCTTCTCAATCAGTGGACTTAGAGAGGGGCAGGAAGGAGATGAGGGAGGGTGAGATTGGGAGGGAATGAAGGAGGGGGCTACAGTTGGGATACAAGTAAATAACCTGTAATTAATATAAAAATAAAAATTATATTAAAAAAGCTATATATGAGAAACCCACAGCTAACATCATCCTAAGTGGGGAGAACCTACCCATATTTATAGATGACATATTATTCAAGAGATTCCAAAAATTCTATCAGGAGGCTTCTAGAAATGACAAGTTCAGCAATGTGGCTGGATAAAGGATCAACTTGCATGAGTCAATAGCTTTTCTATGTATCACCAATATGCCTACAGGAAAATAGATTATGGACACACCCTATTCGTAATAGCCTCAAAGAAAGTAAAATATCTAGAAATAAATCTAATCAAGGAGGTGAAGGACCTATATAATGAAAACCTTAAACCACCGAAGAAACAGGCATTAAAAATGGAAATATATTCCATGTTCATGGATTAATAAAATTAACACTGTGAAAATGACCAATTTACCAAAAGCTATTTACATTTCAGTTTAACACATATCAAAATCCCTTTCTCATTCTTTGTGAAAACAGAAAACACTATTTTAAAATTTCATACAGAAACACAAAGGGCCCCAGACAGCCAAAACAATCTGCATAAAAAAAACATGTCAGAGAGATCCCCTTTTCAGATATTAAGATACATTACAGAGCCACAGTCATAAGAATATGATACCAACACAAGAACAGACATGTAATGAAAGAAAATCAAAAGACCCAAACATGAGTACATGTAACTACAGCCATTTAATATTGGACATACATGCCCACAGCATAAGCTGGAGAAATGAAAGTATCTCCAACAAATGATGCCGAGAAAACTGGGGGTCCGCATGTAGAAGAATGAAGTTAGACTAGTGTCTAGCACCCTACATAAAAACTAACTGTAAATGGAACAAAGACGTGTGAAATCTGAACACGGGGAGAACAGCGTTTGTGTGGGGCTCCTCCACCATTCTACAGGTCTGCTGGCTTTTTCCTGCTGCCTGGCAGGGTCTGTGGCTGTTGGCGTTGTCACCAGGGAATGCGTGGAGAGGGAGACTGAAAGCTGGCTTGATTTTCTCATTCCTTGAGTGGTAATAGGAAGTACGTTTCACAGCCGCGTCATGAAGGTTGCCATGTGTGGAAGGGCCTTGTAAGACCAGGAAACGCTAGCCACTCGTGAGACCCTGAGTAACCTAGAGTCCCTGACTTACATACATGCCACGGTAGCATGGCCTTCTCTACTCATGAGGAAAGGGTGATCAAGCTTTCAGTGAGAAAAGTTTTTTGAGGGCATGAGAGGGATGTTGTCTCTAGATCTTTGAAATGAAGGCACAGGGAAGAAGCTTGAAAATTAGTAAGTTAATAATCTCATGTTATTTATCATTCAATATACTTCTATGAGTGTGTGCATGTGTGTGTGTCTGTGTGTGTTTTTCATGTGTCTGTGTGTATATGTTTGTGTCTCTGTATGTGCCTTTATTCTTTGTGTGTGTTTGTATAATGTGTGTCTGTGTCTCTGTGTGTTTGTGTATGTCTCTATGTATATCTGTGTGTATATGTTTGTGTGTGTCTATGTGTATATGTATCTCTATGTGTGTATGTGTTTCTGTGTTTGTGTATGTGTGTATATCTCTGTGTGCATGTGTGTGCATATATTTGATTTTCCATCTTTTTTCTTTTTGTTTTGAGACAGGGTCTCACACTGTGGTCCAAGCAGGTCTCAAACTCACGATGTGTTCTCAGCCTCCTGAGTGCTAGGTTTACTGGCGTGCGCCACCAGCTGGCTCGATGCCACACACCTGCCGCTCCACACAGAGGGGACTCTGAATCAATGCGTAATAGCATCACACACAATGAGTAGTAGCATCAATAGTATAACAGACATTCTCTCAACAACATACCCAAACATAAACAGTAATCTTCTTTACCCACATCCTGGGCTCTGCTAAATGAGTGTCTGAATCGTTACTGTTTTTCAGTGTTGTGGAGACGAACAGTGGGGAGCCTGGAGACCCCACTTGGCTGTGATCCTGTCAAATCAGGCTGGAGACACAGAGTTGTACCAGCGAGCTATTGTCAGCATGGGGGACACCCTGGGTAAGCAGAAACTAGCCATGCGCCTTCCCTAGGGCACCTCCGGGCCAACTTTCAGAGCCCGACATTAGAGTATCTCTGGAGAGCCAGTTAACGGTTTGGGCAGTCTTAGGCTTTGGAGGAACTGTCCTCTGGTTAGGAAATTCCAAGGGGAAAGCATATTGATCCTGCAGTTCTGTTTCCCAGAATTCCCTTTGCTGGCTTTGTTTGTTTGTTTTACTCATATGTATTTCCCAGAATCCCCACCGGGAGGTTTGTTGTTTTTCATTGCTGTATAGCCTCCTCTTCATTCTCTAGTCACAGGTGCGACTCCTTTACCTAGAGCTAACACAGGGGCATGTCGTTTTCTGTTGCCTTGTGGCCTTTAGTGCCCCATACCATCAGATGGGAAACACTATTTTTGGCCAAACTATTTTGGTGTCTCATTGTGGTTGTTTCTATTACCTGTCTGTGAACACGGCCTTCCAAGCACTTAATGGCTGTCAGATATTACTGATCACTCCTTCACACGTTTGGTCCAGGCATAACTTTTAGAAACTTTGTGGAACCCTGTGAAGATCTGCTCTTCTGAATTTGAAGCAGCCGTATCTAAGGCTGTGACAAGTGATGGCTGTCATCTGGCTGCCCGGTGAAAAGGGAATCCATGTTTGTTGGGTACCAGACTCCCATGTTTGGTGCTTTACCCACCGAATTAGCCACTTTCTCACTGACGTGACAAAAGAGCGGACAAAACCAGCTTCAGCAAGGAAGGGTTCGTCTGGCTTACAGTTCCAGGGAACACAGTTTAGGAGTGTGATGTGACTAGAGGCCTGGTATTTGCTGTCAGGAGGCAGAGAGGAGTGATGGGGCCCAGCTTGCTTCTTCCTCCTACCCTCTCTTTCTATTTACTCCTAGATTCTAGCCTAGAGGATAGTGGCCCCCATCCCACTCCAAATAGGTCCTCCCCACTCTGTTAAACCTGCCTGGATACATCCTGAATGGCGTACCCAGATGGTATATCTCCTAAATTATTTTCTTCAAGATGACAATGAAGATTAACCATCACACCTACTTAACTCAATTTGAAGGCAGTGGAAAATGTACTGAGAACATTTAAAAAAACCAGGAACAACTTAGTAATTGATGTGATTTCTACGAGCCCAGGAAAAGCCTCCAACTACCCAGCTTCAGCAGAGGAAGCAGCCACGTGGCACGCAGATGCTTTAAATTCGTTTCCCGATGTCTCGCTTTCCTTAGGTCCAGGCATCTCTTATCGCTTCGCAGCCTCAGGAAGGACCATGACTTTTAGAAAATTCCCAATGAAAAAAATCCATCAGGGGAATGCGAAATAGCATTGCACTGTGGCTGATGAGAATTGAAGTGCAGTACCCGAGGTCAAAAAAGCTGAGGTGGGAGGGAGGGAGATGAAGGTGCTGTGAGAACTCGCTTGGTTTCTTCTCACTAGGTGCCTGCCCTCTGACGCTGGAGCTCACTCTTTCTCTCTCTCTGTTTTACTCGGATGGTGGGTCCTACAGGGTGTGTCTCACGGCTGGGCTCTTGTTCTCCTCCTGCAGCTGGGAAAGGGCTTGTGGAAGCAGCTCACTTCTGCTATCTCATGGTTCCAGTGCCCTTTGGCCACTACACGGTGAAGACAGACCATTTGACGTTGGTGGGCAGTAATCACAGGTACGGGGCTTTTGCATGGAAAGGACATAGCAAAGGTGTTTTCCATGGATTGTTTTAGCCCTTGCTGGGTTTTGTAGCTTCACTCTTCATTTCCTGTGTAGATTTCAGCTACCGCCGGCCCCTCCTCTGTATCTTCTGCAAGGGTCTGGGCAAGGAGGCCGGAGGGTGCTGCATCACACCACTGAGAGCTTTTGTTGTGTGTTGTACCCCCCTGGCCACCAGGTGGCAGCCTAGCTCCACACCCAGAGATTGTATAGACAAAAATTTAAAAAAGGAAGTTTACAAGTAGTTTCTTTTGGGCAGCTCTGGGCCTGTTCTGAGAGACTACTTTTGGGGGCCTCCATAGTACTTCAAGACATTAATATGGCCCACAAGCTCCTTGGAGCCTGCCTCATTGGTCACTTGCTTTCTGGTAGCCACAGATCAGGATTTTTATGCTGAAAAAACTCCAGAGCCCCAGAGAAGGAGCGAGCTGAAGCAGATAAGCTTGCCCTGGGTGGCCCTCACTGTTCTGGATCCTTATATCCTCTTCTCCTTAATAGCTACGAGTTCTGAGCAGTCATAGTATTGTGCTCCTAGCAGTCCAGAGGCATAGACAGGAGGATTGTAGCGAAATCAGTGCTAGCTTGAGTGACACAGCCAGTTCTAGGCTAGCCAACCGACCTGTCTCAATAGAGAAAGAGAAAAACGTTCCTGAGATGTGGTAGGTCAGTCCCTTTGCACTGTTTGCTTTGTTACAGATTTACCTTATAAGAAAAGGTAAATGTATCGAGGAAAGCAAGGTTCAGAGAGACTGAAAGCCTCATCGGAGGTAGCATCGCTGGGCTTGGATCCAGGCACTCAGGCTGCAGGACTCAAACTTGTAGCTGATGTTCCCAGCCCTCTGCCACTGTAGCAATGTGCCCACCTCATGGACCCTCTCTAGAGAGCCTGGGCTCAGACAGCATAACCATTTCTCAAGGAAGCCTATCTGGGCCAACCATGACCATAACAGTACCTGGGTTAATAGGCCTCCTCTCCCACATTTATGAATCCTGGGGAAAGTTCCAGACCTATGTTAGCTTCTGGAAATATTCTGGTGACTGGGATATTGGGCACCTGGCAAGCTGTGTGTGTGGGGGGGTGGGGGGGCAGGAGAAGGATGGAACTGGAAAAGCATGTGTGTTTGTGAGGAACTCATGGAGGATCTGTGTATGTGTCCTCCCGCCCCCCCACCAGATCACATTCACCTGGTTTTCTTCCTCATTGGCTGAATGAACTTCCTGTGTAAGACCTACCATTTCTTTCCGGCTCAGTTGTCCTCCCCATTTTCTGCCAGGCCATCTGTGTCTCTCCTGGATTCTACGGCTTTCGCTTTTGCACTTGGTGTGTTCAGGTTGATCTGCCTTTCCTGGGGCATGCCAGGCATGTAGGGCCAAAGGCTAGTTTTCAGGACCAACAGCAGTGTCCTGCCTTCTATTAAGGAAGGTGCAAAGCCTCTTTCCCCCACGCAGGCTCTTCTAGAACCATTGGAACCTTTCATTTGTTGCCCAAACCCGACAGGATGGAGGGCAAGGAGGAGGTGCCTTGGGCCCACCGTATCTTCCTTTCACGGGGCTGCTTGCAAGTAGCATGCCCACTTCACCTCTGTTCTTGTTATTCCCTGGTTTCAGTCAAGAGTTTTTGAAATTTGCAACAATCGAGGCTATCCAGAGGACGGAAATCTTCGAGTACTGCCAGATGCTGGGCCGCCCCAAATCCTTCATTCCTTCTTTCCAGGTAACTGAACCCAGAGGGGCCCATCAGCTCAGCTGTGGCCATGTCGTGGGCAGCCAGGTTCTCAGTCTTGCTGTTTGGCACCTGGTACCACCGGGCAAGTCATCTCTTGCATTTCTCCTCATTAGCGGGAGGGCGGGAAGGCTTCGGGTTTCTTTTCATGTTCCCGGAAGGTCGGAATTTTACAGTATGAAAGCAGAGGCAGTTAGAGGTCTCTGCTGGAGGCTCTTGCCTCGCTCCCTCCCTGCAGTTCCGCCCCTGCCTTCCTTGGCTTCCGTTGCCTTGGGGCTGTTCTCCCCCAGCAGTTCTTCCTCCTCTGCTCCCCTCCTTCTGACCACCCCTCTTCTCTCAGGAGCTTCCCTGTTGCTCTGTCCTCGGCCCACCAACTCTGTCTTCCCGCTCAGGGCTTCAGCTCTGCAAGCGACAACCGCAAGGCTCTGCTCTCTCCGCTCAGCCTCTGTTTGGCATCTCATTGCTACCTTATGTCCATAGTGTCCGATGCTGGCGTTGCACCCTCGTCCAGTCTAATCCCCCATGTGTTTTGAGACCTGGTACCTTGTAACCCTTTCTCTTCCCTCTTGATGGTGCGGATGTGAACTTAAGTGCAGTCTGTGCAGTAAACGGGCATAAAACCGAGGTGGTGGTTTGTTTCTGTGCTGGGACCATTCCAGCCACAGCACTGGCTCCAAGGCCCCCAGCTCACATTTACTTGACACTGCTCTATATTTTCCCTCCTTTCTGTGGGTAGGCACCTTTCTTCTCTGCCTGGAGTATCTTCTTCAGGCCCGAGACCTTTTCTAATGACTGGGTGGATGTTCTTCAGCGCCTGCTGTTGAGAGTGCATGCAGCTACAGCAACAGCACACACACAACACCAAACACACGCAACCTTGGGAACGAATCACTGTATTATCAATAATTGGCCCATTTAGCCTCTCTTCTTTGAGAGTTTTGCCTTGCTTAACTGCTCCTCCACAGAGTTCCTGCACAGGTACTTTGGTGTTTTCTTTTTTCTTTTCTCTATTCAGCCCACTCATGTGTTTTGTTGACATTCTTCTGGGCTGATAGTCACAGCATAGCTATTCTTTTCGACTGTTTCACATGCACAGCGTTGTGCTAAGGTGCTTCTGGAATAGTACCTCTAATCCCATGGGGTTTTCACAAAGGAGGTACCTGAGGTTGAAAGGGTTTGGTTACATGTTACATGCTTGTGCACACCGTTTGTTCCAAGTACTTTGTGTGAATCGTCTAATTTTATCTTTGTAGCTTCCAGTGGACTAGGTGGTATTGTCCATGCGATAATGGGGAAGCTGAGGCTAGAGAGGCGAAGGAAGTAGCCCAAATGTCCTACTTGGATTGGATTGGTTTTGTTTGACACTGAGCCATCATGTTCCATCTCATCCTATAGCCCCTTCTAGGAAAGCCCCTCCCTGCTTGTCTGCACTTCCCTGTGGGCTCACAGCCTTTGCAAAGGTTCTAGTTTTGTATCTTCATGTTGACCCTTGTGCCTGGGGCACACGCTCAGGCTCCCTGTGATGAGGGCTACTGGATAAAAGGGCTGCTTTTCCAGTGGAGGCTTGGGTCTGGGAAGATGAGTTGATGCAGGAACTGTATGTAGGCTAGATTTGGAGTTGTGCCCACATACAGATAAATTGCCCCCAAATGGCACAGGGCCCTTGCTATTTGGATGCCAGAGTGAGTGGAAGCTGGCAGTCAGCTGACTTCCAAGAAGTCTTATCTACATTTCTCTCCCTCTCTCCTGCCTGGATGGACTCACCACTGGCTCCGCTCCTCTTCACAGGTGTATAAGCTCCTTTATGCCTCCCGTCTGGCAGATTATGGCCTGGCATCCCAGGCCTTGCATTACTGTGAAGCCATTGGTGCAGCTGTCCTGAGCCAGGGAGGGAGCAGTCACCCTGTGCTATTAGCAGAGCTCATCAAGGTGAGTGTCTCAAAGGGGTCTCTGTAGGTGTTTTATCTCCAATGTTCAGAGACGCCATTGTAGAGAGGCTTAGACGCCACATTTCATCTTCTTTGAACATGCTGCAAAATTGGAGCCTACAGCTGTCTTTGACCATGTATGCATGCCCCAATGTGATAAGCAGAGGCCTGCTTGCACAAAGAACAAGTGGCTGGGCACGGGGCAGAGGGGTTGGGAGACCGGAAAGCAGGCATGTTTTGCTTGAGAAGTTCCACATGTCTGCTTTTCTGATACAGTTAAACTTCAAGCTACGGTGAGCCGTTCTAATTACAAAAGCGGGCCTTTGAAAATAGATTTTAGTGATTAAAACAGGAAATGATCCTTATTAAAATACTTTTAAATGCATGGAATATTTTATCACGTGTGGGGCACATTTAAAAAAGAAAACAAAAACATACCAACCCTTAGTTCCTTGGGAAGAGAACAACAATCAGGCAAATAGTTTTGTTCCAATTAATTGAAGAAAAGACTCCATTAGCTAGAGAGTTTAAAGCAGCAAGCTCCTCAGTTTGTGTATTGCTTTACATGAAGTCCAAGTGTTGGATTCTATAACCAATAAAATCTGTGCTGTGGAGACCCGGTATACCATGACATTTCTGCTAGTGGGCTGAAGCTCAGGATGGGTGATTGAAGTTTCCAAATACAGAGTGTAATGACAACTTGAAGCAGAAAGCAGCAAACGTTGTTAGCAATGTAGATCTGAGCCCCACCCAGACAGGAATCAGCATTAACAAGGTCTAGGAGTTTCTCCACATTCCTATTCTAGAAACTTTTTGCAGAGAAGACAGCTTTGCAGAGCCAAAAACCTAAAGACGTATCCCCCACCCCCACCTGTATTTGGGGGGAAATAATGCCCAAATGAGTTGCTGAAGTTTTGGGAGTAGATCTGCTGACTTTGATGTTTCTCAGTTATTCTTTGTAATATGGTGTATGAATGAATTATGACTCCTCCCCCCTTCTTATTGCCTCTCTCCCCTGTTGTCTTTCCACGTGCCCCCATTTCTCTCTCTTCTTGTCCTTTCTCACTCTCTACCCTTGACCCACCCGCAAACTCGGTTCAGCTTGCAGAGAAACTGAAGCTGTCAGATCCTCTGGTTTTAGAAAGACGTGGTGGGGACAGGGACCTGGAACCAGCTTGGTTAGTGCAACTGCGGAGGAAGCATCAGGAGCTGGAGGTAAGTGATGCCAGCGTCAATGGGTACCCAGTGTTTTCATTCCCAGGCTAGGCTAGACAGAGAGGTGCCCAGTTCCTCTATGGCTGTGTCCCTGATGTTGGGATTCAGGACAGTTTGCTCCCTGCTTCGCTTCTTTGCCTTGTGCAGACGTTTCCCTGTGTTTTGCCCTAGTGCCACAGGGGGGCGCTCATCTCAGCCACTCTCACCACCCTGTCTCTGAGGTCCCAGAGAGTGTTTCATGACCATCAAAGCTCCCCCATCTCTGTGAGGAACAATGGATCACAGTGGACCTGTGTCACTTTCATGTAATGTAGGGCAATTGCTTAAAAGACTTCCGGGCCTTTCCTTTTTGTTCTGACAATTGCAAAAGCTGCTGGTCATAATCAGAAGAGTAATTGGAACAGGGCCTCCCCCATTTTCTTTCTTCCACTCTGCTGTGAAGGCAGGACAAAGCGGACTTTTAAATGCACACTGCCTTTTCTCCTCCTCTGGAGAGCAAACTCTGATACCCACAGTTTACTTTCTTCCTTTGGCCCCTCACTCTGGGGAGGATGTTGCCTTCCTTGTTGCAAACAGAGCTGGGAGACCCAGTCTCCTCTGTGTGATTCTGGACACTGGGCATTCAGTGGAGGTTCCCTTATCTGCTCATTCCCTCGGGACATTTCTTATTGGTTTAATTTTTTCACTATCCTGTCTTCTGTCCTTATTTTCTTTTATACTGTTTTGTTTTGTTTTTCAAGACAGGGTTTCTTTGCATAGCCTTGGCTGTCCTGGACTCTCTCTATAAACTAGGCTGGCTGTGAACTCACAGAGATCTGTCTGCCTCTGCCTCCCAGAGTGCTGGGATTACAGGCATTCTCCACCTCACCGGGCACCTTTTATACTGTTTAAAAGGATCTTTCTTTCTTTTAAACAGCAAACTAGAGCAAGACACCTCAGAGTTCCCGATTCTACTCCTTCAGATATTTATGGAGCCAGAGCAACAACAGGTACCCAACAAAAAGATCTGACTACCAGTAATCTGACTGAAGTATTTCAGCTACAGTCATACTTCCCTTTCCTTGGTGCCTTCTGTGTCTCGAAATTAGACCTGTTGATCCAGGCTGCCTCTTTTGATGGCCCTTGCTGGTCTCACAGACCCCAAAAACACATCAAATGCCTGTAGTGTGAGGGTTTCAGGCTAGGTTTTTCAAATATTTGACTGTTTCATGTTTTTTATTGCTAGCTAATTGCTGCACCTGTGTGCATACCTTGCTCCCAACTAGCTATAACTTTTGAGGCCAGGCAGTATTCATTTTGTATTAGTGTTCTAGATGTTAGAAGTGTGAAGATTTTGAGCTATCATTTGGCCACATAACAGAAATGAAATACGTTTCAACGTGTTTTCTCAGCCTCCTTCCTCTTCCCTCAGAATGCCTCCAAGTGTCCGGTCAGTGTGAGTTATATACTCCAAATGAACTCCATACATTTCACTGCAGTCACCCCTCTGGTGGTGAAGTTCCCACAGGGGCTCTTGTCTTGGGAGTTCCAGCCTCTTGTACTTCCGATCTGGATGTGCAGGGTGTAGAGGGGTTTCGGCTTCCGTTTCTTGGATTTGTGAGGGCCGGCCTTAGCATCTCTACGTGATGATGATCCCGCAGCCCTGGAAGTGTGAAGGCTGGCAGCTCCTAGCTTTCCTGTGTCCTTGGGCCAAGCATTTCACACACCCATACCTTAGCTGATGGTATCTGCAAGGCCTCCTCCATGGCAAATCAACCCTTATTCCTTATAAGCAAAGCCAAAATTTCTTGAGTGTCGTTTGTGTTTTTAACTGTAAGCTTTTAAAGTCTAATGAAGTCCCCTTAAAGGGGAAAGTGTTTATCCAAACATTAAAAAGGTGTAGAGTTCAATTGGATGCCATTTCCATCCTCTCAACCCAAAAGAGAAGGGCTCAGAGATTACCCAAGAAGCGAGAACAATCCGGAAGACAGCAGAGAGGGCTCTTATAGTCAGTCAGTGCTTTTCCTGCCATCAATGGAAGCTACACGAAGCAGCCGGGCCATGGGGTGCTTTCTAGAGAGGACAGGCGCAGGAATGCTTAAGAAGGACTTGTCTGTAACGGCCGCATCTTCTTCTTCCTTAGCCACCCCCTATCAGGATCTTTCAGGATCTCAAAGCTACTCGGAGGACCCTGGGTACAGCTCATCCCTGTGGCCAACACCTGAGCAGTCAGGCCTGCCCCATCCCATCCCACAGCAGCCTTTCCCTCTGCAGCGAGATACCTACTCAGAGAGAGAAGGTTCGTGGCCCATGGGAACCCCAGTGCCTCTTTACTCAGTTCCTGTGAATCCCTCGTCAGTGATGAGCGGCGGCAGCAGCAGCAGTGTGGTAGTGACAGGGCCTCCTGGAGGAAGGGCTGAAGAGGAAATGCCACAGATACGTCCTGCTTTTGGTAAGACCTGCCCACCAGGCTGGATATCTTGGAGCATGGGGTCTTGGTGGCAAAGAAGCAAAGGGAGGGGGTGTCCCAGGGGCCTGCTGGAAGGCGGGGGCTTGGAAGTGATAAAGGCACATGGGGAATGCACTTCTTGGATATTCCTTTTAGACTTTGGGAACATGTTCTCTTTTAGTCCACTTACCTCTTTTGGGACAAGCAGAGCAGGGCAGACATCACCATTCTACCTTTTCCTTCAAAAGCGTAGTTTGAAGTGCAGAGGCTGCAAGGCAGAGTGACAAAAAAAATATGTCTCATGCACAGTGGTCCGGGGGCTTCTTTCTAATGTCATCCTCTATCCAAGAGATTATTGACAGGATCTGGGGCCCTATTTCTGGCCTGGTTCCACATTTCTTCAGGCCTGTCATCCCTTGGGGAGAAGAAAGTTAAATGTGGGGTTAAAGAAAGTTAGAAGTGTTGAGTGATGCCAGGGAGATTCTGGGGACCACACAGAAGGATTAGATCTCTGCCCTTTAAGAAAAAGCCTTGGCTAAGATAGAGACCCACATGGAAAGAAGGTAGGGGAGGATCTATGAGACAGCTCCATGCTGCTGTGGTTCTCTGCAATCCTAAGGAATGGCCCTGGTGTTTAACAGGTGGAGGTGTCACAGGGTGCCACAGATTGAGCAGAACTGAGCAAGTGGGCTTTGCCTTTGCCGTGACCTGCTTGTCGAATAAACTCTTGCCACTTAGGCTTCTGGGTCCCCGTTTATTTTCTTTACCATGGATAGGAAGAACGCAAATTGAAGCCCTTGTCTTCATTTTCCTTTGGTGCTTCAGGAGAGAACATGGCAGCTCATGAACCCTTACAAGATCCTGAGGGTCTAGAGGTCATTTCCAGTCCTCAGGTGAGTGGATGGTGCAGGGGGAGACGCCAGTGACTGCTGCGACACATCTGCTTTTGCTGTTTGCCCCTGGGGTCTCAGCCACAGGCAGGGTCTTCCCCAGCCCTGGGGACCCTTTCTTCCGTGCGCAAGCCGCGCCTCGTTTCTTTCCACGTGAAACCTTGGGAACTGGAAAGGAGGCTGTGTTCTCATGAATGCTTAGTCCTCCCGGTCCCCAGTGTGTGTTACTGAGGGACAGTGCAGCGGAGGTGGCTTACGGATGGATATCTCTTGTTTTCATCCTCTTCTTCTATGTTGAGGAAGACTACTGATGTTTATTTTAGCATCCGTCTCTGTTTATGTCAGATCTCTACGGTAGGAGTGGGAAGTGTTTATGTCTCTTCTCCTAGCCGTCCAGCCATTCTTCCTAGCTGCTGACAGACTGCACAGCTCTCAATTCTGATGCCAAACCAGACGTTCTGCAGCTTCGCGCTGGTTAACTGATTATATTAGAGAGTGTAGTTTTCTCCGAGCAGGAGTAGGCTATGTATCTTTCCTTTTTTTTTTTACATTTATATTTCTTTATTTTTATGTGGACATGTGTTTAGCCTGCATGTATGTCTGTGTACCAAGTAGAACCAAGTAAATGCTGATCAGAATTCCACAGTAAATACTTTGGTTCTTTCCTTATTTTTTTCTGTGTATGTGTATATATGTAAATATATGTATATTAATCAATTTATGTACACATATGTTTTTCAATAGTTAAAACAGTTGTATTTACATATCCTATATTATTTAACACTATATAATATCTTTTTTTTTATCATTCATAAGTATGTTCTCAGAAGTGTATGACAAGATCCATTGTGTGAAAGTACTCCATTCCTTCCCAAGTGTCTGCCAAGCTCCTTCAGTGTGCCAGGCACTGTGGTTGGGCTGGCATGATCAGTGACCGGATGCAGCCACCCTTGCACTCTGCTGTCTGGTGGAGGTCACTGGAAGTGAACAATATCATGCGTCGGGTAGAGAGGATGGCTCGGGACTATGTCTCTGAGGAGGTCTTTGAGCAGAGATCAGAGCGTGACATGGACATGAGCCACGTGACAAGGGCACCTGTGTCATTGCAGAGGGAGCCCTGAGTAGACACACATAGATTAATGAAGGAAGATTCCTGGATTAGACAGCCGGGCACACAGGGGACGGGACCTAAAAACAGGCCTTTTCTTCTCTGCCTTCTCCTTTCCAACCTGCCTCCTTTTCTCTGTGCCTTTCCCATCCTCCCTTTCTTTCACTCTTAGACAATCCAGATAGTGGCTACCCTACAGTACAGGCTCTTGCCTCTCTCCTGACTTCTTGAGTCAGAGGAAATTGTTAGGTGGAAAGCCAGGTTAGAATCCCTTCTCTGCATTTGGCTAGCTGTGTGTCTCTAGGCCTTGCTATACACTGGCTTTCTCCTGTTTTAAACTAGATGACAGTAACAGTGCGCCTCTTACTGCAGTGTGGCGAGGTTTCAGTTGGTTGTGACATGGAAAGCACTCAGAACAGTGCCCGGGATGCTGAAGACATTATACCCAAACACAGAGAAAAACGAAGCCCTTTCTGTATTTTGCTGTAGTGTTTTGCAAAGTTTTAAAAAAATTATTATTATTATGCTGTATTGAGAGTATAAAGTGAAAATACAATATAAAGAGCAATATGTTGCATTATCTCACTCATCTGAGATACGTGGTGTAGGCAAACTCAACGAGACGTAATTGAATGGGACGAAGGTGACCAGGGTGTGGGGATGGGGAGTAGAGGGGCGGTGTTTCTGATGGGATGCTGAGAAATGCCGGGGTTGGGTACTGCTGAAGTCTGGATAACATTGTGGATATACTTTATGCCACCGTGTTATATGTGGTTAGGGTGACCTTTATGCTATGCGTATTTCACCATGGTAAGGAAAAGTTAGTGGGCAGGGAGTTGTGGGTATGTTTGGCTCCCCTGTGGTGTACAAGTTCTTGGGAGAACCTGCTAGGAAATAGGGTCTGAGGTTAGATTCACTGGCGGCTAAGTTCTCTGGCTTTGGAGTTAGAGGATCTGTCAGAGGTGCCTTCAGAATCTTTTCCTCTCCAGTAGTAGCTTTCATGCCCCTTCTTTTGGTCTTGGTCTGGTTCTGAGACTATGAGCTTGAGAGGTTATAGGGCAGACAAACCTGCTAGCTTAGGGAGAAGATGAAGATTGGGTGGGTCCCGACATATCCCCTCTCCAATGATCAGGCATTTTCGTGGGTACGCCTGCTTCCCTCCCCAGTAGGGTGGGCTGTCCTGAGGGAGAGGTCATAGGGAAATGTGCTCTGCAACCTCTCAAGCACCATGGAAGTCCCTGTTGTTTTGTATGACCTCAGGCACCACCTGCTCCCAGGGCTCGAAGGTTTTCTGAGGATTCCACCATGTCAGCCAAGGAGGATGAGGAGAGGTCTTCTGACGGAGAAGACAAACCATCTCACCAAGATGCTTCGCAGAGAGGAAAGCCAGGGGATGGGAAAGAGAACTCAAAGGTAGAGGACTTGGTCTTTTTCTGTACTTTACCCCCTTTCATCCCTGTTTCAAACAGTGGAGCAGAGTCCAGAACCCTGGGCCCTCCACACTCATCTCATGCCCGGCTGGCAACTCTCACAGTTGGTGAGAGAAACAAGTTCACTGGCCTTAAAATTCCCCTTGTCCTTTAGAGATCTGGATTTGGCTGGTTCAGCTGGTTTCGATCAAAGCCCGCCAATAGCATGTCCACCTCTGGAGATGAAGGCTCCTCAGGCAGTTCTGACTCCGAGGTAACCTTCACAGATGGACTCCACAGTCCCACCCTGTGGACCCCAGAGGAAATCCAAACACATCACAGTACTGCCGCCACACTCTGCTTTAGGCTAAGGAAAAGAGAGGCTTTGTGCTGGGAGAGCACAAGAAATAATTCTTTTTAAAAGGCAAAGAGAGTGAGACAGGTCTTGGAAGGCAGACATGGTGTAATCACAGCCTGAAATCAGAGCATTTGGGATGCTGAGGCAGGAGGATTGCTGTCAGTTCTAGGTCAGCTTGGGCTACACAATTTGGTCTCATTAAAAACAAAACAAAACAAAACAAAACAAAACGCCCACATCCACATACCAGACACATAGACAGACACACACACAGACACACACACACAGACACACACACACAGACACACAGACACACACACAGACACAGACACACACACAGACACACACACATAGACACACACACAGACACACACACACAGACACACACACACACAGACACACACACAGACACACACACACAGACACACACAGACACACACACAGACACACACACATAGACACACACACAGACACACACACACAGACACAGACACAAACACACACACACACAGCAGAGAATGAAAGAGTGTGAGAGCGAGAGAGGGGTTGAGGGGGCAGAAACATCAGAAATTAAAGATGAAGAATTTGCACTTCAGAGGCTCAGCAATGGGAAGCTGACCTGCATTCTTAGCAGAGGCTTCACAGAGGGAAATGGTGTTTGTGGGGAGTTGCCTATGGGGAGATTACCATTGTGGAAGCCAGAGCACATGGAAGTGGGTGTGAATTTTCTGAGCACTGATGTCACCTTTCCCACCTCTTTCCCACTAAGCAGGAGTCTCCTAGAGCATCACCTCCTGGCCATACCGGCCAGAGCCTCTCACCAACACCTCCTCACGGGTCCCCATCTCTGCCAGGTGCCAGCACCTTCTCAAGAAGCACAGGTACTGCCAAACGCTTGTCTCCTGGGTCATCTGTAGCCCTGTTGATGCTCCTAGATTGGGGATACCCTTGTGGAATGGGGACTCCTATTTCTGAGCATGTGAAACAGCTCTCTGATTCTTTGCTTTCTAGGTGGGAGTAGTCTCCAGGGATCATCAAACAACAGTGGAATAGCTGAAGGGGCTGGGATTGGAGGGTCCTCTGAGGTACAGGTGAGCAGGCTACGGGCTGGAGCCTAGGGCTCCAGAAGATACTTGTGTGTATGTAAGGACTGGGTTGCCTGTAAAGGATGACTTCAGGATATGGAGAAAGCGTCTACATGGCTTTGGTCCAGCTGCCTTCCTCAGCCTGGAGAGCCTAGACAATGGAAGGGCAGTTCCTCACAAATCTCGGGCACAGAAATACATGGCCACATTGCTGGCTGATCTGATTCCTTCTGAGGCTTTCTCTTTGGTTTGCAACTGGCTGTCTTCCCCCTGTGTCTTTGTTGGATCTTCTTCCGTATGTGTCTGTCTGTGTTAACTTTCTTCCTTTTGTAAGGATATCATACATATTGGGTGGGGTATCCATGCAGCCTCTTTGAAGATTCTGTTTCATGATGAGATACTTGCTCAGCCCTTAGCATCTGTATTTTGGAGGGTCACACTTCAGCCTGTGTAGTTTAAATGGAGCTCAGGGAATGGCCTCTTCTGTCTTAGTGGGAGGTAGTGTTCACTCATGTGCACTTGGCTGGGACTATCATAAATTCTTCACAAATTGTCTATATAGCAAGGGATTTCCTGACTATTGCTAGGGAAATGTTTCCATTTCTTGAAGCCTGGTTGGAGTACTCTTGTAGCATTTGAGGCCTTCTGAAGAGTTTGATAGTGGTTCTTATGACTCGCAATAATTCACTGTGACTTTTTCTTCTGACTTTCTTTGGGTGTAAGATCTCCTGCCTCTGCCTGGTCATCTTGGGTCCTGGCATTGGTTGTGTGCACCTGAGTTTTATAAGAAGTCCTTTTGTTGGTCAAAATGGATTCGTGCAGAAGGGCTTAACATACCAGGAAGCAGCCAGATATCAGATTCTCTGTTGTTCGCAACCACAGGGTGTTTCTTCTGAGTTCTACCCCCAGCCTGGTGCTCTCCCTCCTCCACCTACCTTGCAAGGCGCTGTTCCTCTCTACAACCCATCTCAGGTCCCTCAGGTAAGGACCATCCTTTTGGGAAGGAGCTAGGAGGTCAGGTTATAGATTAGGGAGGGTGGTATACATTTCCAAATTTCTACCCACTGAATGTGAGTTCCTACATCTGTTTCTACATCTGTAAGGTGGAGCTAAGAGTAGCTATCCCAAATACAATATGTATGCGATATGGTACCTAGAAAATGCTCGAGAAATATTACACATCTGAACATCACTCTTCACCTGGAATTGATCCTGAGATATGAGCAACACAGTGCTAGTGTTTTGGTGTGGGCGCCTTCTCCTGTCATGGGGTGAAGGTGTTCCTCAAACTTTGAGAGTAGCCACAGTCTCTGCTCCTCAGTGACTAGAGATGACTCAGCAGATGCATTCCTTGGCCTTTGCTCTTTATAAAACCAAGCTTCCTTTCACCATCTTTCAAAGGTGGAGGCTGGCCACTAGAGTACAGAGTTAGGAAGCCACCTGCAGCTAAAAGGGGTGCCCTTGCTCAGCCCACTAGTCCCAAGTGGAGCCATGCTTGATACCACATTCTAGCGTAGTGTCTCTTCTTCTTTTCCAGCTTCCCACTGCTAATAGCCTGAATCGGCCAAACCGCCTAGCCCAGCGCCGCTATCCAACCCAACCATGCTGAGAATGAGCATCTGTTCCAGGCAAAGGGGAATGGCCACCCATCCATCCTGGGACGTCTCCCATCGCACAGCTTTCTGTTGCTTCCCACTTTCAGTGTTCTCTTCACCCTTGCCACACAAGGGGCCCCTGGGGGTAAAAGACAGGATCTCCCTAGACATAGCTTGGTCCAGTCTTTAGCTTAGCTTTAGAGTGATGGGAATGATCTCATCAGATGGAGAAACAGGCAATAACACCATGGTTGAGGGTCATGGCGGAAGCACTTAAAATGGAAGCTTGAGAGGCTCAAGAAAATGAGGGCCCCGGGAACCCCACGGCGAGAACCAAAGATGACACCACTGGGCTATACAGCAGGAGCTTGGAGCAACATCCCAGAATAACTTAGACTCCTTCCTTAGACTTGCTTAAAGACCAGCTTATGGCTCTTGTTAGCAAAGTTTTTACATTGAATTTGATTATTGCTGCCCTTCAGTGATTCCCCTGTTCAATGACATCTCAGCAATTTTCCTCCTGGTCCTAGTTTTTGTGCACATTTTCTGTGTGGTTCAGACTAATTATATTTCTCTCACTTTCTTAGCTGGTCCTATTTTTTCACATTCTGACATCTGGCTATCAAGTTAGATTGCTGTAGGCATCATATTGTCATGGTAACTACTGAACCTAATGATGCAGATGGATGGAACATCAGTATAATAAATAATGGAAAACGTTTCCTAAAACGTCATCCTCTCCTTAAGAGGGGGGAATGAGTGCTCATATTGTTAATACCTGTCTTCCTACCTCAGGCCTTTGCAAATTGATGTTCTGAAGGTCATTGGAGCCTGATAGAGGAGGGAGATGTCTTGGAAATTTCCATTTTTTTCCCTTTCAAACCTCAAATAGGAATGATTCTTGCTGTTTGTCAGATTTGCTTAAAATTGCTCCTCACAAAGAACATTTTTTTGTATATGTAATTGTACATAAAAGTTTTGTACTTTAATGTACTATGGTTCTGATGTTGATAGCGATTAAATCCAGATAATTTTATAGCAAATGCTTGTCTCTGGCTGGTTTCTGCAGAGGGAGAAAATACATTGATGGTCTCTTCCCTGACGCTGTTCTAATAATGGTTCCATTGTGTGATCAGGTGTGAATAGCTAGAAAGAGCCCTTTGTTAATGGAGAATCAAAGACTGGTCTTCTTAACTTCCAGGTCTACTCTAATGCTATTTTTTTTTTCAATTTAAGAAACACGGACAAAAGCTCCCCTTACAACTAGTCACTTTGCTAGATGAATGAGGCATATTCGGTTTCCTATTCTTTTCATCTTAGATGAAATTAGGAACTACAGACATAAGCATTTTGTACCTGGAAAGCCCTCACTATGTGTAGTTTTTCTTTCTTCTTAAGATGGCTACTTTCTAGGTTTGGTATGCTGACAGCCAGCAGTTGCACCTTAGCTGTTGCCCATGAGTATCCAAGGCACCAAAGACTTGAACCCTGCTCATGCAGTTCACCTTGCAACCGTGAACAAGGTTGCTTTGTTGCCCTGTGCTTCAACTTTTTTTCATTTATAAAATGATGATGATAATAGTACTTACTTTAAAGGGAAAGTGCTATAATTAAATGAACAAAGGTCCTTGAAATGGTAAGACCTTTGTGTTTCCAGTTATTCATGTCTTGCTAATAAGCAAAATACCGGACTGCAACTTTTTTCTACAGGATTTCCTGTGTCATTTTGATAATACGTGTCTGGCAGGAATGATAATTTTAAAAAAACATATCAAGATATGTCTTAATTATAAAACCAGTCTACCTAGCATCCAACTTGCTACCTTGTTAGGACAGAGGAATAGTTCCCTTGGGAGCGACAACACAGGGAGAGAATGTCCTACCCAATGAAAGAGAGCACTTCAGCAGAGGAGCCTGAAGACCCAAGAAGAGGGCCAAGACCCTCGTGTTCAAGTCCTTACTTCTCCGTTTAGGCATTCACAGAAAACCAATGAAAGCAAGCACTGAGCTTACTTGAGTCCCCAGCAGAACATACAGCTCTGAAGGCATCTTCCCAGGAGGGCCTGACAGGATGTTTTATGCACCAGAGAAGGAGGAGGTTCATGATACTTACGCTAATTCATGATTGAAAGTTTTCACTGTGGTAAAGTCAAAATGCGTCCATCAGTCTGTATACGCCTGATTAGAGCAAATCCATTGCTCATTGATCAGGAAAGGTAGGCTCAGTAACAGTCTGATGAACTGGGGTCACTCAAAGTTCCTCACTGTTTATCAGCCTTGGATGTGCAGTGGTGGCTGTTTGCTGACGGTCATTTAACAGCTTTAGCCGGTAGGAACAAGTTGTGGCTGTAAAGAAAGAGTACAGCTGTAAAAGGAAAATATTTTCTCCTTTTCTGTTACAAGTTGGGAGGGTAGCATGGAAAATGGGACAGCAATGGTGTTGGAGACCTTTTCCTCTTCCACAGCTGAGAAGGGTCTACAAGACTGGTTTGGTATTGTGTTCAATGAACTGGGGCCATAGTGGTTTGATTCCAGGGATGGCCACATCTGTGACAAAAGGTAGATCTCTATGCAGAATGGAATAATCTAGAAGAAAACAATTGCACAGTGTCCCCAAAGGCAGAAGGGGACTGGTGATATTCAGAAGATAGTAGGTCAGGTTTAGATAGGAGCAGAGAAAAATACAGAGGAACTGTGTGGGCCACAGGCCCTCTTTCCCATCAACACATACCATTTGAGGAGAGAGACTACAAATAGAATTCCATCTTTAAACAAAATAATGGCCAAAAGACACCATCTGAAAGGAAGCACTTGAGACAGTATTAATTGGCAAGTTTGCTTTTCCCTTGTTCCTCAGTAGAGCACAGGCTCAGAGGGAGGATAAATCAGTGAAGGAAAACAAAGCCACATCTTCCTTGTGAAACTGAGTGGTAAGTGCAAATTTGCGATTCAGCTATATACATATAATTTAATATTTATATGAAAACATTTAAACTTAATGTTCAGTAATTTGAAAGAGAACAAACCGTTAAATTCCATTTAAGTGTCTTTATCACATATCGCCACCATTCCGCCCCTCTCTCTAATCCTCTTTCATGGCTCTGAAACTGTGAATGTGTGTGATGCCTCATCACCTGCATACGCTCCCCTTCCAACACCACACAGGCTTCAGATTGCCCAGGATCAAAACCTTTGTTAGAATTTTACTTCTCTGAGACACCTTCATTTTGGGGGGAGATGGTTTTGACTCTGACAAACCAAAAAGAGGAGCAAAAGACATTACCAAAATCAGAGTGTTTCCTACCCAGAGAGAATTATGCAAGCACCTGTTTAGCTTGAAAAGCAATAAGAACGATGAGATTTGGTTCTCACCATTCTTAGAACTTTTTCTAACCCTTCTGCCATGAGAGAGTCATGGAAGTCATTTTCTACGTCGTCTGCCTTTTGTCTTCAGCTAGAAACTGCCCGAGCAGCAGCACGATTCTGGAAGTGAAAGCAGTAGGATGTAGGTGCTTGACTGGAGTTTGCCATTAGGTATGCCCCCAATCCTTGCCCTTGCTTGCCTGTCCTTATGGTAGACTCATACCTGGCCATCACTCTTTCAGATCCTTCAGAAATGGCTTCTTAATGAGAGCGAAAGTTATTCTGAATGAAGATTAATAGCATGCTAAGATGTTTCCATCACCATCGCACTAAGTGGAAGAACCTGCCTCCTACATATTCTTCCTTTCTATGCATTTGTATCTCCAGGTAATAGCGCTTCTTTGGATCAAGATAACAGCAGTTTAAGTCAACTTCATTGACCTGTGAAAACTGCTTGTTACTTTAACATGGGGCGTTTTTCCTGGCTTCTGCCCCTTGTGGAGAGTGCATATTCAGTTTTTAGAAGAGTATTAATGGGGAATTCCATAGTTTCCATTAAGGTTTCATTGTGCTTTGAATTTGAAATGTCTTTCATAGGTTCATGTGCTTGAACATTTGGCCCCTAGCTGGTGGTGCTGTTTCAGAAGGTTGCAGGATCTTTAATATGTGGATCCTTCCTGGAGGAAGTGTGTCACTGTGGGCAAAGCCTTGAGGTTTTATAATCCGGCCCGAGATCCTGTCTGCTCTCTGCTTTCTGGCTGCAGATACAATGTGACCAGTCTGTTGCCTTTCCCCCCTGCTGCCATGCCTTCCTCACAGTGTCCTTCCTTAAACTATAAGCCTAAATAAGCCCTTCTTCCCTTAGGTTGATCTTTGTCAGATCTTTGGTCATAATAATGAGAGAAGTAATTAATACATCTCCAGCAAAGACAGGAAACAGATGCTCACTAATGCCTGGAGCTATGTCACATGCTAAACAGGCACAGATCACATCTCTCTGTGTGAAAGGAAGTCTTACAAAATGGGATTTTCTTCACAGCAGTGAGGATCACACTGGATTCTTGGAGTCTTTCAGTGGAGTCTATGGTGGTCAGATATTCTGAATTTCAATAATAAACAGAATAACATTTATTGAGGCTATGATACAAGACATGAAGAATCCAAAGCTGAGGGCAGAGATTGAGCACCATGTGGAAGTTGATGCAGCTGGTAAGGATGGAGCTGGGATTAGATCCAGGTATTCTGACAGAGCATCTGGGCTTTTAGTCACGTTGTCTCTGGAAGTCTGTGCAATTCCCACATAGCCATCAAGGTCAGTGATGTGATCAATGGAGTTAGGTCAAAGGTGTGCCAAGAATTCCACATTTTTCTCAGCAAAGATGGCTTTGAACAACCTGATGTAGACTTGCTGAACTGCAATCCTAGACTTTATTCTTGTTTCTCTTGGCTGTACACAGAGTTTAGAGGCCATGAGTTCTGCTGTAGAGTTCCTCTATAGGGTTGGAGCTAACATTAGCAGTGATTTGGGGTCCATATAGATTTGAGGGTACCATCCAACAAGGCAGCTTTCAGGATGCATCTCTTTTTATCTAGCCTCCACCCTAGTCTCTTCTATATCCCCTCTTCATAATTAAGTTTCATTCTTAAGCTACGTTAACCTCTACCTGAAGCACCTTCCACATGCCTGCTATTATGATGTCGGTGTTTGTTTTCTGCTGCTGTGCAATAAACTACCTGAAGGTGGGCAATACACAAAGAGAAGAAAAGGGTCAAGTGGTCCTATCAGCCTCTGGTGAGGGCCTTGTTTGGGTCACTGTGTGGCAGATGGCTTTAGCTATAGTGCATGTACCATGGAGAGATCACATGGTGAGAAATGGCATGGCAGCTGGAAGAGGGGCCAGAATTGCTCTCTTCTAAGAATTCTTAGTAAAACTTATTTTACTTTATGTGTTTATTTATGCTTGAGACAGGGTCTCATTATTTAGTCCAGTTTTTCTTGAACTTGCTATGTTGTTCAAGCTTGATTCAACTTCGGTATCTTCTAGCCTCCACACCTGACTCTTATCTATCTATCTATCTATCTATCTATCTATCTATCTATCTATCTATCTATCTATCTATCTGTCTGTCTGTCTGTCTGTCTGTCTGTCTGTCTGTCTGTCTGTCTGTCTATCTTCTATCTATCTATCTATCTATCTATCTATCTATCTATCTATCTATCTATCTATCTATCTATCTATCCATCCATCTATCCATCCATCCTTCCATCTACCTACCTATTTATTTTAAATAGCAACTTTTATTTCTTTGGGAACCAACCAAGTCCCATGCAAACTACCCTAATCTCTTCTGAAGGCAGTACCCACAATGACAGAACTAGCCCAATTAGGCTCTTCCTCCTAATGAGTCCATCACTTCCTGTCTTGCCACATTGAAGACTAAGCTTCTAATACAAGAACCTTGGGGAAATGCCCTCAAAACACATCTACACCATCAAAACATCTGTGGAGTTTCACCAGAATGGGACATAACAGATATTGTGTGCCAAGGATTCTAATTCTGGCCAACAAATTTTGGCTAATTTTTTATGTTTCTCAAGATGTTTTCTTGGATTTCAAAGGCTTTGTCTTTTAAAACCTGTCTGTGAGTTTTAGGAATCATTTTTGAGTCTAAGATATAATCACAGACTATTTACATTGCTTTTGTTTTCCATTGTCATGACTACAGTACACAAGAAAACCTCATTGCCCTGGAGTGGAAATAATTTGAATTTGGTGCCTCAAGATTTCATTCCTACTTTTTAAAGTATTTCAACGAATGCCCCTAAACTGAGAACAATTGAAGCCTTATTGGTCCTAAGGTCTTTCTATAATTTTCCAAACTCTGTGAATAAGAACAACAAGCCCACCCCTCAGTCCCCAATAAAATGGTGGCATTAGCCATCATTATGATACACAGAAATGAAGAATCTGAATTGGAACCCAGATCTCTTTCCTTGTGTCATTCAAATGAAATTAACTTTTAACTGCACGGTAATAGCAAAGTGAAGGTAATTGTCATTAAAACCATAAAGAATTGCTTGCATTCCTGTTTTATCTCTTTCTAGAGGCTGACTTTGTAGTTTCAAGGAAGGACCTCCAGATTCAGAGGAGCGATTGAATCTCAGGGAAATGCTTGGACTTTATTTTTTCAGTAGGCATATAATGGGACACCTTAGTGGTGAGAAACAAGCCTAGTTTTCACAGAACTCACAGTTGAACTGGAGACTAAGTGACCAGGTTCCAATCAAGATGTCTTGCTCCAGGGACTATGTGTCATGGATTCTTCTGCTTTTACCTGACAGGGATGAGTTTATTAGGAAGGTTCTGGAAGATATAATTTTATTGATGAAAAACCCCATGGCCTGGAGAGGTTAATCAATTTTCCTAAATCTTCTTAATTAAAGTTTTGATTTCCTAACTGATGGCTTTTTCCTTTGAATGTGAGAACATTATTTGAAATGCAAAGATTGTTTTATTATGCCACTGAGGGGTATATTTGTGGTAATAAAACATCAATAATAATAACTAAGATATTACACTAGACATTACTGGAAGAGTTTACATGTGTCTGTTCATTAAATTCCCTTAAGGATGGAATGAGGTGAGTATTTTGAAGAATCTAGAGTGGTTCAGATAACTTGTCTAACATAACCTAATAGCTAGCCATGAATCGGGGCTGACATATGCTTGGGACTCTGCAGATGCTTCTTCCTCTATCCTTAAGACAACTCAGTGCTAGAGCCTCACTTTGTAGACTAGTTGCTGGAGGCACAGAGAGCTTCAGCATCTTCTCTAAGATCACAGAGTACGTGGAGGACTTAGAAGTCAGCCTGTGCAGCTCACCTTCAGAGACTTGCACTTTCCCTCTTGTTCTGAGGTACATGAATCTGTTCCGGACATGAATCTGAGCTGGACCATTGACCTCTGTCTCTAGTGTTGCACTGCTTTGGGTAGAGGGATTCTCTGCACCCCTCTTTCTCTGTGGTTGATGAGGGACATTTGGTTCATCATCTCAAGTGTTTATGTGGATGTATATATTTTCCAGTAGTCTCATGATTTAGGGACAGGGATAATACGACAAATTCAGCACCTTGAACAGTACCTAGTCTAATGCCAGCTCAGTATTAAAAACAGTTAAGAATAAATGATTTTTTTTCCAAACTGAAACCTGTGAATGTTTGTAAGAAAATAACTACAACTCATATCTGGTCTAGAGATGGGTTTGAGGGAACCTCTCGTGACTACATTTTCACTCTTCTCTGAATCCTTGGAAGATGAAATACATTACCCACAAAGTCCATGGACAAATGGATGGTTTTGTAAGAGAGGCCAGGACCACAGACTAAAGGATTGTTGCAGCTTCTGAGGAACAGTCCTTGAATGAGATGAGGGTGGTCTTGGGATTGTGGGAGCCCTGTGCTAGCTTTCATGGCAGGTGGTAGAAGTGTCCTGTTTAAGGCAAATAATGTCCCGTGCTTACAGCTCCTCATTTGACCCTCCAGGGCACATATTTCTGGCAGAAGCATTTCTTGGTTTTAAAAGGTACTTTACCCCTTTACAACCTATGTAATTGCTATTGGAATGTTTTGCCCGTAGTGTCTTAATTAGGTCAAATTTTATACGGAGGGCTCTAGCTTGATGCTATATTGGCAGTTCTAAGACCCCCATACTCTGGTGCTGCCAGGAAACAGTCACATTTTCAGGAGATGATATAGACCCGGAGCTTGTTTGGCCATTCTTGTAGGGAATAGAGTGAGGTCATACTTGGGGGATTAAGCCTCAGGAGGAATATCCAGCAGACTGCCTAAATGCATCTACAAGGAAAGCCTTGTCTCTAAGCCACCCTTTCAAAGCATTGTTTGCATAATTGCAGGCTCTAAGGCTCTTCACATTTAGTTAAATTATACAGTTTTGGATTCTATTTGTTAAAAAATATTCCCACTTTTCTGCCCTACCTGCCTCTAATTTAGCAGAACGTGCCCCTGGAGTTACACCTTCCCCTCTTCCCATGCAACCCCAATAATAAGCCATCTGCCAAGGAAACAAACATAATATAAAAATTACACAAATACATAATCCCCAACCCAGAAGGAAGGGAGCAGCTGCCACCTGGTGCCAAACAGAGCACAGTGTAATATTTATCTGGAAGAGAAGGCTCCCCAACGGGCTGTAATTCCTCAGGGGGAGGGGGTCAGGGGGAGGTCAGTAATGAAAATCACCTCCACGGGCCCAGCCTAAACAGGGACCCAGCGGAAATCAATTCTGTGAGTTCAATGTTGCTGTCCTCTGTCGTGGATTGCACCCAGGAGGCACCTGAGGAGGCCACCAATCTGTCATCAGAAAGGAGGGAGACGGGGGAGAAGAGAGGTAATTGGGATTGAGTTTGCGCGGGATTTTCCCTCATGTAGCTGGAGAAATACCAAGCAGAGCCGTCCCCAGGTAAAGGAATTGGGACTTTTGCTTCCGTTGTTGGGGACCTGTGCCCGCCAGGTTGAATACCTGCCATGGCCATGGCATTTCATTCAAACCTCTTTTGTAACTCCAGGTCTGGTTTTGGATTAGGATAAGATTTAACTTCCCTTGTGTAAGCAATATCCTTTCCCATTGCTTCAGTCAACTTGCCGTGACTTACACACAACTCATAGCCGATTTCTTAATCAAATATCCTCCGAATGAGCAGGAATTTACTTATGAGGGCTTGTGGGATGCATGGAAGCTAGTCAGACAGTCTTGTGTTTTATAGAGATTGGAACATTAGAATAATTGTGCCAGTCGGCATGGTAGTTCTAAGAAAGAGGCAGTTTACAGAACTGTGTAAATCAGAAGTGTCCTTAAACTGTGGTTGGGGACACATGATATGGCAAAATGTCTACCAATAAACTGGAGCATTACAGCAAATTACTCCGTTTATACATGCAGGCAAAGCTTCGCCTCTTAGGCCGTGTTGGAGAGCCAATAAAGCTTGCAAATGGGATGGGAGTCACTATTTCTGCCTCTGTGCAGCTGTTTATCAGCAGCTTTTTAACACATTTTCTCATATTAATGAGGTGGCATGGCAGTTCCAGAATTAGAACAGCGGGATGTATCATTGTCTGCCTTATCCCAAGATATGCCGGCTGTCGGCATCGCTACCCGGGGACGAGCAACGAGAGCTGAGCGTTTCAGCGGGTGCAGCCTGGGCACGCTGTTCCATCTTCCCCCCAACTCCTTTTTATATTCATTTTCTGTCCGGTGATGTTGTCACTATAATTTGCATGTCTTACTGCCACTTGGTTCTTTTTTTGTTTAATAATACTTTGTACGTCAGTAAGGCTTCCTTCTAAGTTTCTTGCTGTGTTTCCATTTTCTAACAGAGCCTCTGGTATTTAACAGGCTTCTCTTCAATTATTGAATGAATGAAGGACAGTATGAATGAGTAGAGAGGGAGATGGATGAAATGATCCCTCAGAGACTGTCTTCCTCAGACACAGCCAGTGTGGCCTCGAGGGACAGAACAGGCATGTCACATGGCTTTCTCATAATCTGTGTAAACCGGTAATGCAGGATACGATGTGCCGATTGCCGGTAGAGATGGCAAGAATCATGTGGTCCAGAGGTCAGAAGTGCAGGCCTGCAGATGGTGCCAGAATGTAGTGAGGTTTTTACTATCTGCAGTAATAAGAGAGTAGGGACAGCACGTACCTTTTTTGTAGTGCTGAGCGCACTCTTTCAGAATTCTGAAATTGGGTTCCTTTATTTGAATGCCCCCTCTTTTAAAGAACTGGGGATAATATCAGACAATAGCTTGCTTTTTCTTTTCTCAAGTGACTTCACTTAGTAAAATAGCACATTCCTAAAATCCCATTGATTCCCGAACCTCCTTCTTTCGTTTTAGGAGTCAGGCGACTTTTCAGTGGTCTCTGAAGTCCCAAAGTCTGGGCCACTGAATTAACTTGTGTTTATCTTTCTGAAAAATGTCACTGAAATCACAGGTTGGCCCAAATTGAGTCACTGGACTGCTTAAATGGATTCGCTCGGTTCAGTAAATAAGATACTTCAAGGCTAACAAGTGCTTGTCTGTGTTGTTTGTGGACAGCAGGGAATCCAAGCTGGGTCATAGGCTTGTAATAATGCCTAGAACCTTCTTAAATTCAGGTCAGTCTCAGTACCAGAGTAGCCCAGATTCCCAATTTACTTTATGTAATGTGTTGTGCTCTGCTGAGCACATTGTCCCTGTCTGTCTTTAGGTAGGCCACGTATGTGTTCTCACTGTGTACTCCAGCGTGCTTCTCTGATCTATGAGTCCAAGCTGGTGTGAAATCTGGAAAGAAACAACCCTTCCCTATCCCTAAGTTCCCATGAGGCTCTGCATAGACACATCTTCTCTTCCTGCAGCTTTTGCTGTCATGGGGTACAATCCAGCATACTCGACTCTCACATTGTCTTCTAGGCCCTGTTTATCAGTCATGATCTAGTCTCTGATAAACAGGAGAGCTCCATCTGAATTCTGTTACTAATTGATAAACTTTGCTGCTCTCTTTTGCATAGTCCATTGGTCTATCCTGGTCCTGCATATGTTGGAAGGTTCCAAGATTCAGTTGGTCCACCCAGTTTTCAACCTTGGCTCTGTAACTGATGGATGACACGTTTATGAGTGGCTGCTGCATCTTGCAGCACCTGGACCCCTGTTGCTAGAAGAGAATAACAGTATTGACCTGCATTGACGAGACAGTGTCACATGCATTAGCTGTCTAATGATACTAACGCTCTTTGAGAAAATAAATGTGAAACATTATCATTATGGTTAATGCCAGTCTTTGCTTTAATGTTATTTTTCTTCCTCCAAGAAGAGAGGCAGAAAGATTATTTAAAGAAGTAGTGAATAGAGGGCTGCGGTTTATTCTTAATTCATGACTGGCTTTGATCAGACCAGCGTAAGCAGCGGGGATGCGGTCTTAGAGTCCTGAAGGTAATTATTTTGACTTGAGGGCATGAAGTTTTCTCTTTCTCCTCCTCCCATTGGAAGAGGAAAAAAAAAAAAGAAAGAAAGAGAGTTAATTCTTTTTAAAAAAATAAGATGATTTCTGGATGTCAGGTCTGAAAATAGTATTTCCTAAAGCAGCTGTTACAAAAGACGACATGCGGAGTGGAATGGTGCAGCCTGGCCTTGTCTCCTTGTGCTGTGCAGCGGGAGAAAGCAGAAGTTCCTATTGGGGTTGGGGCTGGAACAACTTCTTAAATTATTTGCTAATTTCATAAGTGCGTGCACTGGCTTTTAAAAAGCAACCCCCCCTCCCCGGCTCCCCTGCTTTGCTTGTTGGAATCTTCAGAGTAAAGGCAGGGCTGCTGTTTGTGCTAGGCATTGTGGGAACAAGTGTTCATAAACTTTGTAACTTAAAAATCACACACCTATTATCCTATAGTTCCAGTCTTGGGGAGCTGAAATGAAGGTATCTGTGGGGAGGGTCTTGCTAAAGGCCCCAGGAGAGAGTTTGTTCTGTGCCTTACCCACCGTCAGTGGCTGTGGTGACCTCACTCCGGTCTGCGCTTTGTCACGCTGTTGTCTTCTCTATCAAATCTCCCTTCATTTCACCCCCCAAAAGGATTTTTTTTATTATGTACATACATCCGGCTAGTTCAAGACAGTCTAAATTTATTTTGGTTAATTCATGAATTGACTAATTCCTTATTTGAGTCATGGTTTCATGTGGCCAAACCTGGACTCAGCCTCACTATGAAGCTCAGGATTACCTTGAGCATCTAATTTTTCTGCTTCTACCACCCAAGAACCGAGATGACAGACCTGTGTAAGGTTTTATGTGGTACTGAGCACAAACCCAGGGCTTTGTGCATTCTAGGCAAGCTTTCTACCAATTACATCCAAGCATACTGTTATTAATTTAAAAATAGTTATAAATTCATGTTTGCCATCTAAGATCACATTTGTTGGTTCCAAGGAATTACGAGTTGTACATTTTAGGATTAAAAGACATTGTTATTTGTTTGTTTGATCATTTATTTATTTTGAACCAGGTGTCACTGTGTAACCCTGGTTGGCCAGAAATTGGCTATATAGACCAGGTTGGCCTTGAACTCACAGAGATCAACTCTACCTGCTTCTGCCTCCTGAATTAGAGGCATGTGCCACCATGCCAAGTTTATTACTTTTAATTATTTGTATACGTGCGTGTCTGTCCACACAGGCAGGAGACATTAGGTCTCTGTGGATCCCTGTGGAGTTAGAGTTATAGGAGATTGTGGACTACCTGATATGGCTGTTGGGAACTGAACCTTGTTCTTCTGGAAGAAGAGTCCGTGCTCTTAACAGAGGGCCCATTTGTCTAGCTGCACCTTTCAGGACTTTTACTCAGGCTCTCATAATAAACAACAATACTTCTTCCCTACCTTCCCTTAAAAAAAAAAAAAGCAAGCAAACAAACTTCATTTTGTTTAGGTACTCAAGGCTCTGGTTCTATTCTTCTTGCCAGGCACTGGCTAGAAGTCGGTGTGGGATCCATCTCTGCCAATGGTACATAGGAGAAATCTGTTCTGTGATCTCTGTGAAGTTACCTCTACGTGTGAATTGGAAAAAAGGCAAAGAAACCTGGCCCTTGATATCATTGTTGGAGTATTGAATGAACCATCCCTGAGCCTTTGTGTCTATGGTTCTCATGAGCATGGAATCCCATTAAAGCTCTGGCCCCTTCAAGCTAGAGCTTCTGTGAGTTGAAGGTATGAGACATCACCTGTCACGCCAAACTTATGCTTTTTGTGTTTTTCCAGGATCTGACCTTGTTCCGGACCCTATCAGTGGTGTCTTGGACCAGTATAAACACATCCTTGGTGGGGATTGCTGACTCAAGAAACTCACCTACTTGATCTAGACAATGAAAAAAAAAAAGCATAGTGTGAACTCCATCCTTGTGACTTCTTCAACCATTAGGAGGCATCTGTGAATAAAACAGACCAAGTCTTCACTTATAAGTCACAGAGCATATAGTCTGGTGGAAGGAGGTTGGTTTGTAATCAAGCAAAGAAATAAGGCATAATCAATCAGAAAATACAAAAAGAAAAGGCATGGAGTTGCTATTCTTTAGAACTCTCTCTCTCCTCTCTTTCTCTCAATCTGAGGAAGCCAGACATAGACGTGGTGACCAGGAGATGAGTAGAGACCTCACTAGAGTGACAGGGCAAGCCATGCAAGCACATATGGAGAGAAACCAGGCCAAGAAAAATGCAAGTGTAAACTGTCTGGAGGTAGAATGTTCTTGGTGTGTGAGTGACAGCACAGAGGCCAGCATGCTGGTGGTGATGCAGGGGGAGCAGGCAGCAGAGGAGAACTCAGAGCTCAGGTGAAGGGAAGAAATTTGGCCTTTATTTCCAGTAAGAGGGAAACTATTTAGAGGTGTTAAGCACAGGAGTGTCTATGAGTGATTTAGCTTACAATTTTCAAGGTCACTCTGACTCCTGGGTGGGCTGTACGTGGAGATAAGGGTTTGTTGATAATCCAGCATATACAAGATCATGGAGGTAGCCATGGAAATAAGTGCTAAGTGGTCAGATTCTGGGTGAATTTTCATTTTACAGCTTTTAGAATTTGCTTATGATTGTGAAATGTGGAGAGCATGAAAGAAGTCAAACTTGACTGACAGGTTACGGGCTCAGGCAACAAAAAGTAGGAAAGAGGCAGGTGTGGTAAGAAAAATCAAGACATATTAGTTTTGGTTTGGAAATATTAGGCTTGGGATGTGTGTGTGTGTGTGTGTGTGTGATTATGACAAGTAGAGGGATGGGAAATAGATACAGTTGGGTTTCCTAGCCTAGAGTTCCAGGAGGAAACAAGGGAGAGCCTTTAGAAGTAAATGCTCGTAACCCGCGTGTCAACTTGTACTGGTTGGTTTTGTGTCATCCTGATGTAAGCTATAGTTATCAAAGGGGAAGGAGCCTCAGTTGAGGAAATGTCTCCATGAGATCCAGCCGTAGGGTACTTTCTTAATTAGTTATCAATGGGAGAAGGCACAACCCATTGTGGGCCAGGCTATCCCTGGGCTAGTGGTCATGGGTTCAGTAAGAAAGCCAGCTGAGCAAGCCATGGGGAGCAAGTCAGTAAGCAGCACCCTTCCCTGCCCTCTGCATCAGCTCCTGCCTCCAGGTTCCAGCCCTGGCTGAGTGCCTGTCCTGATTTCCTCCAATGATGGACTGTGGTCTGGAAGTGTAAGCCCAATAAACCCTTTCCTCCCCAACTTGCTTTTTGGTCATGGCGTTGTGTCACAGCGGTAGAAACCCTAACTAGGACACCACTAATGAGTTAAAAGAAGCCTAAGCCATTTAGTGTAGGAAAGGTTTTCTGCAGGCTGCTTTCAGCCTCACCTCTCACCAGGCCTTTTTCACACTCACACTATAATCACATCATTTTCCTCATCTTTGCTTGTGTTGTTCCTTTGGCCTGGGATGTGTTTCCTTCCTGTGCTGTCAGAGTTCTGCGACTCCTTCAAGGCCTGCCAACCCTTTTCTGATTTAAAAAAATATTTTAGCATACGAAGTAATGGGCTTTATTACATTTTCACATATATGTACATATATCTTACTTTGTTTTTATTATTTTCTCTCCTTTCACCTTTTCTGATTTTGTTGTTGATGTTGAAAGCTTTCATGAGCTCTGTGTCTCAGGAGCACAGCCTGCCTTCTACCTGACTCCTGTGCATGCCCACCTCTCCCAGACTGCAAGTTATTTGCAGCAAGGATAGCATCATAGTTCATTGGTCCTCATGTCCCTAGGATGGACATAGACATGACCAGGATGCTTTAAACTAGATTCTCACTCAGCCACAGTTTACACTCATTGTTTGAAAGCAGCAATACATGCGGGCAAGGTCAGATGAGAACAGACTTCTTCTTACCACAGGGTACTGGACACCTTCTCCCCATGTATCCCATAGTCCAAGTGAGTTGGTTTCACTATGCATGAGCCACTTATCTCCATGTTCCAAGGTGCTCAAAGATTAGATTGAAATCCAGCTTCTTTGGCCCCTTTCTCTGTAGTCTACATCTGGTTACTGATCTCTTTGGTGGTGAGAAGTTTGAAGGTAGCTGAATCAAACAGTGAGCCCGTCTAAGGGAACATCGGACAGCAGACGGCTCATGTCCTTCTTCTTAGACTTTGAATATAGGGCTCAGCAGGAAGCCCAAAGCTCAATTTATCATGCTAGCCAGATATAAGGGACGTAATCTGGAAATGAAAGCAGGCAAGGTGATCAAAGCAAGAAGAGAGCTACTCAAGAGGGCATGGAGATTTAGCTCCTCTTTCGTTGAACAGAACCTCAGCACAGTGGCCCAGGTGTTTCTCAAATCATGTTCCATATTAGGTACCTCCTCCTTCGAGTGAACTGCAATGAGTCCTGATTCCCTCCTCCAGATGGCACCTGCTTCCCCACCCACTCCTAATTTTCACCTAGCAGGTGCCGAATCACCTCTCATTTGCTTATGTGAACTGTATAATTCTTTGGAATCCACATAACTCCCCAAAGTAAAGATTGAGGGGTTGTTCTGCATCAATGGCAACAATAGAGAACAAAACAAAACAAAAACACCGAAAAGAAAACCAAATCAACCAACCCAACAAAAACCCAGGGGTTGTGTATTAGCCTGGGGGCTCCAGAGTCATGTGCTCTTGGCTGAGCTAACCTCCTAGGGCCTGTTTCTTCATCCATAATATAGAAGTGATAATATTGCTTACCTTAAAGAATTTTCTTTTTGTCTTGATAAATAAGTTAGTTCTTGCAAATGCCCCAAATAGTGCTGGGTGAATAGAGATTGTTGGATAAATTCTAGCTACCTTGCAAAAGCGAGAGGGCTGTGGGATGGCAGGGGGAAGCCGTGCCAGAGGATATCTCTAGGACTCTGTAGCCAAGAAAGTCTGAAATTCCCAAGGAAGAAATGTATAGCTTTGATAATATTCTTAGTGTCTTTTGTCTGAATATTTCTTCCTGCTTTGCAGTCTGTTCCCTGGCAGCGTAGATGACCCTTGGCACCAAGAGAGGAAGTCTTGCTGGAGTTGGCTGTGGAGCTTTGCTGTTTAGGCAGCTGCTTTTTGGCGTGATTCCCAAGAGAAATATGGGATCTGGCTTCATCCATCAGGCTCAGAAGTCACCTGGCTTGTGTGAACTTCCATGGTTCTGGGATGCACAGCTGGAATTTCTGGCGTGTGCTGTGCTAAGCAGGTGGCTTGGGAACCAAAGGGCATAGCAGTTGGCAACACTGGTTGGTGGAAGGTTACCAGGCCTAAGAACATTCTCATCAGTTCCAAGTGGGTTGTCTTTCCAGGTGAGTAAGAAAGCTCTTTCTCAGCACCTTGGAGGCAGGATTTTGTTTTTCTAACTCCCCTGGCTCGCTCTCGATTTTCAGTTTTTTGTTTTGGCAGCCAAGGGTCATTGCAGTGTAGATTTTTGCTCTTTTCTCAACTCCTTTTTTAAAATTACAATTTATTAATTTTGTATCCCAGCTCTAGCCCCCTCCCTCAACCCCTTCCAATTCTACCCTCTCTCCCTCTTTTTCTCCCATGCTCGTCCCAAAGTCCACTGATAGGGAAGGTCCTCCTCTCCTTCTCTCTGACCCTAACATATGAGGTCTCATCAGGACTGTCTGCATTGTCTTCCTCTGTGGCCTGATAAGGCTGTCCCCTCCCTCAGGGGGAGGTCATCAAAGAGCCAGCCACTGAGTTCATGTCAGAGACAGCCCCTGCACCCCTTACTAGAGAACCCACTTGGACACTGAGCTGCCATGGGCTACATCTGTGCAGGTGTTCTAGGATATCTCTATTAATGGTCCTTTGTTGGAGTATCAGTTTCAGAAAAGACCCCTGGGCCCAGATTTCTTGGTTCTGTTGCTCTCCTCGTGGAGCTCCTCTCCCCTCCAGGTCTTTCCATCTCCCCCTTCTTTCATAAGATTCCCTGCACTCTGCCCAAAGTTTGGCTTTGAGTCTCAGCATCTGCTTTAATACTCAGCTGAGTAGAGTCTTTCAGAGGCCTTCTGTGGTCTTTTCTCAACTTTTTTAGCCTGACCAGTTAGCATTATGATCTGAAAGTGCTGGATATCTTTCTGATGGTGTCTTTTAAACTTCAAATAGACATTTTAGCCATATCCCCTGCTCCACTCACTCCTTGGACATTTCAGCTATGCCCTCCACCCCCAACTCCTATAGGAACAATATCTAAGAAGGGATGGCACTTCATCCCAATAGGCATTTGGCACAGGCTGAAAGGCTCTTCAGTAAACAAAGATTTTTGGTTTAACACCTGCTTAATTCAATGTCTTCTTCCATATTCCAGTGTCAACAGCCCCTATCACTTTCTGAATTCCAAGAGGGAGAGTTGCTCTTGGAATTATAAGAAATATCTATGCCTGAAGCCTTCTCTTCTTTGAACCCTATTTGGTTGGATCAGCTATAATCTTCTATTTCCCATGATGGATTTTGCATAAGAATATTCATTCAACAAATATTTACTAAGTGTGTGTTGTGGGCAAGAATCAGTGCTAGATATTGAAGGGGAATTTGATAATATATCTCAAAGATGTATGAGCTCATGAAATACCATGATGAAGAGAGCTGGTTTCTGAAAGAGAACTCAATAGTAATTATTACAAGAGTGTATGCTGCTAAGAATTGATAAAGCCTGAAGGGTTTGAGAGGTAGGAGAGCTTCTTTGAAATAAATGGGGGTGAGAGCTGAGAGCTTCCTGGAAGAAGAGGCATTTTTGCTGATGCCTGAGGGATATATCTTGCAGCTTCTTGGGTACATTAGTTTTTGGAGACTCCAAACCAGCTGCTTTGGGCACTGTCTAAATGACACTCTCAGATGACTGCGTGTGGCCTTTGAGAGTAGGAGCCCTTGCATTGGTGTTTATTTCCACGAGGAAGCCTCTGCCTGGCTCTCCCTGGGGCAGGTGTCGTGGGCACCTGAGCTTGTTGTCACAGGTGTGTGGATTCCTGAATGGTACCCACTAGCACCTGGTGAGCTGGACCCGTGGCTTGGACTTTATTTCAATCAGCATCTCTTGCTGCGGTATACCAGGGTTGAATTGGACCAACATTCTGTGAAGGGTTTATGTAGGTGCTTGGCTTCTTGTTCCTTTGACACCAATGAGGTCATTGTGGCCTTAGGTGAATGATCTCCCTTCTGCATGTCAGTTTCTTCTTTGTAAAATGGGCAGGTTTGTTAGATGAGATCAAAGATGCCCGTCCGCTGATACCCGGAGTTGTCAGACACAGCATGGGCTTGGCATGCTCTGGGGGATGGACACAATGGACCAGCCTTGCTGGGGGTTTGTGCTGCTAGGGGCTGTGCGGCAGACACCCGTGTGGAAGTGAGGGTTCTGTGGGATCTGGATGGGCTCTGGCCCGCCTCCAGCTGGATCCTTCACCCAGGCAGATTCACTTTTTTTTTTTAAATTTTTTTATTTTTATCTCAATCACAGGTTAGGTACTTTGAATCCCAGGCGTAGCCCCCTCCCTCATTCCCTCCTACCCTCCCACTCCCTCCC
>CM053759.1:33165033-33230520 GCA_028658305.1 Pachyuromys duprasi | reverse complement strand
GGGGCATACACAGTGGGTTTGGGTTGGTGTGCATCCACTGTATGCAGGCCTGTCTGAAATGGTGCCTGAGGCCTTCTCTGTCTGGCCCGTGGACAGGCACCCGAACTGGGTTTTTTTTGCTGGCGGATGCGTGCAGCTTTCGCCCTCAGTGTGTGGTCTGGTCAAGATGGTCCTAGGATCCTCTCAGCCGTGGGTTGAGGCAGAACTCGGGTTTCTCCCAGACCTGCCAGTGGACTCACACACTGACTGAGTTTTTGCTGGCAGAAGCGTTCGGCGCGTGCCCCCGCAGTGTGCGGACTGGTCAAAACGGTCCCCCAATCCACTCAGTCTGGGGTGGTTCCGGTGATCGGTCTGAGTCTGCAGCACACCCGCGGGTTGAAGCAGAACCCAGGTGCAGTGTGAGCTTGCAGTGTGCAGTTCAGTGAAAACGGTGCCTGGCTCCTCCTTAGAGTGCCCGCGAGACTGTGTGATCCAGTCTATAATGGGGGGTGCGGGCGCCCAGCGCTGCTGCTCGTTCAGATCAGAGCTGTGCGCCGCTGGTCACCGGGAAAATTTTCCAGGTAATAACTGGGTGTCCCTAGGGTTTTCCCACTTGATTTTCTCACCATAGGAGTTCCACTCACCTGGCAATCACAAATGCTGGCGTTTTAGGTCCCAGAGTTCAGTCTCCTGGTCGCTGCATTGTTTCTGCTCTCCTACTCCTCAGACACAGTGTTCTCTCGTGGCAGCCATCTTGGATCCACAGATTCACTCTTATTTCACCTCTTTCCTAGTCTCTGGAGTCTCTCAACTTCACCTATCCTCTCCTCTTCAATTTCAGGAGGGAAAATATTGTGAATTGCCATTGTCTGGGGCTGTTTCCAGAGCCTGTTGAATTAGGCATAGAATGGCAACTCTGATTTGCTCTAGATTGCACATTCTCAATAGGAACAGAAATTGGTTTTGGGTTGTGTGTTCACCAGGCATGAACTCTCTTCCTCTCTCACACACATTCTCAAATTATATAAAGCATACACATTAGATATTATATGTAGTATTAAACTTTCATGGTGATTACAGAAGAACATGTCTAAGAGGACTGCTTTGCAGGACCCACAGTAGAGGTCACGATGAGAGCACTGCTCTAGGGACATACAAGATTTGCTGTTTGCCATGATGCTACCTTTCTCCTCTGCACAGGAGGAATGTGATTCTGATGCTGTAGAATGCACAAAGTCTCCTTCCTCCCCTAGAGTGCCATGCAAAGTATGTGTCCCGCCATAAAGCTAATGTTAGGGCTTGTTACCCATGGCACCCTTTAGGATGGACTTCATAACTGCCCACAGGATGTGGTGCCACCTGTGGTAAGGGGACAGTTGCCATGGGATGGGCCCAGAGTCCAGTTCCAGCTCTTCCATCCGCTGCGTGCTTTCAGGTAAGTTCCAAAATGTCTATGTGCCCTGAATTCTTCACTTGCAGAGCAGAGATAGTGACACCTACTTCATGATGTAAACATATATGTATGTATCTATATCTATCTATCTATCTATCTATCTATCTATCTATCTATCTATCTATCTATCTATGTAATAAGGACATAGAAGATATGCAGTCAGTGCAAATTCTCTTTATTGTGGCGTGAAGGTTTACTTCTCCTTCCCCTCCTACCCTCCTTTTTCCTCATGCATGGCCGGAAAGTGTCCCAATTGTTTGTAATAAGTCCTTGTGAGTTCCAGACACATCCATGATTAACAGGAGGCAGAACTTGAGCAGCATCGCCAAATCTTAAACTCCTTCTGCTGCCACACGGGGCCACACAAAGGGACTTTGAATGGTACTAGGTGATGCTTATTACCGTGTGATCTGAAGCCAGAGTTGCTTTCTTTTGTTTAATAATTTATGTCTTCTCTGAGAGCTCTGAGCTAGAGTTTAAAATTACAGAAAGGGGTGATTGATGTAAACGCCAACAAAGCTAACCTGCAGTAAAATCACCCCAACTTCCTCTGTGGGCTGCCACTCAGTCGTATCCAGAGACATGGGAGGGGGGCACGAGGGAGTGTGCTCTGGAGAGGAGAGGTGAGGTTCCTTTTTGAGATGTCAGAGCTCTGTCAAGCTGGCTCTGTGGGTGTCCTTAGCTCCTGCTGGCTGAGAAGCAGGGCCAGGTTCATGGAAATGAGTGCAGGAGAGTACCTGAGCTGTGCTTCAGCATATGCTACTGAACGCTAGTTTCCATTTCTTCTTTCATCAAGCATTTATTGAATAGCTATTATGTGCCAGGTTCTCTGCTGGGCGCTGTACATAGTCAGAAGGCCAGAGATCGCTGAAGTCACACTGTTCTCAGCATGGTGTGGAAAAAAAACATTAATAATCACTTGTAACTTTCCTCCCCCTCACTAGCCGTTCTCCCCAAACAGTAACAGGGCAACAGTGCCTTCCGGTACCTTCTGTCTTTTGTAGAACTTTGTAAGTTGGGAAGGTGAGGGAATAAGACTGGAATAATAGGCCAATAATGACCCTGACACATTGTAAATATATTGCAAAGGCTACAGCTGCTTCCCACATGACAGGTACAGGGCGAGGAGCTCACTTATATTGTCTCACTGCTGTGTAAGAGGGAAAAAGGTCAGCGACATGTGGGCAGAAACAGATCTTGGATATTGTTTCTGACCAGGTGGAAGTCCAGTTTCACTCTGCGAGCACACCCAAGATAATTAAGGACTGTTGTTTTGCTGCGTTTTGATCTTGTGGGCGAATCTATTTTATAAGGTGATCTTGACATGAAGGAAATGTACTTGCCTGGGTACAGTTAAAAAAAAAAGTCTCCACACTTCCTGCTTTCTCTGACTCGAAGACCCTTCCCTACAGCCTTGTGGCCACCCACTCAACCCTCCATGCTTTCTGCAGGTGTCCCTTCTCAGGTAAGTCTTTCTTCATCACTGTACAGTTTAACAGCTCCACTCCCTGTCTCTTATGCTAGCTCAACAATCAACTTTTTTATTTTATTATTTTATTTGTCTCCTTTCCCCCAGCATTCACAGAAGGTAATCTTCAGAAGGCCTTAGAGTTTTATTTTAGTGTCTTGTACTCTTAGCTTTTAGAACAGCACCTGTCTCAGGACACATGGCCATTGTTTGTTGAATGAATCAATAATCTAATGGTCTGAGAAAGAAAGGAATCTGTATTCCCCAAAGGTGACCACATACCCTACCAGATGTGTCTCAAAGTACTTTCATGGGCACTAACTCTCAATTTTCATAACAAAACAAAGTTTTACCTTCTGTTCATTTTGTAGCTGAGGAAATAGATACAGAGAAGCTACACATGTAGATAGTGCAGTGTGAGAAGTGTTCTGGGGAGTGTTGAAAGTATGACCAAACATAGTAGATCTGAAAAGGCAGATAGAGCAACAAGAGTCAAGGCGATCTTGAGACCCACAGCCTGTAAGAAACCCACAGATATTCTTTCCAAACAGTGTTCTTGGGGAACAAAGAAGGCCCCTGGCGAGAATACGTACATATAGCAAAGCTCTTGCTAGGGTGGGATTGGTAGAGAATAATACTTTCTGGGCATGCTCAGATTAAGGTGTCCATTTCTGAACATGCTCAGTTCAATGTCAAAGAGCACATAGTCAAAAAGGGTAGGTGGCTCACATGAATCCTTCTGGACTAAGCATTTGTTGTACTTAGAGCCAAGATTTCTTTAGCTTGCCTAAAACAATGAGTCAATATGATCCAGCTGGTTTCTTGTGCCTTTTGGAAGGTGCTTTAACTATCTTCTAAAGGGACAAACTCTTTTTATTCTGTGAAGTAGGGGGGGTTGTTACTAAAAGTGCTTGTCTAACTTAGAGGCTGATAAAAGGGGCTTACAGTTTAGCTGGTCACTTCATAATGAGAGGGGCCAGAGGATGGTGGCGGTTTGATGGGTGCTCTCTACTTCCACCATTATGGACTGGCTTCTTTGGTTGTTTCTCTCCCACGTTTAATTTCCCCTCCCTTCTGCCCACTGACCAACTCTGGATGGGCTCTGTTCTGAGCCCAGCCCTTATGATCTACATGACTTGCTATTTTTTTAAGCATTCGTAGTAGACACAAAATTACTGTCTATATTTTGAGATTATAGTGTAATGTCTTAATACAGGCATACAGTGTGTAATGATCAAATGTAATGATTAGTGTAATTAGCATTTCCATCACCTCAAATGTTTATCCTTAGGAACACTAAAAATCCTCTTTTCTGGCTATTTTGGAATATACAGTAAAGTGTTAATGGAATTCTGCTACTGCGCTGTGGTCAGGAGAACCTCTTTCCTATCTACCTGAACTTTGCTAACTACTATCTATTTGATAACAATTATATTTTCTCTCCTTAATCTCTTCTCTCTCTTGGCCTTCCTAACTGCTGACCTCTGATGCTTTTCTTTTATGTGATCAGTATGTTTAGTTTCTACACACCACTGAGATCAGGCAGCACTCAACTTTACGAGCATGGCTTATTTCTTTTAACATAATGTCACCTAGTGCCATCTATCATCCCTGCAGCCACATAGGACAGGATTTTTTTTTTTTTATGACTGAGTAGTATTCCATTGAGCATCCTCACTACATTTTCATTATCTCCATCTGTTGATAGACATTCTATAACTTGACTATTGTCAATATTGCTTCAATTAACATGGAAGTATAGATATTTTGTTGACAGACTCAGTTCATTTCCTTTGGATAGATTCCCGGTAGTGGGATTTCTGGATCATATGGTAGTCCTATTTTTAGTTGTTTGAGGAAACTCCATGCTGCCTTCCATAATGGCTATACTAATTTGCATCCCCCACCACTAGTGTGCCAGAGTTTCTCTTTCCCTGCATCCCTGTCAGCATTTGTTATTTTTTTTTGTCATCTTGATGACAGCCACCCTAACTAGAGTCCCTGCTATTTTGTTCCCAAATCTGAAGACCCCTTCTGTGTTCTGCAGGCCAGCAGGGTGGCTCAGTTCAGATTCCCCAATTCCCAGCACTGTAGTCACAAAGCTGTGTTCTCAGACACAGCTTCCGTGTCCTGCTGTCCCTCTGTGAGAGGGAAGACACTGTGAACAGTCTCGTATCCCACCGCTGCTCTCTTTGCAGAGGGCTACAAATGTCTGCATCTGATGGAAAAGGATCTTTTGTGCATCTTCATAAAGAAAAAGTTTACTGCCTACAACTGCTTCACCTTGTCTGCTCCCCTTTCAGCTCCTCTGAGTCTGGGAGTGACCATCCTTTTTTTTTGTTTCAAAACCCTAGGAGGTCACTTGTCTTCCTCACCTAATGATGTGTTACAGAAAACAAGCTTCCTTTACTTGCAAAAGTGTGACAGGAACATGAATATTAATAACTCCCATGGGTTCTCCGCAAACATCCATCACCACAGCTTGGAAGGCTTGTTCTGACTTGCTTGGCATGGGGGTAACTGCTTAGCAGAACAATAATACAGCATTCATGAAGCCAGCTTAGGCGGAACTCTGCCTGGGGCTTTGAACTTCAGTGTACCTGCAGGGCCGAGGTAGGAATGTGCTTTCCTCTGCCCGGGTTCTATGGGAAGATGCTTAACTTTCAGATATAGACAGCAGCTGGCCTGGGAGATGTGCAAGGGCTAGGCCACAAAAGGAGAAGCCGTGGTCCCAAATCAGCAGGAAGGCCAGAAGTACAGAATCTGGAGGGAATACTTTAGGGCAAAGGGCATGAGGACTATGCTGCCTTTGCCTTTTGGTCTGAGTCTCTACTGACGTCTGCCGAAACACTCTTTATTTTCTCCTAGCAGTCTCCCGTCCAATGGCATTTACTGCTTGCTCGTCTCAGGATCTCGCAGTGTTGACCCAGGCTGTGACGGATGTTGGAGCCTCATAGGATTCTCAGCAGAGCTATTAAAAATGGTTTTTCTTCCTGTATGTTGGTGTGTGTCTGTATAGGTGTGCTCCAGGAAGAATCAGATACCCTGGAAGGGGGTGTTATAGGTGGTGTGAGCCATTTAACATGGGTGCTGTGATCTGGATGCTGGTCCTCTGGAAAAGAAGCCAGTGCTTATAGCTACCAAGTACTCCCTCCAGCCCCTGGCAAGTCTGTTTGAGCAGGTTGATGCTCCTGAGTCTGAAGAACATTGCTCGCAGTGCTGTAGAATAGAGCAAATACCTAGTATGGAGAACTCTATCTTGGTCTATTTTGCTCCACAACACCTCTGTGGTCTTCTGGGAACTGAGCTTCGATTCGATTTTCATTCAAGGACACAACAGTCTGGAAAAGTCATGGTTGTCTACTTCGGCAGACAACAGACCATGTGTGTTCTTTTTCTTTAAGATTAAAAAAAATCCATACTTGTAGCTCACAGGAAAATAAAACAAACAAACAAACAAACAAAAAACCTTTTGGATTTTTTTTTTCTGGAGAAAAAATGGTCAGTTAGGCATTGCAATGTGATCGAGGTAGTATTTCTGTGGCTATATTTTAGGTCGTTCATGAAAGCTACAGTGGTAATGAAAATGCTCATTTTCTTGGGCAGCAGCATGCAAAGTTCCTCTGCCATGCAATTAGGAGCGGTGGAGAAATCTTTGCCATTTGTTCTAGCTGTCAGCTTCTCTTGTAGCTGGAATTCCAAAGTCTTGCAGGCAATCAGGCCATGCAGATTAAGCCGCTGAAATCTTCATGGGTTTCTACATAGAAGACTTCATTGCAGGGGCCATTTCCTCCCACCAGCAGAGGCTAATGGAAGATGCTCCAGAAAGCTCCCAGCCAGTTCTGCACGGTGAGCCTTGGCATTCGAAGTTGCTAGCTATGTGATTCTTCTCCCTTTAAGCTTCAGTTTTCCCATCTGTAAAATGAAAATTAAAAACAATAATTCATCTTTCTACCATAAAGAGTCATCCTGGGGATGTTATGAAGCCCTTTATGAGAACTACTTTTAAAGACTTTATGTGCATGGGTGAGAGTTGGTGTTTTATTTGAACATTGTATAGTGATAGTCAAACTTTTTCTAAGGGCATCCAAAATATTCTTTGAAAAATATTCTCTGTAAATATCCTCTTAAGTTCTTGGTTATATAGCATGTGCCTCAGAAAAAGCATCAGTGCACTTTCTAGTCAAAATGGAAAAAAAAAACGATTGATGTACTGATTATAAAAGATAAATTTGGCTGTCTATTAAACAGCCTATATTCCCACCATCCCTTTCTCCTTTATGAAAGAGCTGTGATTGTTTTTACCCCCTTCAGGGTCAGTCCTGACTATGTCTTTCAGAAGAACAAAGCTTTAAATAAGTCCAAGCCAGTGGCTCTCCACTTCTAATGCTCCTAACAGAGTCATCTTAAGCCACCAGCAGATGGATCCTACTCCTGAAGTTTCTGATATAATAGACACGGGTTAGAGAATACCTATTTCTAATTGTGTAAGGGATGCTGTTGATTTGAGGACTACTCTTTGGGCATCACTGCTCTAAGGCAATCATGCCTACTCCCTTCTCTTTGTCAGTTAGATACAGATACATACCGAGGGCTTTTGGGAAAGGTTTTCTCATGTTTTAAAAGAGAAATGGGATGGTAGTGGGGTAGCTGGAGAGGTAGCTCAGCGGTTAGGAGTACATTTCCGGTTTTTAATTTTTCTCAGCACCCACATCTGGCAGCTCACGACAGACTCTAATTCTAGCTCCATACAATTTGATGTCTTCTTCTGGATTCTGTGGGTATTAGAACTCATGTACACATACCCTAGATATACACAGACACACACACAGACACACAGACACACACACACACACACACACACACACACGAGTATTTAAAATAAAATAAGTCTTAAAAGAAAGAGAGATTCAGGGAAATGGTAATCCCATCACTCTCTTACTGCCTCTGGGCATCCAGTCAGGATGGGATACTAGAACTGCTGCAGATACTTTGAGATAAGGAGAGAGCAACCTTAAGGGTAAAGAGAATGTCAGACAAAAAGAGGCAATTATTGAGTTATTTAATTAACTGTGGAGCTGTCCGCCTGTTATCTATTGGGGCGGTTGTTGAGAGTTGGTCTGATGCTTGTATTTTGATGCTAATTACTGGCCCTCAAGATCTGGTTACTGCCTGGATACACCTATCCTTGTTGTGTAAACCTGCCTAAGACATAGTATGTGATTGGTTGATTAAAAGGCCTAAAACCTGGGCAGGGCAGAATGGGGTAGGCGTGGTTAAGGTTCCCAGGCTTTGGGAACAGGAGAATCATGGGAAGACATGGACAGTTGGGAGGAAAAAAGGAAAGAGGATACCACAATGGGTTATCATGGAGAAGGAACCATGTGGGCTAGTTATAAGATTATGGATGGAAGGGAGCCCAGATGAGGATGGTTAAGACAAAGGGCATTGGATGGGGGCTGGGAGGTAGATGGTGAAGTTATTTTTTTTTTTTTGATGGTGAAGTTATTGAGACAGCGTAGGTGAAGCATCTGCCCAGCCCAAGGTAAATAAGGCAATTATAAAATTTAACAGATGTCTGTGTCTTATTAATTATAATAAAGGGTTAAATAATATTGCCTTGATAATCACAGGACAAATAATAACACCAATTTTATGTACAACAGCAGTTGGTTGAGTTTTTGGTCCTTTTCAGGCAAAGGGAACTTAAAGGAAAAAGTAAAAATGCCCAAGTATCTTTTCCTTCCTGAGAACTTGGAGGTTGATTATGTGTTAAATCATGAGCCTGAGCTGAGAATATCAAGAGAAGGACCGTGAAAAAGGGGACATTTATGAGAGCTGGAGGTGGTGTGAAGTTGAAGTACTTGATAGTCTACTGCTTGACAATGACAAAGCCATTCTCACTTAAAGACATAATGAGGCTGAAGTGGTCTTACTTAGAGGCATGCATGTCATGAAGGGCACATATGTCACTATGTGACTTCATAATAATTACTAAGAATTTGCTTTTCCTCTAGCTCTATGATTTGTTGCAAGTGTGTGCGTGTGTGCGTGTGTGTGTGTGTTTTCCCACCACACGAGGGTCTGATCTGTGACTTCTGCTGTCTATGATTTTCTTCCTTTCAAATTCCTGAATATCTTCAGTGGGTTACTCCCTAACAACCCTTCTTGAAAGCATCCCTTTACTGTGGTTTGGAGTCTACTACTTTCCCTGCTCCTGGGTCCTAAAGGGCTCTGTTTCTGGCATTGAAGATGTAATGATGGAAAGTCATGGGCCTCAATGGCAAGATGTTTACAGTGAGTTTTCAGAACTGTCCAACCGAAGTACAGCACAAGCCACCGATGCAGGCTGCATGAATACATTAAAAATTCTCCGGCAATTAATTTTAAAATAGAGGAATGAAACAGTGATGCTAACTTTAATACTATGTTTCAATAATTTAAATATGAAAATATTTCAAACAGTTGTAGTAATATATTTTACCCATTCCAGGGCTGCAGAGTGTATAGTCAAAGTTGTATACAATCAAAGTTGTGTACGCTTAAAGTACTGGAAATTTATCAGGACCATCACATATTTCCTGGGCAGAAAAAAATATGGTGAGATATATACATCCTACTCTTTAGAGAGCCATACACTGAAGAACTTAGTGTAAAGACTGCTTGTAGCTTTTCTGATTATGGAACAGGAATATGGCTTTATTTAAAACTATGTCTATGTGACTTTTGCATTATTTTCCTGCAAAATGCTATCAAGAGGTTATACTCTTTTATCCCCTGGAGGCAAAGGTCAACATACCCCGTTGGGAAGATTATTAGGAGAAAGAACTTCAATGTAGCTCTGAGGATTCAGATATTGATCACTGAAGCTTTCATGTGGTTAAAACAAACAACGGAGCGTCGCCCTTTGCCTCCTCCAAAACACTCTGATTTTTCCTTTTTTGAAAGATGAAAACTAAAGGGGTTTCAGGTTAAAGAGAAGGCGATCACGTACTAATCAGAGCTTTAGAGCAGTCTAAACTGACCTTGCTGCAGCACGCTGCGGTCTGTAATCCCTAATTTGAAGGCTTCACAGCATCTCATTAGTTTGGAGTTTCAGTACGGATAATTCTGTATTGAGTGAGTAATTAAATGTGACATAGAAGCAGGCAAATGGATTAGTGACATACCCAGGGGTCTCCGTGTGGGGGCCTTTCCTGTCTCTGCCCATGAGAAAAGTAGGTGAGAGGTTTAGCAGAGCTTCTAAAAGGCCGGATGCTGGTCCAAAGCCAGGCAAGTTGCCACAGATTATCTGTGTTTATGACAGTGTGCCAGTAATGTGGAGATAGGGGAGGGCTATCAAGGGACCCTATGGAGGCTGGACCCATCTTGAAAAGAATTGGTTTGCGTCTGTGGTGCCATTAATCCTTCCTGCCAATGCTGAGACTCTTGGGTCTCGGGACCCAGTTGCTTCTTCTATCTCTGATGAGAGGAAGGCAGTCTGACTCATGTCAGGGTGTGCATCGCTGCCTATTATTTCAGAGCCTTCTGAAACCTGATTATACCTTTGTCTGCGATGAAGGAAGACAAAAAGAGTTTTATTTTTTTTCCTGTTTTTGCAGTGTCAACAAGACACTTGTTTCTGGATGGGGGACTCACGGAATTTACTGTTTGCAGAAAGGCTCCTGTTCAGATTTCCACACACCTGGAAATCTGTGATTTGTTTTTAAAGTCTACCAGGGAGAGAATTAAAATAATTTTGGAAACAAATTTAGCTTCTTGTCAGCTCTCAGTCAGTCTCTCTCTCTCTTTTTTTTTCTTCTTTTCTTTGTTTTTGAGACTGGGGTTCTTTGTGTAGCCCTGGCCATCCTGGAACTCACTCTGTAGAACTGGCTGGGCCTTGAACTCACAGAGACCCACCTGCCTCTGCCTTCCCAGTGCTGGCAATCAAGGCACGTACCACCACTGCTAGGTGTAAGTCAACATTTGTTGAGCCTGGACTGTGCATGAGGAATTAGGAACCCAGAGGTTGAAGGAAAGAAGGCATATTTTTTTTTTTTTCCCTTCAGGAGATTGGGGAAGGACAGCAACTGACAAGTGTTATCAAGGCAGAGGGAGGAGGAAGCTGAGCTGGGTAGAAGGAGAATGAGAGTGTGGTTGGGGAAATCAAATTGGTCTTTTCAAGTTAGATGGAAGGGAAATCTGGAGCCAGGAAATCCTGCACCATGCTTTTACTTTTTCTATAACTGAACAGTTTCCGCACAAGGTGAGGCATCACAGCTAAAGAAATATAGCAGGTGTTGTCCTTGTGTCTAGACTATACAAACTCACTGTAGACAAATGTGAAATTTATTCTTTCCTAAAGATGTGGCTCACAAGCTCACTCATCACTCATTAAACAAATATTTGTTGAGCACCTGCTATATAATGATAGGGATATGATGGGGAGAAAGACAGATATAGTCTTGTTTTTTTTATATTAAAGTTTATGGTCTAGAAGGATAGGAGATAACAGGTAAGGTACTTATGAATGTGGTAAAAGGGAACTAGGGGACACTAAGTTGTGTATTGCTGGATGTGCAGCCTGCTGTCGGGGAGAAGATCCATCCCTTCAGAAGTGATGGTTAAGCCAATACTTCAATGTAGAACTAGATAGACTAGTTGGAGGTGCACGGAGGCTAGGGAAAAGAATATTCCCATTGGAAGGAAGAGACTGCAAAAGGGTCCCAAGTGGTAGGAACATCGTACTTTTGATAAATGTCTATGATGGCTGTAGGAGGGATAGAAATGAAACCCAAGGGGTCAAGGCTTTGATACACTGGATATTAACATATGGCTCCTGGACACAATATCAGACAAATCAAAGATAAACATTTTCCCCACTGCTAGGTGCAGGAGAGGAGGCCTTTTTCTTGTCCAGGTGCAGAGCAGGTATGCAGATGGAGGTGATATCTCAGTTCAGGATTCACAAATCCTTTCCTCTTGCCCTCTCTGCTCTAGCAGTCCCTGCGGTTTTAGAAACTTCTCCAAGCCTGTGGGCAACTGAAGGGCAGGAGTCCATCTGCTCTGTTTTTGTTTCTCCAGTTTCAGCACATTTCGTGACAGTCAGAGTGCTCAGTGAGTACATTGGTTATGTCGAGAGAGAGAGAGAGAGAGAGAGAGAGAGAGAGAGAGAGAGAGAGAGAGAGAGAGAGAGAGAGAGAGAGAGAGAGAGAGAGAGAGAGAGAGAGAGCTGTCGTTTACTTTTTCCTTGCAGTTGGCTGAGCCTTGAATATCTAAGAAGTCTCCAAATGGCAGTCTTCTAAAATGCCAGGGACTAAGCTGCTGACTTTGTTTCCCTGCCTAATATCCTAGCGACAACTGAGGCTAGAGACCTGCCTAGACATTTCTGTAGCTCAGTGTAAAAGTAAGGGCTGGCTGAATTAGAGAAAGCAGTGGTGGAGAGGGGAGGGCAGAAGGACAGAAAACATGGCCCTCGATCACACCCATTAAGCATTTTCAATGTTTTAGCGTGCTGGATTATCATTAGTATTTTGAAAATGTGAAAATCATGTTTCATTACTTCAAAGGAAGAGATGATTCTTATTATAAATACGACACTTAAATAATCTCATTTCTTTAAAAAAATTTGTTCTTTGTAGTTGCCAACAATTACTTCTCCTCTTTTCTAGTTGACAGATAGCTATTTTAATATTCATTACAGTTTTATGTTATGAAATCCACGAGGTGAAAAGTGATATTGCTTTAGGAGATGGAACAAAGTCCACAGCATTTAATTTGACATTCAAAAGCTTTTACTATTATGCTTTGAGATGGTTAACAGTGACTGTAAACCTGGAAGGATCTAGAGCAGTGATTCTCAACCTCCCTAATGCCGGGACCCTTTAATACAGTTTCTCAAGTTGTGGTGACCTCCAACCATAAGATTATTTCCTTGCTACATCGTAACTGTAATTTTGCTATTGTTACGAATCATAATGTAAATATCTGATCTGTAAGATATCTGACATATGTTATGACCCACAGGTTGAAGTGCTGATCTAGAGCCCCTGGCAAACCTTTGTCTGTGAGGAGAGGGATTGTCTCCATTAGATTTCTTGAGGTGGGGAGGGTCACCCTAAGTGTGGGTGATATCTTTTCCTGGCCTGAGTACTTTGCAACACTGGGGTGACTTACTTAGCCATGATGAGCCTCAGAAATCTCATTTACAAAGTGGAGATGATAAAACTATTTAATGGGATTTCTGTGAGTATCATTTGAGTGCTCTATGTAAAATACTTACATGGAACATTACCACATTTTCTGGAAAGAATAAATAATACCCAATATCTTTTCTTTGTTATAATAACCATTATAGTGTGGTTACTGTAGGACTAGTCATTGTTATTGTGAAAACTATTTTAAACCCCAAGTTTCTATTAAAACACTGTACAAATGTATTGCAAAGCAAACCTTGCAAGCAAAATTTGGATTCATTTTGCTATCAGTCTGCAGATAGCTTTCCCACCCCAGAATGATCTGACTTCCCTTCTAGTCCAGAACATTCGCAGGTGCCTATAGGGAAGGGAATTCCTGTGTGTGTGTCTCCTTTATACCTTGAGATTCTGCAGAAGTAGCTGAGCAGTCATTTTAGTGTGAGACCAGCAAGGAGGTCTAAAGGATTTGGTGACTGGTTCTAGAGCAGATGCTGCACTTAGCACTTATTCTTTCTAAGAATAGCCTCACAGTTATGACACGAACCGTGTGCTCAACACAAATGGGGGCTGAACTCCTGCTTAAACCTCTCAGGTGAAGACATTACAAGTGCATGGCACACAACCCACTGATTCCCCGGGTTGAGCACGGATCTTCTCTCTCATTCCATCCAACCTCATGTCCCATGCCACTAAGGCTGTCAAGACAACTGGCCCCCATGCCGTTAGGAAGAATTACCATGATTACTAATGGGTAGTTAGGGACAGTGTTCCAGTTTAAAGGCTTTCATGGGCTGTGAAAGCTAGTGAGTAAATAACCATTTGTCAGCCGGTCACTTAGAGGACTCTGCACTGAGTGACGTTCTAAGACTTCCAAGCACATATAATACACATATCATCATGGGGCATAAAAGTTTCATGTGAGTAGGCTGTAAAACTGAACAAGTGTTTACCTTAGTGATGGTTTTATTTACATGCCCTCCAGCAGACAGTTAAATATGCTGCAGACTGAGGCCGCTGCTGCTCACAGCTTCAAGTGCTGCCCTGCTAAGAGGCGACATACCAAGTTGATGGTATAATTTCAGGGGTCCAGGGAAAGCCTCTCTGACCTCCTCCAAAACTCATTTTGCCTGCTTGATGTTTAAAATTTTAACAAGAAACTAAAACGGTAGCTCTATAATTACAATTTGATTCGATAAATTTAGCATAGGAATCACACAGAAGACCGCTTAATGTACAAACAGCCATGCAGATAGCACCATGGACGGCTTTCTTATGGGTAGGCTCCTTTCTTCTCAAATGCTCCAATCAGTATTACTGCTGCCCCCAATTATGAAGAGGGACCTGTGGCTTAGAAAAGTTAAATGAGTTGTTAGAGGGCACTGTCTTGTTATGCAGGGGCTGGAATCCTGGGTTTCAGATGAATATCCTCATCTGTACTCTTTTCCACTTCAGCTGACTCTTATATTTGTCATAAAAACACCCGTTTGGAACAGGAATAAACATGACCTGCAGAGTGGGTTCATCACAGCACAGACCCTGGAATAACAGTTCTATAGTGTTTCCTGTCCAGTCCTGGCTGATATTTCTCACAGCTTCTGAGCACTAGTGAGTGCATATATGTGTTCTCTAAGCTTGTCAAGTTGACCTCATCTAAAGTTTGTATGTATTGCTGGGATTTCTTTCCACTACTCCTAGACTCCTGTTACTACAGGGAGATGCCAGAGGTTCATTATTTCTTGATTCACTGAGAACATTTTGTTGTTGCGGAGAGCCTACAATATACAATACAACACAACAAACACAATCCAGATGTTATCTGACTGAGATTCTCATTTATGCTTTCTCTGCAATGATGGATTGATTGAGAACCCTTTGAACCTGTGAAGCCAAAACCTTCCTCCCTCAAGTTGTTTCTGTTGGGCACTTTGGCTAGAACAACACAAAAATAACACACTGGGTTTGATCTGCCTTAGACAACAGTAACTCTGATAAAACATTAGTCTGCCACATACCTATAGAAAGTATATTTGGAGTAGTTTTGGAAAAAAATCCTTGAGGAAACCCAATTCTTTTATATGTTAATACAAAGAATGTATACTTACTGGTGTGATCTGCCTGATAAGAAACAAGAAAGCAGAGTCAGTTCTGTACAGTTCCTCCAACTGCTCTACCACAAGAGGTGTCTTAGCGACAGTGTTGCACGGAAGAGGATGGAGGTCAGGGTGGGTTATGTTGTAGACAGAACATGAGGATTTATTAATATTACCAAGATCCTGCTGGCTCTGACTCTAGATAAGTCAATGTGCCAGTGGCTTTTCTTAATGACAGCCCATGAGCCAAAGAAGAAATGACCTTCAGTGTCATTGTTTAATGACACTACCTCCACTAGCTACAGTCCTTTCATTTTACATATACAAGTGATACTTGAATGAGTTTTGTCTGAATTTCTAGTCTGTTTATTTGCCTGCTACCTTCATTTTGAAAATCACCTTTTCTGAATGACAACTCAATCATTTCAATAACATGCAGTCTTACGCCGTGGGAACCTATTCCCATATTCCTCCTTGTACTTGTGATTGTCAGCGGCTTGCCTCAATAGCCCGTGCATGTCAGAGTTATCTTTCTCTTCAGGCTCCTGAGCTGGCACGGCACTCTGAGATGGACACAGTTCTGACTTGAAGCTAAGACGCTCTCCTTTTCCCCTGTTCCTTCACATGACTCTCTTGTTTGTCACACTAGAGTTGTCAGCCCGTGGCCAATCTCCCATCACTTCAGTTGTGTTAAGGAACTATCGGCTGGTCAGCTTCATTTCTGAAGCTTTCTGAAATGCTGAGATATCCCCCTCACACTGTTTCTCGGGCTTTTGGAATCCTGCGGAGATAAATGAAGGTGAAATCAACATTTATATTTCGGCTTTGTTTTTTCAGGGCTCAGTAAAATGATGGACAGGATTGTATACTAGAGGAAGGAATGGCGAGACAGGCTACACACATTAGTTGATCCATAGAATCTGTGGGTACTGAACTGGAAAAAGAGACCCTTCTGATTGAAAATTTGAATCATTAAAAGCTTTGGAACCAGCAGCTTCTTTTAGAATTTCAATCTTCTCTGATTTGCTGGGAGTCAGTGCCATCATGGTCTGAGCCACAGGCCAAATTGTCAATCAAAATGAGCAGGGCTTGTTCATGGCCTGTGTTTTTTCAGGGATCACATTAAACAATTTATAGGGCTGCAGGAGCTCTTCCAGGGAACCAGCGTGGTCATCATGCCACAGTTTTCCCTGGTCTTTCATTGATTCAAAATTTGCATTTCTCATTATTTGCAAATGACCCTCTGGGCCCAAATTTTGTATTAAAATTTGTATTTTTACCCAAGCATGAATTAGAATTATGCTTGATGGCTGGGATGCCGGAATTTAGTGGTGGGATACATGGTTAGCAAATGAGTTGGATACCCTGCCCCAAGATCACTAGTGAAAATAATGTTCTCACTCACTCATATCTATATATCCATATACATATGGGAAAACTTGTGACACAGTGGCTATTTGTAAACTGGGGGATTCATAAAGGTCTCAGGAAGAATTTACTCATGAGCATCAGACTGTACTGTCAGTATTTCTTACTGTAATGAAATCCAATACCACAATGCCTTTCTTATCTGAGGGTGACTTATCTGGCCATTAACAAATGACTTATTCTGTAATCAGTATAGAGAGAAAAAGCATTGCCGTTAAACACACAATATAGATATCCCTGTGCTCACCCACATAAGACTCATGTGCTCAGCTCAAAGGCAAGCTCCCTGGGCCTTTGACAGAACATCCCCACTCTGTATTTTGGCTTTTCTTTCTTTGTTTGGACCTTGGCTGAAGCTGGACTCATCATCTCAGCACCACATGCACCTGTGTATTCATGGCCTTCCTCCTGTGTGAGCTTGTTCAGTGTTTTCTTGTCTTCTTCTCCATCTTGATTCCAGTTGAGTCCCTTGGTATATCTTAAAGATATGCACTAATGTGTTTAGAACAAGCTGTTTAAGTAAGTGAACAGCATTTAAATTTTTAGTTTTCTCCTTCGATGGAATTCACTTGGCACAGTTTTTCTAGGATTCATCTATGTGGGTGAATGTTTATCTAGGTAATTCCGTTGATTCATGGTCTAGAGTATGCACCCACCATGTTCTGCTCACCATCCTACTTACAGACAGCATTGTTGACTTAATCTACAAACCATGCTGGGAAGACCACTCTTTTTTTTGTGTTCCTCTATAGTCCAGAGTGAGTGTTTCTGGAATGTTAACTGTAGAATGGGATTGCAGGTAATAGGACCCATCTGCTCTACCTCACATGCTACTGTTACTTTCTAGAATGCTTTGAAATGCTCCATCTCCCTCTCCAGTGAGAATTACATTAGGTTTTTTGTTTCCATGTCCTCATCCATTTACTTTCCCAAACTGATCTAGATATATTTTGATGCTGTTGTAAGCATGTCTGGCTAATTGTGAGGTAGAAAATCTCCTTACTAGTCATTTGGATTTCTAGTCCAGTACTCATCTATTCATTGCCTTATCCATTTTGCTGTTGAGTTTCTTGACTTTCTCTTATTCTGTATATTTTAGACTTTCATTTAGTTCATACAAACAACCCCTACTACTACTATCATTTCTTGAGAAGAAAATCTTTTATATGTGGCAAAATTTTTTAATTTAGAATAATTTGGTGTTATAGAAAAGTTATAAAGCTACTACAGACTAATCTTCTCAGCTTCTCTAAGCTCACCTTAGTTACTAACATCCACCTAAGTTGGCATATTAGTCAAAAAGCGAGGCAGTTATGTTGTTTAACACTCTTAACTAGACCACAAACATTTAGATTTCTTCAGTGCTTACATGAATTTTCTTGAACTGTTCTAATACACTATTCAGGACATACTATATTGCATTAAGCTGCCACATCTCCTGTATCTCCTTTGATCTGAGACAGTTTATCAGCGTGTGTATGTGTTGTGTTTAATGATCTTTGGAGTTTTAGAATAGTGGTCTAACGTCTTGTAGAATTTCCTCTGATTTGAGTTTGAGGTTTTCTTACGGCCATGTTGGGCTTAGAAATTTTTTGAAACAAGACCCTAGAAGCAATGTGTTTCTCCCATGGGATAACACCAAAGGGTATGTAATATGAAGATAATTTATCTCTGGTGGTGTTGTTCTCATATTTATGATATATCTTAGGTTTTTATATAATGGAGTTTATTATTATTATTATTGTTATTATTATTTTGGTGTTTCAAGACAGAGAATCTCTGCATAGCCTTGGCTGTCCTGAAACTCACTATGTAGACCAGGCTGGCCTTGAACTCAGAGATCTGCCTGCTTCTGCATCCTGAGTGCTGAGATTAAAGGCGTATGCCACTACTGCCTGACCAAATGGAGTTAATTTTTATTCCTTTTATATGATCTATTTTTTAAAATACAAATCATTGGATTCAGCCTACAGTTAAGGAAAGATGAATCAAACTTTACTTTCCAGATATGTGTTGTTTGGAATTCTTTAAAGGAGAAGACAATTTTAACTTGTAATAAAAGGTGCCAATGTTTAATCTTATGGCTTGGGTCTCTTCTCTCATATTTTTCTGTACACATACCATCGTTCCTTAATCTTTAGTGTTTTTAACCTACTTGTATTTTTACCTTGGCATTATTTATGAAGTAAATAATAAACTCCATATAGTTTTTAGTTTTTAAATTTGTTTCTTAAACTGATTCACTTGTTGATTTATTGTGTCAGTTATGCTGGTTAGTCCTTGTCAACTTGACACAAACCTAAGCATATATGGAAAGGCAATATCTCAATTGAGAAACCTCCTCCATCAGGGGATGTCTGTGGGCATTTTAATCAATTTCTGATTCATGAGGGAGGGCCTGGATCACTGTGGGAAGTCCTGTCCTCAGGCGGGTGTGCATGGGTTGTAAAAGAAAGCTTGAGCATGCCAGTAAGCATCGTTCCTTCATGCTCTTTGCTTCAGTTCTACCTTCAGCTCCTGCTCTGGCTTCCTTAGATGATAAAGATAGAAGCAAGGGCTGAAGTAAAACCTCTCAGGCTCCAGTTGCTATTGGGCATGGTGTTTATCATAGCAACAGAAAGCCAGATAGGACATCAGTTATCTCACTTACTCAATTTCCAGTTTGGAACTCTTTCTGGATTTTATTCTGTTCTGTTGGCTTCTTAGAATGGTTGCCAAAGTGTAATGGAACTGTGGCATGGACTTCACACTGTGCCTTAAAAACTGTTAGAGAGAGTGCAGTGTGCTAAACATTGGCCGACCTCAAAAAATATGTCCATGTCAAAATCCTTGGCTTCTGTAAATGTTATCTTACATGGAAAAAGAGTCTTTCTAGATATGATGAAATAAAGGGTCTTTCTTGAGATGAAGTTATTTTGGATTAAGTGGGTGAGTCCTAACTGTAATGACAAATCCTAATGACAAGCACCTTTATAAGAGAGAAGAGGAAAAGACACGGACCATATAGAGGAGGCTGTGTGAAGACTGAGGCTGGAAATAGAAGGACATTGCCTCACGGGAAGGCTAAGAAACATTAGCAGTCTCCAGATACTGGGACAGTCAGGGCATGGATTCTCCCACAGTGCTTCAGAGGGACTGTGGTCTTGCCAACACCTTGAGTTTAGATTTAAGCTCAACAGCAAAGTCTGCAGAACTGTGAGGGAATGAGTTCCTGCTATTGTAGGCCATCTTGCTGAAGCAATTTGTTAGTTAGCATAGCCCTAAGTCTATTCTAGTAAACGACTCTTTCTGCTCCTTTTCAAAATTGTCTGTATTATTCATGGGTGTTTGTTTTTCTCTCCTTATTTTAGAGTTAGTTTGATAAGATGTTAAAAATTCTGCTAAAATTTGCTTGTAATTCCATTAAATTTATGTTAATTTGTTGGAAAGTTTTTCTATACAATGCTAAATCACCCACAAGCATTGGGTTTTTATCCATCAATTGTAATTGTAATTTATTGCTTAATGAGTTTTAAGATTTTCTTTATGAAATTAGCCTTCATTGTTTGTTATTTGAAAACATGACAGTTTTGATTTTCTCTTGCAGCCTTCTTTACCATTGGCCAAAACACTGAGAACTTGTAAAGTAGTTTTAGAAATAGTGAACATCTTTGCCTTTTTTTTTGTTTTGTTTTGTTATAAGGGAATTTGTTAAAATATTTCTTTTGAGTCTTTTCAGTTGGCCCTTTCATTGATGTAAGGCATTTTCTTTTCTTTCTTTTTTTTTAAATGTAATTAATTTATTTTTAAATCAATCACAGGTTAGGTACTTTGCATCCCAGGCATATCCCCCTCTCTCATTCTCTCCCACTCTCCCCATCCCTCCCTCATCTCCTCCTTGCCCCCTCCAAGTCCACTGACAGGGAGGACCTCCTCCCCTTCCATCCAACCCCAGATCATCTTGTCTCCTCAGGGCTGGCTGCAATATCCTCCCCTGGGATCTAGCCAGGCTGTTACTCCCTGGGGTGTGTGTGGGAGGGTCAAAGAGCCAGGTAAGGCATTTTCTTATTTCCGGTTTTCTGAGTTATTTTAAATTATAAATAGAACTGAGCATTACCAATTTGTAACACCTGTTAAGGTAATCAATATTTTCCTCTTTAATACATTGATATCTTTTTAATTTAAATTTTGATTTAGGGTTCTATTAGTGATCACCTTTTTTTTTTTTTTAAAGGAAAGCAAACTTCTTTATTGTACACAATACAGAATATAACGCAGCTCAGCAGGATGTACACAGCCCTGTGCAGGGAAGAGGATTTCAAATCAATTGGCAGGCTAAAGCCTTTATGCACTGTAGACTTTCCACACTCTGGAAAAGAAGCAAATAAATGAAACAACCCCCACACACCCGGAAGGAAACAGCTATCTGGGAGGTTCATGAATCCAATGGGAATGCAAAATGTTGCTGCTGTCCTGTGTCCCTTGATGGCACAGGCTGTGCAGTCACAGCGGGGGAGGGGCAGCTCAGGCTACAGAAGATTCTTTTCATACCCAATGAAACAGCATAAACTCATTATAAAACAAAACAAAACCCCCAAACCAGTGATTACCTTTTGAGTATGGTCATTAACATTTTGTAGACACTCCAGGTCAACCTTCTCATAGTCTACATCATTTCTTTGTATTATGGTAAAACTTGTGTTCTTTCCATTGCATCACATGAAGAGGCATAAGGTGCCAGTCTGTCTCTTTATTGCTAACTTTATTTAGTTGGTGTGTACTCGTGTACTGTTTTTATCATAAAGCTGTGTGCTTTCTTCCCTTTGAAATCAATAAGCTATTTCCACCTTACAGTCAAACCTGTGGGATATAACTTTAAGAATATTAGCTATTCAATTTCTCAATACCCTTTTTGAGCAATGGTTTTATTATAGACTAATGACCTTCACCTGAAGAATTCCATTATTAGTTGTAGATGGTGGCTATTTCCTTCTTATACTGTGTTTTCTGCATTTATTAGTTAGTATTGCTCTGAAAATAAGGGCCTTTTGTCTCCTTTTTAATACAATTGTGAATTCAAGGGTCCTTTAAACACACTCTTGATTTAATAGATTTTGGACTGAGCATTTGAAGGTTTTAACTGCATTTGTTGATTTATTTGTTTCTGCCCCTAATTTTATTAGCCATCATCTTAGATTTCACAGCATTATTATCAGTGGCATTCATATTTATGATTCAGGCTTACATTGTGTATTAGTTGTTTCATGCAACCTGGTGGTAATAACGTGCTAGCTAGTGGTGGTGATATCTCACTGGCTTGTGAAGATTGAATGAGTCAGTGTGTGAAAAGCTCTTAGATTAGCACTTACACGGTGCTCAGTAAATGTTAATAGTTAATTTTGGCAATTCTATCATTGTGGCTTTGGGCTCATTGCTTATTTTGCCAGTGTATACTCTCTCTCTTCGGCTCTTGTATCTTGTATACTGGTTTATATCTTGTCTGAGATGAATAATGCTCCTCCATGTCTCTCTGGGGCATAACTGCCTCTTATTTTTGTCTAAAAATAATTTCTGCCTTTAGAAAATTCGTACATAGCTCTTAAAATATGCCATTTCATGATGATCATATTCTTGCCCAATTTGGAGTCTCTTCCTTTGTTTGGTGAATTTAATTCACTCATTTTTCATACTACTCTTACATGAAGATTTATTTTCACCCCCTTAGCCTATGTTTTCTGCTTTCTATCTTTTTTTGTTATTTTCCTCTTTCTGCCTCACCTGCTTTGGACACGTGCTATGATCTTTAATCACTCTGCACATCCCATGACACCTATTTGCACTAAAATCTTTTTGGAATTAAGAAATGTTTTCAGTGATGGGTTTCATGGAATAAGTGTTCCAAAATATTATATGTCCATGAATATCTTTATTTGTTCATGTATTTTAATTTTGTTTTTACTTTGTTTTCAAACACACAGACAATTTTATTAGTTTTTAAAACAAAAACCCCAGGGCAGACAAGTTATAAATCTTAGCAACTTCCCCGGAGGGAAGAAAGAAGAAAGAGAAAAAGCCAAGCCCTTTGAATTAAGCCTGCATGAGACCTGCTAGCCACATGGAGGACCAACAACCACATGATGGGGAGGGGTCAAGAGTGGTAGGAAATTCTGGAAGAAAAGCATATTATCTTGGCATTCCTCCTTCCCTGCAGTGTTTTCCAAGCACTGTCTTCTGGGCCTGCTCCATTTTCAGGGCCACATTTCCACCTGCCTTCTTGGAGACCAGCAACCATAAGGGAACAGCAGCCATCAGGGAGCAGTAGCAACCATCAGGGAGCACTAGAAACCAGAACCCATCAGGGACCAACAGCATCCAGCTTATCCCATTTCCTGGTCTCCCTCTCCACCTGGAATCCCAGAGACGGGTAGCCATCAGAGACTACTAGTTCTTCCTTTATCCCTGTAGATCTGCTACCACTCAGGAAAGCCAGAAAACTGCTGCCATCTGGGATCACCTGCTAAACCTACAATCCTAGAGGCCAGCTACCATTAGAGGCCATCATGCTTGCTAATACCAGGGACAACCAAATGGCTAGAGTCAGTGTAAGAACACAAGCAACAAAACACAGGGCCATCAGATCCCAACTATCCTACTTCAGAAAACCCTGGATACCCTAATACACCTGAAGTGTAAGGAAATGATCTTAAATCTGATGTTATGAAAATGATAGAAGCCTCAAAAGAGGAAAAAAATCTTTCAGAGAAATACAGGAAAATACAACCAAATAGGTGAAGAAATCCCTTGAAGAAATACAGGAAATTATATTTAAATGGAAGAAAGAAATGAATAAAACTGTTCAAGACCTGAAAACAGAAATAGAAACAATAAAGAAAACACAATCTAAAGCAATCCTGTTGATGGAAAACCTAGGGAAGAGAACAGGAACTATAGACATAAGCTTCATCACTAGAATGCAAGAAATGGAAGAGAGAATTTCAGGTGTAGAAGATATGATTGAAGAAATTGATGTATCAGTCAAAGAAAATGTTAAATCTAAAATGTTCCTGGCACAAAATATCCAAGAACTCTGGGACACTATAAAAAGAACAAACCTGAAAATGATTGAAATAGAAGATGGAGAAGACTCCCAGCTCCAAGGACCAGAAAATATTTTCAGCAAAATCATAGAAGAAAACTTTCCCAACCTAAAGAAAGAGATGCCTATTAGCATACAAGAAGCTTACAGAACACCAAATAGATTGGACAACAAAAGACAAGCCTCTTGCCACATAATAATCAAAACACTAAATGTACAGAATACAGAAAGAATATTAAAAGCTGCAAAGGAAAAAGTCCAAGTCACATAAAATGGCAGACCTACAGAATTGCACCTGACTTCTGAACAGAGACTCTTAAAGCCAGAAGGGCCTGGGCCTGGACAGATATCTTACAAGTGCTAAGAGACCACAGATGTCAGCACTGACAACTATACCCAGCAAAACTTTTAATCACTGTAGATGGAGAAACAAGATATTCCAAGATAAAAACAAATTTAAGCAATATCTATCCACAAATCCAGTGCTTCAGAAAGAAAATTCCAACCCAAGGAGCCTAACTACACCCAAGAAAACATAGGAAATAAATAACCCCATATCAACAAAACCAAAAGAAGGGAAGCACACACATACATACCACACACATACACTCTACCACCACCACCAATAAAATAACAGGAATTAATAGTCATTGGTCATTAATATCACTCAGCATCAATGGACTCAATTCTCCAATAAAAAGACACAGGCTAACAGAATAGATGCAAAAGCGTGATCCATCCATCTGCTGCATACAAGAAACACACCTCAGCAATAAAGATAGACAATATCTCAGAGCAATGGGCTCCTAAGACCCCTATGTACTTTATAGTTTTCTTTGGCCTCCACAGCTAGACTCTAGAGTGATGGAACCACAATCTGCTTTCAGGCACCTTGAGAATTGCTGGAGTTGCTAGAAGCACAGAGTGAAGTTCCTTCCAGGTGAGAGAGAGAGAGAGAGAGAGAGAGAGAGAGAGAGAGATTATTTTTATAACCACAATTTGATTTTTATTGTAAAACTATAGAGGGCCTGCTTCTCTTAATTTAAGGTAGATGCTGCTGCACTGAATTGAATCAAAGTCATATCTATTTGGACAGCATTTTTTCTTATCAAGAAAGTTATTAGTGAGAGATAGTTATCTAAATAACATCTCTTATAGATTTAAGGTTAACTTTTGGGGTTTAATCTCTTGAATTGTTAGAAATACCAATTATTTTAGTCTTTGGTTATACTTTCCTGTTGGGCATTCAAGATCATGCAGGTGACTAGAATTGTCCATTTAATTTTTTACTGTCCAGATCAGTGGAGGATCTCATCCTTCTGTCATTTGGCTTGGGAGGAACTCTGGCTCCTCTAGACTTTCTTTTATCAGTTGTTCTGTCTTTTGACAATAAGACAAAATCCTTACTTGACTGGGGCTTTGCTTGGAAGCATTGAGGAAAATTTTCTCTGTCTTGAGTCTCTTCTTTGTAGACTGGACACTGCTTAGAACCCACCTAGTAGAGTGTCCATGATTTCCCTGAACAGGACAGGTGAATCATCAGGAATAGAGGACATTTTGAGAAATACCTCTATAGTTTCTGGGGACCTAGTTGATTTTAGATGGCAAGGGGCAAAATACTGACATTTTCAATCCTCTTGACCACATTGTATAAGCAGGCCTTTAAGTATGGTATTGACCACCCAGGTCAGGTATAGCAGCTTGATACTTTTACTACTGTACAATATTGAGCAAAAACCAGACACTTTAAAATAAATCCTTATTAGGTGTGCATTTTTGTTCTTTTAGGCTAATACTTGTAACTATTACCAAGATGTAGTCAATAACTTAAGAGAACTGCATTGACCTAAGTAGAGGTTTGAATACTCTTAAGGGTTGGCTTCATGCCTGGCAGTAGATGGCTAACAGAAAATGAACTCAACAGCATCTTTGGAGAGTCCTTCTCTCATAATATTATTTCTGGGCTCTTTTTTTAAAAATAAAATTTATGACTTGTATTTTATTATATATTTTTCTTTCATTTTTTCATTCTGTAGGTCCCTGCGTATATATTTATGACTTCCAGTTTAATGTTTTTATGGGATTCCTGAGTGTGTGAATGAGTTTATGTTTCTCCTAGACAATTTTCTTCTGTTTGTTTTGTCCAATTCTGAAGTGCTAGTTTTTGTTTTATCTTATTGTATTTTACTCTTTTCCTGTAGAATCCTGTTTGTTTTCATACCAAGAAACAGAAAGGGAGTTGATCTGGATGGAAGGGGAGATGGTAAGGAATTGGGAGGAGTAGAGAGAGGAGAAACTATAATCAGAATATATTATGTGAAAAATATCTGTTTTCAATAAGAGAAAAGGGTGCTAGAGAGATGGCTCAGTGGTTAAGAGCACTGTCTGCTCTTCCAAAGGACCCGGGTTCAATTCCCAGCACCCACATGGCAGCTCACAACTGTCTGTAACTCCAGTTCCAAGGGATCTGACACCTTCACTCCAATGTACATAAAATTAAAAAAATAAGAGAAAAAAGTAGAGATTTGATAGCAATATATGCAATGCTGACCTTAGAAATTTTAGGATCATATACATAGTATCTAAGTCTCATCTTTTGTAAACTTTCTATAACTCATTCAGACCTTCATCATTTACTAAGGCCTTCTCCTTTTCTTTTTTTTTAAATAAATTTATTTATTTTTATATCAATCACAGGTTAGGTTTTTTTGCATCCCATGAGTAGCCCCCTCCCTTACTCCCTCCCACCCTCCCCAATCCTCCCTCATCTCCTCCCCGCCCCCTCCAAGTCCACCAACAGGGGAGGATCTCCTCCCCTTCTATCTGACCCCAGATCACTCCTTTTCTTTATATCCCTCTTACTCTTCACATAGAAACCATTCTTTACTAAAAAGGTTTCCGTTTTCACATCTCTTTAACATTTTCCCACATTGTTTTCCTTTTATTTTTCTCTCCCTTCTTAATACCATAAGATAGAGTACACAACAAATAAAACACTATCTTATTAAAATATTTAAATTCAAACTATATACATAGGGTAATAGAATAAATAAAGGCTATCCACATATGTCTTGTTAAATTATGAGGCATTATGAGCACCCAGGAAAACCCCATGGAGAACAGAAGGAAGTCAAACATTTTTTTGTGCCATGTATAGTCTATGGAATGATACAGCATCTGTGTGTTTGTGTTTGAGTGATTGTAAGTAGCAGACACCTATGAGCAGCAGGTACATAGCAAAAACACCATCAAATGGATGTTTACAACATCCTGGGGAAATTAACTGAAACAGCCCTGTTGAAACTATTATACTGGTATTACAGATTGAGAGTTGTTACTGTTCTTGTTTTTACAGTCAAGAGAGGCTTCTCTGTCTTCTCCATGGCTGAGCAATCCATTAACTGTTCCTACGACAGATGTCTTCATGTCACAAGTTAAACAATAGCTTACCTGTTAGTTGTTTTCAAGTTGTTCACTCAGGATATTTTGTTCTCAATTTTCCTTGTCACAAAGTCAGGGAGCTAGCTGAACCCAGGACAGGGGCTTTGGGGATATTTTGAGGCAAACATGCTTGGATCTACAGTTGGGGAGGGGCCGAATCCTACCTCAGAGGCAGTTTCCCAATGACTTTGAACAGTACATTATATTTTATGAATATAATATACACAAAGGGCATTTGCTCCTCTGTAGAACTGAAAAATATAGCAAATGACTTGTCTTTCTAAAGAATCAGAGAAGAGAGAAGGCACCCAGTTATATTTGCTAGAAAGGAGACTTGCTGCTGAGGTCAGTGATATCAGGCTAGATCCAAAGTGTTGTCTACCTTATAACCTATATAGATTTGTCCAGATGAGTCATATCTTTGGATTGTGTATAGGGAATGAAGATTGACAGGGACCATAAAGCATGTTTTCCCCACTTCAGAGTGCTATCAGAGACAGAATATTTGATTTTGAAAGGTCACCCTCTGAAATCTTTGACTTTTATAAGCTGAGTGTCATCTAGCACCAACGGCCAACGATGATCGGGCCAACAGAAGTACCTGCCTTTACCAGTGTCTAATCTGACAATTTTTTTCTGGCTTGACTTTGGGTTACCAAATGTTTGAAAACCCATACCCATGCATGTGTCTCAAAATGGAGGCAAAGCTGGGTGTGATGGCACATCCCTTTAATCCCAGCATTTGAAAGGCATCTGAGTTTGAGGCCAGCTTGTTCTACAAAGTGAGTTCAGGAAGCCAGAGCTAATATATAGAGAAACCCTATCTTAAAAAAGCAAAAAACAAAATAAAATAAAACAAAATGAAGACAAAAAACCCAGAGAAACTTATTAAGCACTCTCCTTCCTATGAAGAGATCAAACTGTAGAATAATATTATACTGATTGAATCATCCAGTTTAACTTAGGCCAGTCTGGAGTATGGAAAAGCATCAGGCATTTCCTTTTCTAAGCTCTTTATCAAATTGACATAGACTAGAGATGTCTTGTTGCCCCTCTTTCGGACAGTAGGAACATATATTGGAATGTCTCCCATGGTCTCTTTGTATTCTTTCCCTAGAATGTCCTTTGGAGCTTCCCATTATCTTCATGGTGACCATGAGGAAAGGGGCTGTCTGTCAGACTAGTCACCCTTACTTCTGAAGACCTGAGTTTTCTGTGTCTTGTCCTCCCATATTAGTGATGGTGAGGAAGGAGAATTCACTCTTACTTACGCTATTCTACATGGCTCTGATTCCCTGTGACCCAGAAGACATATTTTTACACATTTTCTTCGCATGCCCGTGCCAGCCCTAACTCCTAAAGGAAACTCTGGAGTAAATATTGGTCCTTACCTATGATGGAAATCAGTCAAATTCTAGTGGTTTTTTTTTATATCAAGGAAGGTTGCCTTGTGGGTTGAAACTCCAATATTCTCATAAAACATTGTTTCTGACCTGTTTTTTTTTTTTTCAAATTGATCATCAGTCCACATTACATTACTTAGTCTAGATAGGAGGCAAGTTCAATAGCACTCAGGATAAGTTTTCTAATTAAGGAAGGCTCTCAGTCAGCAGCCTGGATTAGGACAGCCATATTGTAATTTATCACATGTAACTGGATGTAGATCCCTATAATCTAGGGAATACTCATCACAGAAAACAAACAGCAGAGATGACAAAAAGAAAATCTAAAAGAACTTGGAAAGAGATGATGCCAGGAGGCTCCTTTCCCTCAGCTTCTCCGCGTGGCTGTAACTAGAGAGTGAAAACAAATGCAGCGCTGTCCAGGGTGTGATGGGGGCAGAAACAAAAGCAGACAATAAACGTGGAACAAAGGAGTCTTGAGGAAGGAAAGAATTCTCTGTCTCAGCTGGAGAAAAACAAGCCCAGATGTTGGAGGGAATGAGCAGGCGTTAAGACCCAACAGATCACAGGTCTCCAGTGTCTTACCCAAGTGGCCTGATAGTGCCTCAGCTGGAGCAGCTGGCCATTAGCAGCAGCTTGTCTAGCACGTGGTACTATCTTTTGGGCTACAGTGGCTTTCGGGAGCTTTCCAGGTTAAGCCACCAGTTCCCTTTGTTAGCTGGCCAGTGTTGGGGGGTGGGGCATATGGCTGAGGAAACTCCAAGCTCCCCACATGTAACCTAACAAGTATATCATGCAAAAGAGTGAATAAAAAAACACACCATGAAGGCCTGGTATTACCTCCTTAGTCTTACATAGGAAATGTATTGGCCTTATCACATGGCAATAGAGCTCATCTGGGTCTTCTGTTTCCATGATCCTACTAGGCTTCTAGGAAGGTAAATAACAAAACTAGAAAAACTGGGAGAAGAGTTACAATGCTTGATTACAAGCCTGCGGTGCTGGAAATTCTAAGGTATGGTGATCCCATTAAGACTCAGTGGTATCAAGAAGATTATCAGTGCTGCCATATTGGTTTATGCCATGTGTTTACATGAACTAACATGGTGACAAACACACAATTGCTGCCATCTCAATGCTGTCATTAACCAAGATGGTGGCCAAATCACATGACAACTAACATATTTTTTATTTTTTACAATTTATTCACTTTATAACCAATTGAAGCCCCCTCCCTCATCTCCTCCCAGTCTCACCCTCCATCCCTCTTTCCCCTCTACCTCCATCCCCTAGTTTACTGAAAGGGGGAATTTTCCTCCCCTACCATCTGACCCTAGCCTATCAAGCTTCATCAGGACTGTCTGGATCCTCTTCCTCTGTGGCCTAGCAAGGTTGTCCTGCCAGGGAGAAGTGATCAAAGAGCAGGTAACAGAGTTCATGTCAGAGACAGCCCATGCTCCCCTTATTAGGGTACCCACATGGAGACTGAGCTTTCTATGGGCTACATCTGAGCAGGGGGACTAGGTCCTCTCTGTGCATAGTCCTTGATTGCAGATCAGTCTCTGCAGGCCCCATGGCTTTGTTGGTCTCCTTATGGAGCTCTTGCCCCCTCCATGTTCTTCTGTTGCCCTATTCCACAAGATTCTCTGTGCTCTGTCCAAAGTTTAGCTGTGAGACTCAGCATCTGCTTTGATCCCCTGCTGGTGGAATCTTTCAGAGGACAGCTATGGTAGGCTTGCTCCCTATTCCCTTTCTTCTGCCACTTCCAGTGTCTATCCTCTTTGCCTTCTGAGTGAGAATTCAGCATCTTCCCCAGGGTCCTCCTGTTGTTTGACTGTTGACATATTCATGATATCATCAGCCAAGATGGTAACAGAGACCCATGGTTACTTTCTGACTGTGGTGAGCTTAGATCCATGAGAAAATGAGTCTTGACTCTTCCAACCCATCCCAAAATCAGAGCGTGGATCCTTCATGTACCTTACTGATTAAATGTGGACATTTATCTCCTTTAATTTAAAAAAAGCACCGAAGTTATGTTAAAATGGTGATGGCAGGAGATAATAGTGTTGTGGGGTATCCATCAGTTAAGACTACTTGAATACAGGTTTAAGCAAACAGAGAGTCTTTAATAGTCAGCAACTGTTCAGGATCTTTATTAGTCAGTGGGTGTTTAGGATACTAGTGTAGCCCTAAGCCCTTTTTTTTTTTTTGAGACAGGGTTTCTCTGCATAGCCCTGGATGTCCAGAACTTGCTCTGTAGAGAAGACTGGCCTCAAACTCAGAGAGCCACCTGCTTCTGCTTCCTGAGTGCTGAGAGTAAAGACATGCAGCACCACTACTCAGCCTGAACTTTTCTCAGGGTAAGCTATCTATCTTTTTTCTTTTTTTCTTTCTCTCTTTCTTTCTTCACTTTATGTCATGATCAAAGCCTCTTTCCCTATTCTCCCAGTCCCACCCTCACACTCCCTTCCACCCATGCCCCTCCCCTTATCTGAGGGGAAGGGGAGACTCTCTCTGGGTGCCAACCTACCCTAGCACATCAAGTTGCAGCAGGACTAAGTGCATCCTCTCCCGCTGGGGACCAACAGAGCAGCCCAGATAGGGGAAAGAGATCCAAAGGCAGACAGCAGAACCAGAGACAGCCCCTGCTCTAATTGTTAGGGAAACCACATGAAGAACAAGTTGCATATCTGCTACATATGTACAGAGGGCCTAGATCCAGCTCATGCATGCTCTTTGGTTGGTGGTTCAGTTTCTGTGAGTCTCCACGGACCCAGGTTAGTTTACTCTGTAAGTCTTCTTGTAGTGTCCTTGACCCCTCTGACTCCCTCAATCCTTCCTCCCACTCTTCCACAAGACTCCCCAAGCTTGGCCTATTGTTTGGCCATGAGTCTCTGCTTCTGTAGAGAAGAATCTTCTGTAACATCCCTATTTGGGATACCAAATATGTTTCTGGGAATTTTAGGGACTCCCTCTGGCGTTGCCTGATGGTACTATGTTTCCTCTTCAGGGTCTTTGTTTTATTAGTAAAAGAATTAAAGCATGAACAGTAATAAAAACTGCATGGTACTGGTAGATCAACAGAATCAAATAGAAGACTCAGAAATAAACCCACACACTTATGGACACCTGATTTTTGACAAAGATGCCAAAACCATACAATGGAGAAAAGATAGCATCTTCAACAAATGGTGCTCATCTAGCTGAATGTCTACATGTAGAAAAATGCAAATAGACCCATACTTATCACCCTGCACAAAACTAAAGTCCAAGTGGATCAAAGACTTCAACATAAAACCAGACACACTAAACCTGTTAGAAGAAAAGGTGGGGAAGAGCCTAGAGCTCATTGGCACAGGAGACAACTTCCTGAACAGAACACCAACAGCACAGGCTCTACGATCAACAATCAACAAATGGGACCTCATGAAATGGAAAAGCTTCTGTAAAGCAAAGGACACTGTTATCAGAACAGAATGACAGCCTACAGACTGGGAAAGGATCTTCACCAACCCTATATCTGACAGAGGGCTAACATCCAGAATATGTAAAGAACTCAAGAAGATAAACAGCAACAAGTCAAGTAATCCAATTAAAAATGGGGCACAGAGCTCTGTAGAATTCTCAATAGAGGAATATCTAATGGCAGAGAAACACTTAAAGAAATGCTCAATGTCCTTAGTCATTAGGGAGATACAAATCAAAATGAACTTAAGATTTCATCTTACACCCATCAGAATGGCTAAGATCAAAAACTCAAGTAACAACACATGCTGGAAAGGAGGTGGAGAAAGGAGACCCTCCTCCATTGCTGGTGGCAGTGTAAACTTGTACAACCACTTTGGAAATCAATCTGGCATTTTCTCCGACAATTAGGAATAGTGAGTGCTACCTCAACATCCAGCTATACCATTCCTAGGCATATATCCAAAATATGCTCAAGTGCACCAGAAGGACATTTTTCAACCACATTCATAGCAGCTTTATTCATAATAGCCAGATCCTGGAAACAACCCAGATGTCCTTCAACTGAGGAATGGATACAGAAATTGTGGTACATTTATATAATGGAGTACTACTCAGCAATTAAAAACAAGGAAATCATGAAATTTGCCGGCAAATGGTGGGAACTAGAAAAGATCATCTTGAGTGAGGTATCCCAGAAGCAGAAAGACACACAAGGTATATACTCACTTATAAGTAGATGTTAGACTTATAATATAGGATAATTATACTAAAATCTGTACACCTAAAGAAGCTAAGCAAAAAGGAGGACCCTGGGTAAGATAATCAATCCTCATTCAGAAAGGCAAATACGATAGACATTGGAAGAGGTAGAAAACAGGCAACAGGACAGGAGGCTACCACAGAGGGTCTCTGAAAGATTCTTCCCAGCAGGGTTATCAAAGCAGATGCTGAGACTCATAGGCAAACTTTGGGCAGAATGCAGGGAATATTATGAAAGAAGGAGGAGATAGTAAGATATGGAGGGTACAGGAGCTCCACTAGGAGAGCAACAGAACCAAAAAATCTGAGCCTAGAGTTCTTTTCTGAGACTGATACTCCAACCAAGGACCATGAAAGGAGATAACCTAGAACCCCTGCTCAGTATCTAAGTGAGTTCCCTGGTGAGGGGAATCGGGGCTGTCTCTGACATGAACTCTGTGGCTGGCTTTGATCACTTTCCCCCTGAGGGGTGGGGAGCAGCCTTGCCAGGCCACAGAGAAAGACAATGCAGCCAGTTCTGATGAGACCAGATAAGTGAAGGTAAGATGGAAGGGGAGAAGGACCTCCCCTATCAGTGGATTTGGGGAGAGGCATGGGAGGAGAAGAGGGATGGAGTGTGGGACTGGAGGGGACAAGAGAGGGGGCTACAGCTGGGCTACAAAGTGAATAAATTGTAATAAAAATAAATTAAAAAAATAAAAAAGAATGAAAGCATGGATTCAAACAGAATCTCAAGGACAATTTTATTAGAGTTTGAAAGAAAACCCCCAGGACTGACAAGCTGTAAATCTCAGAAGCTGCCCAGAGGAGGAGAATGTAGAAAAGAAGGGAAAAAAAGCCATGCCATTTGGAGTTAAGCAGACTAAGAAGTCACTTAGCCACAGGGCAGTAGGTAACTCCAAGGCAGGGAGGTGTGCTTTAGAGAAAGATGAAGGAAGCCCAAAGTACCAGAGAAATCACACTTAGAATAGAGCTATGGGGAAAAAAATGAAGAAAAGAGGAAGCCTTACAAAGTATGTGGCCACATGGCTGAATATCTGTACTTATGTGTCATTTACATGGCAGTTTAGTTAGTTATAATATTTGAGGTTTGCATTAATTTTTCCACAATACATAAGTCATCATTATTTACTATTTATTGAACTCTTGTATCCAGAATTCCTTAAAAATATTTTATTGATTCTTTGTGAGTGTCACATCATTCACCCCAGTTACCTCATCTCTCCATCCCCTCATATCTGCCCTTTGCCCTTGTGGCCTCCCTCCCAAAATAAAACACACACATGTGCACCCCCCCCCCAACAACAACCACCACCACAACAAAAAACTAAAGCATAGAAAACATCTCATCGTGGAAGCTGTAGCATGTCACAGCGTGTGCCACAGTATATTTCTCTGTCCACACTTCTTCACTTACAAATGTTCATTGCAGTGAGTCATTGGTCTGGTTCAATATCTTTGGTTTCCGTCACACCATCAATATTGGATCTTCATCGGGACTCCTTCTGGTTATCAGTTTGAAACAGCAGGACTATCCCTTTCACTTATCCCAACCATTTGCAGATAATATAGATTTTGGGGTGGACCAGCCCAGAGCTCTGGATCTGGGCCTGGGTAGCTGAGCTGGTCAGCCTGCAGGTCCTCCCTTATCTACACTTACCAGGGAGAGTTCTCCAGCACTGTTTCAGCTAGGCCACCGGGTGTGGCCATCAGCAGGAGGCAGCATCAGCTCCATTGTGCTGCCCAGTCAAGATGCAGGGCTCATTCTCCCAAGCGCTGCAGCCTGTGAGGGGCTGGGCCAGCTCTCCAGTTCTCACACCCTGGGGTCCAGCTCACCTGTGCTTTGGTCATCGGGACCAGCTCCACTGTGTCACCCAGGTGAGGTTCAAGGTCCCCCACTCTCCCAAGTGCTACAGTGAGGGGGCAGGCCTAGTTCTCTGGCTCCCTTGACCCTAGAGCCGGCTCTCCCGGCTACTGCAGGTGCCAAGGGAGGAAGAGAGGGGGCGTACATCACTCTCGTACACACGTCATCTCCTGGCAGAGGACTGGTGGGTCCAGCTCTCCCATGCTCTTCTCTCAGGGCCAGTTGACCTACACCACCGCCCCCCTCCGTAAGGACCAGTTCTACTACGCTGCCCAGGCGAGGCGCAGGGCCTCCTCTCTGGAGGGGGGCAGCTGGGCTATCTATCCTGAGCTCATGATCTATGGGCAGATTGCCCGACTACTGGAGGTGTGAGTGTTGGGAGTAGCGGTAGGGGGCGCGACCTCTGTGTCCGTGCCAGCACACAGCAGATGAAGGACAGAATCAGCTCTCCCATACCGCTGCCAACTGGACCAGCTCCACTGTGCTGCCTGGTCCTCACCCAGTGAGGGGTGGGGCCAGTTATGCACAGCCCCTGGACAGCCCATGTTCTCCAGTGGAAACATGAGCCACAGATATCGACTCTGATCCCTGCTGCTGCATACTCACAGACCCAGGCATGACCCTTGGCCTGGGACCTCATCATGGCCCCAGGTGGCGGGGCTGGCCACGCGGCTGGTGGACCCCTGGGTGACATCCTCCATCCTTGCTGTGCTGCGTGGTCGCAGGCAGCTGTCTATGGCCTGCCTGTGCCATACACTGGAGGGCAGGTCTCTGTGTGTCTTTCTCACACAGTGCTGCCTGGATTTGATTTTTATTAGTCCTAGCGATAAAACAGTTTTGGCCACCAGGCCAGGCATCAAGCTAGGATGAACAAAGGACCGCCATCTGCTCTGCCCCTGGTATAAGAACAACACGACCAACAAGGCATCTCTTTGCCCACTGCCAGGGGCCCAGAACTGCTTTTAAGAAGTTGGATGCTGATCCATTCCCCCCCCCCCCTTTGGTGGTTGTCTCCTCTTTGTTCCTTCTGAAAGATTTTTAAGTTTTCTCTTTGACTTTGTGATCACATAGTTTTACTATAATTAATTTATGTATCTTTTAATCTTTTTTTCCTTGATAATATATAAGACATTTACGTTAAGGACATATATCTTTAATTCTTAGAAAACTGTGGTCATCATTTTACAAATACCTTACTTCATTGATATTTTTTTCCTCTTCTTTGAATTTTCTAGTGATGTAGATTCTAGTATGATTGATAGCAATGTTTATTTTCCATATCACTTAGAAAAGTAACTGTGAAATGTATACATAATATATAGACACATAAACACAATTTATGGTATAACTATAGCGCTATATATGTGGCCTATTAAGTCTGAATGTCATTGGTCAATTCAGTTTATTTCATAATTTTTATATCTTGTTATTTTTATCTAAAGCTTATTTACCCTAGAGGCTATTATTTATCTCAGCTGCTTACATGTTTCTTGGAGAGAAAAATAAGTCTTTGTTACTTTTTTCTGTATGTGTTGCCTCAGGTAGAATATTCTGTGTTAGAGTCACTTAGAATTTCTTTAATTTGGTGTAATTTAAGATAAAAAATATGTTTTTATGGTTATATGGTTTTGTAGCTATAGTAGATTGAAAGAGAAAAAAAGCATGTGGTGATAGGCTCATACCCCAGTAGTAAGAAATGGTAGATACTCTTAAAGGAGGAAGAAGGGGTCACAGAAATGTATACATGCTTTTCAGTGCAGAAAACAAAATGGTGTAGGACCATCTAACATGGAGACAGTTGTCCAATGTATTTCAGTACTCCCAGAGGAATAATACTTTGGATAGCATATTTATTAATAACACCATTAAGGAAATGCTAAGTACAGCATTCAAGTATTATGCTAATGTAGGTAGCATAGATATTTGCATAATGGAGTTTAGAAAGGTTTAGAAAGATTACCATACAAATAGTAACATTAAATAAGAGATTTTATAATTTCAGAGGAAACTATCAATTATCTGAAAAGTTTTTCACATGCTTTAGCTTATTCTTTGATGATTCTGAATAAATGTATTGAAAAAAATTGCAGGCTGTTTGACATTATCTGAAGATTTTAAATTAAGATAGTTTTCTATTAAGTTTGAGAATAGTTAAAAATATTCCTTTAAACTTAAGGATGAGTAACAAACCATCTCTAAACCCAGACCTCAAAACAATATCCATGAGACTATGGGTAGCTGGTTGCTATGCTTATCTGGAGTAGGCTTACTTTGATCTTGGATAGACTAATGTTTATGTCTGTCATCAGCCATCAGGTCAACTAGACATTGGTTGGTCAAGAACGCCTCCCTCATAAATATTTGACAGTTGGTTATTGCTTTCTAGGTTGTGAAGATAGACAAGGCCAGGTAAATTTCATCACTGAGTAGTGAATTCTCCTTGTTTTTTTTTTTCCCCCAGTTTCTTGCCTGAAAAAGTTTCCATAGGAATTCATGAAAGCACTGAGTTTTATTAGATGTGATGGCACATGCCTTTAATCCTAGCACTGGTAGGAAGGACAGGAGCATCACAAGTTTGAGGCAGCCTGGGCTACTTAGTGAGTTCCAGGCCATCTGGAGTTCCAAAGTATCAACCCCGTATCAACCAACCAGCCAACTGTTCAGCCACCTGCTCACCCGCCCACCCACCCGATCAGTCAACCAAAACTTAATCTAACAACAACAACAACAGCAGCAGCAGCCTCTCTTCAGTTCCTATAAGGCCTAGTCCTCGAACTAGAGGTGGTCATATCTGACCTACTTTACTGGTCAAAGTAAGTTATTGTACTGGCAGATTTTGTGTCAGGCTGACACAAATTAGAGAGGAAGGAGCCTCAGTTGAGGAACTACTTCCATGAGATCCAGCTGTAAGGCATTTTTCTCAATTAGTGGTCAATGGGGAGGATCTAGCCCATTATTGGTGGGACCAGCCCTGGGCTGGTGGTTCGGGGTTCTAAAGGAAAGCAGGCTGAGCAAGCCATGTGGAACAAGCCAGTAAGCAGCACCCCTCTACGGTCTCCTTATCAGGTCCTGCTTCCAAGTTTCTACTTTTGATGATGAACTGTTATATGGAACTGTTCATGAAATAAGCCCCACCCTCCCCAAGTTGCTTCTGGTCATGGTGTTTCATCACATCAATAGTACCCCCAAATAAGACAATATGTCTTTCAAAGAGTAAGCTTTGGATGAAGATGACAAATTCTAGTAGCTACTATCTTGCATAGCATAGAACTGCCCCTCCCCTGCAACCTGGTAACCATCTGTCAGTAAATATTTGCTAAGTAGTTGTCATGGGCCAGACGCCTTCACAGTAGTTGGAGTAATACAGAGAACAAAGCTGATATCTTTAAAACATTTCCAGTCTCTTAGTAATATATGATGTTCCACCAAAGAGGCCAGTAGCAAAAGCTATCAAACATTAAAAAAAAAAAAAAGGACCATGAGACTGCACTAAAACAGTGCTGAAGAGATGGCTCAGCAGTTAAGAACACTTGCTGATCTTATAGAGGACTAGTTTCCATGTTGGGTGCCTCACAATCACTTGTAATTCTAGCTCCAGGGATATCTGATCCCCTGTTGTGGCTTTCATAGGAAGCTGTATTCATATGGTGTGCACATACACAAACACGCACATATACACATGCACACACCCAAATCTTTAAAGAGTTTGCTCTAAAATAATCAGTTATGCAAGGTGCTTAAAAATACAAATATAGCTTTAATAATACATTGAAGACTAATGGAGATGGACATCACTTTTCATAACTAGGCCATCAAAGTATTTAAATTCTCAAAGGAAAGGGGTGTGTATATTACAAGTGGCACCCTAAATGAATCTCACAGAGATCTGAGAGACTTATTACTTCTAAAACAGCTTCTTCAAATCTGTGTGAGCCAAATGTAAGAGACACAAACTGTTTTCCACATCTTCTGAGTCTTTTCACTTGCTCACTGCTAATAACAACAGTAACTCAACTGATGTGTTGACAGGAGAATCAGCTAATAGAAAGCATTGCCAACTACTGTGGAAGTCCTAAGTGCTATGGAACTAGGTCAATAATGGACCTTGGCTTTCTCCCAGTTGCTTCTGAAAGAGAGAAGGAGTTTGATGACAGTTGAGTGACCATTTAACCTGCTAATCAGGCATCTGGCAGAATGCCTGGTGATAAATAAAAGGAGAAAATTTGTAGGAGACAAAGATAGGAGAAGCAAAGCAGGTTGGATTCTCTGTTTCTAGAGAGGGATGCTGGTGGCATTTTGGGCAGAATGAGTCTTCATTGTACAGGACTCTTGACTGTGTTCAGGATATTTGGCATCATGGATGCTTTTGGAACTCCATGCCAGAGCTCCATTTCCTCCAAATTGTGAAAATAGCAATGACCCCAGTGACAAATGCTGACTAATTTCCAAACTCAGTGCCTCCTGTGGTTGAAAAAAAATCACTGAAATGAGAGCTAAGAGCCCTTAGCAAGCAATATTACCACGGGTTTAGAGGGGGCAGAGTTTAAAGATGCAAGGATGTGTTGAAGTGAAAGGTCTAATTAGAATGACAGCAATACTTTACGACTTGAGTGGATTTCAGCCAAGTCAATGTGTTTTGTACAGGGATCTTATATTATTCCTCCAAACATTTGCCTTCATCTCCTTGTGGCGCCACTCAAAAGCTTCCAGTAACTTCTTATTGCTTCTAACTGCGAGCTGCGTTTGTTGGATTGATACTTCCCTTCTCTCTAAAACTCATTTCTGATCCTTCATCTTCTATTTTCTTTTATGGACTTTTCTGCTTCCAGTTAGTAGAAACTGACAAAAGAACTTTGAGCAATCCAGAATGACCGAGATGGGAAATGAACTAATGTTGACCTGTTCGCAATTGAAAATTGTAACAGCTTCACACGGGATCAAGTTCAAGGCATGGCCTTTCATGACCCGGCCAGGGTGGTATTCGTTAGCAGTAGCCCCACAGTCCCAGTAGTCTGCTTCCTTTTTAAGGTTGCCTGACATGAGCCATAATCACAGGCTCTTATCTGCACTATGGACCGTTGTCCTGTACCTAAGGCATGTTTCACATGCCTTTCCCACCCCTTTTGCCTGGTCCTCTTACTATCATTTGTTATGTCCAGAAGACTGAAGTTTGTGTGTGGTGAATGAAGAGCTATGTAGTAGATCCATAATTTGGGCCCAAGATTTATTGCTACATGAAAGGTTTGTCTACTTGAGGCCTCAGGGTGTTTTTTTTTATCCAGTCCATATTAATCTTTACCATTATCTTAAAATGAAGACTATAATATCACATAGAAAAATGTATCACGTGAAGTCAAGTGTATTTAGGATTTTTAATTCAGAAATTGAGACTTGTCTTTCCATTCATATGACAAAAATCTTGGATTTATCCATCTCTGTTCCCTCTCCCTCCACTCCCTAACTAGGCCTTTTATCTCGATGATCTAACCTTCTAAATAATTATGAAATGTCTTTCTTTCTCTTAATCCTACTTAAGAGCCCTTAGTTTGGATTCTTATAATCTTTCACCTGGATTATTACAAATCCAGATTGATCACTGCTTGATCTCAATTATTTTTCTACGCCAGAAATCCTCTTAATTATACTCAAACTCAAAAGTTACCATCTTGCTCCCCTATGTAGAACCATTTACTGCTTCTTCTTTGATCGCAGGGTAAAGCTGAAAATACACAGTATAGCTTGAAGTCTTTTCATGATTTGGCACCTGCTCATCTTCTCAGTTTCATTTCCTACATTTTCTCCCAACTCTGTACCTGTATTGTCACTAATGAAGGCTCTAGGGAATGAGTCTTCTCTTGCTCCAATTCCTGCTGGGATGAATGTGCATGGACATGGTGGACAAGCAGGGTTTTTTTGAAGAAGTCTGTGCATATAGGAAGCTAGCTGCATCAGCTACTGATTGAAATGTTTCAGAGACATTGATGATGGGAGCGTTTATTCATTAATATTTCAGCTAATATCACTGACCACTTTGCTACAACAGAATCCTAGCTGTTTTCTGAGGAGTAACTCATTTAAACTTTACTGCTTTCATTTTATAGATCAGAACACAAGGCACAGAGAAGTTAAGCTACATGAACAAGACCATGCTAATAAGAAATGTTGAAGGCAGGTGACATTGCCAGCAGTCTGATTCCAGAGTCCAGCTAAAGACTAACGTACTTTAGGCAGCCATCACTCTTTTCTATTTGCTATGAGCCGTCATGGTTCAGAGTCAGTGTTGCTCACTACTTTGAAGTCCCTAATGGAAGCTGGTGACAAGAGGTGATAAAGGGTATTGTGCTTAGAGGAGAGCCAAGGCCTTCTACCTGTTGGTACTGCAGGAACCTGGATGGTTGAATAGCCGGAAGAGCATAGTCCTGATGTGAAACATCAGACAGTTGCGATTTGCAAAGAGCCAGAATTACTGGCCTGACCTAGTTCAGGCCAGGCTGCCATTGCACCTTCTAGTCTCAGATAACAAAACAGAACTTTAGGACACTGTAGAGAGACTTGTCAATCAGGAGAGAGTGGACCAGTCCAGTAAAAATTCTCAGATTGGAGTGGGATGGACTGTGTTGGTAGAGAGAGGTGGCCACGACTGCACATAGATACCAGAGATTGTCTGTGCTGGGACTCTCCTGTATGTTAGCTTCATTTCTCTCATGGATCCTGAAAGGTGTGTAATCCTTCTTATTTTACTGATGAGGAATGGTCTTATAAATATGTTCCAGCATTAGTAAATCTCTGAGCTGGGTTATGAATCTAGTTCTAACTAATTCCAAAGACTATTTTAACCTGCTGCCTATATAAGGTCTGTTGCTTTCTGTATGTATACATTTTATATGCATATATGCAACATAACTTCTGTCTGAATCACTGAGTGAGAAGAGGGTGGGATGGGGTTCTATCTAGCGAATTACATAATGTGTGGGAAAAATTAGAATAAAAATATTATAATAGCTCCCATAAAAATGCAGTGCACATTTTCTTTTACTTGCACACCTAAGTGTCCTCACTAGGAATTCATCTCAAATTTTATCTTGTCTCATTTGCGATCCTTTGCTTATGCATAGGGAGTTTGTGGTGTGCAGAAGCAGAAAATACGGAGCCTGGAGTACCCTTAAGATGTCTGGAAGGAAGATTTGGGGGCAGCAGTGGGACACAGTCAGTTGTGGGCATGAGACCAGGGAACAGATCTCCCCAAATCCAGCAAGACCAGAGGTTGTCCAAAGGGTCTTGCAGAGAACATTGTGGAGCCAAGAAATGATGAAATAAAGATGTACTCTGGGTACACTCTTTTGGGGCGATGTCATGGTGGGTAGCGTATAGAGGGTATTAAAAGATGAAGTGCAGAATGAATAGAGATATTCAGTCTGGAGTTGAGATAGGGTAAAGGATGGAGTTGGGAATAGGGGACAGAAGGAAAGCATTAAGATGCTACAGAGAGAGAATAAAAAGAGTTGTTTGGTTGAGGGGAGTGAGCAAGGGCCTTCAGATGAGAAGAGTGGCCATGTTGCAGTGAAATCTGAGCATGAGAAGTGGGAACTCATTTGGGGTGAGAAAGATTTCAATTTTTAAATAGATCTATAATATCATTCTGGATTTGGAGGAGTAGTTTCAAGAAGAACCAGGTTGGAGCTGTTTCTGTAGCAGAGATTTTCACATCCCTTGCCTCTCAGAGATAACATCATTTGTAAACCTTCCCTCCAGGACTCCCCAAACCAGATCCGAGCCTTCTGTTTCCAGTGAGCTCACTGCCCCAGGATGATGGCGGCCTCGAGATAATAAACCAGATAATTATCTCCATCCTTGCGATGACAATAGTGGTGTTGAGGCAGGCGAAAATTCATCAGTGGCAGTTTCACAAGTCCCCAGGGAGGCTCAGGATAAAGGATATGATTGTCAGACTCTGCCTCCGCAGCATCCCACCAGGGCTCTGTAATGACGGCCGAGGGCCACACTGCGCCTCCAGAGGAAATAACTCTGGAGATGAAAAGGAGACAGGCACCTACATCCTAGCCTGGTACCCCACCAAGCTTGTGTGGATGGTCTGGCTCAGTAATTAGAAACACAGCGCAATAAATATTGAAAGAAGCTACTGTAAACATTCTAGAGGACAATGAAATTAGAAATAATAAGCAGATGGGCTTTTATTCAAAGCAAATCATGCCAGATGGACTCAGTACCTCTTCCTTTTTTTTTTTTTTTGATAAAAGTACAAAGTTGGTAGATGAAGGGAAAATGGCATGCTTGATGTCATATGTTTGAAGACTGTTAAAACACGGGAGTTGTCCAAGAAGTGTGATTTGCAGAATTGGCTCAGAATTCCTGGAATAGAAGCATATACCTGACAACAATGTTAAATAAATGCTGTTAATTGGGCGATAAAATGTTCCAGAGCTCTGGGTTGTCTCCCAGCCTCAGGAGGGGCTCTTCCAATAAAACATAGAACAAGGAGACCCAAGGGACCTTAGGGATCATCAGTTGTTGCCCTCTCAGTGAAGGATGAGGAAACACCGTCAGAAGAAGAAAGCGACTTACCAAAGGCAGGGCTAGAACAAGGTGCTTGACAATTAGCCTTGCAACGAGTGTGGTCCATTTCCTCTTTACACACCTCTCTAGGCCCCAGAGAATAATGTGATCAAGTCCAAGGTGAAAGGATGCAAGGGACAGAGGTACAATAACAAAGCACAGGCGGAGTGTAGTCCTCATTGGGGTGCAGCCTTAGGTAAAAGGAGATGGATCAGAACTATCAGCAAGCTTTGCCTTAGGCTGCACTTCTGAGGTCTCTGTGCTGGGTCTGAACCCTGTTTAATGGTGTTAGTTCACTTTTGCTGGGATGCACATATAGTTCTTTTGCAGGTGAGAGAACATGAGAAACTCATGGAGACTCAGTGATCTGTGTGTTGGAACCATACAGCCAGCATTGCACAGACCTGAGATGCAAGCCTCACCCTTCTACTTTTAGTCTCTGCCTTACCCAAATTTTGATTCTGGTAAAAGTCTGACGTGCACAGCTAGACATCCACGTGCAGAAGGCTTTATTTCCATGGGGTGGCTCTTTATGCAGTGCCCCTAACCAACATTTAGCTCTGCTTTCTAAGGAACACTTAAAATGTCTGGCTCCTTCCTCATTCTTCTTGAAAACATGGTATTTGACCATAATACTGTGTGCCTTGAATCTTAGTATGTTAGGAAGCAGAAGCAAGAGGATCGGGACCCCAAGGTCATTCTCAGCTTCACATCCAGTCAAAGCCAGCCTGGGCTATTGGAGGCTGCCTCAAAAACAAAACCAAACCAAACAAAACAAAAGCAAAGGTTCTTTTCTCTTTCTATTAAACTCTTTGTCCCACCATTTGCCAACCTAAAGTATACAGGCTTTGTAAGAACTAACTCACAGGCAATCATTTCACCCACAAGAAGCTTCCCACCTTCCAAGATGCTTCATTCAAAAACCAAAAGCCCCTGACAAGCCTCTGTCTGTGTCAAGAGTGTAAGTGTGTGACACAGTGAAGGATCCTGCGCCTCGTGTCACGCACTGTCTGATGCTTGGCGTGAGGTGAATAGTCAATATGCATTTATCACAGGACATGGAGGCTGAGACACTTCCCCAAAGAACCTCTCAATGTTCTTTGATTCCTTGTGCAGAATATCTGTTGCTCCGGAGTGAAAGTCTGGACATCTGTCACTCTACCCAGAGGACTGTCAGGGCCTGAGCTTTTAAGGTAGAGGTGGGTTGACCTTGAAGATGAGCTGTTAATAATATGTTCTTTTCACACATAGTTTTATGTGTATGTGACATGCACATGGATGTGTGTTTATAGCATGTGTGTGCATATGAATATTCAGGCCAGAGGTCAACACTAGCTATTGTCTCTCAGGTGCTATCCATCTTGTAGGTGGTGTATATGTGTGTTTTCGTGTGTGTGTGTGTATGTGTGTGTTAATGTGTGTTATGCTATGTAGATCTATGTTCCCGAATGTGTGTGGAGATAATTTTCTAGCTAATTCTACTAGACTGAACAAGAAGCTCTTCGTTGTCACTATGGTGAGGGTGAACTCCAAGAGCTGCCTGTCTCCAGTGCTGGGGTTCCAGACATATGCAAGGGGGGATTCAGACCTAGTTCCTCATGCTGGCACAACGCAGTATTTATTCTCTTATTAAACCTGGAGCCATCTCTCCAGTTTTAATTTTTTAATATGTATGTATATGTCCATATATAGATTTATTTGTGCATTTGTATTTATTTGTGTTTGTGGTGTTATCTGTCCGTGTATTTTCCCTGTACATATGACTGTGTACCACATGCATGCCTGGGGCTTTCGGAGGTCAGAAGAGGGTATCAGACCCCCTGGAACAGGAGAAGGTTATGGAAGGTTGTTAGCCACCATGTGGGTGTTGGGAGCTGAACCTGGGTGACTTCTGAGCCGAGTCTCCAGCCCCTTTCCAGGTTGTGTAACAAGGTCTCTCACTGGCCTGCGACTCACCAGTTCAGGTAGACAGACTGGCGAGTGAGCCTCAAGAATTGCTCGCTTTTCCTTCTCAGTGCCGAGATTTCAGTGTATGTACTCAGATTACTTTAATTTTTATGTGGATTTTGGAGGATCAGACTTAGGTCCCTATGTTTATAAGGCACGTGCTTTACCAACTGAGGTATCACCTCAGCACCATTTCATACAATATTTATTTGTATGAAAAATAATTGTTTATTTTTAAGATTACAGTTTAATCATCCCTTTCCTTTCTCCAAACCTCTCATATACCCCTACCTACTCTCTTTTAAATTCTTGGCCTTTTTTGTTTTTACTATTTTTTTTTTATTGCACCATATATGTATATGGATTTCCAAAGAGAACTTTCTCAGTCTACTTGTATGTGTTTTCAGGGCCGGCTGTTTGGCTCCAGATGACCAACCGCTGTGCTTTTCTCTGGGGAAGACCCTCCCCCACTCCCAGCTTTCTTCAGTTGCCTCTTGATGCTTCCTGGGCTTTCCCTCGTCCAGATTGGCGCGTCCACTGGTGTCATCCTTGTCCAGCTCACATTTGGGCGGCCATGTTGAGGAAGACTTTGTGGGTGGACCTTCTGATGTTAGTAGGGAGACATGCTCTCCCAGCCAACCCCCTGTCTGCTGGGTTCTACAGTCTTCTGCTTCCTCTTCCTCAATGTTTCTCGAGCCTCAAGTTTGTGAGTGTATTATAGGTACTTCCATTGTGACTGTGCTGCACAACTCTGTGTTTTGATTGGTTGTGGTTTTCTGTAGTGGATTCTACCTGTTGCAAAGAGAAGTTTTCTTGATGAGGCATGAAGACTACGCTTGTCCACACAGGATTCCTCACACCCTTGATTTTCTTTTTATTCCTTTTTAACAGGCAGCTGTTTTGAAAAGAGGAGTCACTGAGGGTCAGGATTGGCATAGAAGCCTATCAGCATTTTCTACACTTGAGGAAATGTCTCCTTAATGCTTATTGGTTCTGGTTCTGGTCTGAATGACCATGGGACAACACACTAAATATAAGCTCATCATTTGCCTCTGTTTTCTTTCTGTTGTAGTCTCTAATTCGTGCACTGGTGGTCATCATCCAGCAATATTTTATTATATTATTTTCTTCTCTGATTTTCTTTCTGTAGAAAGGGAATAGATACCGGAATAAGCCTCCATCTTTCCTTCCCAAGGAAGGAGAGCCATGGGAAACAGGAGCAACTGGAGATGATTAGATCTGTATTTCTGCCCCACTTCTGTCACCTGGGGACCTCAATCAAGTGTCTTAACCTCTGAACCACAGCAGGACATGAGTCCATTTAATGAAACACACCAAGATTTCCCCAAGGACAGAAAATGTAGCTTGTCTTTACTTGACTTGACACAACAGGAAGACATCTAGTAAATATTTGGGAATCATAGCTCTTAAGTGCTACTAAAACATTGTCACACACACAGCTATCACTAAGAAATATCACGTAACAGAGTGCCAAATATATGCCGTTTGTGACTTAATCTAATCATCATAACTCTGCAGTGGCAGCTGTTAGTATTTCTAGTTTTCAGGTAAGAAAACCAAGGGCCCAGAGATGAAGTGATCTACTTCCTTGCGCGTTGGTAGTACCATCGAGATTTGAACTTTGGGTTGCCTGCCTCTGTTCCATTAACCTGTGCTCAGGATTTATGCTCTTCGTTTAGTGACATATCTGTGTTGCTGTAAAGAAATTTGGATTTTTGAATATAACTATCAAGTAGTGTCTTTTCTGTCTGTCAGCTTGTGAAAAGGAAGGTGTGGCAAGCATTGATTGACAGGGGACGGTACCTTGCGATGTCTGTCTTCGTAACTGATCCTCTGGTGTCCTTCTCTGTCTAGAGCTGGACCTGTCTTGACTTGGATGGTGCATTCTTGCAGTGTTGGTTCCACTCTCCATCCCTAACCCCCATGGCTGAGGACTTCAGTTACATGTTCCAGGAAAAAAAATCATCCTTCTTGAACCTTGTTTCATACTCTGGCTCTAGCAACAGACATTCCATGTCCTGTCTCTTGCCCTATAGGTAGTTTTAGCAAGGCTGCAGAACTTCCAGGAGTTGTTTCCTGTAACCAGGCCACTGAAGGGTTCTGTACCACACTTGGAATCCAGCCCCATTACACTAGCAAGGGACAGGTGTATTTATCTGGTAGGTGTTTTCGCTCAGTAACAACTGGATTTTCAGTCAAATTGAGTGGGTTGCCATGCTCAGCTTAGAAGTGTGCGTGCATGTGTGTGTGTGTGTGTGTGTTTTCAAATAATGAACCTCCCAAGTGGCTTGTAGTTACTTAAAAGTTTCCTGGAAAACTTACACTTCTCGTTAATTTTCCCATGGTGATAGTAAGCAAATTAGCTATATTTTTCACTTAAATCTTTTACTGCGCTCTTCCCTCCCTTCCTCTATGCTTCCTCTCTATACCTCCTGCCTCCTTTCCTTCTCTCCCTGTCTTGATAGGTTTGATTAATGTCTCTAGGAAAAGAACAGATTAGCTTTTCTTGCTCTATGATTTGCATTAGTGCAGAGAGTGCTGTGGCTCATGTCAGACCGGGGCCCATGGCTTCCCTCCTGCTTGTGACCTCAACATCTCTGTGGAGCAGAGAGCTGTGGAATGGCCTCGCTTGTGTTTTGTCTTCAACTTGGTTCTGTTACCATACCAGAAGTAAAAGATACATGTTCCTCTGCTTTTCCAAATGCTCTGTTTCTCCAAGTGTTCTGTCTACTGTCCTCGAAGAAGAACTCTTCCCTATATTATGTAGAATGTGAAATATTGCGCACTCGATCTTTGCTGGCTTTCATTGTCTTTTTCCTCTCCCGGATTTACAAAGTAACTGAGCAACCAGCAGTCTGCAGTGAAGTGTATCTTCCCAAGAAAGGACTGGCTGCTTCCCTTCCCTAAAACAACTCCTCTAAAAACACAACACTTGTTTTTGGAGCTACATACATAGTGTGATTTGGGAATGATAGACTGTCAGTTGTTTCTGCTGAAACCAGAAATGCTAATATGGTGGAGGGGGGCAGAATTCACACTTCCTTCTAAGCTGGGGTTCATCCTGACCATGAGGACTGATTTTGCTGATGTTTGCTTTGCTGTCTGTAGGCAACTCTGGGAGTCTTGAAAGTGTTGTTCTAACAAGTCCACTGTGGTACATTTTCCACCAGATTACATAAGCATATATAACTTGGGCTATTGATTTCTTCTTTACTTGTTTCTGGGCAAAAGTCCAGTTTATAACAGCAAAAACAGCCCTCCCCAACCCCTGCCATACACACACTTGGGCAGAGCCCAGTTTATTTTATGATTTCACTGAATTCAGAGGCTGGTAAATTGACCCAGGAAGGCTACGTGATTTTTCTGTCTTAGTTTCTCCATTTCACTCGCTGTGAGGCTATATGCAAGCCATCTATGATATAAGCAAACTGCAGAGGTGGTCAGAGGCCCGTTTGCAGTGTCATGGAGTGCCTGATCCTGTTAGAAGCCTCTTGTCAGGCAGTGGACAGCGCTGCGCATAAAGGGTCCCTCCGGATATATTACCCTCATTTGTCAGATGAGGAAATTGAGACTTGGTGAAGGGAAATCATTTGTTCCAGGTCACAGATGCAAGTGCAAGATTTGTGACTATCTCATTTGGAAATCAGGCAGTTACTCAAAGGTTAACCGCAAAGTTACCATATGACCCAGCCACTTACTCTTCTGTATGTGCCAAAGAGAATTAACAATGTACATCCACACACACACAAATTTGCTCACACATGGCCATAGGAACACTATTCATGACATATAAAGATCAGAAATAGGGGTAGGGAGATGATTCAGTATGTAAAGTGCTTGCACCTGAATTTGGATCCTGAGAACCCAGGTCAAAGCTAGGTGTGGCTGCACACATCTATAATTGCCATACTGGAGGTGGGTGCAGGTACAGAGACAGTGGGGACCTATAGTTTGATGGCCAGGTCAGCCAAATCAGTGAGTTCCCTGTGTCCTCCCCTCCAAAAAGATGAAAAGTGATAAAGGGAGACACCTGATATCAATCTCTGCCCCTCCCCCATGCACACAAACACATGTGCACACTCACACATTTACACACACCACATACACATACACTCACAGACCATACGCACACACATACATACTCACACCACATACTCACACATGCTTACATACACACCACACACACACACACACACACACACACACACACACACACACACGTGCACGCGTGCATGCGTGCATACATGTACCCAAAGCAAAAATAACCCAGCGTCCATCAACAGTGAATGAGTGAAGCAAAAATCTGTCAGGACAATGGAAAGTGATTTGGAAGTAAAAGAGATAAAGCATCTGACACACACTGTTACCTTTGGATGCCCACGTCCTTCACAGGGTCAGCTGTGTGCACACTTGGTCCTCACTTGGTGGTACCATTTTGAGAGGCTGTGGGGTCTCTGGAGTGTGGGTCCTAGCTGCCTGCAGGGGATCTCTGGGGTCGAGTCTTGAGGGTTATATCCACTTCCGGTCCCTGTCTAGCTCTCTGCCTCCTGGCCTGGCTGCCGTGTGAGAAGCAGAAGCTGTACTCTCTTGTAGCCACAGAGCCACTCTGCTTGCCTTCCCAGCAAGGTCAGACTGCATCCCCCGAAACTAGAGGTCGAAATGAACATTCCCATCTTCAGTTCTCTCTGTCAGGTGTTTGGTCGTAGTAACAAAAAAGTAACTAACATGCATGCTAGAGCAGGATTAACACTGAAAAATGTAATGAAAGGGGTCAGTCATAAAGACTACATTCCACATAGTTCTGGTATGTGAAACATCCAGAAAACAGAAAATAGATTAAAGGCTGGGGCCATGGAGGGCTCAAAGCAGATGGAGATGGACAGCTAATGAATACAGCATCTCTCTCTCTCTGTTTTTTTTTTTGGGGGGGTGGGTGACAAAATGTCTGCCAGAATTGATTCTCAGTTTGGCTCTAAATGGCTTCTGAATTCCTAATTGCTTGTCGTGAGGGCTGTGCAGCAGTTTGGTATATCTGATGGATGTGCCGAACATCACTGAGGGGGTCAGAAGCCCCCTCAAGATGACTCATTCAAGCCAACTCATTCAAGACGACCTGCTTCCAGCTATGTGGAGCCGACAGTTGTGTATTGGGCAATAGACTTATCCAGCTCTTTGGGTTCAGGGATGATAAGAGCTAACAAGATTCTCTAGAATAAGGCACACAAGTAAGGTATTTAGACCATGTGGCACAGCCTCAGTTATAGTCTCTGGTGAGACTGGAGGCACAGAAGTGAATGCACCACAGATTGAGGATTAGCTAGGCTAGCAGGGAAGGCAGATGCTTACATAATCACAATAGGGAACTCTGGTCAAAGCGGACAGGAGGCACACCAGCGGCAGAGGGGTTAGTGATGGATTAGGGCCATTTTGTGAGCCTGGAGCTTTGGTCTTTAAGCTTCCATATGAGGGTGTTTATGACATCAGGTTGTCTTCCCTTCTCCTCAAGCTTTTAGCTACACACAAAGACTATGAAGTCTGGTTGGGGATTTTTGCATTTATGGTTTTTATTTTTTTTCCCTGATAAAGTTTGGTAAAAATTAAAGGCTTGAAAGGGCAGAGCAAAGAGAGTAGAGAAGGTCTTTTCTTTGGGCTCCCTGAGTATTGGGCAGTAGTTTTACCCTTAGGATAATCTCACAGAGACTTGATCAGGAGAAAGTCATGGAAGAGGAGAAGGTGTGTGACTTGTGTTTAAACTGTATGCCTTCTTATATGCTCATCACATAGAACAATAGAAAGATGTTAAATATCAGCTGTTGATGCACCTGAATTGTGAGATTACTAGGTAAATGCATCTGGGTATATATTATATATAAACACACAAATAAATCAGCCAGGCTTCCTAGGGTGAAGGGGCCTGAGGGAGCATAAAGTAAATGGAGAAACGGATGGAAGCCCATGTTCACGTCTATGTTCCCCGCACAGTATCTGGTCCACAGCAAACCTCCAACAAATATTTATTCCATCCGAACAAATAGGTAATGTTTACTCTAGCTGGTGTTGAGGATGACATCCGATGACCTTCAGGTTCTGAATGTACGTAGAGCTAAATCATCTTTGCTAGGTGCTCGGAGTAGTCACCTGTCTTGAGAAGAGCCACCCAGAGGAGTTGGCACATGGCCTGATAGGCCACTCTGTCTTCGCATTAGCATTGCCCTGGGAGCTTTTGAGGCATGTAGCTGCCAGGTGAAAACTTGCCCCCAACTGATCAAGCCAGATTGTCTGAGGTACAGCCTAGGTGTTGGGGTGCTGGTATTTTTCTCTTCAAGCACTCTCCCATGTGATCCTCATGGGGTGTAGAGGCAAGAACCATTTGATTAAGGCATTTTCAGGCAAGAGGGTGGGTAGTAGTTGCCAGAGGCAAATAACACATGTCATCAGAATAAGTACAGAAGCATCAGTCATTTTTTTCAGAATCCTGGGCTCATTTTATAATTTATTAAAAATTTTAATTGTTTATATATATTTAATGAGCATACACTGTTGTGTTTTCCTTATGGTATTTTCATACATCCTTGGTATGGTTAGTCATCCCCCCTGCTTCTCCAGCTCACCCTGTGTGTCTTGTACTCATCTACCCCCATGAATCTCTCTTCCATTTTCAGGTCACAGTCAATGCCATTTTTTTCTGAAATACAGCTCCAAGGCTAGACTGAGGATGTCCTGGTACAGCGTATGGAGGGGTGGCCAGGGACATAGCTGAAGGCAGCTATGGGAGAAAGAAGGGGGCTTCGTCATTGCAATAGTCACTGCACTTTCACCTACATAATTTAGCTCTGAGACTACAAGAGGAGGGCGTCAAGGCATCCTGGTACTCCCAAGCCATCAGTTACTGAATATGTTGGCTGCACCTATGAAGGGTTCCATTGTCACCTGTGAAGAGTCTGTCCTCCTGGGGTTGCTTCCTGTTGCCTCATAGAGCCCACCACACCCCAGGTGTGCTAGCCTGGCGCTCTACGGCAGACCATGAGGCCAACCAAAGAGTCTCTGGAGACTTTGTGGAATGAAACTATGATTGTGGTAGCGTATCTTCTTTTTGCTCTGCGCCAAATGACTGAGGGAAGGTGCTCTTATATTTTCAGTAGGAAGAAGGCATCAGTCAGGGGAATAGCTCCGAGTCCTCTTCCACTAGCAAACGGCACCCCTGAAAAGAGATGCCAGAGATTTCTATAAGCAGTTGAATCATTTGAAATCTAAGCTCTCCCTCAGGGAAGGAGGCTGGTGAGCTCCACACTGAGTTTGTGAAGACCAGGCAGGAATAATCTAGGCACAGCAAAGGTGTATTTTCTTGTACCTGAATCAGGAGAATTAGATTATCCCCATTTACTCTTCTCCAAAAGGCATTTAAGCTAATGTTCCTCTGTGCCTCCTGCTGTGTGCTGTCTCCTTAGGACCCATTCTGCAACCTTGCCCTAACCAGCCTCAGGCTTTCTTCCTCTGTCTACTCCTTTCGTATGATTCCATCTCCAGCATATATACGTGATAGACTCTCACACACAGGTTTATTTATTACTGACCAGCTTCTTTACCTTAGATAGCATGTCACAAACAGTCAAGACTAGCTCTTGATGGTAGTGTCACAGATTTAAAGATGAAGAAGCAGGATCCAAGTAGTTCCAGAGTCGAGGAAGCTTTATGCCAGCCAGTGAAAATAAAACACCAGACTGTTGAAGAGAGGAATTTTACTCACTGGAGCTGGCTCGGACTTTAGATATGAAACATTTGATTTATAGTTTCTATTTCACTGTGATAGAAAACCCTGCTTATCCTTATTGGAAGGTCGAATGGGTTGGGTCTCTTAGCAAAAGTAGCTGTTAAAATATATTTCACATTCAAGGAAAGAGGCCCTTGTTATTCAGCGTGCTCCCATTTTAATTATGATTTTTCTGGCCTCACTTTTAACAAGAATAACATAAGGCCTGCAAGGAGTGATTCCCCTTAATCAGTTCTTGAGCCCCCTCCCCATCTAAGAAGCTCTACAGCTCTTACCGCACAGATGAAATGAAATGGAGAATTGAGCAATTACTTGGTGAATCTGAGCACTGGATACAGCAGTCAATTAGAACAGTTCTATTACAAGACTCCTTTCCCCTCCTTTCTTCTTTTTCTCTGCGTAGATATGACCTTAAATCTTCATACTTCTGGCCTGGATTGAAGGTTGTCCTCTTCATTTTCTCCTTCACCTGACCCCGGACCCTTTTCTACACAACTTCTTTCTTCTCTTGGCTCAGTCCTTGTCTCCATCTGTTTTGCAGAGAGACCCCAGATCCTTCCTTCAGTTGTGAGCTTAGGTTCTAGAATATTCTCACATCAGGACTACCTTTGAGACCTTATATCACTTCCTAGATGCTAGTCCACACCAGAGGAGCTGCACTTGAGCTCCTGAGCCCACACTCCCTTGAACTTCTGGGAAAGTGCTTTACCCCATGGGGCTGCAAACACTTGCCTTTCTCCATGGTGTCAAGCACTTGCCTGGGTTTTGCCTTGAGATAGTGCCTGTGCCTTGTGGAGGCATAGTTTGCATGGGTTACTATGTGAGGACACTCTTAGTTGCAGAAGGTGGAACTCTGTCTATTGTTCTACATGTCAGAATCTCTGCCCCATATATCTGGGCCTGGAGAGATGACTCATGAGGACCCAAATTCAGATCCTAGCACCCATGCCAGATGACACATAATACCTGCAACTTTAGCTCCAAGGAATCTGATGTCCTTTTCCAGGCTCTGTGGGTACCCAAGCACACATGTGTGCATGCACTCACATAGGCAGAAAGGCAGACAGATACACACACACAGACAGAGACAGCGAGACAAAAGCACTTTTCTATGTCTGGGTCTTACCATTTTTCTGTATTCCTCATGCACCTACAATGATCTCTTTTATTTGCCACCTTATGTATTTTTTTTTGTGTGTGTGTAGTTGAATCCATGTGTAGTATGTATATTAGCAAGTGTATAAAAGTATGTGTATGACTGTGATGGATGTGTTGTCTTCCTTGACCTTGTTACTAGGAACTCCTACACTGAATAACTGGGTAACAATAATGCATTTAAAGCAATAAGGCAGGTCCCCAGCACAGCTGTGCAAGACACTGAAGATGTTACAGCAGTCGTTGCTCATTATTACTCTAAGTAGAGTAGAGAGCTCTTTTCCAGCTCTGGCAGTGTGGTGATCGTGTCTGGGTTTGGTTAGAGCATTAACTTCCTGCCAGATCACATCAGTGCTTTCTGCCGAAGTGTAGCCAATCCTACTGCCAGAGTTAGCGATCTGTGTTTCCTGTCAGGATGGATGTTTATTGACACTGCTAAGGTGGAGCAGGGTAGGGGATTTAGGTGAAAGGCCTTAGCCTGGACCATAGATAGCTCACAATTCATGTTTAAATTGCTATCCCATTGGAAAAAACAGGGGAGGATAGTTCCTGTCCAGTCTGCCTTGGAGACTGTTTTGGGATTCAATTAAGATAGTGTACAGGGAAGTGCTTTAATCAGTATAAACCCACGTGAAGAAGCAATTGGAAGCAACAAGGCAGCAGGAACAAAGACGAGAGGTGGCATGTCCTATGCCCAGTCCCAGTCCCAGTCCCAGTCCCCAGTTACTTGCTGTGAATTATTATAAAAGAGTTCTTTAGTTTTTTTCCCCCATCTGTGAAATGGTGAGAATAATACTGATCTTGATCGGTTCGGGAATTAAAGGAATATTTAAAGAGCTGCTGACTCATGAAGCTGCAGCGGGACCATCTTGCCTCTAACTCTACTTTCATTACTGCATCAAATAATCTGATTGTACTCACGGTCTATTATGGCAGTAGCAACGTACCACAAATGTATTGGCTTAAACAATGTAAATTTGTTATCCTCTGCCTGGGTCCACAGGTCAGAAGTTTAGTGGGCTTGCCAGTCTTCTTGGCTTCCCAGGCTAACATCCAGCCTCATGGTTAGCAAGCTCTGGGGGATCATAAAGTTTCAGGCTCCTTCAGGCTGTTGGCAGAGTCATGTTTCTGCTGGTTGTAAGGCTGAGGTCTCCATTTCCTTGCTTCCTGGAGGCTGGGGTGGTTCTCACCTTGTAGAGGCCACCCACGCTGCCCAGTTTAGGATTCTGCTCCTCTAGTTTCAGAGCCAGCAATGTCTCCAGGAAACTGGCTAGAATCCTTCTTCTGCCCTTTCTTTACCACCCCTTTCCTTTCTGAAGCCTATGATAACATAAAGTCCATATGCTTGGCCCTGCCTTTTTAATTTCATTTGTAAAATACTCTTTGCCATGTAGCCATATTGTTCTTATATAGTACCATTACAAGTTCTAGGGTTAAAGATATTGGCATCTTTGGCAGGCATTATTCTTTTCTTGCTATAGCAAAAGATCTATCTATCTATCTATCTATCTATCTATCTATCTATCTATCTATCTATCTATCTATCTATCATCTATTTATCATCTATCATCTGTGTCTATCATCCATCAATCTACCAATCAATCTATCATCAACATCTATCTATCTATCTATCTATCTATCTATCTATCTATCTATCTATCTATCTCTATATTTGTATCCATGTATTATATCTATCTATCTATCTATCTATCTATCTATCTATCTATCTATCTATCTATCTATCTATCTATATCTATCTTTGTGCCTCTATCTCTATATCTACATAGTTTTGTATGTATTAACTGAACCAGATCAAATATCCAGGATACTTAGTTTAATGACTGATGTAGACTGAGCCAATATTAGGTCCGGTTTTTACTGTTGATGAGTTGATGGCAGCAATCTCTTGTCTTCCCCTCAGGCCTGAGGCTTTTCTCTTTGCATTGTTTCTAATTTCAGTTCTCTCCAGAATTTCTTACATGGCCCCTGGCTGCTTAGCCAGCCTGGCTTGAGGCTATTTTGTGGCATATCTATACCACAACACTTGCTCTACCAGAACTTTCTGAGTATAGAAACCAACATTTCTCCTGGACACATCTAGACGAGTATATAGTACATAATAGAACCTTAATAAATGTTTGTTGAAAACTGAGAATCAATTGCACTCGTAAAAATAACTGGTCCTGTGATTATCAGTTGGAAGCATCTCATAACATCAACATTGAAAGCCACTCAAGGAAGGAGAAAATGTGCATATACTGACACTGTGTTATTAAGAGAAAGTCTTGACTCAGAGGCTTCTTTTTCCTGGTATATATTACTGTGTTTCTAAAAATTAATATGTTTTAGTGAGCATACAGAATATGGGCTTTGTCATGATGTTTTATTTTATTTTATTTTTTAATATTAGTTAGTTTATTAACTTTGTATCCCGCTCCCTCATTCCTTCCCAATTGTCATGATGTTTTTATGTATACATATCATTGTATCTAGCTTATATTTGCCACTTCCTTTCTTTTTCCCTCCTTCCTCTCCTTCTTGATAGTCTCCTTATTCTCACATAATAGTACTCCTCTGCTTTCATATCACATATATGCATATAGTTGTGAATATCTAAATACATGTCATGTCATATATATGTACTTATGTAGTGAAATCTGGATTCCGCATAGTCAAGAAGACTAGAAAACATGCTACTTTGTCTTTCTTTCCTGTCAGTGCTTTCTTTTGCTTCTCCCTCTGTTTAGGTTCCTTCCCTCCATATAACCCTGTTACATTTCATATCACATATAAATAAATATTAATAGATGCTGGTATTTAGACTCCACATATTAGAAAAAGGGCATCATATTTGCCTTTCTGAGTCTTGCTTTTTTATTTAATATGACCTAAGTTTCCCTTCATTTTTCTGCAAATGACACAGATTTATTCTGTTCCCTCCCCCCTTTCTACGACAAGGTCTCATGTATCTCGGGTTGGCCTTGAACTTGCTGTGTAGCTGAGGATGACCTTGAGCTGCTAATCTTTCTGCTCTACCTCCTGAGCGCTGGGCTTACAGACATGTGCCGTCAATGCCCAGTATGTGTGGTGCTGGGAATTGAACCCAGAGCTTTGTACATGCTGGGCAAGCACTCCAGGGACTGAACTATGCCCGCAGACAGTTTCCAGTCTGTGTGTAGAGCACATTTCCTTTATTATTATAATTTTAAGGCCTCATTTTGTATATTCTTTAACATGGTAGTATGTTACACGAGAATATTTTCATACAAGTGTATATCGTATATTGAGTCTCTACTCTTCTTCTCCCTCCTGCCTTCCCCCCTCCTCTCACTAGCTCCCTTTGTTACCCTGGATAGCTCCACTTCTGCTCTCATGTCATAATTACCTACACGATTTTACACATCTATGTAAGATTTAGAATGAGAAAAACCCATGCATTTGGCTTAATTTACTTAATGTAATCATCTCGAGTTGCATCCATTTTCCTGTACATAATATATCCTTGCTTTTCTTTATGGGTGAAAAAAAATCCCATTGTGTATATATTCCACTTTTTAAAAATCCAGCTGTTGTATGCCTGTGTTGCTTCTATAACTTAACTACTGTGATTAGTGTCCCAATCAGCACTGATGCACAGCTGTCTCTGTAGTGTGGTGTTTGGAGTCCTTTGGAGTGGTATAAACCGCCCCCTGACTTACGTGTTGATAGACATATAGGCTCGTTCCGTATATTGGCTAAAGTGAAACATGTTTGTGTAAGCATCTCTGTGGTACTTTCAGACGTTTTTCTTAAGAGTGGAACAACAGAGTCACATGCTAATTCTGCTTCTAGTTCTCTGAGGGACCTCTGCACCAATTGCCATGGTGGCTGTACTGGTTCTCATTCCTATGAACAGTGTGTAAGGGTTCCCTCACGGAGAAGTTTTGAACATGAATGTAGGTGGTATTTGTAACTTGTCCAGGACCAGATCATGTGGGGGAAGGCAGTTCTATAATAGCTGTAGATACTCCTCCACTATTCCACAAAATAGAAACAGAAGGAACATTACCAAACTCATTCTTGGAAGCCACAGTCACCTTGATACCTAAACCACACAAAAACCCAACAAAAAAGAGAACTTCAGACCTATCTTTCTTATAAACAATTGATGCAAAAATACTCAATAAAATACTTGCAAACCAAATTCAAGAACACATAAAAGATATCATCCATCATGATCAAGTAGGCTTCATCCCAGGCATGCAGGGGTGGTTCAGTATATGGAAATTCATCAGTGTAACCCACCACATAAACAAACTGAAGGAAAAAAAAAAACACATCATTATCTCCTGAGATGCCTTAAAAGAATTTGACAAAATCCAACACCCATTCATGTTTAAAGTTTAGGAGAGATCAGGGATACAAGGCACATACCTAAACATAGTAAAGGCAATATATAGCAAGCCTATAGCCAACATCAAATTAAATGGAGAGAAAATTAAATCAATCCCATTGAAATCAGGGACAAGGCAAGGCTGCCCATTTTCTCTGTTTCTCTTCAACATGGTACTTAAAGTCCTAGCTAGAGCAATAAGACAACTAAAGGAGATCAAGGGAATGCACATTGGAAAGGAAGAAGTCAAAGTATCACTCTTCACAGATGATATGATAGTATACATGAGTGACCCTAAAAAGTCAACCAGAGAACTCCTCAGCTGATAAACGCCTTCAGCAAAATGGTTGGATACAAAATTAACTCAAAAAAAAATCAGAAGCCCTCTTGTATACAAAAGATAAAGGGGCTGAGAAAGAAATTAGGGAAACAACACCTTTACAATAGCCACAAGTAACATAAAGTACCTTGGTGTGACTCTAACCACGCAAGTAAAAGACCTGTATGAAAAAAAGTTCAAGTTTCCGAAGAAAGAAATTGAAGAAGATATGAGAAGATGGAAAGATCTCCCATAGATTGGTAGGATTAACGAAGTAAAAATGGCCATCCTACCAAAAGCAATCTACATATTCAATGCAATTCCCATCAAAATACCAGCACAATTCTTTACAGAACTTGAAAGAAGAATTTTCAATTTCATATGGAAGAACAAAACCCCCAGAATTGCTAAAACAATCCTGTATAATACCAGATCTTCTGGAGGTATCTCCATCCCTGATCTCAAGTTGTACTACAGAGCCACATTAATAAAAACTGCGTGGTACTGGCAGAGAAACAGAATAGTAGATCAATGGAATCAAAGAGAAGACTCAGAACTAAACCCATACACCTATGGATACTTGATTTTTGACAAAGAAGCCAAGCCATACAATGAAAAAAAAAAGATAGCATTTCCAACAAATGGTTATGGTCTAACTGGATGTCTACATGTAGAAAAATGCAAATAGATCCATATTTATCACCCTGCACAAAACAAAAATCCAAGTGGATCAAAGACTTCAACACAAAAGCAGATACACTAAACCTGTTAGAAGAAAAAGCGGGGAAGAACCTTGACTTCATTGGCACAGGAGACAACTTCCTGAACAGAACACCAACAGCACAGGCTCTAAGATCAACAACCTACAAAGTGAATAAAGTGTAATTAATAAAAATTAAAAGAAAAAAGATCCACAACCAATAAATGGGACCTCATGAAATTGAAAAGCTTCTGTAAAGCAAAGGACACTGTTGTCAGAACAAAACAACAGCCTACAGATTGGGAAAGGATCTTCACATACCCTATATCTGACAGAGGGTTAATATCCAGAATATATAAAGGACTTAAGAAGTGAAACACTAACAAACCAAGTAATCCAATTTAAAAATGGGGTACAGTGCTAAACAGAGAATTCTCAATAGAGGAATATTGAATGGCAGAGAAACACTTAAAGAAATGCTCAAAGTCCTTATTTATCAGGGAAATGCAAATCAAAAAGACCCTGAGATTTCACCTTACACCCATTAGAATGGCTAAGATAAAAAAATTGAAATGACAACACATGCTGGAGAGGATGTGGAGAAAGGGAAATCCTCCTCCATTGCTGGTGGGAATGCAAACTTGTACAACCACTTTGGAAATCAATCTGGCACTTTCTTAGACAATTAGGAATAGTGATTCCTCAAGATCCAGCTATATCACTTCTTGGCATATTTCTGAAATATGCTCAAATATACAAGGACATTTGCTCAATCATGTTGTAACAGCTCTATTCGTAATAGCCAGAAGCTGGAAACAACCTAGATGTCCCTCCATAGAGGAGTGGATATAGAAATTGTGGTATATTTATGCAATAGAATACTACTCAGCTATTCAAAACAAGGAAATCATGAAATTTGTAGGCAAATGGTGGGAACTAGAAAGGATCATCTAGAGTGAGGTATCCCCGAAGCAGAAAGACATACATGGAATATGCTCACTCCTAAGTGTTTACTAGACATATAATATAGGATAAACATATTAAATCTGTAGTCCTAAAGAAGCTAAACAACAAGGAAGACCCTAAGAAAGATGTTCAATCCTCATTCAGAAGGACAAATGCAATATACATTGGAAGCAGGAGAAGGCAGGGAAGAGGAACATGAGCCATCCATAGATGGCCTGTGAAAGACTCTACTGATCGAGGTATGGAAGCAGAGGCTGAGACTCAGAGCCAAACTTTGGGCTGAATGCATGGAATTTTATGAAAGGAGGAGGAGATAGAAAGACCTTGAGGGAATGGGAGCTCCAGAGCCAAACCAAACCAAACCAAACCAAAATACCAAAAGCTGGGCTCTGGGGTCCCTGTAGAGACTGATACCCCAACCAAAGACCATGCATGGAGAGAACCTGAAACGCCTGTTCAGGTGTAGCCTGTAGAGAGCTGCGTGTGCTGCGCCTTAAAGATGGTGAGCCTTCCGCCATCCCGAGGGCGAGTGCTCTTGTGGTAAACAACTCCTTATTTGGCTGTGCTGTGTCTGATGATCCGCTGTACCTATCCACACTTCCCACGTGGCTACCCGGGGTTGGCTGGCTCAGGGGTACTTATTCCTGGGACGGGCTCTCCTCCAGGAAGAAGAGGAAGAAGAAGAACAAGAAGAAGCAGAAGCAGAAGAAGAGGAAGAAGAAGAAGAAGAAGAAGAAGAAGAAGAAGAAGAAGAAGAAGAAGAAGAAGAAGAAGAAGAAGAAGAAGAAGATTGTTCAAAATTCCTGAATAAACTGCTTGAAGAAGAGCTCGTGTGCTGTGTCTTTCCTTGCTGGTCGAGGTGGACGCGACAGTAGCCCATAGACTCAATCTCCAAGTGGGTTTCCTAGTAAGGGGAGCAGGGCCTATCTCTGACATGAAGCCAGTGGCTGGCTCTTTGATCACCTCCCCCTGAGGTGGGTGGTGCGGCCTTGTCAGGCCGCAGAGGAAGACAATACAACCAGTTCTGATGAGACCTGATAGTCTAGGGTCAGATAGAAGGGGAGGAGGTCCTCCCCTATTAGTGGACTTGGTGAAGGGCATAGGAGAAGAATAGGGAGGAAGGGAGGGATTGGGAGCAGAAGAGGGAAGGGCCTACAGCTGGGATACAAAGTGAATAAATTGCAATAAATAATTAAAAAATAAAAAATAGCTGTAGACTCTTTGTAACTATTGTACTTGAAATTTCTGGCATGGTTTTGTCACTTTCTCTGAATGTGTCAAGGAACAACAACAACAACAACAACAACACCCACAACACCCCAGAATGTTGAAATAAAGCCACTTCAGCGTGGCTTACTTCTCATTTGATGACTCACTGTGACTTATTGTGTCTAACAGCAAAATTGGACCTGGCTTTACTCCTCTTAGAAACTCTCAAGTAGCTCTTCCTCCAGCTTCTTCCACTGTTTGTTTTCCCTAATATGCTGAATGCTCATTTTCCATTCATTTTGTGAAGTCCCTTTCCACCCCACAGGTAGTTATTGATCAATAATGACCAAATAAGAGCCTTGTTATGGGCCAGCATATGCACTCTTGCTGTGTGCGGGTTAACATTTTCTCTGTTTCAGTTTGTCAATATGCCCATGTGACTCTATCAGCTGGGAGGCCAGGCGCCTCCTGCCTTCTCCTAGATCCCTTAACAGCTGTTTTGAGCTTGGCTGGGCCTTTTGCAATAATTGCTCCCATTCAGGGACTCTGGTCTTTTGATATTTATTTTTAGATTCAATATAGTCTCCATTATTTTAAAGGAACAGTTTTATTGTCTGAAACAAACAACCACAAATGAAAAATTGGAGCCAAATCACAGGCCTCAGGACCCAGATGAGGAATAAAGAAAAATTGTTTATAGCCATAAATGCTTTCTTTGCAGTTTTCCTTCTGCCTATTGGGCTGGGGCTTTTCTACTACCACAGACCAGTGATTAGATACCAGATTATGTCTTGATGTTATAACTGTGCTGCTCTCTGAGAGAAGTCTGGGAATTCCAATTTCCTCTGGATTCAGTGCTCCATTTTGGAGTCGGCCAGGTTAGTTATGACTATGTGTCCTACGGAAGGATTTGTGGGAAGTCAGTTCTCAATAGCTAGCCCTGGTTGATGTGACTTAAACCTTACATTTAGAAGGTATGCGTTTAACATTCACTGAACTGGGCACTGTGCCAAGTATCTGGGAGTTGCAGAGACACCTCAAACGGTTTTCCATTTCAAGACCTGGTAAAGGAGTTGCGCTTCTATACAAACCGTGATGGAAAGCTGACTCCATGGAGCTTTAGGAACGAGTAGGTGAGAGAGTTAGGACTTAGCACAGGACCAGACATTAGCTTATGGTCTGGCATTTAGTGAGAACCTCACAGGGGGCAATGTGTCTAGTTTGGGAAAGGTGGTAAAACTAGAAATGTGCAAGGAGAAAGGGGTGGGACAGAAGGGTGTGGTGCTCCTCCTGATCATACCCGGAACAGGACTAGACCAGATGTGGGTGACTTCACTGTGGTGTGATCAAGAGCAACAGTGACAGAGTACTCACCCACAAGAGCAGCAGAAGATGAGCCCCACACAGCGGTCCCATGAGCTTGAATGGGCATGCATGGAGCCATTTACACTAGTCATCTCAGCATTTTACTTGGTTCTGTCTCCCTTGCTTTGTTTGGACTCCTTTTGTGGGATCTATCCTTTCACCTAGTGTGTGAACAAAGAAAAGCTTGAACTAACAAGTGTTAAGCTCAGAGGTAGTCTATAGGCTTCTTGACACGAGCCCTGACTATGGCCTCATCTCTTTCCCAGGACTTTCCTATTTAGCACCAACCCAACTCAGCTGCTGCTAGTTTCGTATCAGAACTTTCAGAATTTGCCTTGCTTTTCTCTCTGTGTGGAATGATCCCTACTAATCTGCTTTCACCTAATGTTTCAACCTACCCTTCAAGACTTAGCACAAAGCCCAATGTGTTAGACAACATTCCTTGGGCATTTTAGGTTGAGGCACTCTGTTGTACTTCTACAACATTTGGCCATACGTCTGTCTTTTTGTTTACTGTTATCAACTATTTGGTTCTATGTATGTTCCCAGATATAAAAATCTGTGTCCAATTAATTACTTTTTGCCCTAGTGGCTCACCTTACTTCTGGGACATAGCTAACATTTAATGGATATTTTTAATAAATGAAGTAGATTTGGTGAAGAACTCTAAGGAAGATATTCTATAATACTGTTACCTTATGCATAAAAATATGTACCAGGTTAAACTAGGCCCAGTTGCCACAGTCAACATTAGTGGGTCTTAGAGATTGGTAAAGGAGAGAGAAAAGGCCAAGTGAGCAGAGCCTACACCTTCATCAGCAGATGGGAAAGTAGAAAGGGTGGGAAAATGTGTCAAAAACTGGCCCTATGAAATGCCCCTTGGAAAAGAAATCTGTGCTAAAAAATCATTGTGCACTGTGATTTTCCCTCCCCCTTTTCACATCCCTCTGCATGTGGGATGCCAGAGATCAACCTCAGGAGTTACATCCCTCCCCCTTTAAAAATAATACTACAGTGTGTATGTGTGTTTCTCTGTGTGTTGGTGTATGTGCATCTCTGTGTGTGTGCTCCTGTTCATCTGTAAGTGAATGTGTATGGGTGCACATGTGTGTGTATGTGTGTGTGTACTCATGTGCATGTGCTTGTGGAGAGCAGAGAACAACCGTGGGTATCAATCTCCAAAACCTCACTCCATCCATCTCCTTTGAGGCAGAGTCTCTCATTAACCTGGAGCTCATCAATTCGGATAGACTAGCTGGCCAGCAAGCTCCAGGGATCACTCTCTTTCCATCTCTCCATTGTTAAGTTAGAAGCCTGTGCTACCACACACATCCTTTTTTAAAAAATTATTTTTATTAATTACAGTTTATTCACTTTGTATCCCCCCTGTACCTCCCTCCCTCCACCTCTCCCAATCCCATCCTCCCTTTTCCCCACCTGTGTCCCTCTCCCAGTCCATTGATAAGGGAGGTCCTCCTCCCCTTCCCTCTGATCCTAGTCTATCAGGTCTCATCAGGAGTGGCTGCATTGTCTTCCTCTGTGGCCTGGTAAGGCTGCTCCCCCCTCAGGGGGAGGTGATCAAAGAGCAGGCCAATCAGTTCATGTCAGAGACAGTCCCTGTCCCTATTACTGTGGAACCCACTTGGATACTGAACTGCCATAGGCTACCTCTGTGCAGGGGTTCTAGGTTATCTCTGTGAGTGGTCCTTGGTTGGAGTATCAGTTTCAGAAAAGACCCCTGTGCCCAGACTTTTTGGAACTGTTGCTCTCCTTGTGGAGCTCCTGTCCTCTCCAGGTCTAAGTCCTTGCTAGAGCAATAATACAATTAAAGGAGATCAAGGGGATACAAATTGGAAAGGAAGAAGTCAAAGTATCACTATTTGCAGATGATATGAGAGTACATCTGAATGACCCCAAGAATTCTACCAGGGAACTCTTACAGCTGATAAACACCTTTAGCAAAGTGACCAGATACAAAATTAAGTAAAAAAAAAAAATCAGTAGCCCTCCTGTATACAAAAGACAAAAGGGCTGAGAAAGAAATTAGGGAAACAACACCCTTCACAATAGCCACAAAGGACATAAAGTACCTTGGTGTGACCCTAACCAAGCGAGTCAAAGACACACATCCTTTTTAAACATGAATTCTGAGGGTTGAGCTCAGGGCTTCATCTTGCCCAGCAAACATGTTCCTGACTGAGCTATATCTTTTTTTTTTAATTAATTTATTTTTATCTCAATCACAGGTTAGGTACTTTGAATCCCAGGCGTAGCCCCCTCCCTCATTCCCTCCTACCCTCCCACTCCCTCCCTCATCTCCTTCTTCCCCGCCCCCTCCAAGTCCACCAACAGGGGAGGACCTCCTCCCCTTCCATCCAACCCCAGCTTATCCTGTCTCCTCAGGGCTGGCTGCAAAGTCCTCCCCTGGGATCTAGCCAGTCTGTCACTCCCCGGCTTATATGGGGGAGGGTCAAAGAGTCAG
>CM053759.1:33136880-33164533 GCA_028658305.1 Pachyuromys duprasi | reverse complement strand
TGCTTTTGGGATACCTCACTCAGGATGATAGTTTCAAGGTCCCACCATTTGCCTGCGAATTTCATGATCTCCTCCTTTTTAATTGCTGAGTAGTATTCCATTGTGTAAAAGTACCACAATTTCTGTATCCATTCCTCAACTAAGTTTAAATGTCTTTCCTGTGTCAGTCACTATTATAGGAATGGAGGATACATCAGCAAGCAATGTAGATCATGTTTCCTGCCCATCTGGAACCTACAGTCTAGTGTGAAATATAGGCAATAAACAAAATAAAAATTACAGTGCAGTTTTGAGAATTGTGTTTTGAGAATTTGTGTTTCTCTGTATATATTTTGCACGTAGAGATGATAATATTTACTGATAGATTAAATAAGTGCGAAAAACAGCAGAAGAGCAATAATGTCATCAGAACTTGTGGCCCAAGCAACCTGAAGAATGAAGTTGCCATTGGCTGAAGTGGAATAGTCTGGGTAAACCTCTGACACTCCCTGAAGAAAATAAACACATTAAAGGAGTCCTAGAATTGCCAGACTATGGGATGCATTGTCTGTCCACATAAATGTTCCATTGAACACAACTTGGCAAAGGCTCCTCTTGGCTTGGAGGTGGCCTAGAGTCATAAGGCAGAGAAATTCTCATTTTTTTCTTTAAACTTTATCTTCTAATGTTTTCTGGATGTTTTAAGAGAAGAAGTTATAGGATTATATGTTTTTGTGTCCTGCGGAGGGTAGTTTGGAGAGGGAAGTCAGAATGAATAAGACAAGGGAAGAGATAATTAATTAAAACAATTTATGAAAATAATGGATTTATAAAGACAAAGAGTTAAATAACTAGAGACAAAGAGTTAGATAAAATGAGTGGCAACAAAGTTTAGAATCTACAGGCTTGATGACTACCCAGAAAAAGTGGAGGGTGAAAATGATTCAATGACAACTAAAACGTTCTAGCTTGGGTCAGATTTTCTATAACTTTCTGCATCCCTTATTGAGGTCTGATTTTCCTGGGGGAGATATGTTCAAATATCTATTTATACCGATTTGGGATCTGTAAGAGAGTAAAGTAATGGTCACTAGGACCAGCTTGGTGAACCAGTAAGTTTATTTGCGTTGCTTATAGTATCATGAGTGACTCAAAGACAGCCGTGTCATTAGAAAGTCCAACACAGCCTGGGCTGATGGCATGTGAAAATGTAGTACCTGAGGCTTCCTGTCCAACCTGCAGACAGCTCCACTGAAGAGTATACTCTTTCTCAGAAAATGTAAAAATAGCTTTTATAACTTTCAGGAAGGATCTCAGCAATCTTGTAACTTTTTGAGCTTCCTGAGACTTGGAAGTTTTGTTAGCTTCCCAAGTCTTACAAATGTCCCTCCTACCTCTAGGAGGAAATGTCTCAGCTCGATGGAAGCATATCCATAGTACTCTCTCTACCCTTTCCTCTAGATCTCACTTCTTCTGTACTCTCTTTCATGATGTTCTCTGAGCCCTTTGGGAGCAATAGTGGCATGATATAAATATAGTGGTGCAATAAAAAGGTTTGATTACTTTTTTTTTTTTTTTTTGTAGTTGTGCTTGAGCGTTGGGTCATTAAGCTACAGCTTCAGCAGCCTGATTGGTTATGGGTCATGGTAACAAGAGCTTATTGCAAAATCAAGGTTCCCTTTATAACCAAGGTTGATGGCACCGGTTATATACGGATGTAAAATCAAATGCTTAGAAGGCTGTTTGATGGACACATCACATTCACTTAATGTAATGATAGCAGTATCTTTTCTAATGCAGCCTATGACTTCTACAGCTCTGGTTTACAGTTCCAAACATGGGTTCTCTTCTTTAGACTGGGCCTTAAGTCCATTGGAAATTAGTTGGTTGTATTTGTGTCATCATTACACCAATAGATCCATTTATTTATTTATTTATTTATTTATTTATTTATTTATTTATTTATTTATTTATTTAATTTATTTATTTACAATCCAAACATGGGTTCTCTTCTTTAGACTGGGCCTTAAGTCCATTGGAAATTAGTTGGTTGTATTTGTGTCGTCGTTACACCAATAGATACATTTTATTATTTATTTATTTATTTGTTTGTTTACAATGTATTCATTTTATGTTCTGATTGTAGTCCCCTTCCTCATCTCTTCCTGGTCCCACCCTTTCTTCTCCATACCCCTTATCCCCTTCCCCTAGTCCATCGATAGGGGGTGTTCTCCTCTCCCATAGCTTATCAAGTCTCATCAGGACTGCCTGGATCCTCTTCCTCTGTGGCCTGGAAAGGCCACATCACCAGGGGAAAGTGATCAAAGAGCTGGGAGCTGAGTTAATGACAGAGGCAGCCTGTGCTCCCCTTACTTGGGAACCCACATGGAGACTGAGCTGCTTACGGGCTACATCTGAGCAGTGGGTTTAGGTCCTTTCCATGCACTGGTTGATGCATCAATCTCTGCAGGCCCCCCTGGGCTCAGATTTTTTTAGGTTTGTTGGTCTCCTTGTGGAGCACCTGTCCTCACTGGGTCCTTCTATCCCCCTCTTCTTCCATAAGACTCTCCTCACTCTGCCCAAAGTTTGGCTGTGAGTCTCAGCATCTGCTTTCATCCCCTGTTGGGTGGAGCCTTTCAGAGGACCTTTATGGTAGGCCCCCATCCTGTTCCCTCTCTTCAACTGCTTCTGATGTCTATCCTGTTTGCCATGGTGAATGGGATTTAAGCATCCTCCCTAGGGTCCTCCTTGTCAACAGATACTTTTTATCTGGCATGTTGATATGTGGTATGTTGGGTCCATAACCAAATAAGACTGTTTATGATAATTTTTCACCAGTAGACTACTCACTTTTCAGGCAATAAAAAAAAAACTAGCCAATAGACACTGAGTTTCCAGTTCAGGCCCAATTTAAGTTTCTCATATTCTGTTTTCCTGCTTCCTCATCATGTGGTATGGCTGTGGGCTAGACACAGATCTCCCCACCCTTGATAAGATTGGTGGGTTTGGCTTATGTTGCCTGCTTCAGCTACTGTTCAGGAGGAAGAAAATCAAGCTGTATCTGCCAGGTCTGTAGCTAGAGACAATGTTCTGGTCCTCACAGGCTCTGGGCTGTGTGGACACTGCCTTTCCATAGGCCATGTCTAGTTGCTAAAAGGATTCCAGACCATACAAACAGTCTTAACCCACAGTATGCTTTGCTGAAGGGGAAAATGTACCCTTGGGGAAAATTGCCCACTCCCAAAACTAGTGTAGGCATCGTCACATGTACTACTTTACCATTCTCTCCTTATTCCACAACTTTGTAAACTATTGCTTAGGTTTTCAAACCTCCCAGAGACACATAGACACAGAATTTGGCTTTCTGTCATTTTCTCTAGGGACCCCTGACTTGACACACATATTGTCACATTTGCCTTTGAATTGTAAGGATAGACCTGTTTGTTTGTTTTGCCCTTCTCCCTCTTCCTCCTGAGTGCACTGGCAACTTACGAACTCGATTTGCATGCAGGGCTAAATCATTCAGCTCCAACAGAGCCTTTCTCCCACGTAAAGATCACGTCCCATGACGGGGCTCAGCAAAACTACTAAAGCTTCATAACCAGCTCCAGCGTTCCTCTGAAATAACTTTATTAACTCTCTGATAAATACAGTGCTATGAACTGAGCATCAAACACCAGCTCTCACATGCTCAGCCTTGTCAGTAACACTTCTCTTTCCTCTATTGTCTTATGCTCTCTGATATTAATGGGGGCCTCAGTCGTTACTAAACAGGCATGTGTGATGGCTGTGTGATCTGGGACTGATTTTTTCCCTTACATTTCCTCACGTTATGCAACCTTTGTCTCAAGGTAGGGATAAGTGGTTATATTACTCAGTTGCTCCACTTCCATAAAACTCAGACTGACCCTGCTCAACACCATGCCTTTCTCCCTTATGAACTTGGCTCTTAATGAAATGTTTTTCCCATTTTAGTCACTTCTAATGTAGAGTATTACCTAACACTGACACTTACATTTTCTTATATGGTTTACTATGAAGAGCCCCATCTGAAAACTGAGTCATGGATTTCTCCTTCCTCTGTATTAAAGGGCCAACCTAAGGGGTATTTTCCATTACTTCCACTTTACTCTCTTCTTTCTTAATTCTGATTTTTCTTTGGGTTCCAAGTCTTAAGATCCCAGGAAAGGCTCTTCAGTATAGATTGAATTGGTGTTCTCTTTCCCTTGCTCCCTGCCAACAATAAGAAATGGCAGGCTAATACCTCCGACTCAGTTTTTTCTTTTCCCCTGTTTTTTTTTTTTTTTTTGTGTGTGTGTGAGAGAGACTAGTGAAGAGACTAGTGAGAGACTAGTGAAGATGGTAGCATCTTTTATTCTTTGCAATTCCTCCCTTATTTGGGAAGGTCTGTTTGGGAAGACAGCTCAGCCTCACTTGTATGCATTATCATTCACTGCAATTGCTGCTTAGCCTGCTTTCAGGAAGGGCAATGTCTTCTCTAGTCTATCAGTTGTTTGGGACATCCCTATTTTCATGTGACAACCCTAGTCATCAAGCAGGAGACATACTGCTTAGAAGAAGAAGGCCACCAGGGGATTTCTTCCAAGGATACTCTCAGATGGCCTGGGTTTGGTTGAAGTTCTTATTGTTCTGAGAGCATGAAATGGACATAATAAGGAGCACACCATGCTAGGCCATGTAGGGAAAGGAGATCATATCAAAACTGAATGTGCTAAAGCTCTATTCTCAGATCAGCCAGCTGTCTTATCAACCAGGTGCAGAGAGCTTTCATCTACTCCGCCCTGACTCCGCTTTGGTCCAGTCAGCCCCTTTTTGGGTGCCAGTAGTGTCACATGACTTTTCGTGAGGAGATGTGAGCAAGTGTCTATGGACCCCAGATACAGCACCATTGACAGATCAAAGAAACAGTTCTACCAAGTCTAGCTTGCTAAGTCAACAAATTGACTGTCCCAAGGACTCTGGTACATCAGCCAGACTAATGAAAAGGTGGTACCCGGGGTTTTACACAGCCTCCGGTGGGCCTTGATTGGCTAGGGAAGATAATGTGAAAGGGGCAGGAGTCAACCAATAGAGCTTAGGCAACCACTCATATCCCATCACTTTATTCTTTAATAAATGGAAAAAATAGTAGGAACATTCAATATTGTTTAGTTAGATTTTTCTGTTTTGAATACTGGCTGAGAAATTATTGAATTCCCGGGCTAGTCTATGGGCTCTGCAGAGGAAGTACATTTCCTTAGTGTAGTGGAGGTAAGTATGCATACCTTGTACCTTTTCAAATATTCTCTTTCTTGTGTTAGTGGTGTCTTCAGAGAAGCTGGTTCCAAATGCCAAATTAAGAAGCAGCCTCAGATGGCTTAGGGTCACTTGGATTCTCATTCGTGTCATAATGTCACATCTTCACTGCTAATGCAGTGCAAAGGAAAGACCTTCAGCATGACTACTAATGAATTCTGAAGATCAAAAGGACATATTTGTGGCGGAATGTCGCTTCTGTTCATGGATGTTCCTTGTTTCTTCTTGAAAGTATGTTGTAGGATTACACTTCTTCAACCTCATTGAAAAAAGTTGGACCCATGGCTGCCTCTGTCCAGTGAGATGGTAGTGTGAGTACCACATCTCATCTCTGGGTGTTAGTCATTAAGATCTGGTGTGTAACTTCACACGTTTCCTTCTCTAGTTACCATGGTGATGAATGCTGTTTTAGGTAGTGCATGCTTTTGTTCCTAAGTGGGATTGATGTGCAGATGGGTATCTTGCCAGCTTGCAGTGGGTGTGCAAGGTGGATGAGAAACTTTTATTCTTTTCAGCCATTAGGCTTTGAGGTTCGCTTGTTATAAACACCATCCTTAACAAGGCACTTTTTGTTAAAAGCGGCCTCAGATGACCCGTGAAGATAGTTCACTGCTCTTTCAACCAGGAAAACACGACAAAACCATGCAAATCAAAGAAGTTCAAATTTCACGTTCACTTAAAGAACACCCTTGAAGCTGCCCAGGCCATTAAGGGTATGCGTATTCATAATGTCACCAAGCATCTGAAAGGTTTAACTTTCAAAGGCCTTGTGTGCTGTGCTGGCCGTGGATGATAGAGTCGGTAGGTGCCCCCAGGGTAAACAGCATAGCTGGACACAGGCTCGGTGGCCTAAAAGAGTGCTGGGCTTTTACTGCACGTGCTTAAAAATGCAGAGAAGAAGGCAGAACCTAAGCGTTTCGATGCAGCCGCTCTAGTCATTGAACGTACCCAGGTGAACGAAGCACCTGAGATGCGCCGACGAACTCATAGAGCTCATGGCCGGTTTAACCCGTAAGTGAGCTCTCGGGCCACGTTGAGATGATCCTCACTGAAAAGGAACAAACTGTTCCAAAGCCGGAAGAGGAGGATGCACAGAAGAAAAAGATATCCCAGAAGAAACTGGAGAAACAAAAACTTATGGCGCAGGAATAAATTCATCGTAAAATAAACAGATGAAAGTAAAAAAAAAAATTAAAAAATATTTTCTTTGTATGTTTGAAAACTGTGCTTACATTTTTTGATTACCTGCTCATTGTGGACTATGAAAAAAATCACTAATATAGCCTTTATAGAAATAATCTGTTAACACTTTGATCTCTCTCTTTCAACTAAATAATTTTGGATTTTTCTCTATCATCACATATATATTCATATATATCTTCCTTTTATTTTATTTTATAGCAGAAACCTAAAATATAAAATTTTATATATGATGCTAGTTGGGGAAGAAATATAAAAAATATTTTTATGTCTGTAATACATAATTTATCATGAAATTATACAACAAAATAAAATCACTTTTTTTTTGTCCTTGTCCTTTCCTTGTAGTAGAGAACATACTAATGAAACATTTGTACTTAAGTTTTTGCTTGAAATGTTCCTTACAACCTTTGGATGGATTCCTAGATGGGGAATTGGTGGGCCAGCAAGTATGCATATTTTTAAGACTTTTGCTACAAATTGCCAGGAGAACGGTTGTACCAATTAGCACTCCAGCAGTGAGAGATGGGCTCTCTTACAACCCCTGTTGATTATTAGATTTCCTTTTAATGCCCATTAGTTTGATAGGGGCAAATGTTATCTTCTTGTTTCCTATTTGCATTTCTTTGATTACGAGTGATCTCGAACACTTATTTCCTATGCTTATATGTCATTTGCATTTTTTCCTTCTGGGAATTATCTAAATGGATTCTTATACCCCACAAATAAACAACCGCTACACATAAAGCAACACACAAAGGCTGCAGTGTGGGGCTGTTGCCAGGGAGTCTCAGCATACACTTAGAGGTGTGAGTGTTGAGCAGGTTCCCCTCACTCCTTCTCTCCTCTCTATTGTGATGATTTCCTCTCCAGTTACTGTTGCCACGTGCCTTTCCCAAGCCTTGGTCTCGCTGTAGGCACACAAAAATATTAATTATGTTATATTAATTACGTTAGTTTCAAACATCTGTGTAATGCATCCTGGCTACTCTCTTCCCCCATCCTCTCTTATGTCCCTTATCCTTCCCTTTTCACACCTGTCTCCTTCTCAGATACTTCTGGTTTTGTTTTGTGACTCATTCAGTTTATCCATAGCCATTTTATTGCACTGTGTTCCAGTTGTGGCTAAACCTAGAATTCAGTATTAAGAAAGCACAAATGTCTTCACAGTTAATTTTGAGAGCTACATTATCTCCTGGAGGGAGGCCCCTCTTTACCTACTGCTATGTTCCTGTGCTCCACATGTGTTGAGGGCTGAGGTCTTCTGCTCTGGGCTCACCAAGGCCGGCACAGCCTACTGCTCCTGTGTTGGCTCAGAACGCTTGTCCTGCTGATAAAGCTTCAATTACTCTTGCCGGAAGCATCCTTATTTATTTCACAGACACTACATTACCCTCAATTGTCGGTTCGGCGCTTCTAAGAGGGGAGAAGAAAGACTCTAAATTCCCCCAAAGTCAGTGTTACTTTTTAGCCAGCTGAGATAAAAGACAGATTGAAATGGGGCCAGAGGGACCTGCCCTTCACCCTCTATCTTCACCAGAGCTAGAAGCTCACATTGGTATTTCAGGCGGCAGCTGGCAGACTCTTTTATCATCATTAATTGTCCGTGGAGTTGTCACAAGGAGAGACTAGAATTCAGGTTTAATTACATCTGTATCATCTCTTATAGAGTTCAAGAGACTCTGGTGCGGCAAAACAGGAGTGGGCAAGTGGGCTGGTGGTGTGCCAAGGGCAGTCTGTGCGGCAACAGCCATGCTTATTTTGGGGGGAAAGGAGAGTTAGCTGCATTCTAGGGAGAGGAAGACTGGATATCTTTCTTGAGAGGTGGAGGGAGGCTGCTGGAGAAAAAGTGGCTAGCCAAGGAGGGTTTGGTTCATATGGGACAGGTGGACAGGTCTAGGGGATCTTCCTAGGAAACAAAGATCCATTCCAAGAAACTTGCTTTTATGTAAAAAAAATGGATTTTTTTTGATGTGGACAGTAATTTGCTGCCAGACAGAGAGTAAAAAAAAAATATTTGGTCTTGGATAAACAATAGCAGCCTACTCCCATTTCATTTATGAAAGGGGTCTTTTGGTTTAGTTCTGAAAATGCTAGTACAGAACAAGGCTTTTGTGGTGACCAAACTGGCTCTGTCCAGAGCAAGAACTGAAGGACAGCTTAATGGAAATGGCACGGAACAGGTGGCTTGTGTGTCAGTTGCTCTGTTTCATGCAAGTGAGTCAGGAAGTGTGAAGAACCATCCCTGGACAGTGACCCTTTGCCCTGCTGAGCAGCACAGTCTCATTTTGGTCTGTTTTCATTCCTTGGGGTCTTCCGTGTCTGCTTCCGGACCTTTTGTTAGTAAACCACACCGGAATGTACACTTCAAGTGTAGAGCTTTGGTCCCGTGTTTTACTTCCCTAAGTCAGGACACGGTTCTTAGGCTTAGGAATGTTAGCCACTCGGCTTCACTTTAACTCGCATTTCCTGAAAGAAACTCAAGGCCACCTTATGACTACCTCTTGCAGAATTAAGTGTTTTAAAGGGATCATAAGGATTGACCATTTAGGTCTCAGCTTCTCAAAAGAACACTTTCAATGCTATGCTATGCTGAGAAAGAGCAATCTACCTGAGTCTTCATGTCTTCTTTCAGCTCTTAAAATATTTTAAAAGTACTGAAAAACCTAAAACTAGTAAATGTGTGTGCATGAGTGTGTGGAAGTGTGTGTGTGTGCATGTATGCGTATGCATTGCTCCCAGCAAAAGAGGTTTGCACACATTCTAAAACCCCAGTGCCCCTCCTCTGAAGTTAGTCTGTGGCTTTCATTCAAACTACAGAACTAATCTTTGCTTTGGGTTCTACAGCCAGGAAGAAAATTCACAGGGCTAAGTTTGGAAAAAAAGAGAAAATCAAATTTGGAGCTTTCGGCATTTGTAACATAGGCTGCCCCGGAATAGATCTGTAAGAGGATTAGAATGCAGCACGGGGCGATTGCTATCCCAAAGCTTAGATGCGATTCTGCATTTCCTAGAGTCAGCGCTCTGTGTTTGTGTTTTTGCTCCACAACGCCAAGAGCAGGGTAGATGCCCAATAAATAAGATCTCACTGCGGAAAGTATTTGTTGGACATGCTAGAGAGCTTTCACAGTTTCCATATGCCTCAGTGGGCTAACATGTTAACTGAGATGTGAAGAGAGGAGGAGGTAGGTGCTGTGTGCCAGATTTGCAGTTGAGATCACTCTAGTTGATGGAGCTCATCAGAACTGCCTACGAGGTAGGGCCCACTCAGCTGTCGCCTCCAGAGGCTGAGCCTCTGGATGCCAGACACTAGTTCCTGGAGTGTCCCCAGGGAGAGGAGATCCATTAATGGCTTCATTTGGGCTCCCATGTCTTTTCCAAGCCTTTCACATTTCTGTCTATGCCAGAGTAACACAGACACCGGTCACTTCAGGTCACACAACATTGTGTTAGGGATGTAATTAAGGTGTCTGGTCTCATGTTAGAGGTTAAAGCCAAGCTGAACCAAACAAACCTTTTCCTTTCTTTTCTTTTTGTGATTTGAGCTTATTCTAGGCTGGAGCCCACAAGCAGGGAGAGAAAATGTGGATCATCTCTTCATTCAGTTGTCTCCCGACCAACCCAGCATTCCTCACTCTCTACGTGCATTCTAGCTGGCTATTGGGGTCTTACTGGGGAAATCACATTACCTGGTTTACATAAGATGGCTCAGTGTTGGTTGCCTGGGCCTCATTATTAATGATTCTTCATTAATAATGGGGGTCTTCCCTGTCTTCCCCGACCCCAGATCATCTTGTCTCCTCAGGGCTGGCTGCAATGTCCTCCCCTGGGATCTAGCCAGGCTGTTATACCCTGGCGTGTACGGGGGAGGGTCAAAGAGCCAGCCATCGAGTTCATGACTGAAACAGTCCCTGTTCCCCTTACTAGGGTATTCAGTTGGGCACTGAGCTACCATGGGCCACATCTAATGATTCTTCATTAATAATGAGTCAGTTCTCCAGAAAAAGAAAACATTAGGTAATATATATGATATAATTAATATAATATAAATAATATAAGCATATATTTATTTTTATACTGTGCTATATATAATATACATGTTAGATAGAGCTATTAAGACATTGATTTATCATATGTGAACTCAACCAATCAGTCTATTTACATGAAATAAATGTAGATGAATTTTGTGGTGAAAAGAGAGGGCCTAAAGGGAAGAGGGAGAAGAGAACAAGAGCATAATGGAGAAGAAAGTCAAAATATCTATTTTATTTCATGTGCAAACCTAAATTTTTTTAAATGTAATTTATTTATTTTTGTATCAATCACAGGTTAGGTACTTTGCATCCCAGGTGTAGTCCCCTCCCTCATTCCCTCCCACTCCCCCCATCCCTCCCTCATCTCCTCCCTGCCCCCTCCAAGTCCACCGACTGGGAAGGTCCTCCTCCCCTTCCATCTGACCCCAGATCATCTTGTCTCCTCAGGGCTGGCTGCAATGTCCTCCCCTGGGATCTAGCCAGGTTGTTATACCCTGGTGTGTATGGGGAAGGATCAAAGAGCCAGCCATCAAGTTCAAGACTGAAACAGTCCCTGTTCCCCTTACTAGGGTCTTCAGTTGGGCACTGAGCTACCATGGGCCACATCTGAGCGGGGGTTCTAGGCCATATCCATACATGGTCCTTGGTTGGAGAAACCGTCTCACAAACCTAAATTTAACTATATACAGGAAACCATATTTATGTGATGAAGAATCAGAAGAAGGACTGTTTGGGCAGTAGAAGAGGACAAGAGGGAGTGGGTTCAAGTAGTGGAGAATTAGTACAACGATTTAATGTGTGTCATAATGAAACACACTATTTTATATACCAACTAAAAATTAAAACTAAGATGTTAGCCGGGAGTGGTGGCATAGTCCATTAATTCCCGGAGGGAAGGCACAGGCAGGCAGATTTCTGAGTTCTAGGTCCAGCCTGGTCTACATAGGAAGTTCCAGGCCAGCCAGAGCTTTACTGTAAGACCCTGCCTCAAAAACCAAACCAAACCAAACCAAACCAAACCATACTAAACCACAAAAGCAAACAAACAAAAGACCAAATAAACACAAAAAACAAGTAAATGAAAACAAAATAACGGTGAATTTATTTTAAGGGGTTGGTTCATGTAACTTGAAATTTGAAATTAGTAGGTCAGGCTGGCAGTATGAAAATTCGGCAGACTTTCTGTGCTGGTTTTGAGATAGAATTCCTTATCTGGGAAACCCTGCTTTTCACCCTTAAGATCTTCAGCTAAAAGGATAAGCCATACTCCATATTGAGGCTAATTTTTTTTTCTTAAATTTAACTGACTTTCAATGTTATCACATATACGAAATCCTTTCACAATAACATCTAGCCTGACGTTTTCCCCAAATTCCTAGGGACTTAAACTTGACATATGATGTGAACCATCATGTTCTTTCCCTTTCTGAGGTCTCCGTGTACAAAATAGATTACATGCTGCTCTAGCCAGTTCTGACCCCTCTCAGTGGGAGCCAGAATAAAATGGAAATGGGAACAGGCAATATCTTGTGTGTGTGTACACGTATGTGCACACGCACGTACATTTGGAGCCAGTTTGGAGAGATGACACAGTAAAATATTCTCAGAAGGTGCCTTAGTGTGGGCCTTAACCTATTCCTCTGAGTCAAGCCCTGGGTCTCACGTCAGATGAACTATCCGGATGTTCTTCAGGCTAAGCAGTAGAGTGAGTGCTGCTGCTGGCCTCATCCTTTTTGACTAAGGCATTTCAAATAAAGTCTGCGGAAATTAGGATGTCAAATAATCCTATTGCTCTTATAATACCTAGATTTGAATATGTATTAAAAGGTAAGCAGGCTTGAAAATTGAAATAGAAAGAAAATTTCTCTTTAAGTCATTAAGGAGGACTAGAAGCTCTAAGCCTGTGGGGGGGGGGAAATAGTTTAGGATTCTGAAGAATTCATAACTCAAAAGAACTTGAGTTACATTTATAAATATGTAGATCTCAGAATAATAAAATACGGGCCAATTCAGAGGCCCATTTAGGGAGATGATTGGCACATAATTAAAGTAACCATTCATAACCCATTTGGAATTGTCTCTAGGAAATGGTTACTATGAGATATTCATAGACAAGCCAGTGAAAACGAGCATCCAAAGCCACACCGAGAGGAAGAAAAGTCACAAGAGGTATAATGTGGTTAGGACAGTGGATTCTAGCATCAGAATGAATGGGCCTGAGTTCTGGCTAAGTAAATTATGACTTGGGAGCCATGCTGAGCTTCTGATGCCATACTTTCTTTACCTGTGATATGGAATCTATCTGGCAGAGTGGCTGTAAAAATGTTAGCAACGCCTTTGGCATGTAGTATGCACTCAGTGAACTCTAGGCATTATTATTATTCAATCTGAATTTATTTCCTTAGGAGCATCACGAGTCAAAGGCAAATATTTCCAATTAAGAGGCTATGAGAAAAACTCTGCAATTTAAAGTATCCACAGGAAGAAAGGCCTCCAGACTGTGCATCGATGCACTTTTTGATCAGTCACAAGAAAGGCAACGGGCTCTGTCTCAGACATGAAAAAGACAAAAATGCATACTAAAGTGCTAAATTCCACAAAAGAAGCGACTTTTCTTTTGCTCTCTTTTGTTGTTGTTGGTTTAAGGTTCCTGACTTTTTTCTTTTTTTAAAAAAAGACTTTTGTTATTTTATTTTTATTCACTTCATAGCTTGATCACAGCATCCCTCTTTTCTCTCCTCCCAATCCCACCCTCATCCCCCCTCATTCTCCCATCCCTTTATCCTCAGAGAAGGGGAGGTTCCCCCATGGGTTCCTTCTCACCCTGGCACATGAAGTCGAAGCAGGACTAGGCAAATCCTCTTTTACTGAGGCCAGACTAGGCAGCCCAGCTATGTGAGAGGGGCCAAGAGGCAGGCAGCAGACTCAGGGACAGGCCCCACTCTAACTGTTAGGGGGCTCACATGAAGAACAAGCTGCACACCTGCTACATATGTACAGGGGTCCTAGGTCCTGCCCATGCATGCTCTTTGGCTGGTGGTTCAGTCTCTGTGAGCCACCATGGGCTCAGGTTAGTTTACTCTGTGGGTTTACTTGTGCTATCCTTGATCCCTCTGACTCTGTCAACCTTTCCCCCAACTCTTCCACAAGACTCCCCAAGCTCTGACTATTGTTTGGCTGTGAGTTTCTGCATCTATCATCTTCTGGATGAAATCTCTCAGAAAACACTTATTCTAGGCTCCACTTATTCAAGCATAGCAGAATATCATTAATAACATCAGGGGTTGACTCTCTCCCGTGAGGTGGGTCTCAAGTTGGGTAAGTCATTAGTTTGCCGTTCCCTCAACCTCTGCTCCATCTTTATCCCTATATTTCTTGTAGGCCGGACAAATTTTAAGTTGAAGGTTTTGTGGGTAGGTTGGTGTCCCTGTCCCTCCACTGGAAGTCCTGCCTGGCTACAGGAGGTGGCCTCTTTGGACTCCATATCCCCTGATGAATTTTTGTATATTGAACCATCCCTGCATCTCTGGATGAAGCTTGCTTGATCACAATGGATGATATTTTTGATGTGTTCTTGGATTCAGTTTGTGAGTGTTTTATTGAGTATTTTTGCATCAATGTTCATAAGGAAACTTGGTCTTAAATTCTCTTTCTTTGTTGAGTCTTTGTATGGTTTAGGTATGAGGGTTACTTATAGAATGAGTTTGGCAATATTCCTTCTGTTTCTATTTTGTGGAATGTTTTGAGGAGTATTGAATATCTGGTAGTATTATGTGCTAAAACTATCTTGCCCTGGACTTTTTTTTGTTTTGTTTTTTTGGTGGGAGACTTTTAATGACTGCTTCTATTTCCTTAGAGGTTATAGGGCTATTTAAATAGTTACCAGACATTAAAAAAGGCAAAAATGTACATTAACATGCTAAAAAGAAGTGACTGTTCTTTTGCTCTATTTTGTTGTTGTTAGTTAATTTTTAAGTTTACTGATTTTTTTTAAATTTTGTCTCCAGCTTAGAGAAGAAAATGCCACAAGATTGTGTCACTTTCTGATCATGCTCTTTAATGGTGTTGTGTGGGTATACCCATCATAGACTTGCTTCTTTATTGTTGGTGCCCTGGTGGTTTCTTCAGTTTCCCCCAGCTGATGAGCAATAATACGGCGAGAGGATGATTAGGAGAGAAGCTTTAGACCCATCATTCTAGAAGTCTATTTTTCTGCTTGTATTCCTTTGGTTAGAACTTAGTCACACACCCTCAACCCTACTGCAAGAATGGCTAGGTAATAAAACTCATGCACTGAGGATGGGGAATGGCCTGGAGGAACTCGTTAGTCGGCCACATGATTTATTGATAACATGATTAAAGAAGATTTCTTTGTCTCAGACAGGGTTTTGTAGGATGCTTGTACAAGGTTGGTGGATGTGGCTGTGAGATTAAGAGTAAAGCTTATTCTAAGTTTGAATCTGCATTAACCCGGCAGCAGTCAAACCTCTGCAGGCAGAGTGGCACCAGGTCTACGGTGCAGTCGGAACTCGCTCTGGTTTCCTCAGGTCAGATGCTCAGGGGGTGATAATGGGCTTCTGATTGTTTGATATTTCCATGACAACAGAGCCCTTCCAGATAAATCTCCAGGGTCATAAAACACCCATTTCTCTGCCCAAGCTGATCCAGCTTGATAAAATTCTGCTTGACATATTTTAGTTTTTCCGTTTAAGTTTGGATCAACAGAATAACACTTGTTATGTCCTCACTCATAGACTCATTGAATATCTATTATGAAAACGCAGTCCCAAATGGTTTTGGGCTTTAGCCCTATATAATGTAGTGGCTTTTTACAGAACAAGGAGTTTCTCAGCTCCTTGTATAACAATAATTTGTATGTGCAATACAATGCCCTAAAGTAATAGCCCACAATAACACTAGTCAGTGTATCTTTTGTGTAATCAGCTCTGGAAACAGATGGGTTATGCGTGTGGATCAACTCCAGTGTGTCCCTCTAAGGTTTAGGGAGCCAACAGAACTGAGCTCTGTGTGATTTAGTACTATTATAGCCTAGGCTAGATTGTCAATGACTCTTACTTCACAATTTGCTCCATTATTTTCCACGTCAGGTGAAGTTGTACCAGATAATCACGATGGTTCCTTTTGGCTCTCGGCTTCATTTGCTTTTTCTGATATCTATCATATCAATGAAATGACATATTTGTTCTTCTTCCAAACCCTGTTCCTGGTGTGAGTCCAAAAAGAAAGTATTTTAATTTTAATATTTGAGTTTTAAAAACTCATCCTTTGATTTTGTACAGTAGAAAGGGTTTTTAAGTGGAGATGATGTTATCATAGGCAGTGTTTATATTAATTTTTAAAAAGGTGTATGAAACAGCAGTTTTTAAAGTGAGATTTTCATATATACATATTCTTATGTTTTCTTTTACTCACTTCTCTTATTATCCTCCCTTTTACCTCCCTTCTTGTTTTGCCTCTTCCCAAACAACTCTTCTGCTGCTTTCTGGTCATCTAGCTAAGTGTAGAATTTACATATAAGAGAAAACATGCATTACTTTGTCTTTTTTTCCAGTGCCTTTTTTAACTTCCCCGCCCCTCCCGATTTATACTTTTCCTTCCTCTTCTTAGTTCCATTTCCACTTTTATGGTGTCTGTGCATGTAAAACTGTACTACAAAACCCATTCTAAGGAATATCAGCATCTCTCTCTCTATCTCTATCTATGTCTGTTTAGCTAGCTGTCTACATATAGTCTATGTATGCATCTATCTATCTATCTATCTATCTATCTATCTATCTATCTATCTATCTATCTATCATCTGTATGTCCATCTATCTGTCTGTCTATTCATCTGTCTATCATCTAGCTATAATGGTTCTGTTTGTTCCTCAATCTATTCGCCCATCAATCTAGACTTCAAAACGTAAACTTGCTTTGTTCAAAACACATATTTCTGAGCTTAGTCATAGTCTTTATACATTCAAATTCCCATGAAGAATCAATATCGTAGATATCTCACTTATGCCTCAGATTGAGGATTCCTTAAAATCATGATGACCATGCAGTGACTTGATTAAATCATGAGATTTTCCCACCTGTAGAAGCAGAAAGTCAACACTTGTTCTGTTTGTCACATGTCTCTACTGTGCAAGTCAAAATGAACTCATTTCCCGAAGCCCTGGGCTGAGCAAGACTCTGCAAATATGGTCCCACATTGGTACTGTCTAGGTGGGAGGGGCGTTTAGAACAGTGAAAAACTCCTTCTCAGAGTGTGATGTCTTTATTCTGGACTCCTCACTTTGTTTGAGTTATGTCAATGGCAGCTTCAAAGTTCATGCTAAGTTAACTATGAGCAGGATTCCATTTGCACACTTACAGATTTAAAAGAGGACAAACCCAGTGTTCTCTTCTGTTGATCAGGGGCAGAAACAAAGCTATTAGCTCTAGGTCTATGGAAAGGAGAAAAAAAATCACTTTTCATATTGTGCAACCAACCCTGAATCAGGTCAATCTCTCCTTCATTGCTGGCTAATATCCAAGGCACAGTGAAACGCTGATGTTTTTGTTTAGAATGGATTTTTGCAGTGTTTATAAACCAAGTCTCCTTGAAATTTTCATTAGGAGGATCATACAGTTCACCTCTTATCCTGCCCTTTATCCTTTCTGCTAGAATAGTTGAGTGATTTTGAAAATTTTCCCTAGTTTAATTGATTAGTAAGGAGAGTTATTTTTGAAAGTCACCTTCTACAAGGCAAAACTGAGATTGACATCCAGTTTGGATTCTGTGACCTTGGTTTATGCAGCACGGGGAATGATGAGAACACGATTTTCATTACACTTTTGACTGTGTGAGGAAGTGGAGGTCCTGGGCATTCGTTGACAGGTGCTAACACTTTACTAGGCACACAAAAGCCATTATGTCCCTGAATGTTAGGAATCTGTGACCCTGTGACATACATATTCTTTTCCTGAGGTTCAAGCAGCTTTCTCATTAGTGGTTAGTGAAGCCAAGATTATTTGTGTGAAGCAAATCACACACAAAACTAATAACTTATCAGGGTAACCATTTATTACTGCTCACAACTCCACAGCTGGCAACAGCTTGCTCATACATTTATAACCATCTTGCCAGTTGGTTGCTATGTGCATGTGTCTATCTGATAGGCTTTGCTTATGGATCTGGGAGTTGGCTGACTATTACTAGAGAGATAGGACCATTTCCTAAAGATGGTCACTCTCTCTCTCTGTGTTCTTTTTGTAATGCGTCGTTGAACTTTTAATATCTATGTCTCTTTAAAATATATTTATTTTATCTTTAAAGATTTGTACGTATATGCATGTATCTATATGTGTATTTGTATGTACAGATACCTGATGATGCTTATGGAGGCCAGAAGAGGTGATCAGAAACCTTGGACTTGTATTTATAGGTGTTGTTAGCTGCCTGATGTGGATAGTAGGAGCTGAACTTGGTCCCCTGGAAGAGCAGTAACTACTCTTAACTAATGAGCCATCTCTCCAACCCCTCGTCTACATGTCTTTTTTTTTCTCTGTTGAATCTGAGGAAGTCTCTGACTGCCTTGACCAATAGAATATTATGGAAGCAATGCTGGATTAACTCCTATGTTTAACCTTGAGAACACCCAGCTTTTATTTTCTTCTATTTATGGTAGTGCTCTTACAACTCATCTCTGATGCTCTGTGTAATCTAAGTAACCTCATGGAGAGGCCACAGTTAGAAGTCAAGCCAATATCCCAATCAACTGACAACAAATTCAAACACCAGATACAGGAGCAGCTCAACGACTGAGTAAGCCCTCAAAGGACCCCAGCTTCAAGGTGCCAAGTTATTCTCAGTGGCTGAGTCACTGTAGCTTTTGAGATTTCCCAGCCCATGCTAGGCAGAGCAGAAATGAGCTGTATTTACTAGGCCTGTTTAAATTGCTGGTTTGTAGACACTGAATGATAATTGTTGTTTTGAGCCACTGAGTTTGATGTGGTTTCTCACATGATAATAGATTCATAAAACAGAAGGCCATGTGGTTCATATTGTTTGGCAGGCTCGACTGAGCTTGTTTGCGAGGCAGGTAGAAAGAGGGAAGTAGAGAAGAAGGGAAAAAGGGAAAAGGGAGAGAAGAAAAGAGAGAGAGAGAGAGAGAGAGAGAGAGAGAGAGAGAGAGAGAGAGAGAGAGAGAGAGAGAGAGAGAGAGAGAGAGCAAGAGGAGGAGAGAGCGAGAGCAGCAACATAAAAGGTTTGTTGAGAACCTGGCTCAACTTGGCATATTGCTGTCATTTCCACTGAATTATGTTGTGCAAGAAAGTTGGAGCCCATCTTCATTCTAGAAGAGGGGAAACAGATCTTCCTTTTTGATGAACAGAGCTGGAAATCACATTGAGAAAAGCCTATATAAAGGAAGGATTGAGCCTCATACTAATTTTTGGAACCAATTGCATTATGACACCTCTAAAGGCTATGGAACATTGAAGTCAACAAGAAAGGGAGTAACACTTCAAACAGGCCCAAACCTTAATGACTATGTTTTATATAGTAATTTATAGAAATATATTTTATAATTTTACTTAAATATACATATATTGTAATACATGAACATAAATGTGCATTTTTAATTGAGTTACTTCACACAGGGTAATAATGATTTCTTTAGGAGCCATAGTCTATCCAACAGCAACAGCAGTAGTAACAACAACAACAACTCAGTCCCAGGCAAGGAACACCTCCTTTGGAGTTGTTGGTCAAGTGTGTCCAAGAGACTCTCCAAACACTATAGGCTAATAACATTTCCTTGGTTACCACCCAGAATTTGAAGGTAAGACCAAAGAACTTAGAGGAATTCAGAAGATACTGACTTAGAAGCCTCATCCCTTAGGGCTGAAAGTATGGTGGAGAAAAGTAATCAGTAATTCTACTCAGCTGGAAAACATGCAAAACACAACCATGACCAGCCTGGCAAGATTATCTAAGTGGTGTATCGATGGAACTTATATTTGGGTGTGGATAACGAATATCTGTCTAACCGATCTTAAGCCCTGCTCAGTAGGAGGGAACTATTGTTTGCTACTGTAAGCCTAGCCACGAATCCATGACTGAAGAAGTCAGAGGCTACTACAGTGATCCACAATTGGTCAAAATGCAGAGAATAAGTGACTGTGGCATGCCCAACCCCCCTTGGGGCAAATGCTCTATTATCCCTGCACTGAAGGTTCAGGAAACACTGTGGCAGAGAGGGTAGAAATAGCGTAAGAGCCAGAGGGCCAGGACAACTTCTTTGAGGTAGTGTCTTTTAGGCTTGATGGAGATGAAGCATGCATGAAATCTCAATATGATTGTCTGCACAAGACATGCACAATGACAACACTTGTTGACATGCTAATGTGGGTGGCAGAAATTTTTACAAGGTTCCTCACCTTGATAAAGTGCTGTTACAGGCAGTTATTGGCTACTGAAAGAAGGTGAATAAGTTGTACTTCCTGACATATTTTCCAATTTCTTTTTAGACAGGGTTTTTCTGTGTAGCCTTGGCTGTCCTGGAACTCACTCTGTAGACCAGGCTGACCTCAAACTCACCAAGATATGCCTGTATCTGCCTCCCAAGCACTGGGATTAAAGGCATGCACCGCCGCTTAAACACATGTACATATCTGCAACACCAATTGAACACAGTAGTGTGTGTGTGTGTAAAACAATAACTATAGAAGATGTTATAAGTAGAAAGTGATTGGTGACTGGGACATGGGAGGAAGTGAGAGAATGGAAATGATGTAAATACAGTGTATGAACTTATGCTTGAAATTAAAATTATAAAAAATTAAAATTATAAAAAAGAAAGACTGCTTAGTTTTGGATAAGTTCAGCTATATACAATGTTTATGTGAAAAGGCTTCTTAATATCAGGAAAATGGCTATGAGAAAAACCCATATGCTTGATTCATAACATAGGCTGGCTTACCCCTGGGGATGAAGTGTAGAACAGAAAGCACACACCCCAGCCTGCTTTACATGGACTTACTCAGTTCTAGGTCTGGAATCATCGACATTAACCTCAGAAGGTGATTATACTGGCTAGCCTGAAAAGCCATTTTCACTTTACAGACTATATATTTAGATTGGCCTTAGAGTACATTTGCTTTTTAGGAATTCTTTTGTCCATCACCAACTTGTTGGTCTGGTTAAACAGGGTGTGTCTTCTGGGCTAAGGTTAAAATAAGAAAAAAAGGTTTCTTGGACTTTTTCAGACTAAATCATCAGATCAAACAGGATTCATGCAGTTGAGATCTATTCAGATCAACAAATGGTTATCAAGTACCTGTTGGGATATTGTCACTATTGAGGGCCAGAACAGCCTGGGCTTCCCTGCAGAGATCTTTATAGTGTTTATAAGTCAGAATCAGCTCTTGCCACTTACTCTGTTAGATACTATGAGCATACTGGGGAGGCTTGCTTAGGCAGCACAACAGAGGGACACTGATCATAGCTTGTGTGTTTGGAAGGCCACCATGTATCCCCTCCAGAGGTCTCACCATGTGTTCAATGCAGTACCACACTGCGGTGATTTAAATAGGTGTGTCCCCCCATGGACTCATGTGTTTTAACGCTTGGCCCACAGGGAATGGCACTATTAGGAAGTGTGGCTTTGTTGGAGTAGATGTAGCCTTGTGGGAGGAAGTGTGTCGCTGTCGGGGCGGGCTTTGAGGTCTCTGATGCTCAAGCTGCACCCAGTGTGGCACACTGTCTCCTTTCTGCTGCCTGCAGATCAAGATGAGCTCTCAGCTCCTCCAGAACCATATCTGCCAGAATGCTGCTATTTCGAACCATGATGGTGATGGACTAAACCTCTGAAACTGTAAACCAGCTCCAATGGAATGGTTTTCTTTTTTTTTTTTTTTAAATGAAGTTGCCATTGTCATGTTGTCTCTTCACAGCAGTGAAACCGTTACTAAGACACCCACACACATCCAGCTTGGTGAACCAATGAGCTTTATTCTTATTGCTTAGAGTAAGATGGGCGAGGGGTAGCTTACTGGAGTAGAAATGGCTCAAGACAGTAAATCACTGATACCCACCCCAGCTTGAGTGATAGCTCAAAAAGCAGGGAACCCGGAACACGCCTCACAGCCTATGGGCAGCTCAGCAGGTTTGATAGTACACATCATAAGCCAGGAAGGTGACCCCCTCCAAGGTTCTGTCATGGGCTGTCTGCCAATGTACCCCACCTTGTGCCTGTCCCTACACTTAAAAGCTGTTATGTAGTTCTCCAGCTGCAATGAAAGAAGGCTTTCATTTCCTTTGGCTTTATGGAGTTTTAGAATTTAAAAATTCAAATTCGAATTCAAATTCTGCAACTGTTCTCTGAAGTCTGAGGGAAAGATATGAATTTCATTTTACAGTTGAAGAAATTGAGGCTTAGAAAGCGTGTGACTCAATGTGGTAGATAGAGAACATGAGCCCAACTTTCCTTCAAGCCCAACAGGCATGAGCTGGATGCTCTGAGCAAGCCTGGTACGTCTGGGCAGAGGTACCTCAAGCAGGATGTGGTCTGAGATTGGTGATGCTGGCTTCCTGACCAGAGTGAGCACTGCCTTTGTGTTCTGGTTGTTTCAGTGGTCGGAAGCTTTGTGTGAGCATTGGATCTGTCTTCTGTGCCCCTTGCTGGGGATGGTTGGCTAGGCTGCAATTTCCACTGTTATTTTAAGAGCACTGTTTTTTAAAATAGGTGATAGTTTTCTGCTCATATGAATAGGTATTTTTCCCCTGTCACATCATATTTCTTTCCTGTTCAGTAGCTGGAGACACTCAAGCACCACCACTAATATAGGCCACCTTTCAGGTCTGGAATCGATCAAGCAGAGGCGCATTTAGGGATCCTCCACTCACTGCCTGGGTCCAAAGGGCGAGGGATTGTTAAAGGATGGACAGATAGGAACATGTTACTTTATCAGTCCCTTGCTTGGTGGGCTTTTCTGGTCCCTGGCCTGGCAGAGAGCAAGCACTTACACAAGGCACGCTTGGAAGAATATATGTTTTAAAACAATACCTTATGAATATTTACTGACAACTTCAATGTCCCCAGTGATAATATGGGAATAATGTTATTTCAGTGACCAGTCCCTCATGGCTACAAGATTATACCATATTTTCTCTTTATTAGTTCCCCCAAGAGCTAATGAAAAATAATTACAGAAGACCTTAGTGATTGTAAAAAAAATAAAAAGAAGGAAAAGATTAGGAGGGCTGAGGAGATAGCGTAGTTTGCCCTACATGCAATGATAAAAAACCTGAGTTTGATCCCCAGAACCCACATTTAATAAAGCCAGACAATCATAATACATTGTATGGAAAAAATGTATTTTCAACAAGAAAAAGAAGCCAGGCATGGTGGTACACACTTGTAATCCCACTTCTGAGACAGCAGAGACATGAGGACCACTGGGGTCCAGTCAGCCTACGCAGTTCCAGGCCAGTGAGAGACACTCTCTAAAAAAGAAAAAGAGATGGATGAGCTTGAGAAATGACACCCAACAGTGTTCTCTGGCTCCAGATGTATGTGTACCCACATGTATGTGCATCTACACAGACATAGTTACAGACATACTTACACACAGTTACACACATGAGCGTGTGCCCACATAGTGTGTTCAATAAGTAAAAGAAAAATATGTATAGGTAAAGAGATTAAAAAAAAATTCTCTTTGAGGCTATTAAAGTCATTTGAAAGATACAGAACTACACATCAGCATGAATATATGGTATATTCTCAGGAGATAAGTGACATCGTTTTTATTCATTCTAGGGAAAGATCTACTTCTAAGGAAAATTCTAAGTGATGGGCTTGCTCAGCTCCGTTTTCCAGCTAGGTGGTTGCTTCAGAGCCGTGGAGGTTGTGGAATACATCTTGACAGAAGGCAGTGGTGGGGTCAGCTGATTCTCCATCCAAGCCAGAGAGCAAAGGCCTCACCCTCTCAATCTTTCTTCTATTTGTACCTGTTTGGTAATCTCCTCTTATTTTCTCCCCAGTCCAGTCTTCTGAGCAGGGATAGCATCAGACCCTTGAGCATAGCCTGGTGAAGAAAGGCCCCCTCAGGTACCTGGCTCCTTAGGCAGCCAGATAATGATGATGCACAGAGGCTCAGCAACTTCTCAGCTTTAGCAACTTTTATCCACCGAAAGCTCCAGAGATAAAGGTATTTTGAGGAAGCCTGCTAGTTCCTGGCCACCTCCCACGGGAGACTTGTAGGCTGCCATCCAGCTTGAAAGAAGACAAGCCCACAGATGCCACAGTGCCTTCCTCATCATCAGATGCCTGTTGCTTGTCCCTTTGAAATTCTAAAATACTTACTCTGAAAGACAATGGTTAGTCTTTCTGCCCTGCAGGCTACACTAGCTCAAACTTACTCAGTAGGGAAATGTTCTGTTTGTCCAGAAGCCAAGTGACTTTGGAAATAATGTCTGAACTCTGTCAGGAGAAGTCCCCAGGTCCAGATCCTGCTGTGGGCTAGTGACACTGAGTAAGCCAGCTTGATTGTCCTGAGATATGTACACACCTGTATGGAGGAGCTCAGTGCTTCCTTATGTGAAACCTCACTTTAAGGTTTGGGTGCAATCAGACATCAAGAACAACAGTTATTATTCTCATGACTACTTGTTTCCAGCCAATGGCATTGGACTAAGTAAGAGCAGAGCAAAATAACATGTCCTGCTGGCCCAAGCTCTGTCATAAAATTTACTTTTAGAGTTTCTCCATGTTCTCCTCTGTCTCTGCCTTGCCCTGCATGCCCCATCTCCCTGCGGGCTGCACTTGGTGCTTCCATGAAGGGCCTGCTGATTCTTGTCACCTTGATAAATATGATCACTCAGGTCTCTGAACGAACCGCAACCTGCCCGGTTGGCCTGTCCAAGCCGCTCCTAGGTGTAGATGCTGCCACTCAGGCTTCTGGCTCCTTCCACAGAGGCTCAATGCAAAAACAATAAAGAGAGTAGGATTGCTGGGCACAGACACTTACGGATGGTTTTAGTATTGATGGTGATAATGACGATTAAAGCTTTACGACAAACACATTAGAGTAGTTGCAGTGGAGGTAGACATCCTCCCTATCATTCCATTTATGCCTTGTGAGCCTCTACCATGACCCTTTGGCATTTCACCTGTTAATCAAACATTGGCCAAGTATGGCATCGATCACTCTGCCTTTTTTATGCACCAGCCATTCTGCACGACTCTATAGAAGCTCCCAGCTCGGAGTTATGTATTAATTTAGAATCTGTAAAGGAGCCATACAAAGAACATGTCTGATTAGCTGTTCAGTACAGCTGGCCACTTTTTAAACACCGGGCAACATTTCACTGGACAAGTACTGATAATTTTATGAATAACAAAATGGGTTTTGAGGTGAGAGAGCTTACCAGGCTGATCAGTGGCTCCCAGGTCCCAGTCTTTCTGTGTCCTTCAGCAGCACAGTCAGGCATGACAGCAGGTGCTGCAGAGAAGGGTAGCTTAGAGAAAGAGGTCTTCTTGTGTGAAGACATCAAGGTCTTCCTGGGCCTGGGTTCTTTTTGACTAGCACAAACAAAACCTCGATATGTTTGTGTATTCATGAGGGTGGTTAAATGTTTGTGTGTGTGTGTGTGTGTGTGTGTTGAACTATACTGGAGATGGACAAGCCACCTGGGACACATGGCTGCCGCTATTAAAACCAGGATAGTCCAAGGCAAATTGGAATAGTTTGTCACTTTAGTTGAGGAATGTGGTTGTACTTGTTTAGTCATTATTCTGGAAAGCAATGGACTTTTTGACTAATGGCTTAAGGATTAGGGTCAGATATGGTTCAAAGCCCAGGTCCACTCCTTGCTATGAGACACTGAGTAAGTCCCGCTTTGCACTCCGGTTTATTCATCAATAAAATAGCGGTGGGGATTGTACTTTATAGGAGTGTTGCAGAGATTAAATGACACCCCAAACGTAAAGCCGCAGGCACACATGGCGGTGACAGTCACTGATAGCGACTATATGATCAATTATCTTACCCAAGAGAGCATAGCCCTATCTGCAGGGACTCTCTCTGTCTTGAGTTTAATTTCCACATGGTGTCTTGATGTCAGCCTTTGGTTCAGAGTATCACTTGAATGGCTATATGGCCACTTTCTGGGGACAGTTTGCTGACCAGTTAGATGCCTTGTGCTATACCCAGAGCTTGGGGTGGGGCAAAGTTGCCCCAGACCAACATCTATTTCATAGAGTAGCAGTCTGCATTTGAGTACTAACGATAATAAAAGGCATAATGTGAAAGTACATCCTGGGCTGTCAGCAGGCAGAAAAACCACATCTCCCTGAAGCCCTTCCTTAAAGGCATGTCACGGAGAAGATGGGAAGGAAGTATTACTATGGTGGCCAGAGAACATGGAAGCTAGTCCTCCAAAGGCATAACAGGCCATCTGAGAGCCATGGTGCTTACATATGATAGTGTCAATTACACACACACACACACACACACACACACACACACACGCGCGCGCGCGTGCACACACACACACTTCATGCATACTCCTGCACACATACCACCTCAGACATCGCCCAGAAGGCACAGGATAGGGCTTGCTTCTCCAACTGTCGACCTCTCCTCTCTTCTCCATCAGATGATGCCAACATTGCTGACCTCCTCTAAATTTCTCCCAGTGCCTATTTCTGTGTCCGTTCTGTTCTACGCCTGACGTTTCTCCCTTTGCTTTGGGGAGTGGAGACCCTGCTTTGCAGGATAACAAATAGAACTGTCAAACCCATCAGTGCTGCCGCCTGCAAAGATAAATGGGGCGACACATAGAGCAACCTCTGTGGATCCCGGGGCCCCAGCAGGAACTGACATTGTGACAGATGGGGGGACAAGTGGCCCTGACACAATCAGGTCGCGTGAATGTCGGAGGGGGGCGTGAGGGCGGCGTCTGTTCCTCTGTTGGCTTCCCCTCCCCCTCTGCCACGGACACGCTATGTTTCTGGGATCATAAAAAAGATAGCAGGCAGGTCTTTGCTCTTCCTGAGGCCTTGAGCATCCTCCCTGACAGAGCTCTAGGCAAGGAAGCGGGTTGCCTTTGGGGTATCCTGCTTTCTCAGGAGTGACAGCTGTGTTACCTCGTGGAGAAAGCTCTTCTTGGGCAAAGGACCAGGGCCAAGTTTGCCTTTAACCCTTATTTACCTCATCATTCTTCAGCCTTGTCCTTCTTGTTCACGTGCTTCATTAGCTCTTTCACATAGCCACCAAGCTCATAGGATCTCTGGCTTTTACCCAGATACCCCTCCATGCTTCTGTCAATCAACACATGCACTAGAGTTTTGTATTTTTCTATCCCTCCCCCATAAAAGCATCCCTCTCTGTCCCATTTCAGTGGAACTCTGTAGGGCATTTTGTTGACAGCTCCCTAACCCTCTTTGCTGAGCACTGTAGACACAAGCTCATTCACTAGGAAGAGCCCCTCAACTTCACAGGGCATTGGCTTCCCACAGTGGACAATGGCTCATAGGATTGGCAACTCCACTCTGACAGCATCCAAATGCTTGGTTTCATGTTCTGGGTGCTAATTGTTCACTTTCAGTTTCTTTTTTCATTATGCCTTTGGAGAGAGGTATAGTTTTGAGTTGGCACTTTCTTTGCTCTCTATCATCAATGACTTAATATTGAGAATGGTGGTTTGGGATATAGGTCAATCCTATTCATTGAACATGCTGTGAGGACCCACATTCCATGAGATAATGCACTGAGTGCTGTGAGCTAGAGGAGGCAGAGGATTGGCAGCATAGACAGAGCTTCCCTGCCTCATTGGCAAGCTCAAAGCTTGTATATGCGTAACTATACTGCAAGGTCACCCCTGAGAAATAGTTAAAGAAGCAGAGAAAGAACAGGAGGAGGAAAAGTAACTGCAGTAGTTGTTTTCTGTGGCTGTGACAAAATATCCAGGCAAAAGGCATCTTAGAGAGTAAAGGGAGAGAGGCCATTGTGGTAGAGAAGGCGTGGCATCATGTAGGAGCAGGAAGCTGGAGAGAGAGAGAGAGAGAGAGAGAGAGAGAGAGAGAGAGAGAGAGAGAGAGAGAGAGAGAGAGAGAGAGAGAGAGAGAGAGA
>CM053759.1:33084359-33136780 GCA_028658305.1 Pachyuromys duprasi | reverse complement strand
CACAGTTAGGTACTGTTCTTGGTGACAAGTAAGGAAATGCGTAACCAACCACACAGTTTCTTTATTTTAGAGAAAGAAAGAAAAAGCTAGGTATGGTAGATACCTTCAATCCTAGGACTAGAGAGACCTCTGTGAGTTGGTGGCTAGCTTGCTCCACATAGCAAGTTCCAGGCTAGCCAGGGCTACATAGTAAAACCTCTGTAGAAAGAAAACAAACCAAACCAAACAAACACCCAGCCAGACAAACTGACAGCCTTGCCTTCCCATAAACCTGAAGGTGATGGGCAACAAGGGAAGAGCCAATATTGCATGTCTGTGAGCAGAACAAATGAGTGTGCATTAAGTACTTAACCTCCTTTAGCCTCAGTTTCTCTACTTTGCATAGGGATAATGTATTATGTTTGGCCTAAAGGGGGACTAATGATCTTTGCCCATAAGGCTTTTGTGAGGCTCATAAGAGAAAATATACGTAAAGTGTTTGCCACATTATATGATTATCACCCTACCTCCCTGTCCATTGTACCAAGCAGGCATGTGTATAAAAGATCATGTGGCTTGTCTACAGGAATGAAGCTGCTGAGGGATGCTTAAAATCTAGATGATGAGGAGACTTAACAAGATCAATACCACTTTTGGAAAAGATTATATGCTATACTAGGCAGCAAATAGACCATTGAAACTGGATGTGGAAAGCATTTGTGAAGTCTATTAGAGATGGTTAAACATATCAACACAGAGAAAAATAGTGAATTATGCACCCGCAGCCCTCTAGTGCTTCTTTTTGTTTCTTCCTCCCTTCCTCCCCATCTCTTCCTGTTTTCTGGATGAGGTAAACAGAACTGACATAACAACTCTTTGGAGAAAACTTGGTAGAAACTGCAAATACAGGCTGTTTAGAGTCTGTGAAATTTCTGGATTGGAACAGGAAGAGACTCCTCCTTGTACATCAGGTGGTGGGTAAATTCTCCTAGATTACTAAACTTATAGGCATTTCACAAACAACCTAAACATTTTGGCTAACTTTTAAAGGTTACTAGTGAGCAGTTTAGTGCACCAAAGCAGTGATTCTGCGATCTCTAGTGGCTTGAAATAATTAGATTATTTTGTGTAATGAATAAATGAGAAGTTAACTCTCTGGCACAAATCAATGTGGTAACATGATTTATTTCTTGTAAAGGTGAATGCTCTAGAGTCCAGACCTCACAAATAATTGTTTTAATTCCCCCATTTCTCACCTATAATGTATTTTGGGTCATTCTGTGAGGGAGGCCATCCAGCAGTGTGGGAAGAGCATATGGACTTTAAGATCAGCCAACTCTTGATTCAGTTTTTGCTAGGTGTGTGACCTTGGGCGAATCATTGAACATGTTGGATTCTTATTGCTCAATAGTAGTAATAACATCTATTTCTTATGGGCTGTATGCAAATTAATGTGGTAATGCACAGAAGAGGAGCTAACCCAGCTCCTAGCTTCCGTACATAAGAAACCCAGGTAAACAGTAGGTTACTTCTGACACCCTCGCCACTATATCTTAAAACGATGAATGTTTGTAACAAGGACAAACAGATAGCATGCTCATTAGTTCTGGTGTTACTCATTTGTTAGGTTAAAAAGAGCCTCTGTCTGATAAAGTGCTTCAATGCAAATATTTATCTGTGTTTTGGAATATCATGAAACCTAAATATTCTTGTGGAAATCATAAATACTGGCTTTCTGGACACTAATGATCTAACTTAAGGCCAAACCTCTAGCTCCGAAGCACCCAATGATTATCTGAGTGTATAAAGTTTAACCAGCATCTTGGTTGGGGAATCGACTTTGCATTCTGTTCTGTTGTGGTATTGTATGCAGTGGACCTTCTAAAGCCCTTAGATAAAGTAAAAAAAAAAAATGAAGAAAAATCAATAGCCTAGTGGCATTTGCTTGCTGAAGAACTATTACATTTTGACCAGTTGGTGACAGAAGCAGATCTTTCTGGTTTGGGGTGCCAGTGCATCTCCCGACCCCGGCAGATCTAGACTAACTCTTCAGGGTGGTATGGGAATGTATGCTTCCAGCACCTGCTGGAACATTATAGCAATGGAATCCCTGTTACAATTTGTTCTGAGCCTCAGATCTGTGAATCACTTATCTGCTGAACTGAGAAAATTGAAAGTGATCACATTTAGGGACGGTTGGTAGAGGCTGTTGCTTCCTCCTCTTTAATAACATCCTGAAAGCTAACAGTTTTCCCTGATGTTCCTCAAATCCATCCTGCCTACCTCTGCACAAATGAGCTCAGTTGGAGGTTGGGTTTATTGATGTTTAAATGAGTATATTTGGCTCGATGTAGCATCTATCTAAACGAACACTACTTTGGTACGTTTAAACCTAATGTTCACTCTGAATCCAGGTGAGAGGGAAGGTTGTGGCATTTGAGTGAGGAGGAGGACATGTGGAACTCATGTTGCCAAGCCAAAAGTAGTTTGTGAATGTAATTAATGGCTTGACTACATTATATAAGGTTGTTTTAATGTTAGCATGGCTTCTTAGTGTTCCATTGCTGTGAAGAGACACCATGGCCACAGCAACTCTTATGGAGGAGAACATTTAATTGGGGCTGGCTTACAGATTCAAAGGTGTAGTCTGTTACCATCATGGTGGGAAGCAGACACGGTGCTGGAGCGGTAGCCGAGAGTTCCACATCTGTAACAGCAGGCAGCAAGAGAAAGAGCCGTTGGCCTGGCCTCAAAACCCACCGCCAGCGACACACTTCCTCTAATAAGGCCACACATACTCCAACAAGGCCATGCATCCCAATCTTTTCAGATAATGCTATTTCCCGTGACCCTATGAAGGTCATTTTTTATTGAAACCACTATTTTCAACTTCCTGGCTTCCATAGGCTGGTCTCCATGTCACACTGTAAAATTGCATTCAGTCCAACTGCAAAAGTCCATATAGTACATAAAAGTGTGAACAATGTTTAAGCATTCAAAGTTCAAATTCTCTTTGGAGACACATGGTAATCTTCCAACTGGAATAGCCTGTAAAAAATCAAAATAAAAAGGGAGATCACATACTTCCAACATATATTCCAATGGCATAGAACATAGATTAGTGTTCCAAAAAAGAAGGAAAGGAGGCACAGTGAGGAAATACTGGGCCAAAGAAAGACCAAAAACCAGCTGGTCAAACTCCAAACTGTATCTCTCCGTGTCTGATGCCAAAGTGCTCCTCACATCTCCAACTCCTTTCAGCTTTGTTGATGGCAGCATCCGTCACTTTCCCGTGATGGCGCCACACCCAGTCAGCAGATGTCCCACAACTCTGGCATCTCCAACACCAGAGTCCACCCTCAGTGACACACCTCCTCCAATGAGGCCACACCTCCTAAAAGTTTCACCAGCTGGGGACAAAGTAGTCAAACATATGAGCATGTGGGGGCCATTCTCATCAAAACCATCGCGTTCTACTCCCTGACCCCCACAGGCTCGTGGCCATATCATCACACAAAATGCATTTAGTTAAACTTCTAAGGTCCCCATTTTTTTTCACAATCCCACCATTTTTAAAGTTCAAAGTTTCATCAGAGACTCAAAGCTCTCTAATTGCAGCCCTCCGTAAAACCAAAACCAGCAAATTATGTACTTCTAACATACAATGGCATAGAATATATATTATCACTCCCAAAGGGAAGGATCAGATCATAAGGAGGATATATAAGACTAAAGAAAGATTGACAGAGAGCAGGGAAAACTCCAAGTCCTGGAGCACAATGCCTGATTTCAAAGGGCTTCTTCCCTTTCATCTTCACTGTTCCACACCTCTTGCTCTTGGGTTGCTTCCCTTCCCCTTGTGAAGGTCCCCTTGGCAAATGTCCTGTTCTGGCGTCTTTAGCATTCTAGGATGTACAGTGCGGTCTAGGTTTCAGCCTCACAGCTTCACACAATGCTTTTAAGTAAGTTCTTAAGAAAACAAAAAGGCCATGCTCACTTAACTGCTGGATATCAGTGGATGTAGGAGTAGTTAGAAACAGGAAATACAGTGTGGTAGAGTGGAGAGAGAATCCCGTTAGACTATCCAGTTAGACTATTATCTGCCTAAGCAAGCCTTGACTCCCCAGTTTTGCATTTACTATGTGGCAACAATTTAATAAAATTTGAGTATTAAACACTGGCAAATGAATGATGAAAATGCAATTTATGCACTGGAACATTAGCTTAGTCAATGAAGGTCCTTTCCCCAGAATTTAGGTTTTACAAAGAAAAAGCCAGGCATGGTGACACACAACTGTAATCCCATTTCTGGGAGGGTGTTGGTAGGTGGATCCCTAGGGCTCACTGGCCATTCAGCCCCATCTACTTGGGCGCTCCAGACCAATGAGAGACCATGTCTCAATATGTTACACAGTGCCTGATGAACATCACTGAAAGCTCTACCGGTGGCATGCGCGCACACACACACACACACAGAAACTCCCTCCCCCCAAACACTTACTTCACCTAGCACAAAATACATTTAAGGTGGAATTCAGGGTCTAATTAGGAATAGTCCTGTTACCTGCAGTGTAGGTGAGCTTTCATTCATTCAGTTTTCAATTCATTTGTTTAGTGAACAGTTATTTATTGAGCACCTATTGTATGGCAAGTACTATGTCATAGTCCATATTTAATTTTCTCATTCTAAATAGGAAGCTCAGGTAAACTAGCAAGACTGTTTAGCAATGTCTTCTCGATAGTGCAAAAGGTTTTCTCTTTGTCTCTCTTGGATAAGCCAATGTTAGAAGAAAGATAACTTTCCTCAGGCAATAAGCATCGTCTGCTTTAAGGTTTCTGCAGAAACTTCAATGGCAGATGGTCGATTGCCTTGGTGTTTTACAAATAGAAATGGTCAAGTTTGCAAATGAAAAAAATCTAAAGCATGAAATCAGCTAGCTCAACCATATTTCTTTGATTTATTCAGTATTAGACTCCAATTGAGTAATTTCGATCAAGGGAGCTTGGAAGACCTAACAGTGTCTCTTTCCTAACAGAAAGATTATATCCTAAAAATCTCAACACTAGAAAACTGAGAGAGATTGCGCCATGTGTGCAAGCTAGGAAACTGTTTCATTACTCTAAATGGTCCGTGACTTTGGAAAAATGAATGTTCTGTTCCTCTAGTCATTTTTCTGCAACTTCCATTCTGGTTGGCAAAGTCTTAAACGTTAAAGTTCCACATGCTTACATCTTGGAATTTTGTGTGGTTAGTTTCCTAATGGTTTTGGTGTGAGTTCTCTAAAGAAGATGTTGCAGTCACAAGTGATCTCCAAATCCCAAAAGTTTGTAAAAAAAAATGTGTCTCGATTCCATTTCAGAATGGTCATAGGTTACAATGTTACTGTTCTTACTCTAAGAATAAACTAAGGTGTGGGCTGGAGGGATGGCTCAGCTAGTGAAGTGCTTGCCGGGCAAGCATGAAGAGCTGAGTTTGTATCTCTAGGACTCACATGAAACATCAGATAGGAGCAGCATACATAGGTGCTACCGGGGAGGTGGAGACAGTGAATTCCTGAAGCTCGATGGCAGCCGATTTGGCAGAATCCTGCAGGCTCCAGGTTCAGTGACAGGTAATGTTTCAGTAACCAAGGTGGAGAACATGAGGATGACACCGGATGCTAACCTCTGGTCTCTGTGCGCATTCACCCCTCCCCTCAAATAAGTTAGGATGGAAGAAACAGATAATGTCGGTGGCCACTGCTTTTGTGAGATGTGGTTGAAATGTGCAATGGCTGTTGCACACGTAGAGTGTGGCAGGTGTCGCTTTGGTTCACATTCAGTTGGACCGAGCAAGTCACACTCAGGCCGATAGCGCCAATGGCGTAGAGTCTATGCTCTTCTCATGGGGCTTCTGTAAAGGCCCTGGCCTGGTGCCTATTTCTGTTGCAGCAGAAGAGCGCAAACAGTTGAGAATTAGCATGAGCTCTCACACTATTTTGAAAAATTGGATAAGAAAGCTTTCCTTACACACTCCATTTTACTTTGTGATATCTGAGGAGGAAAGAGGATCCTCCTTCATTTTATAAATGCAAAATATGCCTATCATCTTCTAAAGCAGTCTGGGTCATATCTTAGCATCAGAGTTACTTTGTTTTCCTTCCATGGGTTAAGGAAAATGAAAGAACAGAGCCCTACCAAACAGAAGCAAACATCTACGCTGGAGCGATTCTCTTCTCCCCGACATCTCGTAGGAGAGACCAACAGTGACTAAGAGGTCTGACTCATATGCATTTTCCTCCTCCTCTCCAACAGTCTTCTCTGTGGTACCTCCATCAGTTGTTGTTTCTGAGCTAAGAGAACAAGTGTAGATGATGCTTTGCCAAAGAATTCTAGACAAAAACGTTTGAGGCAATGACGAGGCACTGCATGCTACACTCATGACCCCTTCCCCCAAGCTCTTTCTTCTGTTACTTTATTTGACATCATCAGTGTCGTGCACCTGAACTTCTCCAATAGCTCCCTAGTTGGTCTCTCTGTCTCTATATTTATACCCTGATAACATATTCTCCACTTGAGGAATCTTTCTAAAGCATTAATTAAATCTTCTTACCATTCTGTAAACATTATCCTCCATTCTTTACCTTTTTGAGTTACAAATTTAACTGCCTGATTATATCTTTTTTGTAGGGATGGACTTGAGTATAACACACACACACACACACACACACACACACACACACACACACTGCCCAAAAGCATCTCAGTAAGTGGCAGTGAATGTACATCCTCTTAGTGAAATTAAGAATCAAGACCTACTTAGCTCTCCAGATCTCATTGCTGCTTGGTAATTTCATGAACCATATTAGCTACCCAGCACCACCTCTTTATCGCTGCCTGCATCCTGTGCTAAAGCTTTGTCAAACTACATTCAGTTTTCCAATTAGTTTTCCTGTTCCTCATCTTAGCTGTGTTTATACCTGAAATGCTTTTCAATATTCAGTCGCTGAGGTCCTCTGTGGAGAATAAAGTTGTATTTCAAAAGTCGCATTTAGACTCCTTTGACATTTATCTTCTCCTTCCATTGGCACCACACTGCTTTGACCTCTGTATGGCTGTTTGTTTTTTTTTTTGCTTTGCTTTATTTCTGATCTTTTCTACTAGATAAAAATCAAATGTTTCCTGAATTATTTCTCCAGATGGATCACAGAGTCAAGTAGGAGAGGCTCAACACAACTTTTTGTATGAATTAATATATAATAGAGAAAAGGATGTTAGGCTATAGGAAAGGGTTGAATAAACTATAGATTATGATAAAGTGAAGTCCACCTTGAGATTTGAGGATCTGAGATTTGGATTAAGATAACAGAGAGAAGTTCCACCTCTTGTATCATGAGGGAGTTGACATATTCTTGGGCAAAAAAAGAATTAAAAAAATGTATCTAAGAAGAGATACCCATCATACAAATTTCTGAGTTAAAAGGACCTAGGTGTGGACTTCTTGACATAGTAAATAGGCCTTAGAGATGTCACCAGGTCCTTGGGGTTGGCCATCTTGCCTTCAGCCAGGCAGGTATGCAATGGTAAGATTAAACAAGTAATTCTTTTTGCCTGCTGTTTTGTATCACTGTTTAGTTAGAAAAATTAAATTCCCATTCAAGTCTCTCAGCATGGTTAATAAATGCTTCAGGTACATAGAACCAAATGTATCCCAGGTGGGAAGGAGTAAAGCCATTCCCTGGGAATGACATGTTTATTAACCTCACCGAATAATGCAAGGCTTGCACCTGGGATGCTGGTGGGAACTGGGCAAGGAGCAGCAAGAAGAACATGGCAAACAAGCACACCCCTCTTTTCTTCTGTGACACAGTGCTGCTCAGAAGACAATGCTTTGATGTCAGCATCTGGCAGACCTGGGTTCAAATGCTTGATTCTGTCACTCAGCAGCTTTATTACCTGAGACAAGCTACTTGTTACTCAAGCTTTGCATCCTCATTTTCCTCAGTGCCGTTCATGGAGGAGTTTTCAATTCTGTGCATTGCACTTTATCTAATTTAACTTTATTATTTATTTTTCATTATATTTATTTAGTATATTATATACATAATATATTCTTTATATAAAATAAAAATTTAAAGAATATATATTATGAATATAATATATGAAACACAATATAATTTATATATTCTTGGTTTCTGTTCTATTACTGTGAAGGGACACTATGATTAAGGCAACTTTTATTAAAAAACTACTTAGGTGGAAATCTGTGGTACAAATGAAAACGGCTCCCATAGGCTCATAGGGAGTGGCATTATTTAAAATGATTAGGATGTGTGGCCTTGTTGGAGTAGGCGTGGCCTTATTGAAGGAAGCCTGTCGCTGGGAGTGGGCTTTGAGGGTTTAGAAACTCAAGCCAAGGCCAATGGCTCTTTATCTTCCTGTTGTGTGCAGATCCAGATGTAGAGCTCTCAGTTACCTCTCCAGTACCATGTCTGCCCGAATGCTCTCATGATTCCTGCCGTGATGATGATAATGAATTAAACCTCTTAACTGTAAGCCCCAACTAAATGGTTTCTTTATAAGAGTTTCCATTGTCATGATGTCTCTTCATATCAATAAAACCCTAAGACAGGGGGCTTGCTCAGAGTTTTAGAGGGTTAGTCTATTATTATCACGCTAGGAAGTAGACAGGTTTGGTGCTGGAGCAGTAGATGAGAGAGAGCTTTATATCCTGATTCTTGGGCATCAGGGAGAGAGAGAAAGGCAGGGAATGGCATGAGCTTTAGATATCTCAAAGCTTACCCCCAGCGACACACTTCCTTCAACAAGGCCACACCTCCCGATCCTTCTAATCTTTCTCAAACAGTTCCACTTTCTGGCCACTACATATTAAAATATATGAACCTGTAGGGGGCATTCTCATTCCAGACACCACAAACATGAAATTTACTGTTTTAACCTTTTTAAAGTGTTCAATTCAGCATCATTAATTGCAACCATCATGTATCTGGATCAATATTCTATTGACTCAAATGAAGAAGGCTTAATTACCTTCTGTCACAGATATATAAGGAATCTGAGGCTCTGGGAAGTTAAGTAATGGTGATTCCTTCAAGATTTCTGAGGCACATCACTTGTTAAATATGTTGCAGGTATTATTATTATTTTCCATTTAGGCCAGAGGCTAGATCTGATTAGACCCCTCAGAAGGGAAGGAAGAGAATGAAAGTTGGAGACATATTAGCAGAGAGACCTGAACCAGCTAATGATCCAGGAGGGGCAGGCATTGTCTCAGCAATCTGTTTCATCCAGTGCCAGGCAGCTGCAGAGCACAGCCTTGGTCTCTCAATGGTTTAACTCCTAGGGCTCACCCATTGCACCCATAGCCTCAGGGGAGGAGGAAATGAGTTTAAATGTCTTCAGACACGTTTGTATTGATTCTGTCAGTTTCTTTCAGCTTGCTGACAGGAGATAGATGACTCAAAATGCAGCTGGGCACAGCACATTATGTCCCATCTTGGGGCTCCTAAATCATTTCAAAATTTCAAATTCCCTAATCAATATTTTATCTGGAGATCAAGGCAGTGAACAGGCTAGCTTCTCTCAGAGATATCTGCTCACACCCTGGTAATCAAAGGCCAGTCCGGTCTGGAGGGAACTGCAGACTGTGTTCAGCCTGAGGCTACTCATTTAGGTTGGCTAAGACCAGGAGTCCCACAGGAATCATGTGGTTCCAGCATAGCACTCCTTTCAGGTCGCATGCTAAACTGTCTTATGCCATCGAGGCTTAGCCCGTTCATACACTTCCCATCAGAGCATCATCCTCCCAAGTGATTCCTTCATCCTAAGTGGCTAGCACAGTGCTGGCATGGCTGATGAAGAACAAGTATTGACTGAATTCGAGGAGGGAAATCGAGGTGCTCTGAAGGGACTGCCAGTAGAAGAGCTGAGTGGGAGTGGGTTTCTAAAATAGACCAGCCAATGTAAGTGGTTCGTGGTCAAAATCTGGCATCAGAGGCTTTACTCTTTACCATCTCGGGAAAGTGACGTTATGTTTGAGCATTTCTGAAAGCTCCAAGGGTCTTTTCGTGTTTAGACATGAAACCTGACCCTGTAGCTTCTATCCGGCTGCCTTTGCTGAGTTCCCAGGCACCTAAGAGCAGCGCCTTATCGCAGAGTGCTTTCCCTTCACCCAAACATGGGGCTGACTGTGCACCACAGGAAGCAGAGGGAAGAGCTGTTAGGCATTACACTGAGGAATCTTGTGACACACGGTGTCGTGGTGGTTTTAACTGTCAGAGTTGCTATAGCGTGCTCTCTCAAGGAAGTGCAACCAGAATTCTGAATCATCATTTTCTCATTCTTCCTAGACTGGTAGAAGAATTTCAACATTTTCAGAGGAAGCAAGGATCAGGTATTTTCTCTGGAATGGGCTCTGTTACAAAGGCAGAGGGCATGATAATGCTTTCTGATGCTTTCCTGTTGCCTTTTCTATCCTGGGTGGTCTCCTCAGAGCTATCACTCACTCTGGAGAATGGGGACTTGCCCAAGACTACTCTGTCAGCAGCAAATCAACTCTGGGTAATTCTTTTCAGCTTCGAGCTTACACACTGTGCGTAACTTCAGACTTCTCTGTGCTCCTCAGGCCTGCATGTGTATCCAAACTGCCTGGAAATTTCTTAAAATACACAGTCAGAGATTCTCGTTCAGTAGGTCTTGGCAGGATCCGACAAACTCTGGGGCCTAGAAGGTTCCCTAACCCTATGGCTAGTTCCACAGCTCTCTACTGCGGACAGTAACTCCAGCCTGGCCCGGGCGGCCAAAGCTGGCTGTCATACTACTGCCTCTATGAATTCTGGGAACTAGCAGGGAAAGTGTGCTGTAAATCTGGCGTTGCCAGCTTACTTGGTAACACCGCACCAAACGAGACAACCACCGTTACGAATTTAGGGGTTTTCCTCTGTTTAGAGCCCAGCTCTGCTCCGTAATGGTGTTATCACTGGCTTTTTACTAGACTCCAAGCCTCATGGGGTGAAGAGGCATCATGTGTTTTGTCTTTACAGTTCTAATTCAGGTGTATAGACATGTGATGGGGCTTAAACAGGTTTGTGTTTTTTTTTTTTAATTAATACTCATCACAAGTCCCATTCAAAGGTAGTTTAGTAAAACTCTGGCTTAATTCCTAGTCACTTCAGTATTAGTCAATTAAGATTCGGTCATTTTAAAGTTCATACTTCTTCTCAGGACCTCCTTTCTCACGTACTCTCCTGCCTTCTTATGCCCAGTTGAAGTCACTATGTAAATAAAGAAGCTCATCTATGGGATTGTAGCAACAAAGCCAGGGAGGGAGTTCCACGTAGTTCTTTCGCTGGCTTTGGTCCTGGCTGGGCCCTGGTGAGCAGCAGCGGTTTCATGGGTCACAGTCCTCAGTGGTCAGTGCATTGGTTGCCATGTATCAATGGTCCCTGTGGTTTATGACCTGATCTCTTGGGTCACCTCATGGGACCCTGCCAACTGCCTGACAGCTTTAAATACTGCTTTCAATTCTTTCCCCCCCTCCTTTCTCTTTTTTTCTTTTTTTTAAGAAAGGATTTCTCTGTGAAGCCCTGGTGGTCCCAGACTTGCTTTGTAGACCAGGCTGGCCTCGAACTCACAGAGATCCACCTGCCTCTGCCTCCCGAGTGCTCGGATTAAAGGCGTGTGCCACCATGCTTGGCGTGATTTAGATTCTTTCAAGCACCTGTGCCATTTGTTACTTACCATTCTCATTGCTGTGACCAAATTCTTGGCGGGAAGCAGCGCAAGGGAGGAAGGGGTTATTTTCTCTCCTGGTTTCAGAAGGAATATAGTCCACTGTGGTGGGGAAGGCTCAGGGCAGGAGTGAGAAGCACAGATTAGATAGTGAGGTCCCATCTCCCAAAACAGTACCAGCAGCCAGGGACACTCCGCATTCAACTACAATGTGTCCTGACTCAGTAGAGACACTGTTCTGGAACTTCCGCATTTCGATGTATGTACTTGTGCACATGCCGTTGGACAGCTCATCTCCTTCAACGGAATTAGGGCTTCTCTGGAGAGAGATGGTCCCTTTTTTCTCACTTGGCATCCTGCAAGGCAACTGCGCAGACGGTGCTGTGAAGGCAGTGTGTTGGGTCCTCTCACCCTTCCCCTCTGCAATGTTCCTTTTGTGTCCTCCCCCGCCTCCAGCAGCAGCAGAACCCCCCTCCCGTTCAGCTGTGCCACCCATTCCCTAGAGCTCAGACAGACTCTTATTTTCTCAAGTGCCTGGTGCCTGCCAAGGAAAAGCCAAGGTGTTCTAGATTACTCTTTTTCCTGTGAACTGAAGAAGTTAAACCTGAATGTCAAACCCATTATGTCTTAGAAAACTTCATTGCTTATTCCCCCTTCCCCAGCACCAAAGCATGGACTGACGATAGTAGACAGGAGTGCAGGCAGGTTACAGAATTATCAGGAATAAAGATGATGGTATAATCCATTTTAATTAATTTAGATATAATATTTTTACCATTTATCTTTTATTTTACTGGATAATTCCAGTGTTTGTGACATAACCTAAAACATATTCCTATGCCAAGGGATAGCATTTAATAAATTGAAAGTGTTTATCAATTTCTATTTTCTAATAAAAAGGATTTCTGAGTGGTTTGGAACTCACTGATTTGGCTTATGCTGACTGGCCAGTGAGGCATAGGGGTTCATCTGTCCCTGCCTCCTTAGCGCTAAGATTACAAGAACATACCACCATGTCTGGCTTTTTACCTGGGTTCTAGGAAATCAAATTCACATCCATATGCTTCTATGACAACAGCTTTACATATGAACTGTCTCCCCAGCCTCAGATTCTCATTTGAGAGAGGCTGAGCTAATATATATCATGAAAAGCTGCGAAAGACAGCAAGAATTTAGAAGGGAAGTATGCCTATACCTTCTTCCGCTCTTCTTCTCTGCCTTTCTCTTGTCCTTTCCCCTTTTCTCAGGGATCATTTATAGGGTTTATGTTTCTCTCATGAACTAGCCAGAACTGATAAGACCCCTAAAGTCTGGAGTCTGACTTGGAGGCTTGAGAGCCACTACTTAGACTCTACACCTAACATTCATGCCCTGTTTTTCTCTACCTGGGCTCTTCTCTTGGAGAGATTGAGCACCAGTCCAGCCAAAGCCATTGTTCTGTTGGGTCCTTATTCTGTAACACACATGGCTCCTGAAATGATTATAAAAACTATCAGAGTAGAATCTATTCTATCATATTTCAAGAGCTTTGGTAAAAGATGATGAAGATATTGTACTCAAACCTCAGAAAGGACACTTCCATTGGCAAAGGGACAAGCGGAAACGGGTAAGCCCACAACCAACTACAGCATTGCATGGTGAGTGCTATAGCAGGGATGAGTGTCCAATGCCAGGGCATCTAAAGGACATCTGAGCCTGCCTACCTTCCTGTCCTGAGCTTCCTGGAGTAGGGGGCGTAAACTGGGAAGGTGGAAGTACAGGTAAGGAGGGAAGGTGGGTGCTGATTTTGTGAATAGTCTAAGAAAGCTGACAGTGGGGTTTCAAGCAGCAACAAGAAGACAAGTATTCAGCATCAGGACTGGGGAGGAGGGATGGGGAGAGATACAGGCCTCATCTCCTTGGAAATGAGAATTGATACTGTGAATGGGAGGGATGGGAGCAGAGAGAGTATGACAGAGGGCCAAAGATACCCTGGGAACACTCAAGCTTCGAGGCCAAAGAAGAAAAGACTTCAGAGGAACCAAAGAAGCTACTGGGAGGTAGCAGTGGCCCTTGACAAGTAGAATCAAGTCACTATTGGATTCTTTTGGAGCCTTGCTAAAGAGCCTGCAGGTCTCCTTGCCTTTGCGTTATTCTGTTATGCATGGTGCTTATTGTAAGTGTCCTCTTGAAGGGCTTAGCAGGTGGCTGTCGTTCTGCTAAGTACTAGTCCTTAGTCCATGTACAGTTCTTGAGATTTTGGTGAAAGGTGCACAGCTTTCTTATAGTCTAGATCAAGAAACAAGGTTAGGCAGGGTAAGTAACCTTCCCAAAGCCCCGCTACTATATCTTCACTAGGACTAGAGCCAGGCTTTCAGCCTCACGTTAAACATTTTTATATTGTCCTAAGGGGCCACTAATGTGCAGTGTCGGCATCTCCCAGGAGTTTATAGATCAGAATCTGCATGTTAGTCACAGCATCTCTCTCTTTCTCTCTCTCTCTCTCTCACACAAACACACACTGGGGGACTGTGAAACTCTGCTGTAAGTCACACATCACACATGCCATCTCTGCTTATCCCTGGGCCTTGTATCTATTCTGTCCTTGGCACTTGGCCTTTTCTCTCCCTCTATCCTTTTGAGAGAGGACTTGAGCATCCTTTTGCTCATCTTTCAGAGACCCCCTCTGTTCTGTGATGACAAGAGGCACACACTTAGAAGTCTTGATTAGTTTGGCATGACGTCATTCTAGCACTTGTCTCTCAAAGGAAAGCTTCTTAGGGGGACTTGGCTAGGAGGGAACAAGGCTGTCTTCCTTGGTGACACTCTGTCCCTGAAGATCCGGCTTCGGTGTCTGTATGTGTTGCTTTCCCACTGTGCCTATGATTGGGGTGAGATAGCCTTGTTATTGTGGCTGCCATCAAGAACACACACAGCTGGAAAGCTACCCCTGATTTAGTTGCCCCTCCCACACTCATGCTCCCTGCCTTGCCTCTGTGTAAGAGAAAGGCTCTCAGTGGCTGGCGAGTGTCCCGGCCAGTTGCTAGCTGACAAAAGGCACCGTCACAAAGCTACTTTTTAGTTAAGATTTTCTACATTGAACACTGTGTCAGGTCTGATGACTCCTACTTCACAGATTATGAAGATGATTGTTGGAAATGGTAAATGACTCAGCCAAGTCCTATTAAGGGGTTGAGTTGGGGTAGAATTTCACGTTTGGTTCTGAAATTGATACTTTTCTCACCTTCTATTTCTCACTTACTTCTCTTTAACGGCATAAGGTTCCTGATTTCCCATAGTCAAAAAGTCAGATTTGCCCAATTTTGAATGTTTTAAAAGTTTGGGTGAAGAGGCTCTTCACTTTTGGTGCTGGTCAGAATCAACTGGAGAGCTTGCCATGATGTCGATTCATTGATCCCCACAGAATGTACAACTCATACATGCTAATAATCATCCTCTCTCCAATGCCCAGCCATGGCGCAGCAGCTCTGGATCATAACTATGCCATTTACACCCCATACAGGTTTACAGCTGCTATTGCAGCTGCCAGCAAAGGCCACATGTTGAGTTCAGAGCCTTGGTGAGGCAAAAGGGCAGGCACTGTGCTCAGCCAATTTCCACCGTTTCCATCCCTGGCCTTATGGCTGCTGTAGGGCAAGGCTGCTGGCATGTCTTTGGTTGTTTATTGCTTGCTGGGCACTATTTTCCAGAAGAACAGATCATTGGTTATTTGTACATCTATCAATTCAGACTTTTCCTTCATGTGCGCAGTGTTTAGACTGGTCTGTTGTCCCACACTCATGAGGGCCACCAGCTGTTCTATATAATAAGTAAAGCCTGGAATTGGAGAGCATGTTTGTTTATGGTCGCTTCCTAGGAAGCGGGAGCCCAGTTCAGAGACTAAAACAAACTATCAAACCAAAGCAAATCGAAACAAAAAAGAAACAGCTCTGTATCCTCCACCATAGCAGAAGATGTATCCGAGATCTCTGAGATGTGCAAAAATGGGGTCAAAGATTTGCCTTGCCTGATGTTACTTCCTTCTTATTCCTTATGACAGTCCAAAGGGGTGGACTTTGCATTTCCATCGTGGACATCCAGTGCCTGTGAGTAGACTAGTAGATACCTGCATAGAAAAGAGTGCACGCGAATGCGGGTGCACTCACGGTGCAAAGGATGCTGGCGCTGGGACATTGGGTTGTGGAGCTGCAGTTGGCTATGAATCCTGGGTTTGCCGCTTAGTAGATGGGTGTCTACTGGCATATTCAGCCTTATTTTCTCCAGAACCAAGGGCAGCTATAAATATTTAACCAACCGATAGGACATGGGCATCTACTAGCCATAACAGAAGAAGGTCAAATTAGAAACACAGCATCCGAAAATAAGCCAGAGCTGGTGCAGCCCGTTGGCTAGCATTTCTAGGTATGGAGTGGGTCTTGTGTGTAATTTGTCTCACCATAGGAGATGTGGGTTTTACTAAGTAAGAGAAGCGCTGCCTTTGAGTCACTCATGCTCCTGTAAGTAAGCCCTGGGGATCAGCCACAGGGTGGGTAGGGACATGGGACAGAGCCTTCTATTATCTTTGTGTTCTGTGCTGCCATTGCTTGAAAAACCATCACTGACCATGTCTGAGTTTTGGACAGTGCAACCTCCCTTCCTTCCTTTGGTTACATTAGACACCATGGCCCTTTTCTTGACTTTTCTCCTTCTCACTGCTCTCTTGGCTCCTCGATGGCTTCTTTGTTAAAGCTTTGGAAGCTTCTTTCCTCTGCTTGCATCTTTAGTTTTGAAGCCCACGCTCATTCTCAAGTGAGGGAAGCACGTTGATACTTCATCGACCATGGTTTGTGGGTGAACCTCAAGTTTCTATCACCAGCCAGGAACTCTTTCCTAAATATTTGACACCCTCTGGATATTTCTTTTTGGTTCAGCTGGATCACCACACTGACATCTCAACCACCTCCAAGGCTCATTCTTCTCCCATCCACATGGCTAGATTTCCTTTCAAGATTACCTATTGGATTGTATCTCTGGGTTGTGTCAACAGCTCACCAATATCTACACTATAACTGCTTCTCATAGATTTTAAAGGACCTTGTTGAAGGGTGTCTCCTTTGAGAGCTTTCTTTCTTATTTTTCTCCTCCTCATAGCTCATTCCTTGTCTACACTGAACTTGTTTCAATTTTTTGACTATACTGAATATGCCGTGTACTTCCATCTCTGTATCTTTAGACAAATATTTCCCTGGATATAATCCCTCTTCTAGGTACTGATTACTTCACTTTCTGGATGTTGATTATAGAAGTATCTCCTCTACAAAGTGGTATCCAATGCCCATTGTGTCAGAGTTCATGGACATATGACCGGAACAGTTGCCATGGGCTCATGAGAACTCTACATTTGGTTCCATTTTTGTTGTTGTAGAACAAAGGACATGCATCTTCATTTTTTTTTCTCAATGGGATCCATAAATTATATATCTGGTCCTGCAAACACCTCATGGCAACAACATTCATGGCAGTGTTGTGGTGTGTAGGGACTAGTTTCCTGTCTGAGACCCTCTCTTATTTGTTTCTCTTTCTCAACATGCAGGGCTGTGAAAGACACATATAGTTATAGTTATATATAGATGCATATAGTTATATATAGATACATAGTTATATAGAGAAATATAGTTATAGTTATATATAGACACATATTGGTATAGTTATATATAGACACATATTGGTATAGTATATTGGTTACTCTTCTTACTACTGTGATAAAGTGCCCAACAGAGGTAACTTAGTGGAGAAGGGCTTTATTTTGACTCACAGAGGGACACAGTCCATCACGGTATGGCTGCGAGCACTTGAGGAAGCTGGCTGCAGGGCACGTGCCGTCAGGGAGCAGAGCAATGAAGGCTGGTGCTAACTTTCAGCTTTTGTGTCTTCCGTTTCCTCTCCCCTTCTTCAGTGGAGGACTTTAGATTGTGGGAGGGACCTAGCCACACTCAGTGTGGGTCTTTGCTCTTCAGCTAAACCTTTTTGGGAACAACCTCCTAGATACAATCCCAAGTATGTTTACATGGTGGTTCTGAAGCCGGTCAGGTTGACAGTGCCGATGAACCATGATAGTAGAGGTTCTATAAAGTTCTATAAAAGCTTACAGATCATATTTGTGTCAAGCTCTGAGAACCATACATTTATTAAATTTTATTTTTATTAGTTACAGTTTATTCACAGTTTATTTGGATCTCAGCTGCAGCCCCCTCTCCCAGCCCCCCCAATCCCATCCTCCCCCCTCTTCTTCTCCTATGGGGCACAGGAGAACCATATTTTCCCCCTCTTTTTCCTTAAGGAGATCATGGCAAAAAAAAAAAAAAGATTTGATCCAAGCATGAGAAATTGAACTAGTTTTATTTCTTTTCTAAATTTGTCTTTGTGGTCCTACCTAAAGCTCTTTACTTCTTAGGCTTTAATTTACTTCCCTGTAAAATGTAGCACAGGATGGGAATGTGAGTCCACCCAAGGGCTGCAGCTCTGCAAGGCTCGTCCTCAGCTTCTGCCTCCTTTCCTAAATTTTCTGGTCTTTCCTTCAGGGCAGCCTTATTGCATCCTTAGCTTTCTTCCTTTTTTTTTTTTCTTTTAAATCTTCTCTCTCATATTGGCTTTCTTTTATTTTACAAGGGAAGGCAGAGCCATACACTTCATTCAGCAAATAAAGTATTTGTTGACATTTGGAGGGAAAAAAATGAAGAGAAAAGTCAAAGATCCTTCAACATCATGGTGTTTGAATATTTAAAGACCGTGAGTGTTAGAAGTGCTGACACGTTCCTTGTCAGGCTTCATTCTGATCCCTCAGCCCATTATTTACACTCTGAAAGAGAAAGTAGCTCTCTTCAGGGAACCTCACATGGAACAGATTCACTTTTCAACTTGCCTGCTTGCTCTCTCTTGCTCTGGGGCACTTGTTTTCAGGGACTTCTCATCGGGGCCCAGGAGTGGGAGAATGAGGGAGATGAAGCGACAGGAGATGGGAGATGGGAAGCAACGCATTGGCAGAAGGACTGAGGTGGGGATCGGGGTGCGTGGACTCTGAGACTCCTTGATCACTTCCATCACATTCACTGTTTTTCTCTACTGGGATTCTGCATAAAAATTCACAGGAGCTACCCCATGTTTGAAAGCACCGCCTGTTCATCCAGAGGCCGAGCCAGCCTTGGTGTGGAGCCCTGGCTGGGTGTGCTGGCTTCGGGGCAAGACGAATAGAAGTTATTAAGGCTGCCTGTCTTTATCTCAGCCAAATAATTATCGAGGAGGCTCCACGACCGGCCCCCCACAATGTCTTTCTGGTCACAGTCTGAGTCTTGGCTGGGGGTCCCGTGCCTTGGCGAGGGTTAAAACAGAGCTGTCAATAGCATCGCCACAGATGTGAAATGACCACGGAACCTGCTTCTTCGCTTAAGGGTCTGGGCGCTTGCTAAATGGCCGTAGAAAAGGGAGGCGAGATATCTTTGCTGGTTTTGACTTGTGCTCTGCAAAGAGCCTTGGAGACCAGAGGATGTGGACTGGTCCCTGAGTTAGGTCCTGATGGGCAGAAAAGGCAGCTGGCATTCTTGTTGGGGAGGAAAATACTTATTCGTGTATTTATTGTTTCTATCTATCTATCTATCTATCTATCTATCTATCTATCTATCTATCTATCTATCTATCTATCATCTATCTATCTCTATTTATGTGTGTAGTGAAGTAATTCTCTTACTGCTCCTTCATTCTACTCCCAAATAAGCAGGGAGACATTGGGCAAGACCATTGGATACGGTATCTTTTTACCCTTCAGGAAGGCTGCAAGGAACAAAGGCTTTTGGTAATCAGTTCACCAGTTACAACAACAAAAGAAATGTTTGTCTCTTTAGTACCTCTGGTGATGGATTCTGGTAGAAGGGTAATCTTGGCTATTTGAGATGTGCCTGATTTGTTTAGCTATCGGGGGCAAGAGAACTAAAGTCTCCCTCGTGCACTGGACTTTCAGATTCCAGACACATATCAGCAGCAGAAACTAAAGCAGGGGGAGGGGCCGGAGGGTTAGGAGTGTGGGAGTGTGTGGTGGTAGCAGAGTAGGCCCACCTTCCAAGGTCAACATGGCAACATGGTAGCATGTGAGCAAGTCACATGATGCCCCAGCAGAGTAAGGGAAAGGGATAGCAGGTTCTATAAGTGTATGGAGGGGTTGGGGCGGAGCAGTGGGAGACTGAGGAGAAATTAAAGGAGATGAGGGCTGAAGGAAAAGGGTGAAGGAAGCTTCTGGAAAGAGTGTAGTCCACAGAAAATGTTTCTGCGCACGTGCTGGTGTTCTGGGGCTTTAGCTTTAGAGAAGAGAGGACTTTGTGAGATCCCTTTCTGAGGGTCTCAGAACCGGTGGCATCCGAGCAATGCTCTGAAGCTCCCGAAGCCTCTCTCTGCCAGGTGAAGGGGATAGGCGAGGCTGTTTCCTGTGTGACACTGCCACAGGAATGGGCAGTTCCGACCTCCCCACGTCCTCCTGCCTTCTTTATGTTCCTCTTTCCCAAACAGAGCTATTGAGGATTTTGGGGTGCGCTGGCAGGGAGCACACAAAACTGGGATGTCTACTTTAGCCTGGCACTGGTCTTTTTCTGTGATTGGGGGAAAAAAGTAAGCTTCCCAGCCCCAAGAGCTGAGTCGTGGAAGGCATATTTCACATTTCCAATTATGACACAGTCTGGTCTGTGTGGAAGTTGGAGCCTGTTGACTTTAACAGCCCAGCTGTTCCTGTCTTTTGGACAGCAGTCAAAATATCTTCCGAACAGAGGGGTGAACAGTCTGAAGTTCTAATGGGACTCCTCCAGGATGTCATAGAAGAGCAGTGTATTATGCTAATGTGGCTCTGGGGACCTCTGTGTTCCCCGCCTGCATGACACAGATGGGAACCACTAAGCCCCACTATGTCAGGGGCGATGTCCTAAATGTCACTCTTCTCTGATAAGAGTAAGAACCACCCCTTGGTTTTTGAGACAGACTCTTACACCATAGCTAACACTGACCTGGAATTCGCTATTGTAGCCCAGTCTGACCTGGAACTTTAAGCAATCCTCCTGCCTCAGCTTCCAGAATGCTAGTATTACAGACATGATCCATCATACCTGCCAACCTCTCTCTTAAGATATCTCCAGGCCTATAGCACAGGAGTGTCGTTTATTCTTGCTTCCCACTGCCTTAGTCTCCAGCCCTGGATTCCTGATGCAGGGCTCCTGGTCTCTATTGGGAAGAGACAAGATCTCTCTAAAACTAGGATATTATTTTTAGTTAATCAATTTTTATGTGAGTAGGTCTGGTATATGTCCTATAGTGAGTGTGTTTATATATGTGTCTCTGTGTGTGCATGTGTTTGTGTACGTGTGTATATAGGGTGTACCTCTGTGTGTGTTTGTGTGTAGGGTATGTCTCTGTGTATATGTGCGCTTGTTTATGAGTGTGTATGTGTATAGTGCAAACCTGTGCATGCTGAGGCTAGAGGCAAATGTTCTTTCATTCTCCACTTTATTCCTTGAAGACGGAGTCTCTCATTGAACATAAAGTTTGGTTGGTGGCCAACGAGTCCTAGAGACTGAGGTTCTCTCTTGTCTGTGCACTCCTTTTCCTCCAGCACCAGGGTTAAAGGCACATACGGCACAGCCTTAAAAAAAAGATTTTCTTATCTGTGCTGTATGTATTCAGTGACTGCAGAGGCCAGAGGAATATGCCAGATCCTTTGGAACTGGAGTCACAGAGGGATTTTAGTCACCATGTGTACTGGTGAGTTCCAACCAGGTCCTCTGCCTAAGCAACAAGTGTTCTTAACTACTGAACCATGACTCCAGCCCTCATACTCTGCTGTTTATGAATATTTTGGAGGTCTGAACTCAGGCCCTGATGCTTGTGCAGCAAGTTCTCTGACCCACTCTGCTGCCTCCACAGCTCCACCACCAGGGTCTTGAAGCTGTGGCTTCAGAGCCCGCTTTCGGCTCTTGAGTTTCTAGCTTCTCATCGCATTTCAGTGCCTTGCCCTCTCTTCTTGCCCACCTTTCAACTTCTATCACCAATTTGCAGCCTCTAGCAGATGGTTTCACAGAGTTCAGCATCAATGGAAAATGCTGAAAATATAATGAATCCTGCTTTTGAGACTAAGACATGGTTAAAAATGGCTTTTGAGGGGATGGGGAGGGGATGAAGGAGGAGGCTACATATTGGACACAAAGTGAATTAACTGTAATAAAAAATAAGTAGACTCTCCAAGATGGGGGCGACCGGTGGGCACCATTTCTGAAGGGCAGAAGATCCGAAACACCGAAACCGGTGAGTGGATGGGTGGCTGAAACCAGAGTGTCGACTTTGAGGCTTCCCTGGCTAAAGGGGACAGCCTGTGAGCTGGGACAGATTGAATCCAGGACCCCCAGCCCCTGTGGGTGTCTCCAGAGTCTGAGAGGGGCAAACTATCTGCTGTACCTTCACGCTGCTGCAGGGCGTGCAGTGGCAGGGAGCGCCTAACCCCAGGAATGGGGCGCCTCTTTACGAACAGGGGGCTCAAACCTGAGAGTGGAAAATGGTGGGCTCTCTGGGCCTACCACTTATGCCTGCCAATGAGTTCGAGGGATCTCTGTGTTTTGCACACCTGCCTTCGAGTGAGCGCTTCTGTGAGAGAGCAGAGCCCCAGATCAGGGGACCCTCGATGTTCTGCTCGCAGCCAGACCTCAGGTCCTTCACACCCACACCCCCACTGTGGGCAACATAGGGATCTCTGGGACAGCATTCTCAACATTGAAGCCCCTGTTCTGTGAGTTTTCCAGTGGAGTCCAGGCAAACAATTATTAGAAACGGTTCCTGGAGCCAAGATGGTGCAGCTCAGGCAGATCTGAGCACTTGGAGCACAATATCAAGACAGGCCTGTGGGCCACTGTGCCCGTGAAAAACATGCCTGTACCACAACTTGTGCTTGCACTTCTCCCTCACGCGCTACCGTTCCAGGCAGGCATACTTCTACACACACTCCTGTGCTTGTGCACTTGCACCTGCGACCTTCCTCCCTTAGCTACATCTGAAACACCAACACCCACTCTTGAACTGGTAGACCTCTTGCATCTTCCTGAAGAATGCTCTAGATGCCAGAGACAGAAGGACCCTGACTGCAGTACAGGCTCCAGGAACAAACAGCAAAGGCTACTGATCATCAGATGGCTAGAGGCAGGCAACAAAAACCAGGACTTCATGGCTTCACCAGCAACCCCCCAAATCAATGGATATTTAATTCATTGGAAACACAGGAAAATGAGTTTAAAGCTATGGTCATCAAGTTATTAAAGGCACATAAAGAGGAAACGAACAAAACTCTCAAAGAAATAGCCACACAATAGAGGCACATAAAGAGGAAATGAACAAAGCTCTCAAAGAAAAACAGGCAAATATAGCCACACAAATAGAGGCACATAAAGAGGAAATGAGTAAAAAAAATAGAGGCCATCATGAAAAGACAGGAATCCATATTCAAACAGATGAAGGAAATGGTGCAAGACATGGAAACAGAAATAGAATCAATAAAGAAAACACAAACAGAGAAAATCCTGGAGCTGAAGAACTTAGAGAAAAAAAATCAGAAACCACAAAGGTAAGCATCACCTATAGAAAACAAGAGATGGAAGAGAGAAATCTCAGGTGCTGAAGATACAATTGCAGAAATTGATACATCTCTCAATGAAAAAATAAAATTGAAAAACTTCCAAACACAAAACATCCAAGAAATCAAGGACACCATGAAAAGATAAAATCTAAGAATAATAGGAATAGATGACAAAGAAGATTCCAGGCTCCAAGGTCCAGAAAATATTTTCAAGAAAATCATAGAAGAAAATATTCATGACTTAAAGAAAGAAAGAGATGTCCATAAACATACAAGAGGCCTACAGAACACCAAATAGACTAGACCAGAAAAGGAACTTCTCATAATAGTCAAAACACTAAATCCACAGAACATAGAAAAAAAATGTTAAAAGCAGCAAGGGAGAAAGGCCAAGTAACATAAAAAGGTAGACCTATCAGAATCACATCAGACTTCTCAACAGAAATCATGAAAGCCAGAAGGGACTGGAAAGATGAAGAGAACACAGATGTCCAACTAGACTACTATACCGAGCAAAACTTTCAATCAAGGTAGATTGAGAAAACAAAATATTCCATGACAAAACTAAACTTAAACAATATCTACACAGCAGTCCAGCCCTGCAGAAGATACTAGAAGGAAAACTCAAATCTAATGAAATCAACTACAGCCAAGAAAACACAGGAAATAGATAACCTCACAACAACAACAACAACAACACAAAAGAAAACAAGCACACAAACTATAACCACCAACTCCACAATAAAAGGAACTAACTGGTTACTATTATCTATCAACATCAATGGACTCAACTCTCCAATAAAAGACACAGACTACCAATCCAATATCTGACAGAGGTCTAATATCCAGAATATATAAAGAACTAAAGCAGTTAAAAAGCAACAAATCAAGTAAATCATTTAAAAATGGAGTACAGAGATAAACAGAGAATTCTCTGTAGAGGAATATAGAATGGCAGAGAAGCACTTAAAGAAATGCTCAGCGTCCTTAGTCATCAGGGAAATGCAAATCAAAACAACCCTGAGATTTCACCTTACACCCATCAGAATGGCTAAGATCAAAAACTCAAGTGACAACACATGCTGGAGAGGATGTGGAGAAAGGGGAATCCTGCTCCACTGCTGGTGGGATGTAAACTTGTACGACCACTCTGGAAATCAATCTGGTGCTTTCTCAGACAATTAGGAATAGTACTACCTCAAGATCTAACTATACCACTTCTAGGCATATATCCAAAATATTGTCAGCTATACAAGGACATTTGCTCAACCATATTCGTAGCAGCTTTATTCATACTAGCCAGAAGCTGGAAACCCAGATGTCCCTCAGTTGAGGAATGGATACAGAAATTGTAGTACTTTTACACAATGAAATAGTACTCAGCAATTAAAATCAAGGAAACCATGAAATTTGCAGGCAAATGATGGGAACTAGAAAAGATTGTCTTGGTGAGATAACCCTGAAGCAGAAAGACTCACATGGTATATACTCACTTATAAGTGGATATTAGCCATATAATATAGGATAACAGACTAAAATCTATACCCTAAAGGAGCCAAACAACAAGGAGGACCCTAGGAAAGATGCTCAGTCCTCATTCAGAAGGACAAATGTGATAGATATCAGAAGCAGGAAAAGACAGGGAGCAGGACAGGAACCTACCACAAAGGGCCTCTGAAAGACTCTACTGATCAATGTATTGAAGCAGCGGCCGAGACTCATAACCAAATTTTGGGCAGAGTGCAGGGAATCTTATGAACGAACAGGGAGATAGACCTGGAGGGGATACGAGCTCCAAAAGGAGACCAACAGAGCTATAAAAACTGAGCCCTGGGGCCCTGAAGAGAATGATACTCCAACCAAGGACAATGCGTGGAGAGGACCTAAAACCTGGGCTCAGACGTAGCCCAGAGACTCAGTCTCCAAGTGGGGTCCCTAGTTAGGGGAGCAGGGACTTTCTCTGACATGAACTCAGTGGCAGGCTCTCTGATCATTACCAGCTTTGTCAGTCCTCAAAGAAGGATAATGTAACCAGTCCTGAGGAGACCTGATAGGCTAGGGTCAAATAGAAGGGGAGGAGGACCTCCTCTATCAACGGACTAGAGGAGGGGCCTAGAGGGAGAAGAGGAAGGGAGGGCAGGATTGGGAGGAGATAAGGAAGGGGGCCACACCAGGATATAAAATGAGTAAATTTAATAAAAAGAAAAAAGTAAAAATACAAACTAAATAAATTGATAAAAAGGAAAAAAAAAGGCTTGCTCATCTGAGTCCTAATCTTTCCTGAATAATAGTTGGTGGTGCTGTACTCACTTCCTGCTAACAGTTATACTATCACTTAGACTTCCACTCATATTTGTTTGCTACACCATGATACAGTCAATATGATTTTCCCATATAGTTATACCAGAATTTTATGAAATCAAAGTTATTCTCTTCAAAGTTGCTAACCTGTAAATTGTTTGCCCATGCTAGTTATATGTTTGGGTGATGCAAAGTGGGGTTCTGTATGAAGACTCCATATGTTCCTGCTCACAAACAAATATAACAGAAGGACCAATATTTTAACATCTTTACTATATTTGTGAGTTAACTTCTTATACTTGGATGTAGCTTTAAGAAGTCATCCAAATGGACATTGGAAGTAGGAGAAAACAAGAAACAGGACAGGAGCCTACCACAGAGGGCCTCTGACTCTGCCTAGCAGTGTATCAAAGCCCATGCTGAGACTCATAACCAAACCTTGGGCAGAGTGCAGGGAATCATATGAAAGAAGGGGGAGTTAGTAAGACCTGGAGAGGACAGGAGTTCCACAAGGACTAAATATATCTGGGCACAGGGGTCTTTTTTGAGACTGATTCTCCAAAAAAGGACCATTCATGGCTATAACCTAGAACCCTTGCTTGTATGTAGCCCATGGCAGCTCAGTGTCCAAGTTGGTTCCCTAGTAAGATGGACAGGGACTTACTTTCTCTGATATGAACTAAGTAACTGGCTCTAGTTCCCCACCCTCCATGGGAGGAGCAGCCTAGCTAGGATACAGAGGAGAACATTGCAGCCAGTCCTGATGAGCTGATAAGCTAGGGTCAGATTGAAGGGGAGGAGGACCTCCCCTATCAGTGGACTTAGAGAGGGGCAGGTAGGAGATGAGGGAGGGAGGGTGGGATTGAGAGGGAATGAGGGAAGGGGCTACAGCTGGGATACAAAGAAAATAAACTGTAATTAATATAAAAATAAAAATTTATTAAAAAAGAAGTCATCCAAAAAGAAGAAGGAGAAGAGGAAGAAGAGAAGAAAGAAAGAAAGAAAGAAAGAGAAAGAAAGAAGAATTTAAAAGGTATTGTCATCTCACTGGCCCCTATTTTTGGCATTGGAAAGTCTCATCACAGTGACAAAATCTTTATTCCCAGGATGTCACTTTGAGATAAACGCCAATTAAATGTCAGCATCAGCTTTTAGCTCACACAAGAACATTATTCATCTTTCAATTGTCATACTCATCTTGATCTTAAATGGTATCTATTTGCTATAATCTAAGAATTCTTGCTTATCTAACACTTAGAGATAAAGCTATGCTATGACCAAAGATATCTAAAGAACTAACTGCAGGCTCTAGATAGTATTCTCCAAGAGCTCCCAAGCATTCTGAGTAATGGACACACTGCTAAAGTAGACTATGTCCCAAGGTGTCCATCTGAGGAGATGTTATTAGGTTGGGTCAGATGACACTTCCGTTGGCTGTAGACAGCTGTTTGGAGGGCTGCCCTTTAGAATAATGTTGGTGCCCATCTTTTATCCTCTCCTTCATATCAGAGGCCAAGAATAATTAAATCCTGGAAAGGACTGGGCAGCAGTAGTGAGAGTCTCAGCTCCCCAGGCTCTATGCTTAGATTTTCTGGCTTGCAAATCTCTTGGCCTGAACATTGGGAAGGTTTGTATGGATGGGTCTGATGAATTGGGCGATCAAGTATTAGCAAGCTCCCTGGTCCACAGATTTAAAAACCTCACGATCAGTAATACTGGTGATATTTTCATTTCTGTCTATATGACTTCCAGGTATCTCTCTGCTTTTTAGACTCCATGTGAAGCAGAAAAAGGTATTATTTATTAGCACTCTAAAACTCCATCAACTACGTTCATTTCTCTGTATAAATTTCTTTTGCCATTATATGGAACCAGCTTCCTTGCTTTATAGTTAAGCCTGTTATAGTAAAAAGTAAGGAGTCACAAGAGAGGAAATCCTCTTTGGTCCTATCCCTTTACTTAACTTTAACTTTAATTAACTTTAAAATTTCCACTAGAAAATATAGGAGGAAAGGCAACAGGCCCCATCCCAGCTTGCAGAATAAACTGAGCAACTCTACCTGCCTGTTGCAGAAGAGTGTGATGTTTTTCTGGAATTGATGTGAACAAATCACTGCAAAATCACTTTGTTACAGTTTTTAATTCTCCCTAGACTTTACATGACAGAGAGAGAGAGAACACTTGCTGATCTCACTGATATTTAGACTGTCTGCTTACATTTTACAGATCCTCTGGCTTCCGCCTTCCCACAGCTGGGATAGCAGGAGGACACCACTGCACCTGGTTTTTCTGTGGGTTCTGGGGTTTGAACTCAGGCTGCCATGTTTGCTCAGGAAGCATTTCACAGGGGAATATCTTTCCCAAGCCCTCTCCTTATGTTTTTTTTAATTTATTTTTATATCAATCACAGGTTAGGTATTTTGCATCCCAGGCATAGTCCCCTCCTTCATTCCCTCCCACCCTCCCACTCCCTCCCTCATCTCCTTCCTCCCTGCCCCCTCCAAGTCCACCAACAGGGGAGGACCTCCTTCCCTTCCATCCAACCCCAGCTCATCCTGTCTCCTCAGGGCTGGCTGCAATGACCTCCCCTGGGATCTAGCCAGTCTGTCACTCCCCAGCTTGTATGGGGGAGGGTCAAAGAGTCAGCCATCAAGTTCATGACTGAAACAGTCCCTGTTTCCCTCACTAGGGTCTTCAGTCCTACACTGAGCTATCATGAGATATCTCCTTATGTTTTAAGCTTGCAAGGGGTAGGAACATGTTGTTCAAAATGAACAGATCTTCTTATGTGATCCTTGCTCTCCGTCTTTGTCTTCTCCCTGGACTCTGTTTGGTGAAATCTTCAGTGTGCTTTTCTGCAGAAATGAGAAAGGATTTGAGGGCCAATGCTGTAGCTGAACTCTGGGATGGCCTGCTTTTCTTCCTGGTCTCTGTGGGCTCTTCTGACATCAGGAACAGGCAACCCTCAGCTCCGTTGTCTTTGTGGCTAGGGCAGGGAGGACAAGACCACCATTCAGGGTGGGCTCTGACCTCTGTTCCCCAGCTGTCATGTTTGTATGAGAGGAGGGATGTCCATGGACATCAAACTTCATTGTGGTTTCTTGATTCTATTTACAGATTTTACAGCTGAGCCTTTGGCGCCTATAGACACACAGAACAGAACAAAAGGTTCTACCAATTTTCCCCATAGAGTCCCAGAGGTTTCTTCAAAGCGCCAGGGTACCATATGTCAGTGACATTACCCTCTTTCAGCCTTTTAGCTAGGACTGATCTGAACTGGAACACAGTATCATACAGCCCTATTTTAACCACACACTGGTATCTTAGACTTGGCCTTGAAGCTTGCTTCTCACCCAACCCTATCTAATCTTCATTTGAACTTTCTATAACTAGCACCATAGTTTTGCTTTTCATGTCTCTTCTCTCTCTAGTAATTGGGCTTGGTTTGTGTTCCATTGTTTTCTGATCTTCCTCATTGTTTCTCTAGAGCTCATATATCCTCCATAGATCTGAATCTCAGTTCTGCTCATTTGTTTGGAGACTTAGTCTGAGGTCAGCTGTCTCGTCTAGATGACAGAATTCAAAGATGGGTTTCATTACCCAGTGTGACAGAATTGGAATTTGACTTGGGAGGACCTGTGCATGAATAATCAGTATTCCACTTGTAGGTACTGGTCATAGGTTGCTTCCCGTGACTATATTTCCAGAAGAGGTTTGGTGACCTCTGAATACCCCAGAGTGTTTCCAAAATTTCTGTACACTTTCTTGGAGTTCATACATAGTTCTCAAAATAAAATTAATTTTATTTTTATTTTGAGGACAGAGTGGTAAACCATCAAACAGGATGAGCAGAAAAAGAAGTGAGATTGTCAAACAAAACAGAGACAAATTCTGTAAGGTTCTTTTCTGTGCTACTCTCCTTGTATATGTTGCATGCAAAAATTAGGCCAAAAGAGGCTTAGATTGGCAAAAGGATTTTAACAGTCAAAAGGCATGCCTCTTGACGTCTTAGAGTCTCTCTCATCACATTCTAAACTCAGACCCATTGGTCTGGGGTTTAATTTCTGTTTCTAGGACACGGAATGAAACCCAGAGTTTCACAACTGTTAAGAAATATTAGAAGACAGCTGATCTAAAATGTTCACTTTCCCTGTGCTAGGCTACTAGGGACAGACACACCAGCCCAGTGAGCAGGAGGGGTCTGCGTGGTCACTGGCGCCAGATGTGCAGCCAGGCAGGTGTGGAAGCAGTCAGCTGATGTACCATCACTGTCACTTGGTTCTCACTGTCTGTTGGGGGAGGTAGGAATAGGGTGAAATGAGGTCCTACTCTTTATGCTTTCAAGGTGATGGTGATGAGGATGCTGGGTAGAGCCTGAAGGAAGACGCTGGATATTTGTTAATGTTTGGCCTGGTGCTCTGAACTGTCAAGCGTGTGTGTGTGTGGGGGGGTCAGCTTGTTGAGAAAAATGAAGAACCCATATGCAGGTATTCACTAGATTCCTCTCAGTTCTGCGATATAAGGAGCATAAGTTATGTATTTTAAAGTAGTATCCAGAAACCTCACAGAAGCAGTTATGAAATATTTTGTTTTACTGGCAATGGGACAAAAAATAATTGGGCATTAAATCAAGGAAATGGGGAAAAGAGGACCACAAATCAAGGAAAATGGTGGAAAATTAGGTCTTAGTGGAGAGAAATGTGTACATATGAGCGGCCCGGTGTTTCAGAGATAGAAATACGGTTCTGAGAAAAACTCTCCCCTTTAACCCTTTGTATGCAAGTCAAGCTAAGAATGCCAGGGTCTCGGGGAGATGACCTTGCCCTGGTTACTTGGCTTGTTCCTATCTTACTGTGTGAGTGCGGAGAGTGAGGGTTCAGCTGTAGCTCCTGTTCTGGATAACGGTTGTTTGAGATCCACGCTGTCACTCTGTTCCTAGGATTGGCATCTCATCCTCCTTTCTCCTGCCTCTGATTTGGCTGAGTGTGACTTTTGGCTGATGACAGCGTAGAGTCAACCCATGGAGGAAGGACACAAAGGCAGTCTCTGGAGGGCACTAAGACCCTGCTAATGGGCCACCTGGTTTCATTAAATCACGCGGAAAGCGTGCCTTATTATCTGTCTACTAGATACACAATTCCCATAAATTATAAATTAAAAAATAAATAATAAACACCTTTTTAATTGCCTACCCTCTTTTCCTCTTGTCAATTAAAGTGAACTTGCAAAGCTGCTTAACACAGAAAAGCTACACAGACATCAACTCTTGTTAGATGTGGTACAAGCCGTTACACTGATTTTTTCTTCCCCCGTAGCTGCAAGGATTAATCACAGATAATCATCACAAAAAAATCACACCCATATAAATAATATAAAAACAGCAAAATGCCCAAAGTAGAACTACTGAGAATGAAGAAAACCACTTAAAAATGAATAGTGCTGTGTTATCACTGCAGAAGTGAGAGGGGAGGAAAGAACAGACTCTCTGGTTGACAGAGCACAGATCATCTCTGATGAGAAGCTTGGAACAAGAGACAGAACCAAATGACAGGCCCTGGATGAAGACGGCTTTTTAATACCTTGACCTTCACGTTACTACTACTATTATTATTTGAAAGTGGCCTTTAACTGATATTACTTCGATGCATCTTAGGTCATTAACTCTTAAATAGAGATAGAGGTTGTACACAACTGAGAATTGAGGGAGAACACCCCCAAAGGTTCAACCTCAGGTTCACGTTATACATACGAAAGCATTGTTTCCGTGAAGGTCTGACTTCATGATGCAGAAAAGCATGAACGTGTTTGCCTAGCTATTGCCTAACATGAACATCCATTTCCTCAACTGACTTGGGCCAGATTTGGAGTGGTGGGAGGCAGAGGAAAACAGCTTCTCGTTGCCCTGAGAGCTGTTTGTGTCTTGTGTCATTCCTGGAGCACAGGGAGTACTTACACTAAGATCACAGAGAAGGTCGTTATGGAAACAGCTGCGAAGGGCTGCCTGTGAGTGATGAACCAAGGGGCAGGCTCTGGCAAGTAAACCGTCGTGTGAGAAACTGTGTTGTGACCACACGTGGGATGGGGGGATAGTACAATGGGGCTCGTGGGAGAGAGCAATCAGGGTGAGCTAGTCCCCGCTTATGGTACATCAGTGAGTCTAAAGCACCCGTGAGTAAGGACAAGACAGTCTCTGACGCCGGGAAGCAGGATAAGAATATGTTGAAGTCCCATCCTATCAAACCCCCTCATGAGCTGCTATTGAAGGGTGGCATTTGCTCTTTTATCATAGATGAGCCCTCCCCACTTGCTGAAATGGCCTGCAAGCCTGGCAGGGACCCTTTCACATGCTCTAGTGTTAGGCTGCGGAGGTGGGGACTACCACACGCACGGTTTTTCTGCGTTCTGTTCATAAATGACACACAATGTACGCACAGGTTGAGATAAGGAAAGATGTTTGTCTTTCTGCTCTGACTTCAGGGATATATGAAAGCTTGGGTTTAGATCAAAGGGAGCCCCATGCATGGAGACCAGAAGTACTTAGCTCCCCTAGCTCACGGTGCTTGAACTAAGTACTTGGACTAAAGTTCACAGGGGCTGGTTTGAACTTTGCTCTGTCAGTATCTGAGGCTATCACTTCTACTTCCCCTGTGTGGAGCAAAATAAAATGAGCGAGAGCTCAGTTGACTGAACATTCTGGGGCTGAAATGCTTGGGGCCAGTGATGGCAGGTACCCATCCACTCAAGCTGCAGTGACTCAGCATTTGAGTTTACAGCGCTATGGAATCCATGTGTTTCAAAGACACCTGAATGTTTGGAAAGGAGAAGGCTTTCTTCTGGCCCCGACACCCATAAGCAGCCTTTCCTGCATGCACATGGGAGCCTTGCATGAAGTCCTCTTGGAGAATCCCACCTGACCTCCTGCTGTGCCCACTGGAGGCTGAGCCCCAGGTCTCTCTCCAGAGCCCCCGTGATTACCTTTTTCTCTAGGCAGCCCCACAGAGAGCATCTCCACCTGTTCTGCGCAGTGCTTTTTATTTTCACCTTCAGATAGCCCCTCTCTTCTTCCTTCAACTCTCCTGGTTGGTTGTGCAGGGAACTGTGTGGTTGTCACTCTTGGAGATGGCAAAGAGAGGCTAATGAACAGCTGCAGGAAGATAATTAAGGCCCGGCACCTTCCGCACAGCCTTTACCATCTCGCCACGACACAGCCTGTAACATCTGTGCTTCCCAGCAGCGGAGCTGTAAAACACCCTTCCTTGCTCTTCACGAAACAACTGTCAGACGCGCTGGCACCCACGTGAAGGGCAAAACTTACAAAACGCTGCAAAAGATGAGCTGCGTTACTCCCCTGACACAAAATCTTGGAGCGCTAGGCTGCGGATGGAGTGTGCTGTGGATGGGGAGGTGAATGTAGGTGAATGTAGGGAGAGCCAAGCACCGAGGGATGTGCAAGCGTGCTTCTGGGCTTTTCTTTCAGAGGAGCTTTCTGAACCTGCAGCCTTTGAACCATTTCAGAAAAGCTTCGACAATCCCCAGAGGGGTAGGCAGAGTAATCTTAGATTTCCTACTACCTCATCTAGGGGCAGTGTTCAAAAGAGTAAAGAAAAAAAAAAAAAGCACAGACAGTGTGCACCGGGGAAACTGGTGACAGTGCTTGGTATAATCGTTCTAGTGTGGGTGAGATGAACAGCAGACCTGGTATCACCCGTTGCGTTTCTTCAACTTCAGACTTAATACTTTTTGAGTATTATACTTTGTGCCAGAAATAGGTTTATGGGCCTTTGATAATTTTTGCACAGGAAGGGCATTCTTGACTGTAACAAAATACCCGGGACTGGATGATTAATACAAAATGAAGTCCCCAAACCCCATGGTTAAAAATTCTAAAAACATGGTGTGGGTTCCATGCTTCCACCGAGTGCAGAGCGAGGAGGCAAGCGGATCCCTGGCAAAAGGAGGAAGCAGGAGAAGGGACCTGTGAGAATTAGGATTCCTTTCCTGGAGGAAGGCATGAATTATTCCCTCTTAAAAATCCCACTACCTTTTAAAGGCCCCTCTGCCCGACACAGCTGCAACAGGCAATGGAACCACAGCTTGCATGTCTCCTTTTCTCCTCCCAAATAGTATTTCCATTATTTGGGAATTTCACACAATGCACCCTGATTACCCTCATGTCCCATTTCTCTCAGGCTCACCAGTCCCTCCAACCCCCAACCCCCAATAAAAGGAAAAAAAGAAAAGAAAGGAAAAGGAAAAAAAAAACCCAACCAAATCCAATTTGCGTTGCCCATATACTCATAGCAGCATGGTCAAACTCTCAGCGGTCAGCCCGTTACAGAACCTGAGGTCCCCTCCGTCCCACCTCCCTGCCGGAAACCATCAACTGTGAAGAGCTACACTTCTGCATCTCCATCACAATTATTAAGTACCCCCTTCAATAGCTTCACGTCTGGACTCTTTCTTTTTTGGGGGGTGGGAGGGGAGGTTGTCACAGAAGCCTTCAATGTCTCTCACTCTCAGCTGCAGTCTGCAGTCACCCCTATCACTGCAAAAGAAGCTTCCCTGCTCACAACAGCCGTGGCGCGGACGGATCACGGTCGTCAACGTGGTTTTCGATGGTGGCACCCATCTTGGGCGTGTTTCAAGGAGACTTCACCCGGAAAATGAACCGTTCTGCAGTTCCGGTATCTTGTTGCTCACTCAGGGTGGTCATGCGATTGGGCAGTGTGTGTGGGGCGGGACCTGCTTGAGATCCAGGCCGCTGTACACGACCTTGCTCTTGGTGCTCCTGTGGCTACCCCAAACACTGCCATTGCATTTGCAGCCTGCAGGTAACGCTGTGGCCATGCTCTACTCCCCACGGCAGGGCAGGTAAGTGGTGGCTCCATGCTGCAAGCTGGGCCTATGGGCTGTTAGCCTAACGGGCAGCGACAGGGTGAGGTGGCCCAAGGGTGGGCCCCGCTTTGCAGTGGCATGCTCCTTTGTCTGCTACGATCAATGCTGCTATCCATGCCTGTGGCAGCCGCTTCTTCTCCACACTGCACATGCAGCTCTGCTCTGCAATGTCTTCTCCTCCTTTGCAATCTTTTTTCCCTCCTCTTTCTCAGTGCTCCCATTTTTTTTTCAGTTTGTGTTTCTCACAACATAAACCCTAAGAAAGGGTAGGATTAAAGTTGTTCTAATAATAATGTTAATTGTTTTCTGACTTGAAACTGCTGCTTTGTGTATAGCAGACTTTAGCCTTACCTACATTTACAAGACGTCATTATCTCTTAGGCCTTGCTTACGCCACCCTATCACCCTGATATTGCTGGGTATTTACAGGGGCTGTCTAACCAATGACAAGAATGCCCCTTTCAAATGTATGCGCCAGTAACAGCATCCTAATGATGTCCTACAGGCCCCTTGAGGGAGGCTATGTGGCTCCTACTTTCCTAAGTAGAATGCTACCTTCTTCTCCCCCCACCTTCTTCTTCTTCAATTTATTTACTCACTTTACATTCCTATTGCAGACCCTTCTTCCTCTCTTCCCAGACCCACTTTCTTACCCTTTTCTCCTTCCCCCCTTCTCCTCAGGACAAAGGAGACACCCTCCCCCCCCAACCCAGGCACATCAAATTGAACCAGGACTAAGCACATCCTCTTCCATTGAGGCCAGACAAGTCAGTCCAAATAGGGGAAAGTAATCCAAAAGCAGGCAACAGAGTCCATGTCAGAGACAGCTCTTGCTCCATTTGCTAGAGGACCCGCATGACCCACAAAACCTTAGACTCCAATTTTACCCTATCTGCAAGATGTGCGAAGATAAAGATGGAGCGGTGATTGAGGGGATGACTAACCAATGGTTGGCCCAAGCTGAGACCCATCCCATAGGAGAGAGCCAGCCTTTGACACCATTAATGACACTCTGCTATCATTGTGGACGGGAGCCTAGCATAACTGTCCTCAGAGAGACTTTACCCAGCAGTGGATCAAAATGGATACAGAGGTGCACAGACCAACATTAGGCAGAATTCAGGGAATCTTGTGGAAGAGTGAGGGGAAGTATATAAGGACCTGGAGGGGATAAGAACTCTACAAGAAGACCAATAGACTCAACTAAACTAGGCCCATGGGGGCTTACAGAGACTGAAGCACCAACCAAAGAGTATGCATGGACTGCACCTAGGCCCCTGACACAAATGTAATGGATGCTACCTTCTGATCTTTAGACTGGCAAACTCTCCCGACACCACCACACTGATACCATGTGCTAGGCTGCTGTGTGTCCTGTGTCCTGGTGTAGAATTGCTATGCCTGGAGCACCAAAAATAACCCCATGAAATAGTCTCTTTTCTTCTATTTGTGCTCCTATTTTAAATACACAAAGGTCAGCTAGAGAATCTTATGCCTAAGATCCCCCTGTTTCCTAAGGCTTACTCTATGGCTAGCTCCCCAACACTCTTCCAGTTAGCCACTTTGGGGTATGCTTGCAAATCATCTCCCATGTAATTAAGTATCTGGCAGATATGAGGTGTGAATGTCACAGGTCCCACACAGGCTGGACGGGCCCACTCAGCCTCAAATAATTAAACTGATGTCAAGTCTCAAATTGCCTTGCTCTGGGGCTGTTTATCAGTGTTATGCAGAAGATGATGTTTCCGTATGCAAATGTGGCCCAAATAAGTTTGAATGGGGTCAGGAAAAGACTCACTAAACCATCTTTTCAATCACCTTTGCCCAGAGGAATACTTAGCCTTGCTAGTCTTATGCTAGTCAGAGGAATCAGGCATTGAACTCAGGATGAGGCTTGGGTCTGTCAGGTGAACAGGAGCACAGCCAAAATTGTTTGCAGCCCTGAAGGAGTAGTGCTTCCTCAGAAACTGAAATCGGGTCTTAAAACCTGGCTTCATGGCCGGGTAGTGATGCTGCATGCCTTTAATCATAGCACTAGGGAGGCGGAGTCAGGCAGATCTCCATGAGTTCGAGGCCATCCTGGTCTACAGAATTAGTTCCAGGACAGCCAGGGCAGTTACAATGAGAAACCCTGTCTCAACATACCAAACTAAACCAAACCAAACCAACCAACCAACCAACCAACCACCCACCACACCACCACCAACCAACCAACCAAGCAACCAACCAAAACATGCTTATCTTTATTTTAACCCCAACCAAGCCATAAAGGCAAAACTGCAGAGGGTATTCGAAGAACGGTCCAAGCATGCTCCTTTGCTGGTTTGTCGCCAATTCTTTGGATAGGAGGCCCAACACAGGGTCATCAGAATTCACTGCCTCTCTAGAGTACCTTTAGTTCTCACCGAATCCTCTTTTTAACTCCCATAACTCCCTAAAATTAAAAACAATTCTTCAAATATTGTGAAACTATAGATACCTAGCTGTAACTGATGTTCCACCTCATGCAATTTAGCCTGTGATAGCTAGAGATGGCAAAATGATTGCCTATTAAGGAGGTTTAATTACTTTTTAATGCACCAAGTCTATTCCCTTTATCATCTAATTTTATATTCTTCCATCTTTTCTTCATCCATGTGTGGATTCTATTCAGCCTTGAGCCTGACAAGCTCCTTGTGATAACTGGCTTAGACAAAATGACATGACGGGTAAGCTCTGGCCCTTAAACCACTCCCAGTCAATGAAGGAATGGACAGGTAGGTGACATGGAATCATTTTGGACAGAAAAGCTATAGATGCAACGTGATTCTACAGAAAGAGCATCTCATCAGGGATTGGTAAAGGAGGTGGATAGGGAATGATTTTCAGTCTAGAATTAAGTCTAGAACACATACACAGTAAGTGTTGATTAGATAAACAGGATTCTTGGAAAGAATGATCTCGGCAATAAAAAATAATAAAATTAATAGGATGCTTTATGATTGAGGTTTATCTGCAGAACTGTCATAACTGAGTGATGAGGGCTGACTTGTCAGCCCTGGAGAGAAGCGAGATCATTGAGAACCTTGTAGTTAGCTAAGGACATTAATTTGAAGGAGACAACGGCCATTTAAAGGTAACAGGGGCCACTGGTGGATTTTAGACCCAGATGCTGGACAATCATTCCGTTTGGGATTGCTTTTCGGAAGGCGTACTTAAGCTAAAAGGAAGCAGCATCTCTCAGTATTAGAGCTGAGTGTCTGTGTCTCCTTAGAGCTTTCCAAAGGGCACAGAAGAGGAGATGGCCACACTGGAGTCCCTTAGTGGGCTCCATCATCTCACAGGATATGATCTGAGAGGCTTCCATTAATCAGTTCTCACCTTATGTGAACATGGCTGTTTTGGACAAAGTGAATGATGAAAGAATCAAGTTGAGAGCTGTTTTAGGCTTAATAGAAGACAATATGTCGATGTGGGTCGAAGTCCCTGCTAGAGTGAGATCACATGGTGGCTGTTGGGCTTAAGGCAGTTTCACTAGCTGGTCAAGTAGCACAGCTCTCAGCCTTATGAGTTTCAAGAGGATTTAAAAAAATATCATCTAGCACATCATTATTTAGAGAGAAGTAATACTTTTCCACCCTGTTATTATTTTTTTTTTTAATGTGATATATTCTCCTATTGCGTGACCTGCCCGGAAGAATTTTTTTTTTTTTTAAAGTCAGGCAGAAGAAAACTCACACAGGCTGAGAAGTGGATGTCTGCTATTCACAATGCAATTACCATGACAAGTATTTCTAATTGCCATTTCCCTTTCTCCAAGCCCTCTTTCTCTCTGACATTGCGAATTTCTGGTAATCTTGGGTTATTATCACACTGAGCTGCTAACCTGAGTCTTGACACTCCTCATGGAGACCTGTGTCAGAAATAATTACAGAGGAAGTGAGGTGATTCTTTCTTCATTATTAGCAGTGGCTGGTGTTGGTATCTAGCATTGATTAGCGATTTGGAACAACACATTCTATGGGCACAAGTTCCCCATGAGCCCTGGAGGATAGTGCACATTGTTCTTCTTTCCCTTGCCTCCCCTTGCTTCAGTGTTTGTCTGTGTGCCTGTTCCCCTCACGTTTCAGTGATTTATTTACTTCTAACGTTATTTTCTCCTCTCTCCCACTCTCATTTGTGTTTAAAACCATTTGCAGGCTCTGTTGATAAAGTAGTGAGAACTCACTTTTCTTGGAGAAATTGGCTGGTATGTGTGGTTGTGGGAATTCTGAGAGCTGAGGCAGGACCAACCATGGACACTGACCACTGACCTTGCCAAAAAACGGAGGGGAGAAACGTAGAGGCTACCATTTGCAAAAATGCTTACTTCCAAGATACCTTGATTTGTTCTTCATTGTGACCCCTTAGCCTGCTCATCTAGGGAGCCTGTGCTATCTAAGGAGTTGGGGATGGAGTTTATAGCCACGGTTTTGGAAGAACCTCTGTTCAGACGCCACTTCTGCATGCTCCGAAGCACATGTTTCGCTCAGCCGCTTAGCACCGAATGTCCGCATTGCTGCTGGTGTGGAGACTCTTTTTAATTTAATTAATTTTTTTCCTGGAGACTCTCTTGTAGGACTATGGGTAAAGTCAAAAGAATGTCAGGGAAGCAGCAGGCACTTGGGGGAGCACGGCATCAGGATTCCAAGACTTGTCTATTAAATTAGGTGAGTGAGGAAATGTTAGTAAATTAGGCACTTTCTTTCCTGGTCTGTTTGTTCATTTTAAAATTCATTTAAAGATAGAATCTTAATCCCTGAGTGTGTTTAAGATGCTCAGTGGAATATTGGGCTGCTATGCTCTATTCAGAGTCTCCCAAATGTGTCCATTTTTTTGGAACACATCTCCCTTCCCTTAATTTTCTGACTCTTTGAAAACGCAATTGTGCTGAAGTCCTCTCAGTGATTAGACTGGCTGCATTATGGAACTGGATAGGTTCATGGTATGACAACCTCCTGTGATACGTTGTTCATTTGTTCATTTATTTATTCATTCAATAGGCATATTAAGATACTTCATCATACTGGGCGAACATGAGGGCGTTGCGGTGTTTATTGATAACCTTTTATGTGGCAGCACATCAATGCATTATTGGAGTGGCTGTGCAATACAGAGCCTAGTGACATGGGCTTTGAACTTAAGATGATTTGTTTGGGCCTCGGTTCCAATGATCATCATGTGTGACTTTAGAGACATCCACTAATTCCCCCCAGCCTCAGTATACTTCTCTGTGAACTGGGGATGCTGGTAACTTCTGTCTGGAAGGCTGGTTAACAGAAATAAGTGACCAAAATGCATATCAAATATTGTGCTGTCTCATCCTGAGCTTATGTACCCTGATTCTGTTCAATCTTCACAGTGACCTTGGAAAAGAGGTTGTGACTGTGTCACCAATTGTATAGAGAGACTACAATGTTACTGACTGTGGTAGACCTACAGAGCGAATTTTAGAGTTTTAAATTGCCATGTGTAATCCACTGCTTTGGAGCTGATGAAATGAAATGGCTGAGTTGTCGAGGAGTCAGAACCACATCCAGTGTCCCCAGGTTCTCAGACCAGGTCTTCTTGTCATTCCCTATTTCTGTCCCTTGCCTTGTAATCTTCATGGCCATCTAGAGCAGGAACCCTTTGAACTATCTGTGTCTGACTGTCACCTACTGGTGTTAGAATCAGCTGTCCTGTATTTTTAGGTTGACTATGTAGTTCATATCCTCCAAGCCATTTCCATCTCTGTTCTCTCTATGGGCTTTGTGCCTTTTCATGCTTATTAGCACTTTGACCAGAAAGGAAGTGTAAGGGAAAAGAAAAATTGAACCACATTTTTTTTCCCTTTCCTTATTAGCAGCTTTACAGAAAAAAGGAAGCGAAGCTGACTTTTAGCTACAATGGGGTTTTTGATCATATCTACAGATTTAAATAAACCAGACTACCTCTTCTGGTGCTACCATGGATAAATTTGTCAGTTGCCAGCTTCCGGGGCCTGTTGGTCACCAAGAGCCCTGCCTTCCCAGCCAGCCTCTACAGCCCTCTTGGCTCATGACTCTGCCTGCTTGTTACCAAAGACGGATCCTGCGCCAAAGGCTCTTCACTTCACATTAGAAACAGAAAGGACACTGTTCAAGGTCAGGCTCTGTTTGCTAAGGCCACCATGCCGCATGTATGTGAGAGGAGCCCTGGGCTTGTGAAAAAAAAATGGTGGCTCTGAGCTGACTTCAACTAGAAAAACACAAAGCTGGAAATGAAAACATGTGAGCGGCTTCCTTTCATTCGCACGGTACTTTCATGCTCTCTAGCTTCAGTCTTTGCTCCTTGGAGAGGGCAAGCTTGCCTCTGCCTGGACTCCTTGGGGTTTCTTGCTCATTATCTTCACCACATTCAGCCAAGGCTGGGCTGCTGTTGGCAGTGGTCTTGCAGCTAGGCTGCTGCCAACCTTGTCAAGAGTACCTCCTTTCAGCTTTTGATCTTGAGGGCGTTAGTGGACTATAGTTCTCAAATCACTGTGTTCCTTTGTCCTGCTTAACTTAAGCCCCCTGCTCAGTTCATCACAGACCCAGGGAACCTCCTTTTATTGGTTGTCACCCTAAGGCTTTCTCCAGGGACCGAGTATAGGCTGAGTTTTGATGGTACCTGTGATACTGGGAAGCTAAATGGAAACTGGGGATGGCAACTCTACCGAATGGCATCAATTTTCTTTTTTTATCTGTAGAAGCATGGGCCTGTTCTAAATGGCATCTACGATCACTTTGTGCATTAATTTTCTGATACTATAAATATTTATCTTGGGAAGTTTCTACAACCAAAATGGCCAAAAAACTAAGTAACTTGTGTATAGGCTACTGACTGATACCACTTTTTTATTTTTAAAGACAAAGTCATAGTTAGCATAGGTATATATCCAAAAAATATAGGTACTCTTAGGCATATATCCAAAATATGCTCAAGTATACAACAAGGACATTTGCTCAACCATGTTTGTAACAGCTTTATTTGTAATAGCCAGAACCTGGAAACAACCTAGATGTCACTCAACTGATGAATGGCTACAGAAGTTGTGGTACATTTACACAATGGAATACTACTCAGCAATTAAAAACAAGGAAATCATGAAATTTGCAGGCAAATGGTAGGAAATAGTTAAGATCATCCTGAGTGAGGTATCCCAGAAGCAGAAAGACACACATGGTATATACTCACTTATAAGTGAATTTTAGACATATAATATAGGATAAACCTACTAAAATCTGTACACCTAAGGAAGTTAAGCCTGAAAGAGGACCCGGGGTAAGATGATCAATCTTCATTCAGAAAGGCAAATGGGATGGTCATCAGAGGAGGGAGAAAACAGGGAACAGGACAGGAGCCTACCACAAAGGGCCTCTGAAAGACTCTACCCAGCAGTATCAAAGCAGATGCTGAGACTCATAGCCAAACTTTGGACAGAGTGCAGGGAATCTTATGAAAGAAGTGGGAGATAGAAAGACCTGGAGAGGACAGGAGCTCCACAAGGAGAGCAACAGAACCAAAAAATCTGAGCCCAGGGTTCTTTTCTGAGACTGATAATCCAACAAAGGACCATGCATGGAGATAACCTAGAACCCCTACACAGATGTAGCCCATGGCAGCTCAGTATCCAAGTGGGTATCCTAGTAAGGGAACAGGGACTGTCTCTGACATGAACTCAGTGCCTGGCTCTTTGATCACCTCCCCTGAGCGGAGCAGCCTTGCCAGGCCACAGAGGAAGACAATGCAGCAAATCCTGATGAGACCTGATAGGTTAGGGTCAGATGGAAGGGGAGGAGGTTCTCTCCTATCAGTGGACTGAGGAAGGGACATGGAAGGAGAAGAGGGAGGAAGGGTAGGATTGGGAGGGGATGAAGGAGGGGGCTACAGCTGAGATACAAAGCAGATAAACTGTAATTAATAAAAAATAAATAAATTCTAAAAAGAAGTACTTTCTCCACTTCTCAAGTTGTGAGATGACAAATGTGCACCATCAGGCTAGAATAAGATTTCAAAACTCATATTACTTTGGTAAGATGGCCATTTTTACTATGTTAATCCTGCCAAGCCATGAGCATGGAGATCTTTCCATCTTCTGATATCTTCTTCTAATTCTTTCTTCAGAGACTTGAAATTTTTTTCATCCAAGTCTTTGACTCGCTTGTTAGGGTCACACCAAGATACATTATGTCTTTTGTGGCTATTGTGAAAGGTATTGTTTCCCTAATTTCTTTCTCAGCCCTTTTGTCGTTTGTATACGGGAGGGCTACTGATTTTTTTTGAGTTAATTTTATATCCAGCCACTTTGCTGAAGATGTTTACCAGCTGTAGGAGTTCCCTGGTAGAATTTTTGGGGTCACTGAGGTATACTATCATATCATCTGCAAATAGTGATACTTTGACTTCTTCCTTTCCAATTTGTATCCCCTTGATCTCCTTCAATTGTCTTATTGCTCTAGCAAGAACTTCCAGAACTATGTTGAAGAGATATGGAGACAGTGGGAAGCCTTGCCTTGTCCCTGATTTCAGTGGGATTGATTTAAGTTTCTCTCCATTTAGTTGGATGTTGGCTGTAGGCTTGCTGTATATTGCCTTTACTATGTTTAGGTATGTGCCTTTTGTATTGTATAAAAATGGCCATCTTACCAAAAGCAATCTACAGATTCAATGCAATTCCCATTAAATTACCAACACAAGTCTTTACAGACCTTGAAAGAAAAATTCTCAACTTCATATGGAGAAACAACCCAGAATTTCTAAAACAATCCTCTATAATAAAAGATCTTCTGGAGGTATCTCCATTCCTGATCTCAAGCTGTACTATAGAGCAACAGTAATAAAAACTGCATGGTACTGACATAGAAACAGAATGGTGGATCAATGGAACTGAATAGAAGACCCAGAAATAAACCCACACACTTATGGACACCTGATTTTTTTACAAAGATGCCAAAACCATACAATGGAAAAGAGATAGCATCTTCAACAAATCCTGTTGGGTTAACTGGCTGTCTACATGTAGAAAAATGCAAATAGATCCATACTTATCACCCTGCACAAAACTGAAGTCCAAGAAGATCAAAGACCTCAACATAAAACCAGACACATTAAATCAGTTAGAAGAAAAAGAGCCTTGAACTCATTGGCACAGGAGACAACTTCCTGAACAGAACACCAACAGCATAGGCTCTAAGAGCAACAATCAATTAATGGGACCTCATGAAATTGAAAAGCTTTTGTAAAGCAAAGGACACTGTCATCAGAATGGAATGACAGCCTTCAGACTGGGAAAGGATCTTCACCAACCCTATATCTGACAGAGGGCTGATATCCAGAATATATAAAGAACTAAAGAAGTTAAAAAGCAACAAATCAAGTAACCCAATTTAAAAATGGGGTACAGAGCTAAACAGAGAATTCTCAATAGAGGAACATCGAATGGCAGAGAAACACTTAAAGAAATGCTTAACATCCTTAGTCAACAGGGAGATGCAAATAAAAACAACCCTGAGATTTCACCTTACACCCATCAGAAGGCTAAGATGAATAACTCAAGTGACAACACATGCTGGAGAGAATGTGGAGAAAGGGGAACCCTCCTCCATTGCTGGTGGGAATGTAAACTTATACAACCACTTTGGAAATCAATCTGGTGCTTTCTCAGACAATTACGAATAGCGCTTCCTCAAGATCCAGCTATACCACTGCTAGGCATATATCCAAAAGATGCTCAAGTATACAACAAAGACATCTGCTCAACCATGTTTGCAACAGCTTTATTTGTAATAGCCAGAATCTGGAAATAGTCCAGATGCCCCTCAGTTGAGCAATGGATACAGAAATTGTGTTACATCTACACAATGGAATACTACTCAGCAATAAAAAACAAGGAAATCATGAAATTTACGGGTAAATGGTGGGAACTGGAAAAGATCTTCCAGAGTGAGGTATCCCAGAAGCAGAAAGACACACATGGTATATACTCACTCATTAGAGGATACTAGACATATAATATAGGATAAACCTACTAAAATCTGTACACCTAAGGAAGCTAATCAGGAAGGAGGACTCTGGCTAAGATGTTCAATTCCTATTCAGAAAGGCAAAGAGGGTGGACATCAGAGGAGGGAGAAAATAGGGAGCAGAACAGGAGCCTACCACAGAGGGCCTCTGAAAGACTCTGCCCTGCAGGGTATCAAGGCGGATGCTGAGACTCATAGCCAAACTTTGGGCAGAGCACAGGGAATCTTATGAAAGAAGGGAGAGATAGAGAGAGCTGGAGAGGACAGGAGATCCACAAGGACAGCGACAGATCCTAAAAGTCTGGGCACAGGGGTCTTTTGTGAAACTGATATTCTAGTCAAGGACCACTCATAGAGATGGCCTGGAACCCCTGCACAGAGGTAGCCTATGGCAGTTCAGTATCCAAGTGAGTTCCACAGTAATAGGGACAGGGACTGTCTCTGACAGGAACTGATTGGCCTGCTCTTTGATCACCTCCCCCTAAGGGGGAGCAGCCTTACCAGGCCACAGAAGAAGACAATGCAGCCACTCCTGATGAGACCTAATAGACTAGGGTCAGAAGGAAGGGAAGGAGGACCTCCCTTTTCAGTGGACTTGGGGAGGGGCATGGGTAGGGAAGAGGGAGGGTGGGATTGGGAGGTACAAGGGGGCTAGAAAGTGAATAAACTGTAATTAATGAAAATAAAAATAATTTTAAAACCTCATATTACATCCTCTCCCCTCATAGGACCTTTTGTTAAAAGTTCCAGCTATATTGTGTGATGAGCTGAAGTATTGTATGTGGAGACTCCTCAAGAAGCCCAAAGGCTACTGACTAGTATTTTAAGATTTCTATGATATAAGTGAAAGCGGCTTGTTTAGTTTTAGAAGTTCAGGACAATGTTCTCTGAAAATTTAGGGCTATGCTTTTTCATGCTGTGTGCTTCAACGTAACAATAATTGTTCTTTTGTAGCTAAAAATAAATAAATAAATAAAAGTTCAGTGACATGCTTGACAGGTTTTGCTAATTTTAAAACAAAGTTTTCCTAAATAAGAGCACACTGGGAAAATGTGTGTCCAAGGAGGAGATATGTTAGACCAGCATTTCAGCAATGGATGCCCTCTGCTTGAGGCCAGGCTCTGTGTTAACTCCCTCATAAACATCTGAGCACAGGACTCTGTTCCTACAGCACATAGTAGTACCTGGACAGGGCCTGAGATAATATGTATCAAAGTATGGATTAGTAAATGAAATACAGGGCCTGAGATAATATGTACCAAAGTATGCATTAGTAAATGAAATTATAAAAGTAAACAGCTGGGTGTCTCAGGCACCTTGCTTAACTTCTCCATATTATCTTACTCCTTCAGCCTAGAAGATGTGGGATTATTCTTTGGATGAGATGCAGGATAGAAGTGTCTATTTTATTTTTATTTTTTAAAGGAACAGCTAGTATAAGCGAGTACTCCCTTGTTAGCTGCAATGAGGCTGAGTGCTGAATAAGGCCACTGGACCTTCTCGTTAACTCTTTGTCATTCACAAGGATGTGGGGAAATTCCAGGCTTGTCCATTTCTGGAGCCTAGGAGTGACCAGGGAAGCCCTTCACAGTGGGGCAACCTCAATCTCGGAGTCCCCCTTTCATCCTGTTTGCTTCTATGTGGCTCTCCTCCACCCTGGACAGGCAGAACTCATTTTGCTGAAAAGGTCTGAACCTTCACGTCTTTGGAAACCCTCTGCAAACAGCTGCTTGAGACTGGAGCCCATAGCTTTGTAGTCACAAGGAATATTCAAGAAGCTTCTGTGAACACAGCGGGCCTTAGTGTGGATGATATAACCTGTGGGGTCTGATTGGCAGCCCCCCCCCTCTTGCTCCCTCTTTCCTCTTCAAAGGCATTCAAGTGTGTTTATTTTATTATCTTTCCCCCTCCCACTAAGATTGGGGACTGGATAGCATTTTAACAGTCTGATTACTAGATGGAGCTTTTATAGTTGAGCCTTAGGGAAGAGGAAAAGAAGAGAAACAGAGCTGTCCTCTGGGAGGAAGGAAAAGAGATGTGCTGAGGGCTGGGGTGACCCAGGGCTCAGAGCCTGCTGGGTCTCTCTGGGCTTAGACATGGAATGTCTGAGAAGGGGTCACCTGAAGCTAGTGCTCTCTCTATTGGGGAAGGGGTCGGACAGGATCCTCTGGTGAGTAGTGAGGAGTCTCCTTGGTGACATGGGGTACTGTGCAGTTTAAGTTCTCCCCCAGATTTCTCCTGTAGCAACATCTAAGTTACTCAGCATCTCAGAGATCATAAATGGACTGGAAAAAAAAAAGAAGTTAGCCAACAGGCCTCTCTTCAATTCTGCAAGACAGCCATGGTATATAAGCTTAACAAATATATTTTAAACTCTGCTGGGTTTCTGATTACAAAAGTCATGCTTGTTCATAGTAGAAAATAGAAAAACCATCTAGAAGAAAATAAAAATCACCTATAATTCTCTCTCTCTCTCTTTTTCAGAGATGGCAACTGTAAACATTCAGGTGTGGTGTTTTGCAGACCACAGCCACGTTTCTAACAAACAGGATTACAATACCTGTGTTGTTTTGCAGTTTGCTTTTTAAAAAAAAGTATCAGTAATTTCTGAGCATTTCTGTGTCCTTAGCGATTGGCCTTTGACATGTTGCATGCATGCCACTCACTGCTGGCTGGCTCTGTAGGGCTGCAGACATTGCTATGCGCTTGGGATGCATGTTCTTCTTCCTTTAATAGTGATCTTTGGTGTTTCTGTCTTGCAGTGCCCCATTCCAGAGGAAACTCCATGCTCACCAAGGCTAATGTATTGCTTCTGGTCTTGGTCAGTCTCTTCAAGACCTTATGGGATGGTTTAGTGTTAATTGTCAGCTCACAGGGTCTGGGATCAACTAGGAGACAAGCCTCCATAGGGAAGGGGTTATTTAGCCTCTGGGCATGCCCGAGAGGGATGGAAGAGCCATATTCAAATCAGATGACACCTCCCCTGGACAGATCCCAGGCTGTAAAAAAAGGGAGAATTTTAAAATTTAAATAAAAGGAGAAACTGAGCTGAGTACATGCTTTTATTGCTTTATGTGATGGGCCAACTCTCTCAAGATTCTTCCCCAGGTGACCTCCCTATCTTGATAAATTATAATCTGGGCAAAATAAGGCCCTCCTTCCTTAATTAAGTGACTTTGCTTGGGGCATTTATCACAGCAACAGAGAAGTAGCCAATATCCCCTGCTTACATTTGTTTCTGACTCCCCAGTTTTCCATAGCTGCGTTTGTAATTCTTCCCACCTACCATACTACCACAGGAACATCCTAATGTGCCCTGTCTCACCACTGACTCTTCTTCAATCATTGTTTTATGTATTATGGGCATATTGCTTTAAACCATAGCCTATGATCACATGACTCCCCTGGTCAAAAGCATTTAGTGTCTTCTCACTGTTTATCATGTTTAGTATAAGCTTACCCACGGAACCACTTTTCACATGACCTAATTTCTCATCCAAAGGTAGAAAATTTAACACTTTTCTTTCTGTCTTCCCACAAAATCTATGAATGATCACAGCATCCTCTGGCTCGTCTCTGACGTTGCCTCCTCCTCTTCTTCTCTGCATCTGCTTTGACTCTCATTCTCTTTATTTCTTATCTGAGTCACCACAGGGATCTTGCCCAGGCTGTCTTCAGTGCCGTTTCCTCTACATTTCTCTGCGTACAGAATGATTGCAAATGGGAAAAAAAAGACAATTATGCACGTCTTAAAATGTGGTTCCCTAGGGGATCTGGGAAATGTTTTAATTTCCAAGTGTAGCCTAAAGGCTTTTCCTGACTGGGCCTGCATCTTGTCCCCTCACTTCCTCCTTGATGTGGAACTTGAATCGCACAGAATGCCTTATTCTTCCTAATGCTCCATAAGGGTTCTCTGTTCTGATGCAAGCTCCACCCCCTTCCTATTTCCCCACTTTCCTTCCCTGGAGAGTCTGCCCCAAGCCCTGGGTTAAAGGCCCATCTTGAGCCTTCCTCAGCTACTTCTCCTCCCCTTTATGCTGACTTCAGTTGTATTGTATGATAAGTGTCCTCTTCACTGTGAAATCAAGAGCCTTGAGGTGGTATTTCATTTGTCTTTGTATTTCCCCAATGCTCGATAACGTGGTGTAGCAGATTCACTACTTTTGTGTGTGTATCGTGAATGAATAAGTAGCTCAGTATTATGTAGTGATGGTATCAAAGATTCAGTCCTTGAAAGAAGAGGGCAGTGTATGCCGATTGTCCCTTATGGACAATATAGGCAAAAGAAGTGTGATAAATAGTCAGTTGTATCTAACATTCAATTCCCATGATTGCTTTAAGTCTTCATCCTTCTGTATGCTGCTTGGGGCTACTTGTCAGCCTCTTTTTCTGGATTTCTGTAGCTAGGGTTTCTTTGGTAATCCATGTAAGTGTGGTAGGTGAGGTGTGGTGCTGTCACTTTGATGGCAGGCCCCTCATCTGGGAGCCTGGGTGGAGTCATGACAATCCTGGGACCTCTCTGACCATGGCCTGTGATCTGATAGGGGTAGCAATGTCAGTGATGATGATGGTGATGATAGAAAAGTAAAAAGGAATTACATTAGTTTCATCCTGTCTGGGAGGTGAACCATGTCTTTATTCATAATGGTCACAAAGTACGTTCCTTGTCCTTGACAGTTGTGATGCTGGCACAAGTCACTCTACATTATTATAGTCATTTCCTAAGGGCTCTTGTTTTCACTCAGATCTCACTCCATGGAACCAATCAGCCGGTGACCCTTCCCACTAAGGCCCTGTAACAGCTTCCTGCTGTATATAGATTGAAGTTTCTGCTCCTGTTTGACTCCCAATTTCAGACTCCCAACACTCCCTCCTGCCCCCACACTTACACCATTCCAGCCATGTTGGGCCCATTTCAGTTTCTTAAACACTCCAGTGTCTCCCTCACACCAGCACCAACTCTTATGCTATTTCCTCTGCCTGGAGTTCTTGTCCTGGTTCTTTGCATGATTGATGGCGTCTCTTGCTTTATACCTTGGCTCGGAGGCCCTGACCACTCTCCCCAGCAGAGCCCTCCCCTATGTTCTGCTACTGCAGATTTTTCATTTCCTTCCTACTGTTTTCTTACCAACTATAATTATGAACGTATCTTTTGGCTTGTTTGTTATTGCTGATCTTCGATTCTAAGCTCTGGCCTTCAACAGCTGAATAACCTTGGGCGAATTACAAAAACAACTTTCACCCCAATGTCCGCTTCTGAACACGCAACTGTTGGGAGGATTAAATGACGATAATGCACAGCATCACCATAAAAGTGCCTAATGTTTAGTAAATGACCAACAAATGGTAGCAACTATTATCATTATTATGCTTTCCAAGAGCATGGCCTATACGTGTCTTGTCTATCACTATAGAGGCTATCACCATTGCGCATGTATCTCAACAGCTGATTTTTCCTGAGAGCTATTGCTCTGTGCCAGGTACTATGTGCATTGTATGACCTGGGTTGAGTTCCTTAGGTCTTCTAGCAGGGAAGTATAGAGATGATCTAAGTTGCTTAAGCTCTTCCAAAATAGTTAATGGGGCAGCTAGGATTGGAATCCATGCTCTTAACTGCTTTGAAAGCTTAGTGAAAATGTGTTATGAATATATGATGAGAAGATAATTCTTGAGCCTTCCTGACTTTTCTCTCTGAGAACATTCTCCTGCTCAACAACTGGGGTGCTACTGGCTCTGTATATCCAAGTAGCATACCCAATGCTCCCATGTTACCTCACATACCTTCATGGAGATATAACTTCTCTGTTCCTGGAAGGAAAGAAACTAAACCCCAGGCCAGGGTGGTCCTGGAGGCCAAAGCCTCCCTCCCTCCCTGGAGCAGTGGGCATGGGCTTTAGACAAATACGTTGTGTGCATGCCTGCATCTGCTGCCTCCCAACCTCCCACTCCAAGGAATTCACTCTAGGCTGATTCTTTTCTTTTTCTTGACAAAAGGCAAGAACTGCGTGGGGAGGAAAAGCCTTTATTTTGAGAAGAATTGTTCGGTGCAGAGCTGGTCTTACTATTCCATTGATCAATTCACATGGCTTGGCAGCTGGGCAGAGGCTCTGCTTGACAGAACCCAGGCTCTAAAGCCCCAATTTCTTCACTGTTCTTTACCTTAGCCTCCAGCTGAGGGCTGGGAGGTGTTGAGGGAGGTGCTATGTGGGTCAGATGTCATCCAGACCTCTAAGGCACCAGAAGGGATGCTGTGTTTGATAGATTTCAGTCCCACACAGGCCACCGCTTTATTTCCGGCCCTTGTTTCTCCTTTTGAATGAACAGAGCATGTTTTGGGCACATGGGGGTTCTTTTGAACACCCTCCTGTAGGATGAGCCTTGTGTTTGTACCTTTGTTCTGTGTCAGTCCACCAGATAAATCAGTAGGCACAAGACATACTGGATGTGCTGCTCTCAGTGTCTCTCAAATCCTGTGAGCAAATCTCACCTGTGTGGGACACAGGCTCAGGTAATGGTTTGTGTGATAGGAAATGTTGGCTGTCATACCTACCTGAAGACTGGGTGCGGGGATGGAGTATGCAGCTTTGCTCCACCTCTGTACTGTATCTCTTCTTGTCCCTTCTCTGTGCCCAGGAGTATGGCATCTATGGATGGATTGCATAGGCTTTCTGGTCCTGAGATCTCTTTGGGGCAAGGATGGTGGGATGACTTAGTCCCTGTGCTCACAGCTCGAGGCTTTGACAGAGTCTACAGCCGTCTAGTCGTACTTCTCTGAGGCTCCTCTTTCTCTCGATCCAGGGGGTAGGAGCCTGGTTAAATATTGTTTTTTTCCCCTTGCCCTCTGGTCTGAGACAGACAGAGCTTCTAATTGGTTTCTTATCTCTATGGTACTACTTTCTATAGCTTTGATGCAGTTCCCCCTATTCCGCACACACCCTCTTAATGGTCCCATGAGTGGATTCTGTGCTGTTAGACCCTTAGTGTCTGAGCTATCTGCTTTCTGACAGAACCCTGACTGACAGCCAACCCTGGTGGAGGTGGGGATGGGCAGGATGAGAAAGACCAGACACAGAGACCTGAGAGAAAATTGCAGATGACGTTTGAGGTTGTGCGTGTGTTTTAAATTGGGCCACATGAAAACCATTAAACGGTTCTGAATATAACAAGGAGTATATTCATATATTTACAGGTATATGAAATCAGTCCCTCGAAGATCAGAGGATGCAGAAAGGAGGTGGTGTGAAGGCAGGGCATGAATGCAAGTGGAAATTTATTGGATCTGTGAACAGAAAACCTATTGGAGTACATCCATGTCTCCAGGATCAGGAACATGAAGAGCATAAGGTGCGAGCTGTAGAGAAGCTGGGGCTGGGAGAGTTAATCCACAGGAGCCATCTGGGTTTACAGATAACAATGAGATTTCACATGTGTCTTGTAAATATAAGTTTTTTTTTAATTTTCTAGAAGTGAATACTTGCAGGAGAATATATATATATATATGGGCATCTTGAGGAATAGAGGGGTAGTGGCTTGACAGGGCTGAGGGGACAAAGAGTCTTTGTTACACCAGAGGGCAGCTCTGACAGCAGGGAGGGATGCCAGGGAGGTGAAGCCCAGAAGAACCTTCTGAGGACTTACTCTGTCTATTGAGTCTCCCACACAATGGTAGATACTTGGCTTTGAAAGGGATTAAGCTGTAGATCTGGGGGAGGTTGTTGAGACTTGGGGAGAACAAGAGCTCCACAAAGACCAAACTGAGCAGGGCACAGGGGTCTTGTATGAGACGGTTTCTACAATCAAGGACCATGTGTGGATGTGACCTGGAACCCCCGCACAGATGG
>CM053759.1:33058600-33083859 GCA_028658305.1 Pachyuromys duprasi | reverse complement strand
CAAACAAACATGGTTGAGCAAAAAAAAAAAAAAAAAAAAAAAAAAGGGATTACTGCTTGCTGGTCCGGGTGGTGTGCTGTAAACCAAGCTGAAAAAAGTCTCATATTTCGTTTCCCTCAGTTCCGGTGTAATGAGCCCCTGAGCATCCTACCACCTAAACACAGTTGCAGTGCGGGGCGATAGCAGGGCAGAAACCAGCAGCTGTCCATTTTTGGCTTTTCATTATCGGTGTGGTCTACAGAGATTTGACAGGCCCAAGAATAAACAAAAGAACTCTTCGTGGGTCAGAAGTTGAATAACCTTATTTGTTCCTGTTCCTTCCCTGTGGTTATCCTTGTTTCCTTGAAATAATGACCCATTTCCTTTCCATGCAGATTAACAGTGTGAGTTTGATCGGTGGACCATGTGGGAGAATATGTAGAAGAGAGAACAAATGGCCTTTGATTCCCTAGTGGTTCTACCAGCTGGGGAGTTTCAAAGATTTCTTTTAAAATCTCAATTGAAGGTGGAATAAAGGAAATGCGCTATGATGAAAGCATGTCTGAAATGTGGAAAAGTGACTAGGGAAGAATTTCTTCAGTGGGACCAGGGAAGATTCTCTTTCTTTGGGGTAAGGGGCATTATGAAGATACATGCTTACCTAGAACCACAGTATATTGTCACCCAAAGGGGTTCCCACCACACTCTTCTATTTAACAAACCATCTGGTCTATCTAGGAGTTGATGTTCAGCCAATGAGTGCATATTTATTTCATTTTATCCCCTGAGGTAGAGGTTGCAGGTAGTTCCATTTTTATTGGTCCAATGAGACTGGGATAGGCCAGTTCTCCTGCTCAGTGTCATGCAGATGATAAACTTAGTTTTGAACTTGGCTCTCATAGTCTTTCCACTACCTCATAACATACAGTTAGGTGGTACTCTAACATTTATCACTTATGAATTTATTTTATGCCAGAGTGTAGGGTAGGTACATCCCATAGGTTAGCTCAGTTAAATCTTACAGCAAATCCCCATTTTCCAGTTGTGGAAACACAGAATGCAAGTTTCATTTCAAGAATGTTGCAGGATAACCTTAACCATAACACCTGGACGAGAAGAAATATCAGTTAACCTTGAGCGCATGTGAGTGTACATATGTCCTTGTGTGCACAGTTTGTGTGCACCAGGGTCCTTCAGTCCTGAGTCTCACAGCATAGTTTACCAGGTTCTCTACTTGGTTATATTCTTGAGAGCTAGAGGCTCCATTTCTCAAATGAAACTTATTACCTTCTCTTCCAAACTGCTTCTCCTTCCACGTTCTTTTATTTCAGTCAGTGCCGCCACTCAGGCTTAAACCACACACCTGCTGCTGAATGTCTTTAGATTTGACTCCACTGGGGCTGGTTCAGTCAGGAAAGTGCTTGCTGCAAAAGCATATATCCCTGAGTTTGGTTCTGAGCACTCAACTAAAGACTGAAGAAAAGCACTAAGCACCAATAACAGCTGGGCTGAGAATGACCATGGTCTAGCTGAATTGGTGAATTATTGAGAAAGACACCTGATATGAATCTCTGGGTTTACTTGTATATGCACCCCAACCCTTGATTAAACTTCTTCAACATTGTTCATGACCGTCTAAGCCTTTCCATTGTTTTCCCCCATTGTACCTTGGGCTAGACTCTTGTTCAACTAGACTTTGGCAGTAAATTTTTAACGATGTCTTTCTAATATTTTATTTTTCGTTTCTACAGATTGTTTTTACATTATTAAAAACAAACTTACCAAGTTACTATTTCTCTAAAACTTTCATGGGTATGGTGGTTTGAATAGGTATGGACTCGTGTATAAATGCTTGGCCTGTGGGGAGGGGCACTATTAGGAGGTATGGCCTTCTTGGAGGAAGTGTGCCTCTGTGGGGGCACTTTAAGGTCCCCTATGCTCAACCTCTGCCCAGTGTAGAAGACAGTCTCCTGCTATTTGCAGATAAAGATGTAGAACTTTCGGCTCCTCCAGCACCATGTCTGCCTGCTATGTTTCCTGCCATGATGATAACGGACTAAACCTTTAAAATTGTAAACCAGGCCCAATTAAATGTTTTCCTTTATCAAGAGTTGCTGTGGTCATGGTGTCTTTTTATAGCAATGAAACCCTAAGTAAGACAATGGACTTCCTGTCATGGTCATATGTTACACAATTTATAATTGAACATCTGCTAATTGCTAACCTTTTCTCCAGACCCTGGGCATCCCAGAATGAAACTTACAAAACCATGTTCTTAGTCACTTGAAAATTCTTTAGCCTCCCATTCAGAGTCTGGTACAACTTGGCCCAATTCTTTCTTCTGATCTTCATTTTTTTTTTTCCTATTGGTAATATCTGCATTGCAACTCAGTCATGGCGAGCATTCATGGTGCCTTTTCTAGACAGCATGCACCATTTGGTATTTTCTTCAATCTGGATTTCCTCCTAATGCCCAGATTCCAATTTCTTTTTTCCTTGAGTTCTGGCTAGATCATACTCTTCTCCCAATTTCTCTGGTCAGAATTAATCTCTCCTTTACTTCATCGTATTCACGATGCGTTCTACGCTGGAAGTAATTTCCATTCTTCATGTCTTATGTGTGCATTTGTCTCCTCCCTCTAGGCTGAGATCTTCGAGGAAGGCACTTAATAAATACTACCCACTTTGAAATGGTTTGATGATGAAAGTCTTGGCGATACCCTACTCTGTCCCCTCCCTCAGGGGACTTTCCCCTTTTCTAAGCCTCCTACAGGGCTTTGCCTAAGTCTTGCGCGGTGGCGCTCAAGTCAAGGCAAGCGACTCTCAGCCTGCAGGTGGCAGCATTACAGTGCCCAACGTGAGGGAGTTGCCAGGCACGTTGTGAAGCGGCATCACCCGCACAGGTGACTGCCTGCTTGCTTCTCTCCTTCCTTCCTCCTTTTGTTCTTCCTTTTTCCTTTATTTTCCCCTCATTGTCTTACTCTCTTCTCTTTCCATCTCTGGTTCTGGTCTTGTGCTAAACATCTTCATAGATTAAAAAAAAAAACAAGGTGTAATTTTTGGGTCGAGGAAAACATCCAAGATCTCCCCCCCTCCCTGAACCCCATCCTTCACCCACATGCATGCTTGAGCTTTAAATTTTAATATTTCTGCTACAGGCTATTTACATTTTGGTAGTCTAGGTGGATATGATTTTTCAGAGTTGGGGAGGTAGGAAGTGGCTGTTTGGGAAGCAGCCTAGGAAACAAATGGAAATGGCCTCACCACCTGTCTCTGGAAGTCTGTACCTATTATGTCTCTCCTGGACCCATCATGGTGCAGGGACTCAGTGAGCCTTCTGCTTCACCAGGCAGACCCAGTGCACTTGTTGGCCTCATTTAGACTGGGGCTGTCTTAAAAGAAGATGTTTCAATTCTGCTCTGGACAGAGGCAGGTTAGCAGGATTTCCTGGGAGCCTCATTCAGAGAGGGAGTAGGGAGCAGGAGGGAGATGGTGGCAGACTAGCAGAGGAATGTAGATGCATCGATCTTTCTCCCGCTTCTGACTACCTGCCTATTTTCTCATAATGCCCACTGCTGCAAAGATTCAGTGTTGGAAGTGGGGGATGGTAGCCGAGGAGGAATAGGTAATTTCAGCATGAAAAATGTCATTTTGCCTCAAGCAAACTGCCTTCCTATGGCCTCACTTCTTTGTGTGATTGGATTAGGCATATCCAGAGGATCATTTGCCCAATACTAACAAGAAGGCTCGCTGAGCTCATTTGTTAGCAGAGGTAATAGGACTTCCTCTCACTGGCAAGAACAGCAGCCACCTAGAGTTACTGATTGCTATTCATCTGTCACCAAGGAAAAGTCTCTCTGTCTCACTCTGTCTCTCTCTCTCTCTGTCTCATATGCACACACCACACACTTTTGCACATACAACCATAGAATTAAATTTGCCCTTACAGGTTTCTCTTGAGGAAACCCACATTCACTCACTCTCTCTCAGACCCCCCCCCCCTTTTCCTTGCTATTTTGGGCTTAAGGCCATCTGTAGAAGGCAGGCTCTTCACTTCCAGGCTGCTATCTGACTCTTCCAGCCTAACTCCTCAATATCTTTGCTTCCTAAACATGAGCTGTGCTTTCCTTCTCTTTTTCTTCCAGTGCATATGTTCATTACCTGGAACTCTGGGGGACTGTGCATTTGGCATTGTTCAGCATTTGATTTCATTTTTAGCACCCTGAAAACAATTCAGGTATGGCTTTAGAGAAACTTTATTTGATATTTCTGTTTTCTTTGAAAAATGTGTCTACTGCCGGTTCTGAAAACATATGCATCCTAGCAACATTATACAGACTGAGCAGGTTGTATTTATGTATTTAGGGATATCTATCACAACAATGAAAAAAAAAAGAGGTCATGCATTTGAAAGAGAGCAAGGGGGATAAATGGGAAGGTTTGAAGGGAGGAAAAGGAAGAGAGAAATGATGTAATTATTTAAAATATTTTTGTTTTCAGTCCCAAATTTTCAGAGTCATTGATCTTGCCCAGCTTTGTGTGCTTGGAGACCACAGTGAAGTTTGAAGTATTCCTGACTTTCTAGATGTATCTTCTTGTAACAGGCACGATCTTTCATCTGTACACTTATGACATAGGGATACAAATCGCAGAGCTACCCGATGAATCAGAAATATGGTCACAGTCTTAACAGTTCTCCTAAGTTGCTTGAAAAAAACACACTTATCTTTCCTTTTCTTTCTCTTGCCGTCTCCGAGTGTGTTTTGAAGGTGGCCCGAAAGATGACATTCCTGGGATGGGTTGTTACCCCCTGTAACTTTGTTCTGACCCTCTTTTCTCAGATGTTTTGACGTTTGACAGTAGTCTTGGGCCTCTCTGGAACTCGGAGGAAACTGATGGCTGCCCGATGAGGCCTGCTGGTAGAGCTACCTTCTGCCGAAGGGCGTTTTTAAAGCAATTGTCTAAGAATTCAGCTGCACGAATAATGAGGTCTTCCCAAGAAGCGGTGGCCCGAGAGGGCAGCCAGCACGCTGTGACGCGCTACAGCGGCAGAGGCTGCATGATTTCAAGTGGGAGGAGAGCTTGCATTTCTGATTTAGACTTCAGTTCTCGGCAACTCTTCTCCCGTGTGCCACTGGGGACGTGGGTCTTCCTTTACCTGAAGTGGAGATAATCCTAGCAGCTCGGAGGGCTGTCTTGGGTATCACCTGAGATGACAAAGGCAAAGTGGTCAGCGCAGTGCTTGAGTTATGCCGGGTGATCGGTGGTCGTGCCCGTGACTAAGAGGACGGGGCTTCATGTTGCAAGGAAAACTTAAGAGATCAGCTGACCACCTTTATTTTCCAGCCGAGCACACGCAGCTGTCCACACTCACCCAGCCAGCGGATGACAGCTGCCTCTGACAGGAGGCAGGCGCCCACACCCTGCACTTAGCATGCTTTTCTCCACAGGCCTTCCTTCTCCCTCAACCCCTCTTCCCAGTCTGTTGATGGTAGTGAGAGGCGATATGGTAGTGGGCGGCAATGCTGCTACTTCACATTACGTAGCCACTCATTCAATAAATATTTATCGAGCAGATGAAATGCTAACCCCCTACTTTCGGGGGTTCTGCTGTGTCAGAGGGAGGTTTGATCGTTGGTTCCATGTTTCCATGTTGTGGTGTCCTTGCCCAGCTTGGCTACTCTGTTATAAAGCAAGCTGAGATGTTTCTGGTGGGGTCTACTGCTTTAGCTGGAGGGCTGAGAGGGACTGTGTGGGTAGATTTATTTTTTCAAATAATCCTCTCCAGAAACCCGTGTTGGCTGTCTTTGTGGAACAAATGGATCTCATCAGTGCTATGGACTAGCTCTTCTCCCCCTCCCTTTGGATGGCATCTGTGCTCACGTTGCTTGCATTCTTGGGTACAGGGAGACAATTTAGAGCTATTTCTAGGAAACCTGTGCTCTTCCCTTTGGCATTTTGGAGAAAGAAAAATGTTTTTGACATGAACACAATGTAATCAGGCTGTAACACCCCAGACTCCAGTCCAGTGGCACCAGGGCACAAGGCACGTTATTTGGAGGACACAGTTTTAAATAAACGTTTCCTGCGGAGAGCTCTTTGCTGGGAACTGGTTGGCTGGCTGGGCTTTCAGGGCTTTGGCTGGTATGAGAAGGAGAATGTTCTGGGCTCTCCCCATTGTTTGCTGAGGCAGGAATGTGGACTCAGAGAATATTCTTTCTATCTGGCTGCAGGGTTGCTGTGACCAGTATTACCAGGCCTTCATTGTGGGGAGGGAGAAACTTAGAGGGGTGCCTAGGAATAGAAGAGTAGGTAGCATAATCCATTTGCAAACAAATAGCCTTTACGTTGTTTTGCTTTCTTATAATAGAATTAATAGATGTTCATTGGAGGGAAAAATATCAGGAATCAGATAAACAAAATTAAGAAAGAATGATTAAAATACTAACAGTTTAGAGATATTTATCTTTCCAAACCTAGTAGGGCCATATTTTAGGATCAGAAGATATCAATGCCATCAACTTTCTCTCTGTCATTAATTAAAAATAGAATCAGACAGTTTTATGTAAACAGCAGCATAATACTGAAGAAACTTCATATCTGTATACTCCACAATCATATTTAAGTATGATTTTGAGTATTATAGTGGCCTTCTGATTCAGAATTTTTATTTTTAAATTAGTATATAAGGCAACAGGTTGCATCATGGCATTTTTGCATATCATTTATTTTTGTGAATAACTCTTTTCTATTCTTTCCCACACCTAAATACCCAGAAATCACTGGGGTGGGGTTGATTTTGTTATACTCATTTTGTAATCAATCCTGAGACTCAAAAAGGTATAGTGACTTTCTCTAGCTAAAGAGCAGGTTAGTGCCAGAGTTGAGATTTGAATGAAGGCTCTTGAGTTTCCAAACTGAAAAACAATCTGCTAGATTCTACCTACCTTATCGCTTTGTTGGAAGTCCGATTGTCAACCACTTGGGTATCAAGCCACTCAGTTCTTGGAGGCTGACAGTTTCTGTCATCACTGAAGGACCAGGAGACTGACCCTGGTTAGATGATCTGGTCTGGGCTTACCGGGAGGCACTGCCTCAGGCTCCAGGCTCACGGGTCTTGGCCTAAGACTGCATCTTTGGTTCAGGTCTGCTCCCTTTGTGTCTGCTCCAAACACCAGGTTGAAGGGATGCTCTCTCTTTAAGGAATATAGGAATACAAGATCCAAAGTCAACCACAAAAGCACAGGAGGCCTCAGTTACTGGCATGGATGGTGAGTTGCCTGTCTAATCCCATACCATCCCACAGGCGGAAGGGAATTCAATAAGTGCACAAAACATTATAATCTGGCTTCTTATTCACTTTTACTCCACATGCAGAATTGACATACTGTTGTACCAGCACCCTCAAAAACTCTCATTTAGTCCATATCTGGCTTGAAGTCTGGGATTTGAAATCATCCCAACATGTCCTGACACGACCCCTATTGACTAAGATATCCAGAAAGTGAAAAGACAAGTGATTTGCCTTTTAACCTCTCAACAAGTTGTGCGGAGTGGAGGTGAGAAAAATGCCTCACACATGTCTACTTGAAGCAGGGAAGAATGACAGACATACTGCAATACCTCATCTGCAGACATTCTGAAATCTCACTGTGCAAGGAAAGCCAAGTTGCTTCAATTCTGCGGATGCAGAGGTTCTGTGAACTGTCAAAGGCCAGATATTAAATATTTTAGCCTTTGGAGACCATATGTACTGTTGCAAGTTAAGAAAACAAAGACATCGTGAATAACGTGTGTGTGTGTGTGTGTGTGTGTGTGTGTGTGTGTGTGTGTGAGCATGATCGTGTTCCAACATAATGGTATTTCCAAAACCAGGGGACAGTCTTTGATCATGGTATGCTGACCTGTCGGTCAGACCCTGTTCTATCTCTGGGGGTGGCTTCTCCTCTTACTCTTTGCGTCTTTTGGCTTCGTCCTCCAGAAGTCCTCCCCTGGTCTTTCTCTTGCCGTTGTCTGCCATGCATGACCACCTCTAAAGAGGACTTTAGATCCCAAGCCTTTCCCCAGTTCAGCAAACTACAGGCCTGCTTTCAGCTTTTAGAAATTGGGAGGGCAGGGATCATTTTCCATTTCAAACAGTTATCCCAGGCCGATAGCATTTCATCAATACAGCTACTTTGAAAGGATTTGATCTCAGTCAATTCCCCGCAATGAAAGTTATACCTCTGATGCATTTGAGATGTCCCTCTTTTTCTCTTAAGACTTAAATTTGGCTACTTTGGGTATATTAGGTCTCTATGGGATCATGCCTTTTATGTATGTAGGAGCACTTTGTTCAGCTGAAGAGCATAGTTAGGCGTCACTTTAGTCCTTTTAGAAGTTGTTACAAAGGATGTGACAGCCACGCCCTTGATTCAGACTTTGTCCCGAGAAGGATAAAATGGTGAGGAGAAAGATAATTTTTAGTCCTGAAGTCCTGGACTTTTTGAGCCCTCTTTATTCACTCTCCATTCTGCTGGAAAAATCGGTCAGTTCTTTTTTTAAACCTCACTTTGTCTTATAATACAGTATTCAGCCGGTAACAAGTATATTACACAATCAATATTCTGCCCGGACACTTTCATGTCCAACGCTTCAAGTTCATTAGGCATATTTTCTGTCTTCCAAATCTTTACAGATGAGTTTTGCCAAGCACTTCTTTTTGAAATAACACGGGATGGCATGTTTCCAGCCTCCCATTCCGGCTTCCTCGCCATCTGCCTACTGCCCAAGCCCCAGGTACATATTTTAGGATTTCATTATGGCAGTAATCCTACTTCTGATCCCATTTCTCTGTCAGCCAGTTATTGTTTCAATAACGTGATACAATAACTGTCTTAAACTCAGTGACCTACAACAACAGACACTTAGGCTCATATTCCCAAGTCAGTTCAACAGATCTGGGCTGGGCACAGCAAATGGCCCTGTGTTAGATTGCACAGTAAGTGGGGTTAACCACATTGTATGTTGGCTTTGGGTCATTCTATATGTGTTTACTTTTAGCTCAGGCTGAAAGGGGACAATTCAAAGTAGATTCCATAGCTGAGTCTAACATGGTGCAAGAAGACCACTAGGTCTATGGAAGTCTGAATATTTTTATGCATGTGTATATTTATGTACGGGAAGGTAAACATGTGTATGCATATGATGCATGTGTATGCACATGTATGTTATATGTATGTGTGTATATGTGTACATAGGGCTGCCTCATTTATTGTTGTTAGTAACACAGTCTACGTTTTTTGAGATACGACTTCTCCCCGGCCTGGAGCTGATAAATTAGACTAGACTGTCTGGCCAGCGAACTCCAGTGATCTTCCTGTCTCTAGCTCTCCAGTGCTGAAATTATGAGTGTATACCACCATGCCTAGCTTTCCTTCTTCTTCTTCTTCTTCTTCTTCTTCTTCTTCTTCTTCTTCTTCTTCTTCTTCTTCTTCTTCTTTTCTTCTTCTTCTGTTTTTGAGGTTCTGGGGATTGAACCCAGGTCCTCATGCTTTTGTGATTTAACAACTGAGCTATCTTTTCAGCCCAGGGTCTGAATTTTTTGGTGAGTAGGAACCCAAATGATGATCCAAGGATCATTTTTAAGTTATCAGTGTCTAAAGAAGGAAGAAAAGAATGGAGATCTGTGAAGACCACTGTTTTTCCTTACTCATTCCTTACAATCCTTTATGAGTGAGTTTCTGTCATTGAGACACAGGTAATGTAGCTGCTCTTGGAATTTGTCCTTAAAAAGAATTGGGCATACTATCTCCTTGTTCTTTCCAACTGCTACTGGCAGGGATGTGCCTGACAGGTCACTCGTTCTGGTGATGACAGGCTAACTAAGCAGACATGGGTCACTACAGGAAGAAAACTACAAGGAAAGAAGTTACCTGCAGCCACTTATTTTGGATCTTTGTCAAAGCAGCTTGAAACATGCATACGGCTGTTTCTCGACTGTTACACAGTAAGAGACTCTTGTTTAAATAACTATTTTTAGGTATCATTGTTCTAGTAACTTAGTTTGTTTCTTACCTAATAGAGATTGTATTGCTGCTATTTATTCATGATTATTATAGGTTTAAATCAGACAATGTGGAAAATCCAGAAGCTAGTAGTGAGTATTAATAAATGGAAGTTTTAGTAAAATGCATTTGTATTGTATTAATAGTTTTATATTATGCAGCATAATGTTATAATTGATAGGTAGGATAGATTTAAATTAATTTTAAACATGGCATATGGAAACTACAGAAAATATAATAATATATTTAAATATATATATAATACAACATTTAAAATGAACTTAATATAAAAGTAATTATTATGGATCAGTCAGCAAGCATTTTCAGTACAGAACAGCTAGTACTTTGGAACTGTCAATCATAGCTCCTAGGGAGCACCTGTCTTCTGCCTTTTCTCCCCCAGTGTAATAGTTGACTCTATCTTCTTCATCTTCAATTCAACATCAACTATTTTTTTTGTTTAAATAGCCTGAGACTAATGAAGAATCAGAGGCATTTGAGTTGGAGAACTTATGAGTGAGATTTGCTCTTTTCTTTTATTGAGACAATATCTTGCCATGTAGCCAATGCTGACTTCAAACTCCTGGTCTTCCTGCCTTAGCTTTCCAAGTGCTGGTTTTATAGACATGCATCTCATGACTGACTTTTGACGTTTGTTGAATTTAGTTGGAATGCTGTGTTGGTTCCCAAAATAAGAGAACAGGCATATTTCACCATATAGTCCATCACTGTCTGCCAGAACCTTCTCAAATGCATGTCTTTTGTACTTGAGAGTACAGGGTAGACTACAGGGGCTTCGAGGAGAATTCAGCACCATTTCTGGAAAATCAAATGTCTATTTAATAACCTCCCTGTACATTTGGAAGAATAGTGTGTTTTCTTTATATACTCAGGGCTCACAGAGGGGTGTCAGTAGTTCCAGTACCTCAGAGAGAATCTGTCCTTCATTCTATGAGTGAACGATTGTGAAGCAGCCTTACGAAGTTTTTATGGCACAACAATGAACAAAATGCATTTTCTGTCTACAAAGAGTTCACTGTCTAGCAGCTGTAGGGAAATACATCTGTATGTAGAATTGCGTGTCAGTCTAGATGAATTCACAAGTTTGCTTTGATGCCTAGTAGCTTCATGACCTGGGGCAATTCACTTTACCATTTGTACCTCAGTTGCTTCTTATGTCTTATGGAGATGATGATGATGATGACTATGATGCTACTGCTGCTGCTGCTGATACTCCACAGGGTGGTTGCAACATTAAATAAGTTAATACAGGTAAAGTAGTCACAGTACTATGTGACATAGTATGATCATATCATTATGTAGCAGTTATTACCATCCATCATCCGGCAAGTGTGGCAAGGGCAGGGCATCTTGCCCTCTTTGCTTGCTGCTGCATCTTTGGTGGCTAAATTGGAACTTGGGACCAGTAGGCATAGAATAGGTATCTGTGGAATGACTGGCCTATTGACTATGACAGCACCCTGGCTTTAGTTTCCTCTGGACTCTTTAGATGGGTAGTCTTTGTTGAGTACTTGCTGGTCTTCAGACTCATTGCCAAGTGATGACCTGCACTATTAGGTCTATGGCCCCACAAGCTTTGTGGGTCAAGTGTTGCTCTCATCATAGGCACAGATGTGGAAACTGAGGCTCTAAGAAGTTAAGTAAATGGGCTGAAGTCACAGACATGCTCAGGGACAGATTCAGGATTTGAAGACAGGGATTTCTTTCTCAGAAACTTAGGCTCTTAAGTCCACCCTCTCCTGCCTCCTGAGCTCTCTGTGGATGGCTGCAATGATAAGAAATCAGTGTGCTGAAAGAAACCAAGCCATGTTCTCTCACACAGGTGCCATTCACAGAACAATGGCGTCTGGATGTGGAAGGACTGAAACCAGCACTTGGTGTCTTGGCTGCTGTGTATACATCACATGGTTTATCAGCAGAGAAGTAGAGAGCAGACTTTGGCTCTTAGTGCTGAACGGCTCATTGCCTCTGCCACTCCTGTCTTCCTTCATGTTAAGAAAACAGAAGATGCAGTCAAACTTTGAGTTAATGGGTCTGCTCCATTCATTATTTACCCAGGGTGGTGCTCTATCACGGAGGCTCCTAAGTGTTTGACAAAAAAGGCATCTCATTAGCGCCTGGGAGGTTATGGGTTGGCCAGATGGTTGGTGTTTTCTTCTTTTCCTGGAGAGAAACGCAAGTGTCTCAGACAGTGTGGCAGCAGTTTTAATTCTGAGGACTCTAGCAAGCAAGTCACGCGGCTTCCTTCCTGCTTCCTGCATTACGCTTCGGTAAATGTAAAACTCAAACACTTTCTGGCCTCTTGCTGGCGTGTAGGTGCTGTGGAGATGGTGTTTAAGTGCTCTAGAGAGACAAGAGGGGCAGCAGCTCCCAGTTGCAACTAGTATCCTTGACCTAGTAGCTATTCTCGGCCCTGGGCATAGGAGGTGGTAAAGGGTGACCTATCACCTTTGGTATTCAGCTAGTGGCATGTATATAGCAAGATGTTTTGCAGTATGCAAAAACTAGTTAAATCTAAGTCTTTCCCTAAGAACCAGGGCTGGGTGAAGAGAATCATACCCTAATTAATACAGGAATAGGAAAGATTTTATTATGGTATAAAATGAACGGGGAAGGGTGAACCTACATCCTTTATGCTGTTCAAACTAATAATGACAACAATAATAATTATTGCAGAACAGCAGGAAATATTTGTTGAGTACTTCTGTGTGTCTGGGTTGAGCTACGTGCGTTATGACTATCATCTCATTTAGTCACCAGATCAATCTTGGGAGGTTTTCAAGCCACAAAATGAAGCACCTACTCCTCGTGGTTTTAGGCAGTCAGGATGGGTCTGAGAATAACAGAGCACGGGAGAACAAGCAATCATCATGATAAAGAAATCCCACAGAACAATGGAAGGTGGTAAGTGCGGTGGAAAAAGCAGGAGTGGGAAAATAATTGGAGTCAGCAGGGGCTAAATAAAGCGGACACGGGGAAGGTGATAGTACATCTAAGAGGCCAAGGAGGCAGCATGCTGGGTGCCTTTGAGGAGCAGCTGGGGTGAAAGGCCTTGTGGAGAAGATTGGGAGATGAGGTCAGAGGAGCACTGGAGGGGGTGAATCATGGAGGAATGCAGTGGGGAGCACCTGAAGGGTTTTGAGCAAAAGAAAAAGCCCCGTCTCACTTGGCAGCTATGGCCTAATGAGTAGTGTATTATTCTTATTTTATGTTGTAGCATAGGTTGGATAATCTTTCCAAAGTCACAGTTAGTCAGTGGCAGAGTGAGGCAGTCTTCCCTGTCTACCTAACTGTAGACCTCCGGGCTACAATAAACATACTGTTTTGTCCCTGGGATGTGATCAAAACCAACCGTCCCACAAACAGGCTATTGTCCCTCTGTAAACCTGCTTCTCCTGTGCCTGATCTACCATGCAGGGATAGGGTCAGCTAGATGATTGATCTCTTGCTATCAATGCGTCTCTTTGCCTGCTTGCTCATTTGCATACTCATCTCACTGGGAGAACGAATGCTTTGGGATTCCATTTTTGCTTTCCATTGCCCCATAAAGGAGCAACAACACATGGAAATCCTATTTCCCTTGTGAGCCCTCTTTGGGACTGAGACTGATACCAGACATTGGGCACCCTTGAAATCCTCTTCAATGGCCCAGGGAGTTGATGGCAGTGAGATCATGGCTACTCTGTGGGAAACGGGGCTCTATTTCATTCCTTCTCCTGGAGTTAACTCTCCTTTCTCAGCAGGGCCCCCCCTTAATGAATCAATTAAGGAGGGCATTATTATTGGAAGCTGTTTTCAGACCAATTAAGACCTTTTGGCATGTCAGTAACGATAATAAAAGTGAGTTAACTCTCAATTTTTCTTTATTAGGATGTTTATTAGAAGATTGAAATGTTCATTAAGTGAGGTAAGGTGATAACATTCATCTTTGCTCATCAGAAGCATGAGGAACCTCAGTTGTACTCAGATTTACCATGGTTGTGTGTGTGTGTGTGCATGGGTGTGTATGTGCATTGTGTGTGTATGTATGCATGCATATGTGTGAGCAAATGCAGCTGTGCATGTGTTGCTGGGTTATGACTCTACTTTGGCTCAATATAACAATAATTTGGAGTCACAATTTATTTATTTATTTATTTATTTATTTATTTATTTATTTATTTAATCAATTTGTCTCAAGAGTTTAGACCAATTTTGAAACTTCATAATTTTGGAGCAAAAAATACATGTAGAAAGGTAGAAGGAAGCCGGGCGTGGTGGCACACACCTGTGATCCCAACACTCAGTGGGGGAGGAGCAGAGGTAGGTGGATCTCTGTTGAGTCCAGGACAGCCCAGGGTACACAGAGAAACCCCGTGATGAGAAACCAACAAAACAAAACAACCCTCCAAAAAAATTTTAAAACAGGAAAAGAACAACAACAAAAACAGAAAAGTAGAAGGAGTAAATTATTTAAATGTTACCTTAACATTTTCCTCATAGTTACCATTGCACCAATATGGATTTAGCTATGAGGCATCTCACGGAAGCCTTCCTGATTTTATTTCCTGGCCCTCCACTAGCCTTATTTCCAAGAGTTTCTTAGGCTTACAAACCTGTTTTTTTTTTTTTTTTATCACACCCACAGGTTTCCATGCCATTGCTGTACTGTTCTGGTGTGTGTTCATAAGAATATGAAGAGCATTGTTTTGCCTTTTTTTCCTGTGTTGACATAAATATGTGTAGTGTGTTTTCTTTATTGTATAATGTTTTCCTGAATTTCTATTGACCTGAATTAATTTATCCAGCACCATACTTCTGAACACGTTTCTAACTTTTAAAATCATAAATCACACTGCAGTGGACATTCTGAAATATGTATCCTTCTGTATAAATGCAAAAGTTTCTCTGGACTAGAGTTATCACACCTTAAAACAAGGTGGAAATGCATTTTACTTAGCAATTCTTGTATAAGACATTCGTATCTCCAAATAAAAGTGTTATGGCACAATTCTTCTGCTGTATCCATGGAGCTCTCTGATATATAGTCTGGTCTCTGGTTAATCCAATTCTGTGTATCCTATCCTGTTCTACCCTATCGTTTCCATTCTTTTGAACAATACTTGTTTATTTTTATGTGTATGAGTATTTTGCCTGAGTATACACATCATGCATGGGCAGTGTCCATAGCGACCAGAAGAGGGCGTCAGACCCATAGGAACTGGAGTTACGGAGCGATGGAAGCTGAGATGGATGCTGGGAAATAAGCCTGGGTCATTTGCAAGAGTCCAATGTGCTTTCACCTGCTGAGCCGTCTCTCTAGCGCCCGCCCATCGAACCCCTTCTATCTTACCTCATATTCAGTTTTAACCCCAAATATTCTTGTTATGGCTTACTAAACTGATTCTGTAATCACAATATGAATTTTGAGAAAAAAACAAAAAACAAAACAACAACAAAAATAAAAGCAAAAAACAAAACAACTGTTCTGTGGCATATTTATTCAAACTGAGAATTTTGTTCATTTCAAAATTTACTGGATATTGGTAATTTGCTGTCCTAAATGACTTCCCATATTAATTTTCTTGGGATTTTGCTTTGAGCAGGTCTGTTTTAAGCAGTAATAGTTGTGTTTAAGATAAATTCTAGTATGATAACCCTTTTTTATGTGCAATTCTCTTGCTCTATGTATATATGTATATTATGTTATGTTATGGCTATTCTTCCCCTCCACCCCAATTCTATTATCTTTTCCCTTTTCTCCTTCGTTTGGTTGATAAGTTCCTGTATTCCCACCATCAAGCTCTTGCATTTTCTCTGCCAGTTTGAAAGATAAAGGCTATCGTACTGTTTTTCCATTGGCAGCCTACTTTGCCCTTAAAAATATGCCCTTCACTGTGAATGTTGGTAAAGAACCTCAACTTGTTAAACAGCAATGTGATGTGGATATAAAGTGCCTGCAACTCATTTTGCTCTTTTTGAGTGAAGTTTAGCTTCACCCTTTTTGAGCTTATGAAATGTTAGCGATTTTTTATGGTCTAACACTGTTAAATTTGTTGGCTTGATTTACTACTTTCACTTTTTTTTGTCTTGTATTCTATTGACCCTCTAAATTCACTTTGTTGTCATTGAAGTGCATCTGTTTGTGGTTCTTGGTAGTGAAAGCATTTAGACATTATGGTATTTTTTTTTTATAATGGAAAACTACTTCTTTTTGTTCCTACTCTTAAATACATATATTTTCTCTCAGCATTGCCGAGAGATGACTCATTGTCATCTCTTCTCTATGTTGCTGCTGAGAAGTTGTCTGTCATTCTAAGTACTTTTGCTTTGTAAGTAATATGGCTTTGTGTGTGTGTGTGTGTGTGTGCGTGTGTGTGTGTGTGTGTGTGTGTGTGTGTGAGAGAGAGAGAGAGAGAGAGAGAGAATGAGTGTGTAGCTCTTAAAAGCTTTCTCCTCTCCTTTCTTTATGATGTCCTGCAGATTTACTAAAAATGTCAGAGATAGGCTTGTACTTTCTTTTTTCTGTGCAGGTATCCGAGAGAAGTTTTATTAGATGACAGTCTTTAGTTCTTATTGCTTTTGTTTTCTTCTGATACATTTCTCATAGTGCTAGAAACCTCTCATTCTCTTCTGTATGTTTCTTAACTGCTTCACATCATATTTTAATGATACATTTGGGTGAATTTCTCAGAATAGTTTTTTCAATGTATGAGCTTCCTCTTCACACATTTATTCAATAAGGTTTTTAATTGGGATTTTGTTTCTTTTTTCCCTTTATTTTAAAAAAATTATTTATATTTTTATAAATTACAGTTTATTCACTTTGTGCCTCTACTGTAGTCCCCTCCCTTAGCCCCTGCCAAACCCATCCTCCCTCCCTCATCTCCTTCCATGCTCCTCCAGTCCACTGATAGGGGGAGGTCCTCCTCCCCTTCCCTCTATCAGGTCTCATCAAGACTGGCTGCATTGTTTTCCTATGTGGACTGGCAAGGCTGCTCCCCCATCTGGGGGAGGTAATCAAAGCGCCAGCCACTGAGTTCATGTCAGAGACAGTTCCTGTTCCTATTACTAGGGTTCTTTTAAGTTTCCCTAGTCCTATACTTTCTAGCACTTTAAAAATAGAAATTGTGACTTTATTAGTTTCTTTGAAATGATAGTTTCTTTGAGTTCTCTAAACACAGTTCTTCTAGTTCGTGATATATGGCTTCATAAAGTAAATTTAATATGAGGTGGATTTGTATTCCAGTGGGTGAGTCTATTGGCTGTTTTCCCTAGTGTTATATTTGTCTCATAATTTTAGTGCACGGTGTCTTTCTGTCTCTGTCTCTTCCTATTTCCTTTCTTTCTCCTTCCTCCCCTATTCACTTTGTTAACTGGTTTTGACATTTTACTCTGTCATGGTCCTGGAAGCTGATTTAGAATTGTTGGTATTTCTTATTCTGGAGGACACAAATGATGGCATAGACCAAATCACCACACTATAAGCTACTCTGTTCAATTGTTGGTGGAGAGGACATACTTGGCCTTCTAGCTACTTCAGGCCTATAGTTTGTAAAACTTTTCTGGCTGCTGGTAAACAGGAGCATGGGGACTCTCCTTGCCAACCTGATCTAAAGCAATAAGAACCCACCTTTTCTATGCCTACACTGTTAACTTCTAACTATAATCCTCTGTGTACAGATCCAGAATCCAGAAATCTGCAGCTTTAGCCTTACTCATAACTTTGTATTTCAACTGCATTTCTTGTCTACAGAGACCTTTATATGGTATTAAGCCTGCATCTGACATTTTACTTTAAATTTTTGTATATGATCTTTTATTACTAAATTCATAAAGTAGAGGGTGCTACAAAATATAAAATTCTTGTCTGCTCTTTGATTGGTGTTCTTTTAGTGGCCTGTGTTTCCTCTTTTTTTTCCAGAAGATCTTTTAATATATTCTGTGTTTCTCATCAAATCTAAGAACAGACCTACTTCCCAATTAGCTCTTAATGCTGTGATTTCACGCTTATTCTTTTGTAGAACTCTGCTGTGGACCATCTGCCATTTCTGAAAGATCTTCCTTGAGAACTCCAGGGTTTTATAGACTCATCTAAATTGGTTTAGGCATATCAGCTCTCAAGTTTGACACAGGTCTGATTGTCCAGAATGACCACTAAGTCGAGGCGAGAACTTGGGTGACGGGAATGCTGTGCCATCCATGGTTTAATTAAGAGTGACACAGAAATCTCAATTGAACTGATCTGAAAAATTTGGTAAGGGGCAACATTGCCTATAGAATACTCAGCTGTTTTTAATTTTTATGTTATCATACATCAATTATTGCATGTACCCATGTGCACACCATGCTCTTCCTGTGAGCAAACACAAGAGTACAACTTTGTGGAGTCAGTTCTGTCCTTCCTCCTTTTTGCGCGTTCCCAGGATTCAGCCCAGAGCATCCAGCTTGCATGTGAGCACCTTTATTCACTGGGATGTATTGTTGACCTTTAGTTGTTTGTTGATATAAGTATACGTGCTGAATATAACACTTATTCTTATATTTACAAATAACTCCAGACACAATCCATTAGTGTGGGAATGTTGCTAAGATCTTTTTCAGAACAGAAGATGTGGAACAGAAATGGGCTGTTGTGAGAAGGAAATTAGGAAGGAAACCAGGAGATAATAAAGAATGGCCCCTGAATCATTTGTCTATTAAGACTGCTATGGTTCTTAGTAATTATAGGATGAATGGCTCTTTTATATTTTTAAAAACTAATAGAAGAAAAGACATTCTTGTTTCATTGGGTCAAAACCCGAAACATAAGTCCAGTAGGAGCAGAAATGCAGTGGAAAGAAATGCACTGATCTTTGTGAAAAAAGACCTGGCTGATCTTGGCTTTGCCTGGTTGGATTACTTATGCCATTTCTTCAAGTTTTGATTTCCTCATCTGTGAAGTGTGAGTGATAATCCTGCTTCTTAGGGCAGGGTTGAGACTGGCCTGAGATGATGCATCTATCACTGAATGATTATCTAAGAAGAAAGTTGAGACTAAAGAGATTTGGTGACAAGTGATCCGAAACACTGTCCCCTTGGACCCTAGCCTCAATACTCTTACATGGAATTCTACCTGGTGGACTGGCTGCTGAGGCCATCTTCAGAAATTCTGTAGGCAGAAAGCAGCAAAGGAGCATACTGCAAATTGATAAAGAGAGTTATGTGACAAAGGTGACAGAAGCCCATTTTACACCTGTATGACAGACACTGCTCTGAGGATAAGGACTTTCTGGACTGTCTAAGGTTTGCATAATTTTAGAGGCAGGGGCATTTTCTACTTAAGACTTAGTCTTGGTGTTCTGAGATGGAACATGTAGTAGGTCTTACGTTCTCTTTGATTTTTTTTTTTTTTTGTTTCCCAATGTCAAACTTTTGAGGGCCTTTTGATAATAATACTGCTTCTTACTGGAGTTCTTTCTATCCCTTCTCACATTCTCTTCTTAAAATTAATTAATTAATTTATTCACTTTACATCCCAATCATAGCTCCCTCCCTCCTCTCTTCTCAGTCCCATCCTCCCTTCCTCTTTCTCCTATCTCCCTCCTCCCCCTCAGAAAAGGTGAGACCCCACCCACCCTAGCACATCAAGTCACATCAGGACTGAGCGCATCCTCTTCCTTGGTGGCCTGGCAAGGCAGCCCTACAAGGGGGAAGTGATCAAAAAGCATGCAACAAAGTCCTTGGTAGAGTCAGCTCTTGCTCCCCTTACTAGAGAACCCACATGAAGGCCAAGCTGTCCATCAGGTACATAGGTAGAGGGGGCTTAGGTCCAGTCCATGCCTGGTCCTTGGTTGGTGCTTCAGTGTCTGCAACCCCCTATGGGCAAAGGTTGGTTGGCTCTGTGGAGTTCCTGTCTCCTCCAGGTCCTTCTATCCTTCTATCCTTCTCCCAACTCTTCCACAAGTCTCCTGCACTCTACCTAATGCCTGGCTGTGCATCTTACCATCTGTTTAGATCCATTGCTTGGTGGAGCCTCTCAGAGGACAACTATGCCAGGCTCCTATTTGCAAGTGTGGCAGAGCATAATTAATAGTGTTAAGGGTTAGCTCTCTCTCTTGGTGTGGGTCTCAGTTTGGGTCAGGCATTGGTTGGATATTCCCTCTATCTCTGCTCTGTCTTTATTGCTTTGCATCTTGTAGTGAGGGTAAATCTTGGGTCACAGTTTTTGCGGGTGGGTTGCTGTTTCCCTCCCTCCACCAGGAGACATGTCTGGTTACAGGGTGGCCTCTTCAGTCTCCATGATCCCTGCACTAGGGGTCTCAGCTTAAGTCCCACCCATATCTTCCCAGGAGCTGACCCTGTTGTAGGTCTCCATCTTGTTATCACATTATTTTTTACCTTGATTTTCTCTCATTTCCTCTCTCTGTCTTTCACACACACACACACACACATTTGTGTATGAATGTATTTGTGTTCGTGACTGTGTATATATGTGTGTACAGTACATTCATGTATTTATATATACATAGAGGCAAGAGGACAATCTAGCTGTCATTTCTGACACACAGCCCACCTTGGTTTTTGAGGCAGGTTCTTACACAGGCCTGGCACTCACCAAGTAACCTAAGCACCATGAATTTGCATGTTTCCATATCCTCAGTGGAGTGAGTGCAAGTATGGGCCACCTTTGACATTTTTAGGAACTTGGTGATCAAACTCAGGTCCTCATGCTTATCAGACAACCACTTCACCAAGTGAGCTGTCACCCTAGCTTCCGTGTCTCTGTTAAGGATTCTCTTGTTTAGTTTGCGCTGAAGAATTAACAAGGAAGTAAGGAGAAGGGCTAAAAGGACGTCTTCCTGTCAGCTACTATTAAGGGCACTCATTCATGACCAGAGCATGGAGAGTGCCAAGTTCTTCTCAGATTTGTTTTCCCCTTCTCCTTCACTTCTAGTTCAAGTGGGAACTCTTCTGTTTCTCAGCCTGATATTTTAAAATCAGTAATTTCCATTGAAGGTCTATAGTCTTAACTCATCTCAGCCCGAAAGTTGTCATTACACTTTCAAACACAAATTCTCTCTAAGTGTACAAAAGCTATGCTATATGACACTTTTAAGAGGGATGCTGGGAAAATGGCATTGAACATTATCAACACAACTCATACTTTTCATGTTGAAGGAGGAAAAGTACTGTAGAGACTAAGGTATCCTACCTGTTCAGTTTAGAGAGAAGTTGTCAAATGGTCTACCTGAGCTACTGCTGCGCGTCAAGTCTGGACAGCTTGCTTTAGCTTTGGACCCGCACTCTCCACTCCGGACTTACTGGACTAGAATTTCTGGGGAAGACACTCAGTAACATGGCATTACATGTGGTCCCGAGGGTGGCACTGATGATTCTGATGCCACTTCTAGTTTGGAAATAATGGATCATATGTCTCAAGTATCTGTCGTAGAGTTTCATTGAGTGTAGTAGCTTACAGAATCTTAGATTTTCATTAATATTTGAAGCCTAGAGGCTTTTGGCCTCTTTCTAATTGTTGTCAAAAGAGGGATACATTGGGTTTTGCAATATTTTAATATCTCCCTGATCAGTAAACATCTTGGTTCTCTACTTCATTAAAGAACCTCTTTAAACCAACTAAAGAAAGCATAAGGTAGGCAAACCATGAGTCTAACTGGGGCTCTGACCCCAGCAAAATTGGGGAGATGATAGTTGTTTGTTGAGGGAAGGAGAAACAGATGAATACTTTCTTTCACACACCATAGCCGTTTTCCTTAACCTGGCTCAGTACTAGACCCTTTCTCCAGAGCAATTAAGCCAGCGTCTCTGAGGAATTTTTTTTTAAAGTACCCCAGGTAGTTACTGTGTGTAATTGGGCCACATTAGAGAGATGCTTTCTCCCTGGGGTGGGGAGGGTGAGTGGCAGGTGACTGACACCTCTGTAGAGTCCCAGCAGGGGTGGAGAGGGGAAAAAATGAAATGGGCATGCTTTGCACTTTAATTGAGAAGCTGCAAATTCTGGGTGAAGCGCTATTGCTCACTCCCACCTTGGTTTCCTAACTACTGAGTTAATGGCTTTGAATTTTAACCTAACACAAACAAATCCAAAGCAGGACAGCAATATTTACAATAGCAATAATGTAGCTCTCCTGTGAGGAGCATGTATGGCTGGCTGTAGGGAATCTCACCCTTACCTTCTAGAGTCTAGAATCTAGACTGAGTGTGGGAGGTAGAGCTAAACACAGGAATGGGCTCTCTCTCTATCCTCCCCTGACCCTCAAACTCCTGCAGTGTTTCTGGCTCGTGTCTATCCAGTGAACCCAAATTTCAAATCCAGATTTGGTTGGTCCTTACATTGTATTCATCTTACAATGACAAAAACCTACACTCTCTATACTACTCTGTTAAACAGTATGACTTAAAATGCGCTATAGGTGTGTACACACAGATTTACTGTTCAGAGATCTCTTGCAGGCATTTTTGGCCCCTCCTCTTTATCTTCCTCCCTGTTTTTCACTTCCCTGCCACCTTCCTTAAAGACACTGTAATGGTCAGAACTTACGCTGTAGCCAAGTAAGAAGTGTTCCCAGGCTCAAAGAGTCTAAGATTCAAAAGATTCACCCCCACAAAGTCACGTGATAAAAGTTTAGTAAAACTGTTGAAGCCATTTCTTGGAGTCAAGCAATGCTTGTTTATTGACTGGCCGCTACGTTTTAGTGAACCACAATTTCCATAAACACCTCCTCTCATAGGAACTGAAATCCCCAATCAGGTCACATGTCTTCAGCCACAGATTTTCAAAGTTCCAGTCGTATGGACTTTCAGACTTTCTGACTCAATACGAACAGCAGCACCAAGGGACCACCTGTTGGGAACTATCAAGTCCTTATCTCCGTTGATCTCATCTGAGCTACAGCAAAGTACACAGTGGCTCATTCTGCTAAGGCAACTTTGAAAAAAAATCTTCAAGCCCAGTGGTTTGAGTTGAAACAACTTAGTCATCCAACTTTCACACCCCTTCCATATAGGGATAGAGTCTATCTATATCTTTTCTTTTTAATTTTCTTTTCTTTTTCTTTCCCTTTCCTTCCTCCCTTCCTCCTTTCTCTCTCTCTTTCTTTTCTTTGTTTTTGTTTCTTTCTACATTTTATTATTTCAAATCATGTGAACAATTCCATAAAACATGTGAAAAAAGCAAGGAAGTGTTCAACGCTGAAGGACCCGGGCCTGCGGCGAGGGCATGAGGGGCCTGGCCCCTCAGCAGGCAGTGGCGGTTCCTAGATTCGGGCTAAGGAGCTACATTTAGGTTAATGGAGCCTGGGCCCAGGGCTTCAGGGCAGGGCCCTCAGTGACATTGGCAATTGTCTGGAACAGCCCTTGGAATCCAATTCCGTGGCGGGCAGGGCAGGGGGCCGCCCGAAGAGGGGTAGGTGTAAACACGCAGACACACTCAAGGCACGGAATCACTCGAAGGGGGCTGGGGCCGGGTGGGGTGTGTGCTGGTCAGGACCTGACAGTTTTAAATAGGTTTCTCTAAAAAGTTTTCTAGGCTTGCGGTTTTCCTTTGTTTTCCCTTTACTTTCTTTTTCTTCTTTCTTTTTCTTTTTTTTTAAAGCTACAAGAATGAGCAGGTGGACCGTGTCTCCAGGAATGGCATTGTCTCTCACACTTCTTGTGCTTTTTCCTTTGGGGCCTCCGAGCGGCAGAGGATGGGGTAGGCGGGAGGCTCCCTGTAAACATTTGGACTCGGGTCACGGCTGGTGTTGGACAAAGCCGGGGGTCTAGGCTGGAGAAGTGGTAGATACCTCTCCAGACACAGGCCTTGGGAAACTCTGCATGCGCTCTGCCCTCACCCCAGAACAAGACAACGGTTAGAAAACCAGAACAGATGCCCAGGAAGGGTGTACCATGGCCATGCTCGACCTCGGACAACGGTGGGCTTAACAGGGAGGCCTATGGCAAACCCTCCCCCAAGTCTAGAGCCGAGGGAGGGGACAGGGGAGCTGAGAACAGAGAAAAAAAGATGGGGGAAGCAGCCGGGGGGACAGGCAGGGAACATGGTCCTCTGGACCCTGTCTTCCTCAGGGGTAGTAGAGAGCAGAGTCAGCGGCGGCCCATCCTGCCAGGCCCGCTGCCCCTCAGAAGAGGCCACAGTCCTTCAGGGTGTTCTTGATGATGACGTCAGTGACGGCATCAAACACAAACTGCACATTTTTGGTGTCGGTGGCACACGTGAAGTGCGTGTATATCTCCTTGGTGTCTTTGCGTTTATTCAGGTCCTCAAACTTGCTCTGGATGTAGCTGGCTGCCTCATCATACTTGTTGGCCCCTGTGTACTCAGGGAAACAGATGGTCAGGGGGCTCTGTGTGATCTTCTCTTCAAACAGGTCCTTCTTGTTGAGGAAAAGGATGATGGACATGTCCGTGAACCACTTGTTGTTGCAGATGCTGTCAAACAGCTTCATGCTCTCATGCATACGATTCATCTCCTCATCCTCAGCCAGCACCAAGTCGTAGGCGCTCAAGGCGACACAGAAGATGATGGCTGTGACGCCCTCAAAACAGTGGATCCGCTTCTTCCGCTCAGATCGCTGACCACCCACATCAAACATCTTGAAGTGTAAGTCCTTGAAGGAGAAATGTGTTTCCACGATGCCTGTGGTTTTCACACGGGTCCGCAGCACATCCTGTTGTGTAGGGATGTAGTCACTCTGTGCAATGCGCTCCAGGTCGTTCAGGTAGTAAGCGGCTGAGTCGTTAAGCTGGTATTCCCGTGAGTGGCCAAAGCAGGCTTGCACACCGTGGTCAGCCCAGAGTCTCCGGATGACACCAGACAGGTCTTCAGGAAGCATACCTTGTTCCTCAGCAGCACAGGACAGTGCAAACAGCTGCCTGGCATCATTCACACGCTGGGGGTCGGCAAAATCAATCTGCAGGTTGCCCATGGCCTTGACGATGGCCATTATAGACTGGATGGTGTTGCTGTAGACAATCGCACGATACTGCCTGCATTCTTCCTCTGAATAGCCATCTTCATGGATGATCTTCATCTGCTTGACAATGGTGCTCTTCCCTGATTCCTCGGCACCTAACAGAAGCAACTTCACCTCCCGCGCCGCCTTCTCGCTGTCCTCCCGCAGGTTCTTGTCGATCATCTTAGAGCGCTCAGCTGCCGCCTTGTCCTCGGCGGCGCTCACGGTGCAGCCCATCCTGCCGTCTGCCAGCCCGGCCTGGCCCCCACACGGCCCACGG
>CM053759.1:33027293-33058500 GCA_028658305.1 Pachyuromys duprasi | reverse complement strand
CTTTCTTTCTTTCTTTCTTTCTTTCTTTCTTTCTTTCTTTCTTTCTTTCTTTCTTTCTTTCTTTCTTTCTTTCTTTCTTTCTTTCTTTCTTTCTTTCTTTCTTTCTTTCTTTCTTTCTTTCTTTCTTCTTTCTTTCTATTTTTTGAAACAGGGTTTGTGTAACAGTCCAGGCTTGTCCTGGACATGCTTTGTAGACCAGGCTGGCCTTGAACTCACAGATATCTGCCTGCCTCTGCCTCCTGAGTTCTGGGATTAAAGGTGAGCAATGCTATGCTCAGCTGAGTCTTTCTGTCTCTGTTCGACATGCTGCTTGTCTTTATGAAATACTGCCCGCTGTTGTATTGTCTCCTGTGCTTTGAGGGCAGAAGGCATGTTCTCTGCTGTTATTGTTTCCAGTCCAGTGCCGGTGCCACAGGCGGCTATGTGTGCTGGCTGGTGGAATGGATTCCCCCACCGCTCTGCCTCCTTCATGTCTAACACTTGCTTTTGTTCTATAGCAGCAGCCTGCTGGGAAAATGCTCCCTCCTAGCAATGCTATTTCAGTTCAAGTTAGAGGAGAGAGCTTTGACCTTCAGAACATCAAGATTTAGCTGAGGGAAAAAAAAACATGAAGGAGAAAACGTTAGCCACTGGCTGAGTCACTGAGTAGCAACAGGACATTGTGATAGCATGAGCGGTCCTGCTTGGGAGCCCTGCATCTGTGGAAATGACCTTCCTTCTTTCTTGAAGGCACTGTGGGAAGAGAGTGGCTGAGCTGAAGAGGTACCATGAGCTTGGGGGAAGCTGGGGCATTTTAAAGACCTCAGAAGACCAATCAGAAATATCCAAAAACACCCAAGCTGAAAACAGAAGCATGACCTCAGTGTTGGAGTTCTCTGAGCATGCCTCATAGAGAAGGGCTGTGCTAGCAGGTTTGTAGAGAGAGAGAGCAAGGATGCTAATGATGCAGGAACTGGCCGCTTTTAGTAAAGCCTTCCGGGCAACACGCCACCATCGAGCTTTCTCCCCTACCCATTTATTTATTTATATTGTTAATTAATGGAAATTTTGACTCCTATTAGACCTAGAGGATTCAGTAATAAACAGTCACAGCATTAGGCGGGCAGAGCCACTGGGTAAGGTCAGGGGTCCTTTTCTCTGCTCTCGGATTTCAGGCACATGGCCCAGGCATGCGTGGAGGAACCACAAATGCTGGCTCTACCTAAGAGATCTGCACTGTCATTGGACCACAAATCTCCCACTGTCTTTGAACTCTCTCTCTCTCTCCCCTCTGGAGCCACCAAGCCTGGCTGAGTTTATTTTTTCCATTAGGTTTCACAGAGAAGTTTCTTCCATGGAGATCAAGTAAACTCACCTTCCTGTGTCTCAGGTTCGCCTAGTACATAAAGTAGTAGTGCCTACTTCAGAGGTTTATTAGGGGACTTACAGAAAGCAAACCCAAGAGGCAGTCAGCACAGTGCAGTGCCTGGGACATGGGGGGTACTCACTGGATGCTAGCTCTTCTTCCCATGGCCAGGAACTCACATATGTGCGTGTGAGCAGAGCTCCCTACTGGAAGCTCCTTCTGGGGAGTAGCCCAGTGATCATCCTCCTTCAGCGAAGTCCCACGGGTCCCCTGCTTTGAGTTTTGGCACCTGATTTGTAGGACAGACTCTTGTGGATTATATCCATGATGCTGAATATCAATTTTTTTTTGCTCTTATGGATAATCTTCTGTATGGTTGTAAACTAAGGATGTGGTGTCAATGTGGGGCTTGGGTACAGCTGAAAAAGCAATCAACAAGCACAATGTCACTGAGTGCATCAGGATGGAAGAAGTAATCCATGACACATAGCAAGAAGACTCCTATCTCAATACCAGCTCTCAAGAAGGCTTCCGAAGGCTCCAGGTCATTAGCCTAAGTAGGGCCAGGAGAGGACTGACTGGAGTTCACTATGACCTTGCAATTTCTGAGTTTGACTCCCAACTCTGTACTTATTGGCTATGGGAGTCAAGACAAAGCTTTTAACCTTTCTGTGCCTCAGTTTTTTTGTCTTTTTTAAAATTTTATTTTTATTATTAGTTACATTTTATTAACTCTGAATCCCAGGTATATCCTGTTCCCTCATTCCCTCCCAATCCCACCTTCCCTCCCTCCTCTACTCCCTGCCCCTTTCCAAATCCACTGATAGGGAGGATCTCCTCCCTTTTCATCTGACCCTGGTTTATCAGATATCTTCAGGACTGGCTGCAAAGTCCTCCTCTGTGGCCTGGCAGGGCTGCTCCTCCTTTGCAGGGAGGGGAGGTCAAAGAGCCCTCCATTGAGTTCATGTCAGAAATAGTCCCTGTTCCCCTTACTAGGGAGCCCACTTGGATACTGAGCTACCCTGGGGTACATCCTAGTGGAGGTTCTAGGTTATATCCATACATGGTCCTTGGTTGGAGAGACAGTCTCATATAATACCCCTGTGCCCAGATATATTTGGTCCTTGTGGAGCTCCTGTCCTTTCCAGATCATATTAACTCCCCCTTCTTTCATATGATTCCCTGCCCTCTGCCAAAGGTTTGGTTATGAGTCTCAGTTTCTGCTTTGATACACTGCTAGGTAGAGTCTTTCAGAGGCCTTCTGTGATAGGACCCTGTCCTGTTACTTGTTTTATCCTACATCCCATTTGTCTTTCTAAGTGAGGATTAATCAACTTACCTGGGTCCTCTTTTTTGTTTATCTTCTTTAGGTGTATAGATTTCAGTATGTTTATCATATCTTAAAGGTCTAAATAAGTGAGTGACATTTCTAGATACCACCATTTACCTGCAAATTTCATGACTTCCTTGTTTTTAATTGCTGAGTAGTATTCCATTGTGTAAAATACCACAATTTCTGTATCCATTCCTTCATTGATGGACATCTGGGTTGTTTCCAGGTTCTGGCCATTAGAAATAAAGCTGCTACAAACATGGTTGAGCAAATATCCTTGTTGTATCCTTGAGCAACTTTTGGATATATGCCTAGGAGTGGTATAGCTGGGTCTTGAGGATGCGCTATTCCTAGTTGTCTGAGAAAGCGCCAGATTGATTTCCAAAGTGGTTGTACTAGTTTACATTCCCATCAGCAATGGAGGAGGGTTCCCCTTTCTCCACAACCTCTCCAGGATGTGTTATCATTTGAGTTTTTGATCTTAGTCATTTTGATGGGTGTAAGGTGAAATCTCAGGGTTGTTTTGATTTGCATCTCTCTGATGGCTAAGGATGTTGAGCATCTCTTTAAGTGTTTCTCTGCCATTCTATATTCCTCTACAGAGAATTCTCTGTTTAGCTCTGTACCCCATTTTTTGATTGGATTGCCTGATTTATTGCTTTTTAACTTCTTTATATATTCTGAATATCAGCCCTCTGTCAGATATAGGGTTGGTGAAGATCCTTTCCCAGTCTGAAGACTCCGTTTTGGTCTGACAACAATGTCTTTTGCTTTACAGAAGCTTTTCAGTTTTATGAGGTCCCATTTATTGATTGTTGCTCTTAGAGCCTGTGCTGTTGGTGTTCTGTTCAGGAAGTTGTCTCCTGTGCCAATGAGTTCAAGGCTCTTCCCCACTTTTTCTTCTAACCGATTTAATGTGTCTGGTTTTATGTTGAGGTCTTTGATTCACTTGGACTTTAGTTTTGTGTAGGGTGATAAGTATTTGCATTTTTCTGGATGTAGACATCCAGTTGAATGAGCACCATTTGTTGAAGATGCTATCTTTTTTTCCATTGAATGGTTCTGGCTTCTTTGTCAAAAATCAAGGACTCATAGGTGTGTGAGTTTATTTCTGAGTCTTCTATTCGGTTCCATTGATCCTCCTTTCTGTTTCTATGTGAATACCATGTGGTTTTTATTACTATTGCTCTGTAGTACAGGTTGAGATCAGGGATGGAGATACCTCTAGATGATCTGTTGTACAGGATCATTTTGGAGATTCTGAATTTTTTGTTTCTCCGTATGAAGTTGAGAATCTTTCTTTCAAGGTCTGTAAAGAATTAGGTTGGTATTTTGATGGGAATTGCATTGAATCTGTAGATTGCTTTTGGCAGAATAGCCATTATCACTATGGTAATCCTACCAATCCATGAGCATGGGAGATATTTCCATCTTCTGATATCTTCTTCAATTTCTTTCTTCAGAGACTTGAAGTTTTTTTCCAAACAGGTCTTTCACTTGCTTGGTTAGAATCAAACCAAGGTACTTTAATTTATTAGTGGCTATTGCGAAGGGTGTTGTTTCCCTGATTTCTTTCTCAGCTCTTTTGTCTTTGGTATACAGGAGGGCTTCTGATTTTTTGAGTTGATTTTGTATCCAGCCACTTTGCTGTAGGTGTTTATCAGCTGAAGGAGTTCTCTGATTGAATTTTTGGGGTCGCTCATGTATACTATCATATCATCTGCAAATAGTGAGACTTTGACCTCTTCCTTTCTGATTTGTATCCCCTTGATCTCCTTTAGTTGTCTTATTGCTTTAACTATGTGCCTCAGTTTTTTTGACAAATGAAACAGATAGCAAGTGTTCTCTTGCTAGAGTGGAGGAGAGGACGGCATGAGAAAATGCAGTCATGAACAGGATGCTTGCTGAGGTTTCAGAAATGTCAGCTGCGATGATTCTGTTTTATCAATCCTTGTATCTTACTTCCCATCATCATGAGCATCTGGGATAAGGTACTTTTTGAGCTGTGGGCATCACTCACATAAAAAGTTTGAGTAAAAACCCTAAAAGTTATTTCTAGGACACTGTACAGTCCAACAATGATTACTGGCCGTGCTGGTTAGTTATTTCAACTTGATATAAACTGGAGCCACCTGGGAAGAGGGACTCTTAATTGAGGAATTATCGCTATTAAACCGGTCAGTGGGGGCTATTTTCTTTATTGCTTATTGATTTGAGAGGCTTGTTGTGGGCAGTGCCATTCCTGGACAGGTGGACCTAGACTATGTTAGAAGGCAGCTGAGCAAGCCAGGCAAGCTAGCCAATAAGCAGCTTTTTTGATTCTGCTTGACTTCTTGCCCCGATTTCCCTTAACAATGGACTTTGATCAGGATATGTAAGTCAAACACACCCTTTCCTCCCCAGCTTGCTGGGGGCTAGTTTTTATCACGGCAACAGAAATCAGCCTAGAACATTGGCCCCGGGGGTTCTGGGCCCTCTGGGTTGTCCTTTATGTCTGAGGGGCTCCTTTTCCTCCCTCTTCCATCCATCTCCAAAGGGCACAGTACCTTCCTATCATTCCCCAGAAATGTTTAGGCTATGTTTTAGTCTAAATCTGTCAGCACCTTTTTGAGCTGAAAAGGATCCGCTGCTTATCTCGGACTCTAGTGGACTCTGCTTCCAAAGAGCAAAGGTAATTGGAGAGATGAGCCAGGGAGGTATCCGTGTTAAGAGAGAACTGGGGCACGATTAGAAAGCATTGTGACTCCCGCTGGTAAATCTGTACTCTCACCTCACCTTGACCACCTCATTCACTTTGCCGCTCACCTAATCTTGGACAGGACACAGAAGAACTAGGAAAGGTTCCCAGGAGGGCAAAACAGATGGATGTGGGGGAAGGGATTCCTTTCATCCCAAGAAAGATGACATATTTAGTTCTGAAAAGAGTGAAGTAAAGGGGTGAGCACTCTCCGAGGTGCGGAGCATAATGAATGGGGTGCAGCAAGCCAATTGCTGGCTCCTTCTTGCCCTTTCCCCTCATCTGAGAAAGAGGCAGCACTTGATAAAATTAAAAGGGAGCAAATTTAGAACCGATGAAAGGAAATGCTTTCCACACAATGTATAATTAACCTACGAAGGAACCTAACCCGCCGGCTATTAGCTGAGGCAGGTGGTTAGCTGGGCTTTCAGATGGGTGGGAGAACAGCAGCTGCTTTCACAGTTATCCTGGTTAAGGCTACAATTCCTGAGGTAATTCATCCTCTGCTGCAGGACATGAAACGATCCCTGGCCTGAGAAAAGGCACATCTCTGGGGATGAGGAAAATGTTGAAATGAGATTGGGCATTTAGGCCGGGAGGATATAAGCACTGTAAAGGGCCATAGAAATGATCCAGTGCGGTACAGATATCTGACTGAGGTAACATAACCACTTAGCGGAAGGGAAGATTTTTGCTCTTCAGACTTTATCTTCTCCGCTACCTCCTATGGCCCCAGGAAGGCTGCAGAGGTGGATGTAGGTGTTGACACTGCTTCCCCGCTGGTTTTCATCCCCTTCTGTTTTTACAGTAGGGCCAGTCAACATTTGCTTTTTACTAAGGATTGTCCAGGGGTAGGAAGGCATCCATACAGGCTGGTCTGTGATGCTGTTCAATGTTTATTAGTTCTAAGTAGGAATTCTGCCCCACTTAAAGCCCGTTCAATCTTAAGACTCCCACAAGGAGGAATACATTAGCAATATTAGTTAGGTTTCCATAGCAAGAGCCAAAATATCTGACATAGACACCTCGGGGGAGGAAGGGTTAACTGGGCTTGTGGGTTTAGTGTAGAGTTGAATGTCCCTATGCACTTGGGCAGAACATAATGGTGGAGGAATTATGTGGTGGGGGTATGGCATAGGAGGAGGCCCACATCTGACTCCCCAAGTGACCTATTTACTCCCTCTAGGGCACACACATTCAGCAAATAAACTTGTGGGGAGCATTTTATTAAAATCCCAAGAAGCACAGAATAAGGTAGATGAGATTTGGCTTGGGATGGAGGTATTTGTAGATTCAAATGCCATTAGTATATCTTGGTTCACAGCCTTGAGTACCTAAATCTCTGTTTCATTATCTTAATGTGTTCCTTTTTAGAGATATGTGAATATTAAATGAGGACAGCAAAAGCATTTAATACCAAATAGTACACCGTAACCATTTAAAAACTGCTGCCACAATGCAACCAAAACACTAATACATATTAAATAGATAATATGTTTAAAAATTTGGAAACAAATTAACCATATATTTCTTTTGTAACATGGATTCAACACATTACAAATAAATCTTAGCTTCAAGGGAAGTGATTTTTGAGAAAGGCATTTTGTGCTTATTGGGAATTCCAGCAAGAATTCGTAGAACCTGAGCTTTCACCCATGGTACAATGAACCATAGCTCCAAGTGAGCACTACTTATTACAATCACTTTGAATCACTCAGAAGGAGTTTAAGATAACTTTTGGTGTCCGAGAGATGCTAGCCAAAAGCTTCAGTAAATGATGAAGAATGGCTCTGGAGTCGAGCCAGGGTCTTCTGAGAACTTTCCAGGTCTCATGTTCTGTCTTAGAGGCATCATCCTAGATCCTCACAAACATGCTAAGCATATGGTATGCTGGAACTGGCCTCCATGTTCTCCACCACACTATCATCATCATCATCATCATCATCACCAACACCATTATCTTGCTATATCTATTTGTTCGGTGTAAAATTTAAAATTATCTTCTGATTTGGGCTCAAACATCATTTGTGATGGGTGAATTTTTGACAAGCATGTTCATAATCAGGAAGCCTTACGGAATGAGAAAATCTCAAATGATCATTCCTAATGTGACTTTTTTGATAAATACTAGACTGAACAATTAATGAAGTTGACATAATGTTGCATCTTGTAGACCTTCAATTAGATGCTATTTCCAGTTAGATACTGTCTTCTCATATCTGGAGCCATTTCCTCTTGCTGTGCTTTTTACCTCTAGAATATTTATACAGGCTCTGAGATAGAAACCTTCCTGTCTCTGGGTCAGCAAGCTCCTTAAGCAGCAACAGCAGCAGCAGCAGCAGCAGATTTCTCTCAGTAGGTGTAAGAGTATGACTAGGTATTGGTTTAATAGACAAAGCAATTGGTGGTGGAGCCTTCCTCAGCTCTCAAAGGAAACTTTTTCTTCTTGTGTCCTGACTTCTTTTCTGTACTCCACCCCTATATCTACTTCTTGTCTCCTCCCTATGGCTTCATTTATTAACAAAGATAATGGTTCTCTACACCCTGGACTACTGTGCTGGTACCAATGAAGACCTTTTAGAGGTCAGTGAAAGCCTCCTGGAAACAGGGTTGGCCATACATCCAGAAATCAAGACAATGGTGGAGACAGTTTGATTAAAATGGAAAATTAAGAGTTTTTGGTATACACGCTTTCTTTGCAAAACCAACATTGTGAGGTCTTTTCAGAGTAGCCTATGTGAGATGAGCTGCTGAATTTTTGTTCCTGGTAGAAAAGTGTCTAGTGGAGAGAGGCCTCTGGAATGTTCCTGTTAGACCGCATTAGAGATATGGTGTTCTGTAAATGCCCTTCTTTCGCTGTCTACACAGTGGCTATCTCCCCTATATCTTCATTGCAAGTCTCCTCCTATAGATTCTCTCTTGACCTCTCTGGGATGACCAAGTACTTCTTTTGTGTTCCCACTGATCTTAATAGAATTCACATACCCAGTACAGCAATGTTCATCTTTAATTTTTGTGGTTTGTTTTATTGTAACATCCAGTTTTCATTGTGAGTTTTTTGTTGTTGTTGTTTTTTTGTAGGCAAAATCTCACCTTCTTCCATATCTGTCTTTAATATAAGCACAGCATTCGGCACTCAGAATGGGACAAAGGAATGAGTTAGCCTTTTGGAAGTGAAGGACCCTTCCTTGTGCCCGAATGTTGATTTCTTACATGGCCATTGTTATCTGGAAACCAGAGTAAGCTGTACTTACTGAGAAGAGATGTTCACAGGATCAGAATATTTACAGCTCCTCATGTAACCAGGGGAGAGTCCTCTTTCTCTAGCCAAACCTGGGAAGGCCTTAGGCTCCATCCATTTCCAAGAACTCATGATGAACACTGATGATCCATCCTGTAGCATCCCTTTCTCAAAGGTCATCAAATAACAAGTCATGAGCTTTAATATCTACCACCGCCATAGGTATTAGAAAAACAGGATGAAGAAGGAAAGGTGCAAATGGGAATGAATTCCTCCAGTGGTGAAGACAAAACAAATCAATATCACTTCTCAGCATCCAGAAATGCTTAATAGGCATGGGCCACTGCCAGACTGTTAACAAGAAAAGTGTTTAGGTAGCAGTGAAGGCAGATGTAAGCTTCAGGAATAAAGAGTCCAACAGATTTTCCCATCTCAGAAAGAGAGAAGTTTTTCTTCTACGTTAGATGAATCTTAGCCCGAAGTGTTGGTTTTGCTTCCTGGGTCAAGCTGCTGTGAACTGCTCAGGGTTGCCAGCCAGGTCCAGCTGAGAGGAGATAACTGTTCAGGCTTTCACATTATCCTGAAATGCTCCAGATGGCCTTTAGCTCCCTAGTCCATCATCTTATGCACCGCTTTTGGACTAGAATAGGCGCAAGTTTCTGATACCCTCCCTAGCCTCCTTAGGGAGCTCCTCCCCAGGTTCTGTGGAGGTTTTACTGGTCTACAGGTACTACTCCTGTGTGTGTCTCTCAGTTCAGGCAGGTTCTTTCTCCTCTCCACATTGTTGCCTGTAGCCCCGTTCAAATCTGACCCTTCACTTCCTGGAAGGCACTGAATTTTTCTTATCTTCTGTTATCCCACGACTATGTTCATGTTTAAGATAACTCATATTAATTGTACATTGGAACTTTGTCTTCTGAGCATGACATGGGCATTGCCATTTTGAAGTAAGAGCAGCTGCTTAATCATCAAAGACGCAAAGATCAGGCCTATTAATATCCCCTCACAGAAGAATGGGGGAGTGATCAGACTCTCATTTGAGATTCCCTGCTTCTTCATCACCTGTGCAGAATTCTGCTCTAAGCTGTACATGGTCTCAGAGGCTGTTAGGGCACACAGGGCACTGACAGAGGTTGAACTGCATTGACGTAGCTTTCTTAAATCATCACAAATTTTGATTTTCAGGGAAGCAGCTGTGTTTGAGTCTCTCCTGCTCTTTTAAATGGCTAATAAACACATTGGTAAACTAATCTGGATTTGGATGAAATGATTTCTTTGGTTAGCTTCCTGTTTGGGGTAAATAGCATTTCTTTGTGTTTCTCATCAGGGATATTGGCCTACAGTTCTTTACTGTGTCCTTGTCAGATTTTCAGGGAACAGGATAACACTGGCCTCAGAGACTGAGTTTGAAAGGGTACCTTCTAATTCTTTCAAATAGATTGAGAATTAGAATTTGTTTTTCTTTGAGTTTGGTGAAATTCAACAGTGAGGTCAGGGCTTTCTATTATGAATGTATTAGTATTGCTTGTTATTCAGGTTTCTAAAAATGTGTTTTTGTATACAACAGTAAGGCGTTAGTGGTCAGTTTCATATACTGTCTATTTAGCAGAATAATAGTAGAAGATTCTCACCCTAGGATCTATGACCTGTCTAGCTTCAAGATCTCTGGCCTGGTAACCCAAGATACGGATTTTTTTTCTTGTGGATCAAACCTTAAATCCAGTCAGAAAGTGGTTGGTTACTTCTAGGACATTTGTGCCACAATTACACCAATGGGCACATTCTGCCAGTCTGATTGCAGAGTGCACAGCTTGGTAAGGTGAGTGATCACATTTCTCTTCTGTTAACTTGAACAACATCTTTTGCTCAAGGATGAAGCTTCCATGTGAGTACCGGATACATAGCCCAATGTTCTACAGCGTAAGTATGTGATATCTTCAGCAGTAGGACCTTACCATTGAGTTTTGGAGTGTGACCAACAGTATTATCTATAGCTTATAACATTTAGAGGTTTATGAGTACTCACTGACCAACAAATTCACATCAGGGAACCAATTCCCGGAACCAGGCATCATGGGGGACTTCTCATATCTAAAACATAACAGGACAGGAGGATGAGTAAATAAACTGTATTTGTATAATAAATTCTGTTTATCAGAAAATAAATGAACTAAAGCCTCATGGAGGAATCTCATGAGCACGATGGTGTTGAAAACTTTATAATTATTCATGTATAATACATTTAATATAACTATAATCATTCATAGAGTAATGTGTTTTTATTTTATGAGTATGAACATTTGGTTAAACTCATTATGTGTGAAATATGCATATCTGGGGTACTTGAGAAGGGAAGAAGATGGCATTGGATCCTCTGGAACTGAAGTTACAAGTGGTTTTGAGGCACATGTGGGTGCTTGGGACCAAGTGTTGGTCCTGTGTAGAAGTACAAAGTACTTCATTTCTAAAGTATCGTTTTATATGCAAAGTACCATTTTTCCTTACGTGCTACATATAATGTACTATGGTACATTGTTATAATCCCTGTTTAGACTTTCTTCTTTGTTTAACTACTTTCTTTCTTTAACTACGTTACAGCTTGATCCTAGCTCCTTCCCTTCTCCCCTCCTAGCCCCGCACCCATAGTCACTCCTCTTCCTTCTTCTCAGAGAAGGGGAGACCCCGAAGGGGACCAACCCACCTAGGAGTCTCAAGACCCAGCAGGACTAAAGGGATCCTCTTCAACTGAGGCCTGACAAGCATCCCAGCAAGAAAAAAGGGATCCAGTGTCATGCAACAGAGTCAGAGACAGCCCCTACTGCCATTGTTAGGAGACGCACATGTTGACTAGGCTGTTCATCTGCTACATATGTGTGGGGGCTAGGTTCAGCCCATGCATTCTCTTTGGTTGTTGGCTCAGTCCCTGTGAGGTCTCATGGGTCCAGGTCAGTTTACTCTGTGGGTCTTCTTGTGGTATCCTTGACCCCCTCCATCTTTCTCTATCCTTCCTCCCACTCTTGCACGAGACTCACAGAGAACTCTGCCTATTTGGCTGTGAATTTCTGCATCTGTTTCTATCATCTGCTGGACGAAGCCTCTTAGAAGACAGTTTTGCTAGGGTCCTGTGTGCAAGCACAGCAGGGTGTCATTTATAGTGCCAGGGGTTGGCTCTCTCCCATGGAGTGGATCCCAAGTTTGGCTAATGATTGCTTCGCAATTCTCTCAGTCTGCTCCATCTTCATCCCTACACTTGTAGGTAGGATAAATTTTGGGTCAAACGTTTTATGGGTGGCTTGGTGCCCTCTCCTTCTATTGGAAGTCCCACCTGGCTACAAAAGGTGGCAACTGCAGGCTCTTTAACACCTTCCTTCCCCACTGTTAGGAGTCTCCCCTGGGGTGACCCCCTTCCCCATAGGTTACCCAGAGCCTCCCTTGTCACAGAGATGATCCCCATTGATTTCCATTCTCTCTCTCAGTCCTCTACAGACCTCCACTCCTACTCTCCCCCAACCGAATCCCCACCCCTGTTACCCTTTCTGCCCCCTCTCCCAGCCAGTTCCCTCCCTCCATCTACTTCAGATGCCTATTTTATTTCCTCTTCTGACTGAGATTCAAGTATCACCCCCCTTTGGCCATCCTTGGCTTCTTTAGGTCTGTGGATTGTACTTTCTGGCTAATACCCACTTATAAGTAAGTACATATCATACATGTATTTCTGAGCCTGATTACCTTACTCAGTATGATTTTTTCTAGTTCTATCCACTTGCCTACAAATTGCATGATGCCTTTGTTTTTAATAGTTGAGTAGTATTCCACTGTGTAAATGTACCCCATTTTTAAAATCTATTCTTTTGTAGAGGGGCATAAGGGTTGTTTCTAGTTTCTGGCTATTACAAATAAAGCTGCCATGAACATAGCTGAGCAAGCGTTCTTATGGTATGGTGGAACATCTTTTGGGTAAATGCCCAGGAGTTGTACAGCTGCATCTTGGTAGATCTATTCCCAATCTTCTGAGAAACCTCCAAATTGATTTCCACAGTGGTTCTACAAGGCTTCACTCCTTGTACTGAACACTTGTTTCATAAGTCTTCTTTCTCCACATCTACACCAGCAAGTGCTGTCATTTGAGTTTTTGATGGGGGCAAGATGGAATCTCAAAGTCAATTTCCCTGATGACTAAGGATGTTGAACATGTCTTTAAGGGCTTCTCGGCCTTTAGAAATTCATCTGTTGAGAGTTCTCTGTTTAGCTCTGAATCCCATTCTTTAATTGGGTATTTGGTTTGTTGGTGTCTACTTTCTTGAGTTCTTTTTTATATTTTGTATATTAGCCCTCTATCAGATGTAGGATTGGTGAAGATCTTTTCCCATTCTGTAGGCTGCTATTTTGTCCTATTGACAGTGTCTTTTGCCTTGCAGAAGCTTTTCAGTTTCATGAGGTCCCATTTATTAATTGTTGATCTTAGTGCCGGAGCTGTTGGTGTTCTGTTCAGGAAGTTGTCTCCTATGCCAATGAGTTCATAACTATTCCTCATTTTCTCTTCTATTAGATTTCATGTGTCTGGTTTTATGTTGAGGTGTTTAATGCACTTGGACTTGAATTTTGTGCAGGGTGATAAATATGGATCTATTTGCACTCTTGTACATGTAGACATCCAGTTAGACCAGCATCATTTGTTGAAGATGCTGTCTTTTTTCCATTGTGTCAGTAGGTGTGTATATTTAATTCTAGGTCTTCTATTTGATTCCACTGATCAACTTGTCTGTTTTTATGCCAACACCCTGTGTTATTACTACTGCTACAACTGTTACTCTGTAGTACAGCTTGAAATCAGGGATGGTAATAACTCCATAAGTTCGGCATTTTTATTTTTTCATATAAAGTTGAGAATTGTTCTTTCAAAGTCTGTACAGAATTGTGTTGGTATTTTGATGGGGATTGCATTGAATCTGTAGATTGCTTTTGGTAAACTGGTCATTTTTACCATGTTAATTCTACTGATCCTTGAGCATGGGAAAATTTCCATCTTCTTATATTTTCTTCAATTTCTTTCTTTAAATACTTGAAATTATTGTCATACTGGTCTTTCACTTGCTTGGTTAGAGTTACACCAAGATAGCTTATATTGTTTGTGGCTATTGTGAAGGGTGTTGTTTCCTAATTTCTTTCTCACCCCATTTGTCATTTGTATACAGAAGGGCTACGGATTTGTTTTTTGTTTGTCTTTGTTGTTTTTTGAGACAAGGTTTTTCTATGTTGCCTTGGCTGTCCTAGAATTGCTTCATAGACCAGGCTGGCTTCAACCTCACAGAGATCTTCTGCCTCCCTGAGTGCTGGAATTACAGGCATTTACTACTGCACCCAGCTGCTATTGATTTTTTTGCTGAAGGTGTTTATCAGCTGTAGGAGTTCCCTGGTAGAATTTTGGGGGTCACTTATGTATACTACCATATCATCTGCAAATAGTGATAGTTTGTCTTCTTCCTTTTCAATTTGTATCCCCTTGGCCTCCTTTAGTTGTCTTATTACTTTAGCTAGGACTTCAAGTCTACATTGAATAGATGAGAGAGTGGGCAGCTTTCTCTTGTCCCTGATTTCAGTGTGATTGATTTAAGTTTCTCTTCATTAAATTTGATGTTGGCTATAAGCTTGCTGTACATTGCCTTTATTGTATTTAAGTATGCAATAAATCTCTTGTATCCCTGATCTCTCCAAGACTTTTAACATGAAGTGGTGATGGATTTTGTCAAATCTTTTCCAGCAACTAATGAGATAATAATCTAGTTTCTTTTCTTTCAGTTTGTTTGCATGGTGGATTACATTGATGGATTTTCATATATTGAACCATCCATCCTTTCATCCTTGAGATGAAGCCTTTTTGATCATGGTGGATATTTTTTGATGTGTTCTTGGATTCTGTTTGTGAGTATTTTATTGATTATTTTTGCATCAATGTTCATGAGGAAATTTTGTCTGAAATTCTCTTTATTGTGTTTTTGTGTGGTTTATTTATCAGGGTGACTATGGCATCATAGAATGAGTTTGGTGATGTTCCTTCTGTTTCTACTTTGTGAAGTAATTTGAGGAGTATTGATATTAGCTTTTCATTGAAAGTCTGGTAGAATTCTGTGCTGAAACTATCTGGCCCTAGGCTTTTTTTTGGTTGGAAGACTTTTAATTACTGCTTTTATTTCCTTAGGGATTATAGGTCTATTTAGATTGTTTACCTGATCTTTATTTAATGTTGCTAAATGGTGTCTATCAGGAAAATTATCCATTTTGTTTAGATTTTCCAGTTTCGTGGAGTATAGGTTTTTGAAGTAAGAACTAATGATTCTTTGAATTTCCTCAGTGTCTGTGTTATGTCCCCCTTTTCATTTCTGATTTTGTTAATTTGCATACTGTCCTTCTGCCTTTTGGTTATTTTGGCTAAGGGTTTGTCTATCTTGCTGATCTTTCTCAAAGAACCAGTTGTTGGTTTTGTTGATTCTTTATATTGGTGCTGTCCTTTTTGTTTTTAATTTATTGATTTTAGCAGAGTTTGATTATTTTCTGCTCTCTATTTCTCTTGGGTGTGTTTCCTTCTTCTTCAGAGCTTTCAGGTGTGCTTTTAAATTGCTAGCGTGGGATCGCTCCAATTTCTTTATGAAGGTACTTAGTCCTAGGAACTTTCCTCTTAGCACTGCTTTCATTATGTCCTGTATGTTTGTGTATGTTTTGCCTTCATTTTCATTGAATTCTAGGAAGTCTTTAATTTTCTTTTATTTCCTCCAACCCAGTGGACATTAAGTAGAAAGCTGTTCAGTTTCCATGAGCTTTTAGGCTTTCTGTTGTTTCTGTTGTTGAAGTCCAGCTTTAATCTGTAGTGGTCTGATAAATTACAAAGTGTTATTTCAATTTTCTTTTATCTGTTGAAGTTTGTTTTCTTATCAACTATGTGGTCAATTTTAGAGAAGGTTCTGTGAGGTGCTGAGAAGAAGGTATAATTTTTTGTGTTTGGTTGGAATATTCTGTTGATGTCTGTTAGGTCCATTTTTTTTCTCCATGTCAATTAGTTTCATTATTTCTGTTTAGTTTCTGTCTCGCTAACCTGTCCATTGGTAAGAGAGGGGTGTTGAAGTTCCGTACTCTTAACGTGTGAGGTTTGATATGGCATTTAAGCTTTAGTAGTGTTTCTTTTACGAATGTGGGTGCCCTGGCATTTGGGGCATACATGTTCAGAATTGAGACATCATCTTGGTGGATTTTTTTCTTTGATGAGTATAAAATGTCATTCCCCATCTCTTTTTATTAATTTTGGCTGAAAGCCTATTTTATTAGGTATTAGAATGTCTTCTCCAGCTTGCTCTGTTTGTCCATTTGCTTGGAAAATCTTTTTCCAGCCCTTTACTCTGAGATAGCATCTATCTTTGTTGCTGATGTATGTTTCTTAAGTATAATGGAGGTGCATACATAATTGCTAAATTATTTACACTTTTAGGTATGGTATAAATATTGCTTGAAAATTTCTTTTATAACATTTTTATTAATAATTGAGAATTTCATGCAATCTGACCCCTCCTGCTAATTCCTCCCAACACTCACTCTCCCTCCTACATCACATCCTTTCAACGTTGTAAATTTTTTATTTTAATTTTTGGTGTTCTATAGTTTATTTTCAGAGGCCATTTATTTTAAATTAGAGTATGATTAAATAATTCATCCCCTTCATTATTTTTTTTTTTTTACCCTCAAACCCATTCCATGTGTTCCGCCCTTACCCTTTCTCAAAATTATCAGTTGTTTCAATGCCTCTTGTTTGGTTGTTATAGTTACGTGTGTATATAAGCAAGCATGTATGCATGCGTATATGTGCACATTCGTTAGTGCTCATGCTTGAATGTATAGCTACAGCCTGCAGAGTCCACTTTATGTATATAATTTCATGCCTGTTGTTTGGTACCGAATCGAAGCATAGGAGGCAGTTTTCCTCACTCACCGCTGGTCCTCTGCCTGTTAGTGGGACCTGTGAGGTTTCCCCCTGCGATGTTAGCATGCTGACTGGTGTTGTACTTCTTCAGGTCTTGTTTAGGCAGCCACGTGTGCATGCCTTCCCTTGACCCCCCCCCCCACTCGTTAGAGTAAGTCAAGTATAAATAAGGCAAAAGAAAAGTGGTACCAGGAAGGACCTGTGGACTAAGGGATGATTTGATTGACAGAGTGACTTCAAATATAGTTTTTATGTATACAAAATTAAAATATATTTGTGTTTAAAGGTTTATCTTTGGTAGATAGTCCAACCTTCTACTTTCTCTTTAGTGTTTTTGCTTTTAATGGGCTGTGTTCGTTAGCATCTTCACCAGAGAAGGAAGGACTCAAATCAGTCCCTTTGGATGCTGGTGAAGATAAATTTAGTAAAAGGCTCAGTTGGGGAGGATTCAGAAACAACACATTTAAATGAGATTTGGGATTACCCTTGGTTTAAAACGCCAGAGCTTTGAATAAAAATATCATACAGAACGTGTAAATTATTTCAGGTGTTTTAGAGTGTATGGTTTCTGGAATTAGGAAGGTTTTTGAATAATATGTAAAAGCTGTTTCTATCCATGGCTTTAGGAAAGTAGGCTGGGGAGGAGACTGATGTAATTGTTATTCCGCATATGAGATCTCTTACCATTAAGGACTGGGTACTGATTTTTTTTTCCTCTAAAAGCAGGTGTAAATTTATAAAGATTTCTTTACTCTATTTCCTGGAGCCCATTTGGACCATGCATATCCATTACCAAGATAGTAACTATAACAAAATGCATAAATATACTTAAATACAAGAGAATCTATTGTGTGCTATATGCTGCTCTGGGCTTTAGGGAAGATTTCACTAAATTCTTTCAACTTCCATGCAAAGTAAATTTTATTACTTTCATTATTTTGTAGATGAGGAACTGAAGAGGAAAAGAGTTTCACACCAAGTTTGAAGACTGGGTTTGGAATGCAAGATGTTTAAATTCAAAATCTGGACTCTATACTTTTTTTGTGTGTGTAACCTTTCAGAAAAACTTACAGTCCTAAATACAGAATCATTTAAACCCCATGAGTTTGGCCAAAAAAGCAACCTCTCCTTTATTTCATGTCGCTTTGTGTGGTCATTCATAGGAGACAATAGAAAAAGAAAAGGCTATTGTGAGGAATATAACAATATGTCCGTTAAATGCTCTGAAGACCAGGAATGAATTGGGAATAAAACCGTGGCTACATGTTGACGTCTTCCCTTTGTAAACATCCTGTGTTTCTGAAACATCCACAGTGACTGTTGTTGGGTATTATTTAAATGAGCAAGTGTCCTAGTTTCAGAAGGCAGAGATTTTTATTTCATCAAATTTACTGCACATCTGTTTAAGGGATGTGGCAACACTATGCATAAATCTCCAATCAAAATATTACAGAATGAGCCAATTTTATATTATTAAAAATGTATGGGGGTCAGATACAATGTGCAGAAAATAGGATATTGGCACATGTGTTTTTTTCCCTCTTCTGCTTATATTGGACTGTTTAGCCTCAAATTATATCTTGTAAAGAAATCTACCAGACAAAAATGGAGTTTAACGTGGCTCAGAACAATTAAACTGAAGTTGTAAAAGTATGTCTGTATAATATGCCAACATTGCAAATATATTTTATAGCTAGGAATTTTTGTAGCATCTTAAATAGATTTTGAGACATTCAAATTATATATGCCATTACATGGGATGATGTTTTATGGGTATTGGAAAATATCCGAATGTAGAAGAATTAAAAAAAATAATCCTTTCCTAGAAAATAGTCAAGTCTTTCATAAGCAATAAGGAATCTTGCTTTGGGGGATTCCTAATGAACGCTGGTACTCTGTCTAGTTGGGCAACTGGCACTTGAGTAGAAGCCAACTTAGGTGGAAAGCTGGCTGATGCCCTCAGGTTTTGGGATAGAACTGTGCCGTTATCTTCTGTGTACTATCACTGCCTCCTCTGCAATGTACCAAGGCTGAGATTTGTGACTACTTTCTGGTTACAAGGGCTCTATTAAGACCCTATTGAGGGAAACAGGGACTGTTTCAGTCTTGAACTTGATGGCTGACTCTCTGACCCTCCCCCATAATTGCTGGGGAGTGACAGACTGGCTAGATCCCAGTAGAGGACATTGCAGCCAGCCCTGAGGAGACAGGATGAGCTGGGGTTGGATAGAAGGGGAGGAGGTCCTCCCCTGTTGGTGGACTTGGAGGGGGTGGAGAGGAGATGAGGGAGGGTTGGGGAGGGAGGGAGGGAATGAGGGAGGGGGCTATGCTTGGGATGCAAAGTACCTAACCTGTGATTGATAACAAAAAAATAAATTAAAAAAAAAAGAATCTTCCACATCTCACTTAATTCTCCAAATGTCCTTATGAGATAATTCTTTGCCCTATTTTACCATTGGAGAAACTGAGATTTGGAAGGTTGATTTGTCTTCGGAGACCTCTGGTCTTGACATCTGTGCACACTGTGGCACTTGACACTTACTGTCTTATTCCAGCTGAATCCCTCTGGTTACTTCTTAAACCCATGCCGCATGTAGGTCAGATAAACTATCACACACCCAAATGTAAGTGGGCCTCTCAAGGTCACCAGGGGTGGGACAAGACTTTGGAAGATGAAGTAGAATTTTCTATTAACCTACGCAAAACTTTCCCTATGAAACAAAATCTCTGAATTGCTTGGGCCTATGAAAGTACTCCAAAGAAGATATGGATTACAGAGAGAAGAATGTAGACAGGAATAAAGAGGAAAACTTGAAAAATTTCCCAGCAAGTCAGGCTCTGTGGGATTCCATCTGATTCTGGGGAAGAGAGAAGCTACAATTAGGAGGAATTCACACAAACTTTGGACATGCTGGGATGTTGGAAATCCCTAGAAGTTCTCTTGTAGGATTATTTGGTTGTGTGATGGTATCAGCAGGCATGTGGATGTTGGCAAGCTGTCTCTCGAGTGGTGTGTTTTCAGCGCTGAATGGAACTAGCAAAGAGAAACGTAGAGTAGAACCACACATGTAGACATGTCTGTATCACCCAGGGGAGGAGTCAGCAGTTGGTGGGTACCTTATGGACAACATTGCCGATGGGACTGAAGCAAGAGAGACAAAACACTGGCTGCAGTATGGGAACGAAAGGCTCTTCCAGAAATATTTAGAAAGGTCTGAGTGAGGCATAGCACCTCAAACAGAAAGATATGACAGCCGCAATTCAAGGACATATCTTGAGTACATTTTAAAAGGGAAGCCCAAAGGTCCGTAGTTGCCTTCAGGTGGTAGGTACTGGGATAGGAACTGGCAGTTAGAGGGATCAGAGAGGAGAAGAGTAGGGGTATTTGCTACAGGGCTGTGAAGTAGGATCAGCATGATCGAAGATTCTAAAAATGGCCAGACTCAGAGATAAGAGCAGAAAGCAAGTGAAGGTAAGTCCCAGGGGGCTGAAGTTGCATGAGTTGGATCAAGGTAACAGGGAAAGCTGACCCAGACTTAAGAAAATGAGTGAGAACTATTATTTTTAGAACAGAAAAAAAAACCCCACCTTGAAACCAAAGATATTGGTTGGGATCTTGTAGTTCAGGGATACTTATTTAACTCAAGATATAGGTTTTGAAAAGCAAATTGTTCACTGAATTATTTCTATGAAGATTCAGTAGAGCGTATAAGCTTTAATATAGAGAGACAGGAAAGAGAGGTCACTTGGCTGGGAACCCCAGAGGAGGAGGAGAAGTGGCTATGGGTGGAAACGAATAAGGGAACTGGGGGGTGGGACTTTGTGTGATTTGGACATGGAACACTTTCCAGTGAAAACAATGTCTCTGAGTAGAGAAGATCTCTGCCATTGAGAAAGTCAGAATTTGACCGACTACACCAATTATGAGAGCATCAAGACTTAGTGATCCAGAGACATCATCAAACGAAGAGCAGCAGGGGCAGTAGACGACAGAACAGGCATGGCCAACATAGCACAGGAAGGAGGACCTGGTCTGGGTGACGTAGTTGGATGGAAGCCTGGAGGCCTGAGAGCTGCAGGCAAGGGGATTCTGGGCTTGACTTCTAATTCTGAATGAGTGAGCTGATATGACTGTATACTTGTAGTGGGAACAGGAGGGGGTTTTCAAGGAACAATCACAGTGTGATGACACTCGCTGAAGAAGCTCACAATGTAGGAAGTTTGTTAGACACAGAATAAAGACTTTAGAGAACACAGGGCAATGATTTGGGAGGTGTGAGTTTCAGAGTTGGATAATGGGAACACTAACACCTTTCCTCCCTCCAATTCCTCCTATCTTTTTCCTCCAACCCCTCTCATATCTCCTCTTTCTCTCTCAAATTCATGGGCATTTTCTTTGATGATTATCGTTATGGTTGTATATGCATGAATATAGACTGGAGAATCCATTTAGTGTTGCTTGTATGTATATGATTGGGTTTTTTTTCTCCTTTTCTTTCTTCCATATAGTCTATTTTGGCTAATCAGCCTTCATGTTATACTCTCCTCCACCAGGAGGCCTAATTACCCATCTCGTGTAGGACTGGATGCCTCAACTCTCATGGAAACTTATCATTGTCAACATCTCCTTCTATTAACATTCCCTTATCAGCTCTGTCATTAAAGTTGCCACATAACGCGCGCTCCTTTTTACAGAAACTCTCCAAGGGCAGTCATTTCTGAGAGACTTTCAGGCAAGACTCATGTCTTATTCACCATCACATCCTCGGTCTCTTTCATGATCGCTGGCACATGGAAGACTCTCAATAAGTACTCATAAAATTATTGAGATAAGCAGCAACTGAATTAGGTCAGTGCTGCAGGGGAATGAAGTAAAGAAATAGATACCAGGGTCACTAGGCAAGAGAATTGATAGTAACGAGGAAATTTATTAACGAGTGTGCTCAAGTGCTTAGGAATGTGTACATTTGTGAGTTTAGTGGAAGAGAAAAGATTCAAAGCCTTCCAGGTCTCAAGCAAGAGTCTGATATCATTAGCCTAGACAGGGGAGAAACATGGAGATATAAGGGCATACGGGGAGAAGAAATCCTAAGTTGAGGACCAAAGCTGAGGAAAGAAATATAGACATCAAAGAAACAATTGAAAATAGTTGCCTGGGTAGGAGGTGGTAAATTTAAAGCAAAGAAAATCAAAGAAGAAGGAAGAAGCAAAAAGAAGAGACTAGAAAGGTATAATGTGAAAACAAATGCTGGGGATTTTCCTTCTCTCCCATGGGCGTGTAGTAGGGGGGATTTATTATTTGTTGTCGTTATTATTCTCATTAATACATGGACACTACAGGTTTGTTTAGGCTTGATTTTGTTTTAGTGCAAAACACAATCATTTCTGTTACATTACTGCAGCTCCCCACCTCCACCCCCAACGCTTTCCTGAAAGGTGGATGTTGCTAGGTACATCTCAGATGAGAAAGAGTTGCCGGTGTTTAAAGTCTCAACCTTGGCAGACCAGATAGTGGAGGGGCCCTTGCTCTTTGCACTGTACCTTTCTGTTCCCTCCCAGAGAGTGGGGGCTTGGGAGGGGACAGGGTGAATAAGATGCTAGGAGTCACACATATGTGTAAAGTCTTCTACTTTGTTCCAATTTTTAATAACCGGCAGAGTTGCAGATCTGCTCTGCGTATCTGTGGCTCTCCAGTCTCTGCAGTCCTTCTCATGGAGAGAAGTCACGTAGGCAATCTGCCAGCCTGGTGGTGACATGTGGCTATTTGTACCCGCAAGGTTACAGTTTTGCCAATGGCGCCTCAGTTTCATCTTTGAGCTCTTTCTCGCTCTTGGCTGGATGCCATCTATGGCCCATGACTGACTTCTTTCTAAGTTTGTCAATTAAGCCTGAAATGCCTAGTGTTCTGTTAAATTTCTGCCCAGTTTTCTTATGTTCTAAAAGTAAGTTTGTGCTAAGAAATTCTTTTAATTTTCATTCAATTCAAAATCCTTTCTAACTTCCCCTTGGCCTTCTTACTTGACTCATGAGTTATTTAGAGTTGTTTTATTTGCTGTCTGAAAGATTGGAGCTATTCCCACATACACTTCCTTAAAATATTTTAAAATGTATTCTCTGACAAGTTCAATATGCTTATGGTGTATTTTTGTCATGGTTACTCTGTCTTATTCCACTCCTGCTCTGCTAACTTTCTTCCTATTAAGTCCTTCTTTACTTCCACAGGATGCTTGGAGTTAAATTAGGATTGTTTGCATGAACATAGGCATGGGAATATTTTCTGGAGTGTGGGCAACTTAGAAGTGGCTAAATCACTGAAGAAAAATGACCCCTCCCCCGGCAGCCATCAGCTGCCAATAGTGCTTCCAGGAGAGGGGAGGCCTCATGACATTTTTCAGGCCTCTGTAGCGCAAGCATGAAATTCACTTGGCCTAATTGACAGAACGGGAGGGAGGAGCACGGAGTTAGTCTGGATAAGGCCAGAGGAAAGAGGGAGAGGAGCAGAAATAAAGTAGTAATCCAAGGAAGCCTGAGCTATGGCTGTAAAGAGATATTTTATTTTATTTTATTTTTTGGCCCATAAACTGACTCAGAAGGCAATTTCAAAAATGTTTTGAGCAATGGGAGCACTTCTGGATGGAGAGTGTAGCCCTGGGGATCACTTTGAATGACAACACTTATTTGGATATATGAGCTCCAGAGTGCTTCAGAAAAAAAATTAATCATTATTTTTAGTTATGTATGTAACCGTTTTTGTGAGCATTCTAAACCCAGCACAGCACAGACTTGAAGCAATTATTCTTCCTCTGATGACCACTTTCAAACACTCTATGTAAGGATAACGTTCCTCTCTAGTAACCATGGATGCTGTCTCACAGCGTTCTGGTCACCTTTACTTATTAAAAGTTCCAGCACAGTCTTGTTCAGTTTCTAGTCCGGTTTCTAGAAATGATACTATTTTGAGGGTCTGCATCGAGACCCTGAAAAGGATCTCTTCCCTTCCCATCCCTCCGTGTATTTCCTTATCTTCCAACATGTTGGACAGAGAGACAGAGATTAACAAACAGACCGACAGCTCCCATTCTGCTGTTGCTTATGATCTAGCTCTGCCAAGCCAGATGTGTGTGTATGGTGGGAATATGGTCCTTACAAGGGGACTATATGAAGGATAAACTGGCGCCAACTTTTCCTAGCTGGGTGCTTGCTTTTGTAGTTCTGAACATCTGTGCTCAACTGGAGTAACTTTTTGAAGTTTTCTTTTTGATCCACGGGAGTCTCTCACATCTCAGATATTAAACCCAGTGAATGTTAGGTCAGTTTGACCCTTTTCTGCCTTGGTTGCCTCCTTCTATCCGTTCATGCTCACACAGACACCACATCCATTACTTGAGCACACACTTACGAAGGAAAAAGATGGCATTCTATTTTATTTTTATAATTTCCTGGTGTCTTCAGTGTCTAAAAATAATTGTTGACTCCTCCCTGCTATTTGGCCTAGAGGATCATAAGGACCTAAACTAAAGGGAAGGAGAAACCAATGACTGTTTTCCTCAGTTTAATGGCCAGGAAGTGTTGAGTCTTACTACAGTAACCAAACCCTCTAGATCATATGATGCTTAGGACAACACAGAATAACTCTTATGTGAAGTGCTTATCTAATGCTTGTCGGCAGGGAGAATGTGCTGATGAACACCCATTCAAGCCACCATGAGAACGGTACAGGCACTGTGGGAGAAAGGATGGGTTCAGGAAGGTTTTATGGCAGTTTGAAATTCTGGCATAGTAGTAACACAAGGTCCCTAGCCTATGTAGTCCTAACAGAATGTAAAAGTGAAGACATATAGCTCCACTGTATATCCAAATGGATATACAATACCTTATTGACAGCTTCAGTGATTACCATACTCTGTGTTCTATATCTCCAATGGTTCTTTCTTGCTTCTCCTGTACACCTCTGACTTCTGCCAACAAAGAGTTGGGAGTAGGGCAGGGTTCACAGAATGTGGGCAGTGAAGGAAGTCAGAACCTTCAGAACCCACTCCTTACTGAGAAGCCATTTCTAGTTTGGGGTGGGGAAAGACTCTGTTTTGAGGATGTGGCCACTAATGAGATCTCCGTGCTCCAGTGGATGGTCCTACACCTGTGTACTTATGGCCAGCACTAATAGGACATAGTGGGTTATAAAAATAAAAAAGGAACCCAAACAGATGTGTAGTTGAAAGGGGGAGTGTTGGGATCTTAAGGGGAGATCGAGTTAAAAATAGGGGTAGATAGGATCCTAAGTCACTGTACTCACATAGACATACACACACACATACACATACATATAAAATTTCCAGGAATAAAGAAAACTTTAGAAATAATATAGTAGAGGACAAAAAAAGCTCAAGATATAGACTTGGCTTATATCTGTTAAGGTGCAGCTGCTTCATAAGTAGGCTAAGGATGATGGTGAATTCAAGGGTCAAGGGGAAGCAACTAACTGACCATTATGGCCTGATAGTCTGAGAAAGCTATCATTGTCTTACTTTAAAAATACCCGAATGGCAAATTTTGTGATTGCGACATCCATCCTTATGGTGGGGAAATTCCTGGTGAGAAACGTGGATCAAACTAAGAATTAGGAAGCAGCTGGTGTGAAATCTTTAAGCCTTTTAAAAATTCCACCACCAAAGCAGGGTGCCTTTTCATCCATTTGTTGTTAAAATGACACCATTACTCCTTCTCTCCCTCCATGACATTTCTTTTCTGCGGGTTTGTTCTTGTATGTTATGACTCTCCCTAGACTACTGCAGCCCACATTCATTTCTCCCCTCTGAGCCCCTGGGAGCTATTGCATCCCAATTGTACCTTCCTGGACTAGGTGGTGATGTGGGGTCAATGTCCAACACTCTCAAAAACTCCACTGTTGATGGAGTTTGTTAATATTTAAAACAAGAGCAGGACGCTAAGAATCTATGGAGGGTGGTTGGGGGCGAATATGATTTTATGAGGGAACATTGATTCGTGTTCTCTTAGGCAGATTTTAGTCAGAAGTGAGAGATTTAGTAACTTTTTGGTATTTGGTGGAGGTAGGAGGGCAATGTGTTGGTTCTGGATTCAGTATCTGTGGCATATGGACTTAAGCTCCTGGGTGGCAGAAAGAAGTTTGGGGAGGATAGATGTGGGGGAGGAGCAATGGAACAAGCCTCGATCCTTTACAATTCATACTTTCCAGCACAGCATCTCAGCAAATATTTTACAAAAGGATTTTCTCGATGAACTACAAACCATCAGGGGTTTGGTTGGGTGGCTGAAAGAGACAAGAAAATGATTTTTTGAAAAAAACTAAGGCACCTTGTTTCAGATGACATTTAGACCTTCAGTCTCTTTCACTAGCTTGTCACTTTGCTTCATTTGTTTCAATCAGACACACTTCCCAGAAGAAAGACAGTTACAGGGTATAGGACTATAGCATCTAGTCTTTGTATGCCATAAAACAAACCAAAACCCTGGCCAGCTTCTGCCTCTCTTATAGATTTGATAGCTCCTATGCAAACAGCAATTTCAAATACTACTTTAGTTTAAATAAGAATGACCTGGTCTAGAGAGTTTTTCAATTATATCTCCTTTTTTTTTTTTGGCTGAAGCCCGAGATGTTACAAACTCAAAGACTGTACAAGACTGTCTGGTTCTCACTCCATTCTATCGTTCACAAATTGCATGTTTGATTATTTCAGACCATATTTTTCCATCTGTAAACATTATCTTCAATATAAAAAACTTTAATATAATTTCTTTTTAGATTAATTCTTCCAGAATTTCCTATGATGCATTTTGATAACATTCACTCTCCCCTCTTCTCTGAGAGCCACATCCCTGTTCCCTGCCCCCACAACTTTTTATTTTTTTTAAACCAACCAAGTCCAGTTTAGCTGTCCATATATCTTGAATGTATGGCCTTCTACTGGAGTGTTATGGGATTACCTGGGCCAACACTTAAAGAAAATGGCTCTTCCTTTCCCAGCAGCTGTCAATCATCAATAGTTCCTTAGCTAGGGGTAGGACATTATCCCCACAGCCCCTCATCTTATTGAGATTTTGTCTGGTTTGAGCTTCAGCTGGGTCTGTACATTCTGTCACAATTGCTATGACTGTATATGTGCAGCTACCCTGCTAAGTCCAGAGGACACTGTTTCTTTCTGTTCATCCACCAAGTTTGCCTCTTCAGGAATGACCCCTGAGCCTCCGGAGAAGAGGCTGTGAGATAGATGTCCTCTTTAGGGTTGAGTACTCCCTAGCCACATTTTCTTGGCATGGTGGCCATTTGTAGGCCTCTGTGTTAATCACGCTTCTCCTGCAAATAGAAATTTCTATGGTGAGGGTTGAAAGAAGCATTAATCTATAGGCATAATGATAAGATATTAGGAGTCAGTTTAATATAGAGTAATGATACCAGTTTCTCCCCTAGGGCCTATAGCATGTCTAGCCATAGGTTTTTAGCCTAAATAATGGTGCCAGGTATGAGTTTCATCTTATGGAGCAGGACTTACAACCAACAAGGAAGTGGTTGGTGCCTCCCATGACATCCATGGCACCGATGCACAAGTGTGTGTGTCTTGTCAAGTCAGTCATCAACTGTAGCTAAAGGACTCATGGCTGGGTACGTTTGATGCTTATTTTTCTCCTCTAGTAGCGTGCATAGCACCTTTCAGTCCTATGAAAGCTAGCCAGTAGGAATAAGCCTTATAGGGCAGCACCAGCTTGATATTTCTTCCTTTCCTTTTTTTCCAACTTGATATTTATAAGTTTTGTAAGTCAGGTACCTGGTGCCCTCAGCTGTAGGATCTTACCATTAAGTTTTGGAGGGTAACCAATAACATTGGAAATGATTTGTGATATTTGGGGTTCCATGGAATCTCACTGGCCAACAATTCCAGAAGAGGTAGCCCATTCCCGGTACTGGGCTTTTTTTTATTTGTGATTACATGGTATATTAGGGAGCTTGTGCAGGAGAAGGCAGGCTCCAATATTACTCTTTTGAAATGTCTTTAGTATTTGTTGTCCCTCCACGCATTCTCTCTTTTATGCTGCCCTTTGGACCCTTGGCACAATTTACCCTTCCTGTTTCATTGATCCCCTTTAAGTATTCAACCCCCTTTGTTCTATCTCTCCTTCCTTGAAAGCACTCCCATAGGCCCTCACTAATTTCTTGACCTCTGTGGGTATTCCAAATGAACCATATATATCAGAAGATTCAAAGATAACATCCACAAATGATAGAAAACATGCAGTATTTGTCTGGATTATCTTACTCAGGTTGATTGTTTTCAGCTCCATCCACTGAACCGAGAATTCCATACTTTTGTTTTCTTAACAGCAGATCAACTTTCCATTGTGTAAAAAAAATATGCCATATTATCCATTCATCACTTGACATACATCTTGGCAATAAACATGGGTAGCCAGGTAACTCTATGATAATATATAATATAGAGAGTTCTTTGGGTATTGCCGTAGTTGGATCATATAGTAGATCTATTTCCAGCTTTTTGAAGAACCTCCACTCTGGTGTGGTGAGCACACCAGTTTTTATTTGTACCAGCAGTGAAAAAGTGTTCCTTCTCCCCACCTCCATGTGAGCGTTTCTTCAGTCAGATGTGTAGGTGGTAGGCTACCTCTTCACTGGAAATGGTGTTCTTACAGTTCTAATAATGCTATAGAAAAAAAAGTGCTTTTGTTGTTTAGTTTCATGAGCTCCCATTTATTACTTGTTGGTCAATGCCTGTGATATCAGGGTCCTGTTCAGAAAATCCTTTCTTGTGCCAATGATTTTGAACACAGTCATTTAGTACTTCTCTATCAGATTCAGGATATCAGATCTCACGTTGAAGTTCTTGTTTCATTTTGAGTCGAGTTTTATGCGGGGTGAGAGATAAGGATGGAGGCTCATTCCTCTACATGTAGCTATCTAGTCTGACCAGCACCATTTGTTGAAGATCCTGCCACTTCCCCAATGTGTATTGTTGGTCTTTGTCAAAACTCGGGTGGCTGCTGGAGGGTGGGCTCATACATGGGTCCTCAGTTCTATTGCATCGATGAGTGAGTCTGTTTTTACGCGGGTATTACTATAGTTAGCTCTATAGTACAACCTGAAATCTGGGATGGAGCCACACCCCCCAGCATTTAAAAAAATTACCGTTCTGGATTATTTTGCCTATCTTGTGTTTGTTTTTCTATATGAAATTGAGATGATTTATTTTCATTTCCTGTGAAGAAATGCTTTAACGCATTGTCATAGTAAAATTCTTGTGGTCTGTTTCAATGGTCAGCACGCTGTGGCTTGTGTAATAGATTTGGCTTGCTATCCAGTGTTAAGTTCGTTTGGAGCACAGGAATGCTTATTCTATACACACCGTTGGTGCTAGCTTTCTTACAACGGCAAAGTGGAGCATAGCTCATGAGGCCTTAAATATTTCCTGCCTGTGGTCCTCTGCAGAAAAATCTTGCCGGCACTGGTCTAAATAAATTTCAATAGCAATACATGAGAACCTTAGTTTTTCCTTCTTTATCTCTCTATTTTCTCTCCGTCACCTCCCCCTCATTGGTTAGGAAGCTCCAGAGAGAGAGAGAGAGACAGAGAGAGAGAGAGAGAGAGAGAGAGAGAGAGAGAGAGAGAGAGAGAGAGAGAGAGAGAGAGAGAGAGAGAGAGAGAGCTGAAATAATCATACCCTTTAATTCATAAATATTATGAATCCGAGAAGGAATTTCTTTTGTGTATTATATTTTATCTCCATATTTGAACTCTATTCCTTTCCTCCCAACAGGGAGTCTTCCTTTTTAAATATGTATCATTTTGTTTGTACATATTACTATAGGATGTAGATTTCAGTTTGTAAATGTAGATGTGGTTTTAGTTTTTGAAAGTCAGATAGGAACAGACATGGTGGTGCATAGCTATAATCTTAGCAATTGGGAAGTGGAGGTGAGAAGATCAGACAATCAAGGTCATTAGGAATTTGAGCCTGTGAGGCTTGAGAACCTACTTCAAAAAACAAAATAATCGTGTATCAAAGTAGATACTAAGACTCATAACCAAACCTTCGACAGAGTGTAGGGAATCATAAGAAAGAAGGGGGAGTTAATATGATCTGGAAAGGACAGGAGTTCCAGTAGGACCAAATATATCTGGGCACAGGGGTCTTTTCTGAGACTGTTTCTCCAACCAAAGACCATGTATGGATATAACCTAGAACCTCTGCTTGGATGTAGCCCATGGTAGCTCAGTACCCAAGTGGGTACCCTAGTAAGGGGTATACTATTTCTAACATGAACTCAATGACGGGCTCTCTGACCTCCCCCCTCCCCCCCACGAGGGAGGAGCAGCCCTGCCAGGCCACAAAGGAGGATTTTGCAGCCAGTCCTGAAGATACCTGATAAACGAGTGTCCTCCCTCATCAGTGGACTTGGAAAGGGGCATGGAGGAGATGAGAGAGGGAGGGTGGGATTGAGAGAGAATGAGGGAGCGAAATACAGCAGGGATACAAAGTTAATAAACTGTAACTAACATCAAAAAATTAAAAAAAACAAAATAATAAGTGTTGTCTTCAATATCTCATTCCATTTCTCTAGTTTTTCTAATGCATATGCTTTACAAACTGTTGTGTTGGTGTACACACTTAGCTGTTGATTAGAATCCTGCATGTACCCTATAGCATGTGCCTCCATACTTTACTTACTCAGTGGTTGGTGGCTACATCCATCCTTTCTTGGCAGTCACCTGCCAAGAGCAGAATCTGCCATGTGCCCAGGCTACAATGTTTCTTAAATTTAGCATTAGGAATTGGTCTTCTTTTAGGCCTATGTGAAAATTTCTTTTAGATATATAAACTATAAATACACTTGTACATGTGCACACACACACAGACACATGCACACACACAGGACTTTTCTCTGACAATGGCATTGATCTATATGCCCATGAACAGAGCATGAACGTTCCATTATACCTGTTCTCCCTTTTCAAACATTTGGCATTATCTGATTTTCTAATTCTTTCCACTATAATTGGTTTAGAGCAAATGTTTTTGTAATTTGCATTTTTCTTGCTGCTGATGAGTTTGAGTGTCTCTTGGTATTCTTCTCAGGCTTTGGATTTCCTCTTGTAGGAACTGGCTGTTTATATTTAGTTGCCCATCTTTCTAATGGGGATGTATTCTTCTTGATGCCAATTTGTAGTCCTATAATCTAGATAGTAATTCCTTGCACTTTTAAACACTGAAAACATCTGCCTTTTAATTAAAATGGTCCAGAGTATTTTGATGGATATAAATACTATTTTTTGTTGCCTAATATTTATGCTTCACTGAGTTAATGTTTTAAGATTTACACAAAAATTTTATTTAGGGAGTTATATATTCCTATATAACAAAAAAATCTATATTTCTTTCTTTTATTTTTTATTATTTATTTTTATATCAATCACAGGTTAGGTACTTTGCATCCCAGGCATAGCCCCCTCCCTCATTCCCTCCCACCTTCCCACTCCCTCCCTCATCTCCCTCCTCCCCGCCCCCTCCAAGTCCACCAACAGGGGCGGACCGCCT
>CM053759.1:32997575-33026793 GCA_028658305.1 Pachyuromys duprasi | reverse complement strand
CGATTTCTGGGCATTTGTTTATATATAATCAGGGAGCTGTTTGTGCTTTAAGGCTGTACTTCAGTCTGAATCTGTCAATCTCTTGTGTCAGGAGTATTCTTCAAGAAGATCAGGGATTTCCGGTGGTTTGTGGTGTGTGTTTTGTCTCAGTTGAAACTCTGTTGTGGGCTCTGTGTGCCCAGCTTCGTGCTCTGTGCTAGAAGCTGTGAGCACTGCAGGCTGCTCACTTCTCTGGTCTGGAGTCTTTACTCCTCACTCTGTGCTAGAGTCTGAGTGTCTCGGTTTGAGATGTCAGCTGGGGGCTGTGCACTCTGCCCTGGGCTTGCTGCTAAGGGCTCTCCCCTGGAATGGAGATTTGGCGCCTCCTTCTGTGCCAGGGGCTGGGCACCACGGTCTGAGATGATATTTGGGGCACACACAGTGGGTTTGGGTTGGTGTGCATCCGCTGTATGCAGGGCTGTCTGAAATGCCCGAGGCCTTCTCTGTCTGGCCCGTGGACAGACACCTGAACTGGGGTTTTTACTGGCGGATGCGTGCAGTTTTTGCCCTCAGTGTGCGGTCTGGTCAAGATCGTCCCAGGATCCTCTCAGCCGTGGGTTCAGGCAGAACTCGGGTTCCTCCCAGACCCGCCAGTGGACTCACACACTGACTGAGTTTTTGCTGGCGGAAGTGTTCGGCGCCCCCCCCCCCCGCAGTGTGTGGACTGGTCAAAATGGTCCCCCAATCCACTCAGTCTGGGGTGGTTCCAGCGATCGGTTCGCGCCCGCAGCACACCCGTGGGTTGAGGCAGGACTCAGGTACCTCCCAGACCCGAGGGCGGACTCACACACTGACTGAGTTTTTGCTGGCGGAAGCGTCAGGCGCGTGCTCCGCAGTGTACAGACTGGTCAAAATGGTCCCTCAATCCACTCAGTCTGGAGTGGTTCCGATGATCGGTTCGTGCCCGCAGCACACCCGCGGGTTGAAGCAGAACCCGGGTGCAGTGTGAGCTCTCAGGGTGCAGTTCAGTGAAAACGGCACCTGGTTCCTCCCGAGACTGCCCGCGAGACTGTGCGATCCAGTCTACAATGGCCGGTGCGGGCGCCCAGCGCAGCCGCTCGTTCAGATCAGAGCTGTGCGCTGCTGGTCACCGGGAGATTTCTCCAGGTAATAACTGGGTGTCCCTAGAGTTTTCCCACTTGATTTTCTCACCGTAGGAGTTCCGCTCACCTGGCACTCACAATGCTGGCGTTTTAGGTCCCAGAGTTCAGTCTCCTGGTCACTGCGTTGTTTCTGCTCTCCTACTCCTCAGACACAGTGTTCTCTCGTGGCAGCCATCTTGGATCTCCCCTTCTTTCAATTTTTAAATAAATTATTTTATTTAAGTTTATTCGCTTTACAACCCAAGGGTATACCTTCTTCGTCCTCCTCTAGTGTGTTGGTCCTGGTTGCCTGGGGGACACGAAGGGCAGTTCTTTGAGGACAGAAGTCCCAGATCCCAGTTAACCTAGTTTGTGCCAGCGCAGTAGCATCTTCAAGTCAAAGTTCCAAGCTGATTTTTTTCAAGTTGACTTTGTGCACTTCATTCTCCCCTTGGGCATTTACTTGTTTCAGGGATCACATGGTGGAGGGAACCAGAGGTCTGTGTTTTTCTACTATCTTGTCCAAAGCAGAAAAAAAAAAACCACTTTGGTTTGGAACATCATCCCCAATTTATGAGATAAGGTAGAGTCGCGAACATCTCCCCTCTAAAGCCCAGATAAAAGGCAGGACAGCAATCACGATCGTTTGGAATATAACAATCTCAGTGTTTAATTTAAACAAAATCGTATTGAGAACAGACGGACTGCCTGTGGGAAAAGAGAGCACACCTTTGTTCTTCCTGGTAGGAACTCCAAGGCTGCCATGTGGACTGCTTTGGATCTCAGCAGCAGCTTCTAAAAAAGAAAAAGAAATTCTCCACAAACCCACAGGATACACATTACTGCCTTTGTTTATTTAAAAAAATAAACAACATGCATTCATTTTTTGCTTAATTTAATAAAAACAGAAATTAAATAAAACATCAAATAGAAAGTAAAAGATATGCAAAACAAATCGAAAACATAAAATAAATTCACTAGCTTTATGCTCAGTTAAATTTGAGATAAACAAGATACTTCCTTTTTACTGTAACAATGTCTCAACCAATATTTTTGCTCTTCATCCAAAGAGGTTGTGCCTTAATGAGCTTTCCCCCTGAATAAGAGAGCTGCAATGTCTATTTTCCTTTCTAGCTGGGTGACAGAGAAGTCACTTCCACCCTTAGAATTCTTTTTTTTCCTTTTTCTGAGATTTATTCTCTGTTTTTTAAATTACACTTTATTCACTTTGTATCCCCCCATAAACCTCTCCCTCCTCCCCTTCCAATCCTATCTTCCCTCCCCTTTCTCCACGCATGTCCCTCCCCAAGTCCACTGATAGGGGAGGTTATCTTTTCTTTCCTTCTGATCGTAGTCTATTAGGTCTCATCAGGAGTGGCTGCATTGTCTTCTTCTGTGGCCTGGTAAGGCTGCTCCCCCATCAGGGTGAGGTGATCAAAGAGCAGGCCAATCAGTTCATGTTGGAGGCAGTCCCTCTTCCCATTACTATGAACCCACTTGGATACTGAACTGCCATGGGCTACATCTGAGCAGGGGTTCTAGGTTTTCTCCATGAATGATCCTTGGTTGGAGTATCAGTCCCAGAATTCTTACCTGTAAAAAGAGAATGTCGTCTGTCTCAGGGCTGATGATTAGGACCAACTGCAGTAATGTCTGCAGAAGGCCCTGCACAGAAGGACATGAAAACATGCAATGGGTGTCTGATGATGTTCTTTCTTCCTCCTTTTAAAGCAGGTGCTTTAAACTAATGTCAGTGGTTGCATGGTTTTCTGTTAAACAGCATCTGCCAATAGGTTAATCAAGTTTCAATACAGTGACACGGCACACAGATTACAGAAAATGCAGTGGATGACATGGAGGAACAATATGTCTACCCTATTACTAACTGGACCTAGTGAGTTATCAACATTAACAACAACAGAAAACAAGAGAGAGTTGGAGGGGAATGTATTGGGAGAAATAGGAGGCGGGTTGGAGGGAGAAAGTGGAGATAGTTATGATAATCATCAACTACCTGGATGAAAATTTCAAGAACCAAGAAAAAATAGTTTGCTCTCCTAAAAATATAGTTTCATTTAAAAAAAAACAAAAGAAGTATAGATAAACATTTTGAGTAGTCCATGCAATTCAATGACTCCAAAGCATGTATGTGTAGGCATAGGAACATATGAGCTTTAATTTCTTTTTCTCTTGCTCTTGACTCTTGGGTGCTTAAAGGCTCAGGTAAGATTGCTTTTAAGAGCTAGTTACATCTAAACAAAATTTGAATTTAATGTCAAACGAACGAGCTACATGTTATCTATGTGAATTCATTTTCAGTAGAAGCTGAATGACATGGTTAATATAAGAACCATGAGTATTGTGAATGGTGACCACAATGCAGAGTTGTAAACATTAATTATCTTATTTTTGAATGTGTAGGTATACATGTGTGTGTATGAATATGCACACATGTGCGTGTATTTGTGTGTGTGTACATACCTGTGTATATAGGCCAGAGGAAGACCTCAGGTGTTGTTCTTCATGTGCTGCTGACCTTTGGTACTTTTCTGCTTTCCACAACTATTTCCTACACAACTCCAAACAGTTTAAATAAGGAAAATCCCCAGTACCCCAAATGCTCTCTTATTTAATTTAAACCCATTATAAGAGGCTATTAAGGACACAGACCTAGATAAAAGGTCACAGCGTCCATTTAGGTCATTTCACTGCTGACCCAGAATTACATTAAAGCTCCACATCCTGTGATATGGAAAGCTGTGGGTACTGCATTTCTTGTTTTCTTGCTTTAAAATAATTTTCTGTAGCTCCTCAACAGTTTCTTCTGCTCTAGTGCCAAGACACTAACAGAACTTGATGAGAGAGGCAGGAGCAGCCTTGCTTTTCTTCACAATGTGAGGAGGACTTCAGCGGCTCAGTCAGAGCAAGATCCTTGCCGAACTTTACTTCCGGCATTGCCACTGGGGCCCAGGTGGGTGGTGTGGGGATGATTTCTTAGACTTTGCCTTGGAGGCAAGAAGGGAAGGGTCCCATCTTTATTGCCAATTAGTTTTAAAAAGATAAAGTCAGGAGAAAGAGACTAAAAGGAAAATGAGATGATATAGCTTGGTGGTCCCAGTGAGGCTGGGTTATCTTCTGTTTCTGGAGGATATCACCCTCCTACGAGATTCTAAGTCTCTCCAGAGCTAAGGAACACAGCATACCTTTCTGAGAGTCACAGTGACAGGTGGGAATGTAGCCAAATGCCCATACCATTCCTTCACCTCCTGTAGCCGCAGCTGCTCTGCAAGGCTCCGTGTGCCAGCTTATGCTAGGCATGTCCTCAGTTGGTGACTTCCTCCAGGGAGCTGGCTGGCTTTTTAACCTTGATTGACCTTGGGTTAGGTGTGCTGGAGAAGTGGATTAACTTCTCCTGCCAACTGCCTTAGTCTCTGTTCATTTCATTTATCTAACAACTCTTAAGACAGTCATGACTTCCTGTTTACAGAATGTAAAACTGAGATCCAGGAAGTTAGTGAATTCTTACACCTAGAGAGGGATGCATCCTCAGACCTGTCTCATTGCAGTCCTTCTGGCTACAATGACTCCTCTCCATGGTGTTGCTTGCCCATGTCCAGAGGGCAACTGTTCTTAGCCCTTGGGGAGTATGTTCCATCATGAACAAGGATGGTGGTCCTTACAGGAAGAATGGACAAACCTTCCACCCAAACCCTTGGCTTCTGTTTGAATTTGACTTGTCTGGTTTATGGAAATTAATGAGCTACTAGATCTGGACCTGGTGTGCCTTGATAAAAATGACTTATTTTTAGTGCCTTAGCATTTAAAAGAATCTGTTATAATTTCATGCTTAAATAACACTGAATAAGGGCCTGTGTTTGTCTAGCATAATTGGAAGAAGCAAAGGAAAAGGGAAGCATATTTCTAAACAAATTGCATGAATCCATTTGGGGAGACATTTGAAGACAGAGGGCCCCCAAATAAAACAAACATCCAGAGTGCTGTTATCTTCCTCTGGGAGCATCCCCCACAGGCTGGTAATGGCTTTGAGGACACAAGGACCCACACAGCCAGAAAGAGACAAGCAGGTGACAGGGTGTGAGAAGCCAGGGGAGGTGGTCTTAGTGAAGAAGTGTGGCTGTCCATCAGAGAGCCAACTAGGGCTGCTTGAGGCTGAAGCAGAAGAGGCAGGAGGGAGTGTCCTTCCCTTCTAGGATCTTCTCAGCGAGGATTTACTGACTTGTCCTTTTGCTTTAGGGTCAGCTCTGAGACCACCTGCCAAGGTACCCGAGGTGATGGGGAAAGCTGGCCGGGATTAAGACACAGGGGAGAGATTAGGGACTATAAAAAAGGTTCAGGACTGTATTCCTGGGTTAGGCACAACCACGTGACAGACTGTCTTCCCACACTGCACTCTCCGAGGCTCCTCCTGGACCCGCCTCTCCTGTGGCCACGCCCCTCATCCACCTCAGAGGCTCTCCGTCCTGTCCTGACTGCATCCAGACCTTTTCTTCCCACGGTGAAGTTTTGCTCTTTGTGCATTTGCATTTCTGCTGACTGCAAGGATCAGTTTAATTTCATGGGTGTCATTTCCTTCAAGAAATCTCTGTCTGAGCAGCGGCCCATCGAATCCCCGATAAAACATATTTTCCTACGGTAATGATTTTATGGGCCCATAAGTCATGAATTTATTATGATCTCAGCCCCTGCTGCTGATTGCTGTAAAATGCAAAGTAATTAACAGCGAGCGGTAGCAGTTATTCCCACCTGGTAGCGTGTTCCTTCGTTCGCTGATGGGTTTGATTAAAGTAATGACTAAAGAGTGAAGCCAGGCTGTAAAATATTAGCATGATTAATGCTGTATCCCAAATAAGAAACAAAACTAACAGGGCACTGTCTGAGAAGTTAAAAAAAAAGTCCGTCCTCTCCCCTTCCTCTCACATTGTTCCACCTCATTTCGGGCACGTCTTCCTTCCCATTAAATAATGTATAGACTCCAAGGCCAGGGGCTGCCTAGTAGAACATAGCTTGAGGTTTTCATAACACCCAAAGTGCTGGCGTTATGCCTTACCCTCCTCCCCCACCCCCAATTTCCTTCTATATTTGCAGGATGGAGCCCCATGGGGATGTACATTTTGAGCCGGAATCTACAAATGCTGAAGGGTTCCGTTCAGTGAGGCTCTGCTACGCCAACTAAGGGAAAGATGAACAAGGCTGAGAAGGGCGTCAACAACAGATGAATTCAAGAGGGGACTGTGGGATGGCATAAAGCGTTGCTAGGAGCACCCCAGCCCAAGAGATGGCAATCAAAATGGACTCTTGGCCTCACCTTTTCAACAATGAGTGGCTTAGGCACTATTGTTAACACAGGACTTGAGATGCACAAAGACTCACACAAAATGCCTTCTGTGGTCACACTTAGCTTCCCTTTATCTCCAGGCCTAAGAAAGAGGTCTGAGCCTTTCTTGGAAGACCAAATGGAAGACTGTCTGGGTAGTGGCCTTGCAGGAAGCTGTGCTGATGGAATGTGTGTTTACTGCCCTCTTGACTCTGAGTGAAATTCATGGTACAGGGGACCAAACTCCTGGAATCAGGCCTCAGTCTCCAGGAGTCTGGAGTGTGGGGAGGTAGGGGCAGTCAGGGAGGGCTGCTCCAGGGATGGAGGAGGTGGCACACTGTGTTGGCTCTGAACAGGTCGGAGAGGGCTGCCTTTGTTCTCCAGTGGAGTTGAGCCTCACTTTGGTGAGTTGGAGGAGAAGGAACAGGGGGAAAATCAGGATAGACAGGAGGCTCCTGTGGAAGGGGAATCCTTCATGTTTGGCTTTGGAAAGATAGGGGAAAGCCTGTCTGATGGTTTGGCCAAAGGCAAGAGCAGGAAGACAAGAGTCCCTTCCGTTAACTCTTTATTGGACACTTACTGGATGCCAGGCACAGGAAAATAGTCATATATATATGACTATATATATATATATATATATATATATATATATATATATATATATATATATATATAATCTCACACACCTGGTATAGAAACATAAGCTAAAGGGAAAAGCAAACTTTACTGGCATGGACCCTGCTTAGGAGGCATGAGCCCTGGGGCAGGGACTCTTGGCCATGATGGCTTTGAGAAGGGTGAAGGAGGATAATACCCTCTTGTCTGTCTCAGTAATCCCATGTCCATCTAACTCTTCCGGATCATCAGCAGATTTGGAAGGGAAAGACCATCTTGAGTGAGGACAAAATGGGTCTCAGAGTTGTGGGTAGCAGGAAAATCATCACAACTTCCTTGGCTCTAGGAGAGTTCAAAATATTTAGGAACTCTAGGACCTACATGGAGGAGGAGATTAAGAGATAGGACCATAAAATTTTGTTTTGAAGGTTCTAGGATTTGCACTTGGAATGTAAGCTGGTGAAATGTTTGGCAAGCATGCACAAAGCCCTGGGTTCAATGCTTTTTAAGATTCTTGGAATCTGAGCACTGAAGAGGCTGGGGTAGCAGGGTTAAAAATTCCAAGTCACAGCCTGGAATACATGAGACCTATCTAACTAAACATACCTTTGAGGACCTAATGATCCATTTAAATTTTCTCTCAGGAAGGAGCAGATGTGAGGTCAGACCCTACATCGTTCCCATTAGCTGATGAATGGCCAGTCACTTAATAGACTATGTTTTACATGCCAAGTTTCTGGGGGTCCTGTTTCCAAACCAATAGGACCCCTGGCTGTGTTTAGGCAACCAAAGCAATAGCAAAACTCTCGACTCAGTAAAAATCCGAAGGACCTCACCTGTGCCACTCTGTGAAGGAACTCAGCAGAATGGCTTCCCAAGCTCTGCTCTTCCTCAGAAAGACAATCGCTTCCCAAGGGGAAGGTCTTCCTGCCTTTTCCCAATCAGGGATGAAGCACGAACACGTTGAAGTTGTGGGTCAGGAGATAGGGAACACAGTTTCCCCTTCTTCTCTGAAGTACTTGCAAAGAATGGCCCCCATTGCACGACATTTTGGGAAAAGAAAACATGAAGAACTTGTGCCATTCTGCCTTTTCTCCACAGGCCGTTGCTCCTCCCAGGGATAGAGGAAGGAAAAGTTATTGAGATCAAGGTGCGGGCAGCAGGAAGACAAACTCAAAGCCCTCCCTCTCTCCACCACCCAGCAGGTCAAAAAATGATTGCATTGGGCGTGAAGGATTTATGTCTTCCCTGAGTCAGTCAGAGTGTCAGGGTAAATCAAGGCTGACATTTTTAGCATCTGGGAAAAAAAAGCAATTGCATTTTATGTCTACATTTTGCTCGGCTAATCAAGGTGCGGAAGAGCGTCTGCCTGGGGAAACTTTTCCACTTTTTATTATTTAGGTTGGGTTTGGTTTTCCCCATAGAAACATGGAGCGAGTCTGTAAAGGCTTTGGTTTAGAGTGTGGGAGGAAGGAAAACGTCTCCCTGTCAGACTTGATTTGGAGAGATTCATTGGCAAAATGTCCCAATGGCTGAGGAAAGGGACCTTCGCAGGGCTAGATGAGAGTTGTTTGACAGTCTTAGGGACAGCTCTGGACAAGGACGTGCATGGCTCTCTTCGTAAAGAATTTCTTCTCTCCATAGGCTTCTCCTCCGTCAGGACCTGGGATTAGCCAGAAACACTGGGGAAAAACTAGTCGGATGCTTTTGAGTAAACTGGCCATCTGCTAATTGTCTCTTAATCAGTGCTTTAACAGAAGCAACCAGCGGAATAACCAAGTTGATGTGTTAACATTCCAAACCAGTTGATGCATATTGACACAAGCCATTGCTAATATGTGCAAGGGGAACAAGAAAAATGCACAAATTACTGATATTTCTTTTTTACTTTCTATTTCCAAACCCAATTATTGGCTTATCTAAATGTTCTCCTTAAGTAAAGGAGGATGTATTTGGATTTCAGAATCTTATATTTTCCACTAGGGATTAGGTTCAGTACCCAATAATTTCATGTGTTGATGGACAGTAGTTATGACAGCTAATTTTTAGTGACGAGGGGACTTACTATATAAAGCACTTAGATGATTTGTGTACAGTATCGCATTAAGTCTTCAAAGCCTATGGACCCACTTATAACCTCTATTTTACCAATAGAGAAATTGTGGCTTAGTGAGGTTGGCTGATGAACTCGGGATTCTCTCCAGCAAGTCCAGGCTGTCGGGAGTTAGCAAGTTTTTGAACCAAGGGAATTCTTACTCCTTAGGCTTCTCCCCCATCCTCTCTGTGTGCCATTTCAGATTTGGTCTAAGCAGAAATGCACAGCTTTCTTATAATAATATTGGGAATAAAAGATCCAACAGGAACAGATTGCCATATATTTCTAGATTTTGTTCTTTCTGGCCCTGAAAATGTTTTGGAAGTATCTACAGTTCCCGGTCACATGCCACTTCCTAGGAGGACGAAAAGCTAAGTGCACTGTGTGCTTGCCAGGCACCAGGCCCTAAAGCTCTTTGTGAGGGCACACGCATAGAAGTCCCACATAGATCTGTGAGTCTGCTATGATCCTGTTTACTGGGTGAAGCAAGAGAGGTATACGGAAAAATTCACAGGAAGTGGCATCCAGGGCCCGTACCCTTAAACATTCTACTAGACAGCAGAAGCAGCAGCTTTGACTGATCCACAAAAATATGTTCTTGGTGAAAATAGCATTGGTAGTGATTGGTTATTTACCTTCTTGTATGGGTGTGTGTCCACACATAATTTGATCTGTGATGCCTGACTTAAGAAATTTCAAATTCTCTCTCTCTTGGTTATGTGTTATGTGTGCATATAGGTACATCTTTGTGATGGGAGGGCAGAGGTTGGCTTTGGGTACCTTCCTCTTTGATCACTCTCCACCATAGGCATCACTATTTAGACAAAGCACTTGCCCAGTCTGCTGGCCTAGTGGGTTGGTTTGCTTCTGAGGGCTGCTCTCTCTTGCCTCTAAGTGGGCCATACCCACCTGGCTTTTACGTTGATGCTGAATTCTGGCCCTCATACTTGTGAGGCAAGCCCCTTACTCATTGAGCCTCCTCCCAAATCCCATTTAAAAAATGTTTATTTCTTTATTAGTACATATAACTTGAAAGGAATATGGAAGAAGAAAATATTTTCTAGGATTTATTTCAATCAGTGTTTTCTTGTCTGCAGGCTCCCAGGACTCCTAGATGTCCTTTAAGGTGGTAATGGGGACCTTAAAATTATGTTCAGCATATGAAAAAAAAGCACTAAACTAAAATTGATTTCCTTACAATAAGGCATCAGTGAAAGATTCAAACACCAACTTCATGGACTTCTATTAGCTTGGTGAGGTGATGTGAATTATTGCACATTGCCTGTTCCCTGATGAATAAAGATAGCAAAATGGAATATTCTCCAATAGAGATTCTCAATTAGACAAAATGATATCCAAAATAAGAAACCTTCTAGAGAAAAGAACAAAGAGGGTCTTTGATGACAAAAAGATTGGGAGCCTCTGACACAAAGGTGGTTTTTTATCCCCCTTGTTGCCTGGTTATTTGTTAGAAATGTTAGCAAAATATCTTTCAAAGTTCTGTTATAATTTATGTAAAGTGTTATGCAAATACCAGTTTTTGTTATTAATGTTAACAGTGATAGTTATGGTAATGATCTTGCCAGAGCCTGTGATTTCAAGTAACAATTTTATCAAGAACTTTAACTTTACATCTTCGGCCCCTTGTGTGAGATTTATGAGGTTCTGTGAGGTACAGTGGACTGTAGGTGCTGTGTCCGTGCTATGACATGCCACCCTGACCTGCAGCAGGCTCTGGTGGGGTTGTGGCCCTATGTGGGGTTGTGTTATTGACCACCCCCACCTCTCCTTGCTTTGCATTGAAGCACATTAATAAAAAAGAAACAAAACAAAAAAAAAACTCAGTTCAGAAAACTTATTTGAAAGGGTGATGAAGCATTTGGGTTGAGGTGTGGGATTTCACTCCCACATTTTTTTTCCTCTATTAATTAGACAAACTTCACCACCAGCTACTCTTCCATGGAGGGTGAAGGCTCTGGGAAAAACAAGATGTGGAAATCTAAATGTCATTGTGTTGGGCCTGCATCTACCCACACCAGATAGTTTGCACATCACGGTGATGGGATTGTGAAGCCGGGCATTTCCGGATGTCAAAAAGAACCTCAGCTTTCCATCCTTTTAAACTAGCTGTTTCTAAACACTTTGGGGAGTGTCTGAGTAACACGACTAATTGGACAGAGATTAGCACTTAATCAACTTACATCTGCTTTTTAAAAATCAGAGCCCCTTTATTAAAATAGCATAAGGCGTTAAGTTGATCCATGGCAACCTGATTCTACTCTTGGTTTAAAAGAATAAGTCGGCAGTTGCACTAATCTTTAATTGTTACCAATCACTTTTTACTTTGCTTCTGTGTTTCTTTCATCTCCTTTCAAAGGGAACCTTCACATCTTCTCCCAGCTTGCTGAGGTTTAGAAACTGCATCCCAGATCTTTCCCCAATTCCTGGCTCATGCTTATCATAGGCAAGCCCTGAGGTCTCCTAGCTCCGGCTCCCCCTCAGTGTCCTGTTCTCTCTAAACATTCCCTCTGCTTCTCTTTTGCAGAAAGCTGTTTTTCTTCTTTAGCTGAGCCTTGGGTGCTGTAGCTCTGGAGCATCAAAAGCAGTGGGACACCCCTCCTGATGCCTGTGTGGAAGGTGATCGGTGCTTTTGGGTCCACAGCGGCCTCCTCTCCAACTGTCCTGCGGTTTCTTCTCTTCTCTGAAGCTTTATTTGTTTCCTTCACACTGAGTAGGCCTCCTGGCAACCTCAGTTTTCACAGCCTGCCAAAGAATTTGCCAACACTTAAAAAAATCCTTTCCTCTTATTTCTCTTCCTTAGACTGAGCCGAGTAGTGAAAATTCGGTGTATAGGAAGGGAGGCATGGCCCTGGCCATCACAGGCTGCTGTGTTAGGCACGGGGTTACGTGCCAGGTGGTTCTTATGTCAGCTTTACAGAGACTAGAGTCAACCTGGGGGAGAGAGCCTCAGTTGAGAAAATGACCCCAGAAGATCTGGCTGTAGACAAGCCTGTAGAACATTTTCTTAAGTAGATTCATATGGGCTCAGCCCACTGGGGGCTATGTCATCCCTGGGCTGGTGGTTCTGGGTTCTATCAGAAAGCAGGCTGAGCAAACCACAAAGAACAAGCCAGTAAGCAGCACTCTTCCACCGCCTCTGCCTCAGCTCCTGCCTCCAGGTTCCTACCATGTTTGAGTTTGTGTCCTGATTTCTTCCAGTGATGAACTGTGGATGTGGAAGCACAAGCCAAGCAAACTCATTCCTACCCAACTTACGTGGTTTAGTTTTTATTTTTATTTTGTTTTGTTTTGTTTTTGGTCATGGTGTTTCATCATAGCAATAGTAACCCTAAGACAGGTTAGGTGGAGATATGAGTTCATATGAAATGATGTTGTGTTTTTCAAGGTCTTTTCTGCAGATCTGAGGAGCTAGCCCTCACTACTAGGGGCTGAACACAATATGCCAAGGACATGCTTTGTATCCTGGTGACAGCAGGAAAGTTTTAGGGTTTTCAGTTCGATGAGTCAGATTCTGGGCTTCTTAATTTATTCTTGAGTCTCTGCTTTCAAATCCATAAAATGGGGGTGCTACTTACCTCACAAGAGGGTCTGAGAAAAAAATACAATGATGTGTTTAAGGTGGCCAAGAGACCACATAGTAGGCCCATGGAAGTCATATAGTAGGTCAGGAGGGTAATGATGAACCTTGGGCTCTACAGACCTCACACTGTTAGTCCAGTCAGGCCTTGAATGAATTCTGAACCCTGTTGAAAAATAGATGAACATGAAGCCACCAGGAGTGAGTTCTTTATGCAGCCCCAGCCTCCGGCATCAGCAGAGCCGTACGATAACTGTGCACAGTTACACACTAAGTTAGTGTAAGCCCACTGTGCTCAGTGAGCACCTGGGGGATTTTGCCCTTCAGTGGCAGTGAGGTAGGAGGCATGCAGCTGTCTTGGATTCATTTTTTTAAAGCCTTCAGGCAGTGCCTCTGGTGGGAAAAGGACATGACTTAAATCTTTAGAAGCTAGGAGAAGGGAACAGAAGATAAGTCCCCAGGATGATCTGCAAGTCCGAGAGAGTCTCAGAAGAAAGTCAGCCCAGAAACTTCATAGGAAACCAAGTGCAAAGGTCTGGAGATTGAAATATGGAAAAAAGAAAGACGCAAACTTAGGGAGACTAGAAATAAGTGTGAAAAATATCAATCTGCTGGAATTTCAGTTACAAATCGAGATGGTAAGGACATCATGGGAAGCCTGATGCTTGGTGCATAGTGTTGGCTCTAGAGATATGTGTGTATGGAGGTGCAGGGGTGTGTGTGTGTGCGCGTGCGCGCGTGCGTGCGTGCGTGCGTGCGTGTGTGTGTGTATGTGTGTGTGTGTGGAGGTGCAGGGGTGTGCGTGCGTGCGTGCGTGCGTGCGTGTGTGTGTGTGTGTGTGTGTGTGTGCATGTGTGCATGCGCGTGCATTCAGGAACAAATGTACTCATTGTCTCTCAGCAGAGAGTCAGTCTCCCCAATGTTTCCAGGATCCTGTGTTCCACAGCAAGTCTTCAACTTCCTCCTCCATTCAGCATCACCAATCTCTCCGGTCCTTACTGCATCATTTCCGACCGTTTGAACACACTCTAGTATTTTCTAAGTTAAAATCAAATGGTTACAAAATTCTGTCTTGGTTCCTTTTCCACTTCCAGCTAACTCGTCATAATTCAACATAAAATTTTGCCCACAATTTGTCAAATTATGCTATTTTAAATTCCTGGCTCTTCAATTAATTAATTATTCTCCTTTGCCCTGAAGGTAGCTCAAGTTTATTGACAACACCATTGAGTCATCCAAGGGGCAGTTTTGAACATCCATTTTTATCAGTTTCCCAGTTGTATTCCCCAGGGCTGATTACTGTTTTCAGTGAAGTCCTTGGCTTCTGTGGTTCTCACATTTGCTGGTAATCTCCCCCCCCCACCCCCGGTTGCTCCCCTAACTCTCCTTCTCTAACACTGGTTCTTGAGTATAGGTATGTTCCAGAGCTTGGCCCTATGTTTATGTTTTTCTAGAGGAACATAAACGATAGAATAAATAAATATTTTTTTACAGAAGGGACTTCTTAGCTTGGCTTATATGAAAGGGGCTGGGTCCAGAGATGGTCATTTGTACACTAGTGAAACCAAGAACTAGAAGGGGCAGTGGTTCTCAATCCGTGGATTGAGGGGTTGGACCTCTTTGGGGGTCCAACAACCCTTTCACAGGGGTCACCTAAGATAACCAGAAAACATAGATATTTGCATTATGATTCATAACAGTAACAAAATTACAGTTATGAAGCAGCAACAAAAAATAATTTTATGGTTGGGGGTCACCACAATATGAGGAAGAGTATTAAAGGGTTTCAGCATTAGGAAGGTTAAGAGACACTTGTAGAGGATCATTGGAGAGGTGCCAGTTTTAATCCATCTTGGAAGGCTGAAGAGGTTCTGTTCTGATGGAAGTAAAGGATGGCAGTACCAGCAGCAACAAGACAGAGGGGTCTACCAGCAAGAAATGAAGGCAGGCAGGCAGACACAACTATGCTTCCCTTGGATCTCTGTCCCCTGGAACTGTGGGTCACTGCTGGAAATCCTGCTCACTCTAAGGAAGGGGTTTCTCCTCTCAGTTGATCTTTCCTGGAAATGCCCTTAAAGATCCATCTAGAGACTCACCTTGTGGGATACCAAATCCAATCAAGTTGATGATGAGATTAAGAATCACAAGCTGCATACTTTGATCTTGGCACTCAGGAGGAAGAGGTAGGAAGATGTTTTGAGTTCAAGATCAGCTTGGTATACAGAATAAATTCCTGGATAGCCAGGGCTACCCAGAGAAACCCTGTCTCACAAAACCAAACTAGACCACACCACACCACGCCAGGCCAAACCAAACCAAACCAAACCAAACCAAACCAAACCAAACCAAACCAAACCAAACCAAACCAAACCAAACCAAACAAAAAACAAACCAAAACAAACCAAAACATTTGCTGTTACAACTCTGGACCTCCCTTTTCTCTCCCAGTCTGCTTCCTAAGTCATCCCATGATCCTTGGGGCTTTAGATGCCATCTGTATTCCGAAGGCTTGCACATTTATGAAACTGGTCCAGAAATCTCCTTTGAGAGTCAGACTCGTGTATCCAGCTCACTTCTTTTTTTTTTTTTTTCCAGCTCACTTCTTAACATTGCTATGTGGATGAGCCGCCACCTCTAAAGAAATGTGAAAATGGTACTTTTCATTTCTTCCCAATTGTCCATTTCCCATATTATCCTATCTTGCAAATGATGTTACCATTAATACAGCTATTCAGCTTTTTAGCCCTCAGTTCATTAGCAAATCCTGTCATACCTATCATACTGATTCATTAATTTCTTTCAATTAACCATTATGGTCAATTCTCCTTGTTTGTGGTAATTATATGATATAAAGTTGCTGGGAACCCTGATTTAGTGCATACCGAACTGTTGCTTCTAAGGAAAATATGGGTTAGGTTCCTACAAGCCTCTGTTCACAACATTTGTTGTTGTTAAATAATCAATACATTTTATGTGTGTTTCTGTTTAAAGGACACTTCCTTTAATAAGTGTTGTTGATTCATCAACATTGACCTCTCAGCCAACAGCGCTACAGCTCATGTCTGAATGAATCTTATCTAACACTTGGCATTTTCCCTGTAAGGTGCATTGCACTCTTCTTGTGTTTTCCAATACCAGACAGCACTGCAGCTGTACGCTTGGGCCATTTTAAACCAACATACATGTGCACACACACAAACACGAAAAAATATGAAAGACGTGTCACTGAATAGACCTCAGCAAGGACACTTAACTATGCTGTGACATCTGAAAGAGGCATCAGAGTCTGATCATGCCCACCACTCAATATTTTCACCTATCTGCGTGTGCAGGCCTGCAAAGGAAGGCGAATGTGCCATAAGCATTGATTTTTGTGGTTGCAAATAAATTTAATGAGTGGATTCACAAATAGGATATCTGTGAATAATGAGGTTCAACTGTAGTCATATTTACCTATGAGACCGGCTGGGGGCTGAGCACACATTGCTAAGCAAAGCACACATGGTTCTTTTGTTCACGGAGTATAACAGTTCAAACTCCTGAGTGTATTTTGAATCCATTTGCTTTGCTCAAGTTCTTTTGCCAGATCTCCTCGTTCTGCCCACCTGTGGTGGTAAATTTTCGATGTCAACGTGACCAGACTGAAGTCACCCATGGAGTGGACGCAGCAGTGCTGCTGGAAGGTTGGAGTGTCTATGGGAGGACTGAATGTGTGAGATCTGCCCTCCCTATAAGCTAGGGTTCAGGCAGAGGAAACTTACAGGGGAAGATGAGCTCCCAACCCTGTGTCCCGGAGCTGAGACATTCTCTCCTTCCACTGGTTTCAGCCTTACAAGCTATCTGGCTTTTGGACTCTAGGGATCAGCTAGTGGAATTCTGGTTGTGAAGGCTTTGGCCTCAGACTGAGAATTACATCACAGATTTTTTTTTCTGGTTTTGAAGCTTTTAGACCTGGATTGGGTCATTCTTCTGCCATTTTAGGGTCTCCTGCCTACAGTGGCTGTGGTGGGACTTCTCAAGCATCCATAATGAGGGAATTGCCCTAATGAATCCCCCCTCAAATATCTAGCCATGTAGTTGCATATCCATTGTTTTTCTCTAGAGAACCCCGACTAATACACCACTGATATTTGTCCTTTGAACAATTCCCCATTAAATGGTCCACTTAACAGTCTTGGTCCTTTCTAATCCATCTTCCAAGTAAGACTGGAGTCACTCCTTTACACAGAAACTGAATCTTACCACTTTTCATAGTGCTTTTTTCCATCCAAACACTTCCCAGGGCAGTGAGTTCTGCAGCCTCATCTTGAACTAGGACTCCCTCCACCTGCTTCTCTTGCTGGGGCTCCCTTTCAGACTTTTGCTGTAGAAAGCTTTTTATGGCTTCTGAGTCTTTGCACCTGCTGTCTCAGAGCCTGCAGCACTTGGAACATCCTTGGATCTACCTCTTAGAGAACGTCCCTGAATACCAAGCCCTGCTTTATCATTCTGCACACAAATACACCTTGTTTATTTTTTAACCTTCTTTTATATCACTTATTTTTTTTTCCTTACTAGTTTGGTATGTTGCCCTCATGAGGTCTTAATCCCATGAAGACAGAAATTATGTTAATTTTGTTTACCACTCAGTCCTCAGCACCCAGAGCTGTGCTTGGTCTAGTAAGTATGTAATCAATATTTAGTGAATACATTAGTGCATTGCTTAATAAATTCCTTATGAGTGTCAAAATAGCGCTGTGCACCAGCTTGTGTTAGCTCAGGCAAAAAGCTGAAGCATCATTCTCATCTAGCTTCTTCTCTTTTTCTATTTTTCAGTCACATGAGGGATCCTGGCAAATTCAGCAACGAGCTGACTTGCCTTAGGCCCTGTTACAGATGAATAAGATGTAGCACGTGGACCATGTTTCTGAGCCATCACCCATACCTAAGCTTTCCTGTCAGTGGTTTGTAGCTCAGTCCATCATTCCTAAAATACTTGGAACTGCACACACAAAAAGAACTGATATCCATAGCTGGAAATCTCCTAAGTCCTCATGGAAGGAGAGGCTTTTGAGCAGGTAGCTAAAACCAAAGTGGGCTGCTTGTGTAGGTAGAAAACACAGTCTTTAGAAAGCCAGTGCTGCACAAAAAGGATTCTTTTGCTTGAATCTGTGCCCTGAGTTTTCAGAGGTTTCCTGTGCAGCGCCTACATCAAAATCATCCATAGCAGTCAGAGGACAGTGAGATGCAAGGATGGTGACCTTGAATGCTTGTTAAAAAAAAACGTTCCCCATACTTCACTCTAGCCTTACAGAGGCTGTGGAGATGAAGTATGAGCCTCTGAGCCCTGGGAATTCCAGCCTTAATGGATTCCAAGGTCATGTTATACCTTCACAGTTGGGCCTTATGATCCCATAATTATTTGTTTCACATCCACCTGACAAATGTTTATTGACAAGTTCTAAGTGCCAGTCACTGCTCTTGGATTTGGAGGTTGTGATTAATGTATGTATCCGCCTGACTGGGTGCTTCTGTTCAGATCTTGAATGGTCCACAAAGACTCATGAGTGAAGGCTAGGTCTTGAGCCTGTTATCAGTAAGAGAGCTTGTGGAAGCTCTAGGAGGTAGCATCAAGTGGAAAGAAGTGAAATCATTAGGGTGTGTCCTGGAAAGTAATTCTGTGACCCTGCCTCCTTTCCCCCCTTTGCTTTTTTTCAAGCCCCAAAGCAGTAGGACTGGCTGATTCTGGAAAAAACAAAAAACAAAAAACAAAAAAACAGTGACCTCCAATCAACCTTTCCTCCTTAAAAATTATTTATTTGGGGTATTTTATCACAGCAACAGAAGGGCAGAGCAGCCTGTTAGACTATAGTACCTAATGACTTAATGTAGCATTAATCCAGATGTATCAGGGAAGGTATTTTGCAGATACAGGCTAACACTGCATGAAAAAGGCTATATATGGTTGATAAGATTGACCTGTTGACCTGTCCCCTGCCCCAGATTCTAATTGTGCACTCTTTACAATTATATCAACTAATGACACATGTAAACAATATCAAACATAACATAAATAAAAGTAACACATCTGGAGGATCTTGACTAATCTTGATCCAGAAATTTAAACAGTTTTACAGAATTTCGGTCTTTTAAAAATATGTTAAAACTTTTTTTTTTTAGATAGAATTTTATGTATCTCAGACTGGCCTCAAAAGTCTCTGTGTAGCTTGATCCTTTTATCTTCATCTCCTGAATTCTAGGGTTACAGGAATCCACCACCACAGCCTGGTAAGCATGGTTCTGGGATTACACTCTGCCAACTGAGCTACACCCGTAACCCTGTTGAAACGTTGATGGCCTGACTAACATGCGGCCTGTCTTCACAAACATGCCTTATTCTGAGTTAACTACAGGAAGCAGTTAAAATGCATATGGAATTATAGATGTCTTTAATTTCTTGTCTGAGAGCACTACCGATTATTGAGAAGAGTGTTACAACCTCTTAGCTGATTCTGTGCCTGCTTCTCTCTTTGGTACTGTTTGCTTTACATGTCACAGTGCTGTCACACACACACCCCTTGCTGATTGCTTTGCCTTCTTGATAAATTGGACTGGTTTTATAGAGGTGTTTAATTATTAACATGTAATATGATTATTAATATGTGTAGAATTAGGTTAACCATGCTATTATTTGTCTTCCTTTTGTTCCTCTATTTCTGTTTTACTGAATTTTAGGCTGAATAATTTAGACTGAAGAATTTTACTGCATTAAATTACATCATATTTTATGTCTTTAGTGTTAAGTTGATAAACTTATGTATCAATTTCACTGGGTGCTTCCATTTAGGTCTTGAATGGAATACAAAGGCTCATGAATGAAGGCTTGGTCTCTAGCCTGAATCAGTAGGAGAGGTTGTGGAAACTGTAGGAGGAGGGGTCAAATGGAAGGAAATGAGGTCCCTGGGGGTGTGCCCTCAGAGCGGATATTGTGACCCTGCCTCCCTTCTCTGCTTGGCTTTCTTTTCTGACTACGACAAAGGAAATAGCTTTGCTTTGTTAGAAGCTCCCTGCCTCTGTCAGGTCCAACTTTGTAATTTTATGAGAAAAAAAAAATGTAGAGACTTTCTGTAAGTTCATTTCTCATCTCTCCCCCAAGCGGCCTTCGATGCTATCACTGTCATATGTATAAGATCTGTACAAAGGTAAATGACATAATTTCTTTAAATAGCAACATGTATTTTTATAAAAGTTAAAGTTAAAAAATTATATTTATGCATTTACCTACAATTTTTAATGTCCTTCACTCTTCCCGTAAAATGTGGACCTTTACTTGGCAGTATTTTCTTTTACTTTAAGAGACATTTATCTGGGAGGGGTCTGCAGCGAGGTTACAAAGTGAATAAGTTGTAATATATAAATATATACATAAAATTAAATTAAAAAGACATTTATCCATTGTACTATAAATCTGCTTGCAATAAGCTCTTACCTTTAAAAAGGTCTGTAAATACATGAATTTTGATTAACTTTTTGACAGCTTTATGCATGTATATAATCTTTTTGTTCAGATTCATCCTCTATTACCCTCTTGTTCTTCTTTGCTTCTGTACAAGTCTTTCTTTTCAATGAATCCCTCTCTCACCTTGACTTTTCTTGTGATTCACTGTATTTCATTGGGGTTGCTTGACTGAACATGGATGGGGTCTATATCCTGGAGTCTGGGCAACATGCGAATAGCTTCACCACTAAAAAAAAAAAAAAAAAAAAAAAATGATTCCCTCTTCCCAGGCCACTTCCCTATCCATAATGCAGTCAAATGGGCCCAATACAGTACTCAATATAGTACAAGTCTTACACAGCTTACCAAAGCTGCTATAAGTTCCTGATGCAGTAGCCATGTTACTATATTCAGAAGGCCGTGCTTCAGAGCAGTCTTCCATTCCCCAGTTCCTACAGTTTTAAAAATTCTCCCTCCTCCGCAGTGGTTCCTGGGTCTTACAGAGGGTGATATAGATGTCCCAGAGCACTTACCATTATTTTTACACTCAGACCAGTTGTGAGTCTCTGCATTAATACCTGCTCGATCCAAAAGGAAGCTTTTCTGACCAAGGCTAAAAGCTACACTTGTCTGTGGATATAATAACTATTTATACTACTTGGTAGCATATCCATTTACTTAGAAAACTATGGATTTCCCTCACAGAGTCTGGGATCTCCTCAATCAGGAACGTTTGAGAAGGTTTATAGTACCAGGTATGAATTTCCTCTTTTGGAGCCACCCTCGATTACCATAAGACCATTCTTAGTTGGGTATAACATTCATGCCACCGTTACACTAATAGGTCAGAATTGTAGCATGTAGCATTCACGGCTGGTTAAAGACTATTGATAATTTTTTACCAGGGGCCTATATAGTAGTTCTGATGCTGCGAACATTAGTCAACAGACGGGAAGCTTCAAGTGTAGTTACAGCTTGATTTCGCTCTGTCCTGCTTCAAAGTGTGTAGTGTTTTCGGTAGTAGGGGCTTACCACATAGCTCTCGAAGCTGGCCAATAGCAATGGCAATAACCTCTACTGCTTTGGAGCTTTTGACTCAATGACTCCATGACCAATGACTCATAGGGAGATAGGTATCTTACTCATGACAGTGGGATATTCATTACATAGTATTTGGATTCTGAGAGCATCATTATCTATTCATTCAGAGTAACTCCATTCAAAGTCTTTTGTATGTTCTTTACAAATAAATTATATTTTTAGTAAGCTCTTAGGATAGTTGGTTTCCATATGCTGTTTTATAACATCCCTAGTTTTTGCGAACTCTTCCTCTCTACCTCTTTTCCCTACTCCCCTGTTTTCATCTTAGTTTTAGCCTTCCCATGAATATTTCCCCTTTCACTTTCATATCATATATTTTACTATCTACTTTAAGGTCTCTTCACCTTTTCTTCATGGATCCTCCTGGCCTCTATGATTCCTTGTTCCAACTTAAACATAGAAATCTAAAATTCTGAAGCTAGGATTTTCATATGAAAGAGAATATGTAGTGTTTGTCTTTCTGGACCTATATTACCTACCTCAGTTAATATTTTCAAATTACATCCATATTTCCGCAAATTTTGTGGTTTCGTTTTCCATACAGCAACAACATTTATTTGCATGTATATTCCACATTTTCATGATTCATTAGTCTGTTTAAAATCTAAGCCGATTTCATTGATATGCATTTCTGGTTTCTATTATTAAGAAATTAGATACAACAATGCCTCCAGCATTATTATTAATAATTACTATTATTATTTACTTTGGATTGCTTTGAGTATTTGGAAGTTTATTTCTTAAGTGTGCATATGTGTATGCCTCCATGTGAATTCTAAGATTGATCTTTTTATTTCTGTAAAGAACAAGACAGATTTTTGATTTGGAATCATAAATTGCTTTTGGTAGTGTGGCCATTTTTACAATATTCTTTTTATCCATGAGCATGGGAAGTCTTTCTATCTTTTTGTGTTTTAAACTTTCAGAATTTTCTCTTCAGTGTATTAAAGTGTTCCTTGTAGTAGTCTCTTTCCTTTTATTACATATTTTGAAGCTACAGTGAATAGGATTGTTTATGTGATGTTTATGAAAAAAAATACTGATTTTCTTATATGTTAGTTTTGTATCCTGCCACTTTGCTGAAGGTGTCTTTCAGTTCAAGGAGGTTTTAGTGGAGTTTTCAAGGTCTCATGTAAAGACTCATTCATATGCAATGAGAATATTTTGATTTTCTTTCCTATTTACATCACATTTACTTCCTTCCCCTGTTTATTGCCCTACCTAAGACTTCAAGTTTTGTATTGAATGGTAGAAGAAGAATGTCGTGTGCCTTTTTTAAAAAATGGAAATGCTTTGAAGTTCTCTCATTTATCATGATGTTGACTATAGGTTTATTATATATTGCCTTTATTGTGTTGAAATGTATTCCCTCTAGACTTGGTGTCTTTGAGGCTCATATCATGTTGGGTTTTTGTCAGTGGCCTCTTCTGTACCTATCAAGGTAATATAATGAATTGACATAGGTTGAACTATTCTTATATCTCCAAAGCAAAGTCAGCTTGATCATGGTGATAACTTTTTCATATGTTCCTGTATTTGATTTGCAAGTATTCTGTTAAGAATATTTGTATCTATGTTAATCAGGGAGATTGGTCTATATGGTTATTTTTTCCTATTTATTTTTGTGTGTCTATCTGATTTTGATATTAGAGAAATAGTGAATTCATGCATAGAATTTGGAACTATTACTTAATTTTGTATTTTATGGACTAATTTTAGACTTTTTTTTAGGTCTTTTAAAAGATCTGCTAGATTCTGTGGTGAATCCATCTGGACCCGTACATTTTTAGTCAGTGTATCTTTTATTGCTGCTTCAGTCTCATTGCTAGTTATTGATCTGTTAAATTATTTATCTTATCTTGGTTTAAGCCATGTGCACATAAAAATTTGTGCTTTTTAAGGTTTTTGTCCAACTTAGTGGAATACTGCCTTTTAAATTGCTTTTTGAATTTCATTGATATCTGTCTTCCTTTTCACTTTTAATTATGTTCATTTATTATTTTTCTCTGTTTTCTTCAATTTAGCTAAAGGTTTGTCAGTTTGTCTGTCTTGCTTATCTTTCCAAAGAACCAACTATTTGTTTTGTTGATTCTTTGTATTTTTACTTCTATTTTATTAATTTCTTCTCTGACCTCAATTATTTCTTCCTGCTTACTCTTTTCTGGTTTGGTTTGTTATTAGTGTTTTCAGAGATTTAAACTATATTATTATTATTTGTGTCAATTCTCTCTGACTTTTTAAAAAATATAGGATCTTAGACTAAGATTTATAAACTTTTCTCCTAGGACAACCTTCACTATCTCTCATAGACTTTGTTATGTTGTATTTTTATTTTCATTAAATTGTAGAAATGTTTTATTTCCTTATTCATTTTTGAGATTTATTTTTATTTTATGTGTATGGGCATTTGCCTGCATGTGTGTCTGTGCATCACATATGTGCATTGCCCACGGATGCCAGAAGAAAGCATCAGATCCCCTGGAACCAGAAGTATAGATGGTTGTGAGCTGCCATGTGGGTGCTGGGAATTGAACCCAGGTCCTTTGAAAGAGCAGTCAGTGCTTTTAACTGATGAGCCACAGCTCCAGCCTGTCCTTGATTTGCTTAGTGAAACATTCATTAGTAATATGTTGATTAGTCCCCTTAAGCGTGAGTATTTTCTTTAGTTTCTCTTGTTGTGGATTTCAACCTTTATTCTACTGTTCTGTATAATCTATTTTAGAGTAAGTTTCCTGGGCTATTGAGAGTAATGCATATTTTGTAGGGTTTGGGTAGGATTTTCTGTAATTGTCTGTTGGGTCTAAGTGATCTATGATGTCATTTAACTCAAGTGTTTCTCTTCATTTTTGTTTGTACAAATGTTCTGTACATGGGAGAGAGTAGGGTGTTGATGTCATCACTGTTATGTTGGGGTTAATATGTTACTTTAAATCTAGTAGTATTTGTTTTACAAAATTGGGTGCAGTTATGTTTGGTTAGTATGTTTAGAATTGTAGTAGCCCCTTGATGGATTGTTCTCTTGATCACTGTTTATTTCTTTTGCCTTGTTTTTGCTTGAAGTCTATTTTTTCATATATTAGAATAGCTACACCTGATGGATTCCTCATTCCATTTGCCTGGAATGCAGTTTCCCATGCATTTCTTTGTAAGATGCCACCTAAACTGAAGGGTAAAGTGTGTGTGTGTGTGTGTGTGTGTGTCAGTAAAAAGATGAATCTTTTTTTCAATCCTAATCTTCTAGTCTATGTCTTTTTATTGGGGAGTCAAAGCCACTAATATTAAAAAATGAGTATTAATTTCTGTCATTTTTGTTGATATTATGTTGTTTGGTGTTTTCTTTGTTCTTATTTGTCTAACAACTTTTTAACATCATTAGTTTTTTCCATGTAACCTCTTGGCTTTTACTTCTCTTCATTCTGATTTATTCATTCCTGTATCCTCTGTAGAATTGTCTTTATGATCGTACATTCTTTTAGTTTATTTTCATTATGGAAAGCTTTTGTTTTTACTTTAATTATTATAGTTAGTTTTGCAAAGTATACTAATCTGGGTTGGGTCTACATTCTTTCAGAAATTGAAATATAATCCATCAAGCCCTGGTGGCTTTTGAAGTTTCCATTGAAAATCATGGTGTTAGTCTGATAGGCTTCCTTTTATATGTGCGTTAGTACTTTTAATGCACATATTTTTTTTTGCCATGGCTATTTGGCAAAATACACATTTTTCAAGAATAAATTTGAATATTAGTGGTTTTGACTTCCCAATTATATATGTGGGGAGTTCCTTCACTGATTCTGTCTATTTGATGTTATGTATGCCTCTTGTACTTGGACATTTCTTTTGCCAGGTTTGGGAAATTTTGTAAGACTTCAAGATTCCATGCCATCTTCTTTTTTGCACTTACTCTTTTCATAATGTCATAATGATCATGAACACTCTATTCATCCATTTAAGTATTTCTATTACTTTCTTTGACTGAATGACTTAATTTTTATACCTGTTTCCAAGCCATGATACTTTAAAATTTTTTATTAATTGCACTTTATTCACTTTGTATCCCCCCCTGTAGTGCCCTCCCTCCTCCCCTCCCAACTCCTTCCTTCCTCCCTTTTCTCAACCCATGCCCCTCCCCAAGTCCACTGATAGGGGAGGTCTTCTTTTCCTTCCTTCTGATCCTAGTCTATTAGGTCTCATCAAGAGTGCCTGCATTGTCTTCCTCTGTGGCCTGGTAAGGCTGCTCCCCCCTCAGAGGGAGGTGATCAAAGAGCAGGCCAATCAGTTCATGTCAGAGGCAGTCCCTCTTCCCATTACTATGGAACCCACTTGGATGTTGAATTGCCACGGACTATATCTGTGCAGGTGTTCTAGGTTATCTCCATGCATGGTCCTTTGTTGGAGTATCAGTCTCAGGAAAGACCCCTGTGCTCAGATGTTTTGGTTCTGTTGCTCTCCTTGTAGAGTTCCTGTCCTCTCCAGATCTTACTATTTCCCACTTCTTTCATAAGATTCTCTGCATTCTGCCCAAAGGTTGGCCATAAGTCTTAGCATCTGCTTTGATAGTCTGTAGGGCAGAGCCTTTTAGAGGCCCTCTGTGGCAGGCTCCTGACTTGTTTCCTGTTTTCTCCTTCTTCTGATGTCCATCCTATTTGCCTTCTGGATGGGGATTGAGCATTTTAGCCAGAGTCCTCCCTCTTGATTAGTTTCTTTAGGTGTATAGATTTTAGTAGTTTATCCTATATGTTTATTTATCATATGTCTATATGAGTGAGTATATACTGTGTGTACCTTTCTGCTTCTGGGATACCTCATTCAGGAACCAAGCCATGATACTTTGTGCTTCATATGATCCATTCTGTTGGTGAGATTTTCGCCTTAGCCTTTTTTTTTTTTTGACTTACTGCAATTTTCATCTCCAGCATAATTCCTATTTGGGTTGGTTTTCTTTAGTGTTTCAGTCTCTTTACTGAATTATATTTTAATATCCATAATTGATTTCCTTATTTCATTCATATGTTTATCTGTGTGTAGCTTTTAAAAAACTTCATCCAGAAATATATTCCTGTCCTCTTTAATTTTATTTGGGAGTTTGTTTGCGTCCTCTTTGAATTATTTGAACGTATTTATAAGCGCTTCCTTTGAGTTGGTGAGTTTTGTTTAGGTCCCTCTCAATGGATACCATTACTATGGGTTATGATTTTTGAAAAAAAAACATATTATCTTAGTTTTTCGTGTTGCTTGTGGGTTTTATGTTTGTTTATTTGTTTGTCTTTTCATGTTGAAACTTGCACAACTGGAGTTAGTTTGTTGGTTGAGTTTTTTGGTATTATGTTTTGGCCAATCTTCATAAAGTAGACTTTGGGATTTTTGCTTGTGGCTATCTTGGCTTATCTGGTTTTATGTTGGTTAAGGTATGTTTGAAGTTCAGTTGTGGGAACACTCAGTGCTGATTCATGGGAAAGGTAGATACAGTGATTTTAGCTTGTCTAAGCATCTATGCAGGTTGGCATGGGGAGCGGTAGGATGCTGATCTTGGTGAGTGGTGCTCCCTGATGGGGTAGTGGATGTATATTCCACAGGGTCCTGTAGCAGCAGAGCCTGGTCTTTGACATGGGGAGTAGGAAGACACTGTTGGATTCCATGGTGGTAAAAGTTGGATTCCTGAGGGAGGGGATCATCTGAATTGTAGCTTCTGATCTGGGGAGCAGACAGGGCTTTGTTGGGGGTCTGTGGGCATAGAGGTGGTCAGTAGACATGTTGTGTTTGACCTAGGAAGTAAGTAGACATACAGAGGATTCTTGCTGATGGTCAGAGGGATTGTTGGGTTTGGGGAATCAATGGAGGCATGGCTTTTAGCCTGGGAGCTCTAACTGGGGGAATAGGCAGGTTCTCCGTGGTGCCTGTACACAGAGGTAGGTGTTGGGATGCTGGGAATTGGCTGGGTGTGGAATCTGACATGTAGATCTGATGGGCCCCCTGCAGGGTCTTATAGTGTGAGGAGGATTGGAGTTTCCAGTGCTTAGCTTTGTTTTGAGAAAGGGTCTCACACTGTAGGGGTCAGGTTGGCCATCAACTCCTGGTCATTTTTCTGCTTTAGCCTTGAATGTTGGGTTTATAGGTGGGAACAACTGTGCCTGGTTATGAATGTTTTATTTTATTTTATCTTTATATTCTGGCTTCTAAATTTTCCAGCAAGAAATCTATGGTAATTCTTTTCTGTTGTCATTGTTCGCCTGTATTTAATATGCCGTTTTTATGTTTCTGCTTGTGACATCCCCCTCTCTCTGAAACTTGGTTATGATATGCCTAGGCATAAATGTTGTATAAGTAATTATTTTGAGTTCTTTTATTTTTGTCATTCTTGATTGTGTAGTTTCTTGTTTATCATCAAACTAGGGAAAATTTTTTATCTTTGGTTATATACATATTTCATTCTCTGTTCTTCCTCTTCTTGCTCTGGTATTCTAGTTAACACATGTTAGAGTTTATGATATTGTTCCTTTCCCTTAAAGGTTAGATCACCTTTTCTTTTAATTCTCAGACTGCATAATTCTGTTTACTCACCTTTTAAAATTTTTATTAAAATTTATTCACTTTATATCCCAGGTGTAGCCCCTCCTTTATTCCCTCCCAGTCCCGTCCTTCTTCCCTCCCTCATCTCCTCCCATGCCCCTTCCCCAGTCCACCGATAGTGGAGGACCTCCCCTTCCACCTGACCCTAGCCTATCAAGGTCCCAACAGGACTGGCTGTATTGTCTTCTTCTGTGGCCTGGTCAGGCTGCTCCCTACTCAGGGAGAGGTGATCAAAGAGCCAGCCACTGAGTTCATGTCAGAGACAGACCCTGCTCCCCTTATTAGGGCGCCCATTTGGAGACTGAGCTGCCATGGGCTACCTCTGTGCAGGGGGGTCCATGTTATCTCCAGGCATGGTCCTGGGTTGGAGTATCAGTCTCAGAGAAGACCCCTAGGCCCAGGTATTTTGGTCCTGTTGTTCTCCTTGTAGAACTCCAAAACCTTCCAGATCTTTCTATCTCCCCCTTCTTTCATAACATTCCCTGCACTCTGCCTAAAGTTTAGCTATGAGTCTCACCATCCACTTTAATACCCTGCTGGGTATAGTCTTTCAGAGGCTCTCTGTGCTAGGCTCCTGTCATGTTCCCTATTTTCACCTTCTTCCAATGTCTATCCCATTTGCTTTTCTGAATGAAGACTGAACATCTTACCCAGGATCCTCCTTCTTGCTTAGCTTCTTTAGGTGTACAGCTTTTAGTATGTTTATCCTATATTTTATGTCTAAAATCCACTTATAAGCGAGTATATACCATGTGTGTCTTTCTGCTTCTGAGATACCTCACTCAGGATGATCTTTTCTAGTTCCCATCATTTGCTGGCAAATTTCATGATTTCCTTGTTTTTAATTGCGGAGTAATATCCCACTGTGTAAACATACTTCAATTTCTGTATCCATTCCTCAATTGAGGGACATCTGGGTTGTTCCCAGATTCTGGCTATTATGAACAAAGCTGCTAGGAACATGGTTGAGCAACTGTCCTTATTGCATACTTGAGCATCTTTTGGATATATACCTAGGAGTGGTATAGCTGGATCTTGAGGCAGCACTATTTCTTATCGACTGAGAAAGCTGCAAATTGATTTCCAAAGTGGTTGTAGCTACCTTTAATTTTCCTGAATGTTTGCCATTGCTACATTCTGTGAATTTTGTTATTTCATATATCGTACTTTTCAGATCTAGAATTATAAGTTTTTATAAGTAGATTCTCTGGTGATATTTTCTGTCTTTTATTCAAGTATTTTTCTTTTGTATCAAAGAGCATAGCTGAATAGATTTGTTAGAATTCTTCTTTGCTTATTCTAATGA
>CM053759.1:32908955-32997475 GCA_028658305.1 Pachyuromys duprasi | reverse complement strand
AAATACATCGAGTTTTTGTTTTACCAGAAAGTTAATCTGATTGGATTTGAACAAAAACAAATAAACAATCAGCAAACAAAAAAGCCATATAGAGCCTATAACTCAATGTAGCTTACTTTTATGTTTAAGTGCTTTTGGGTCTCTCTGGCACTACACAGTTCCATAATAAACCAGACTGTTTGGAGATTTGACCCAGCGATTAAGAAAAGAGAAGACAACCCATTTGTTTTTAGCACCCATTTTGGGAGGTTCACAGCCCCTGTAACTCTTGCTCCAGGGGATTAAATGCCTACTTCTAGCTTTGGTGACCACTTGCCTGCCCTGTGCAGACTTCACACGTATATATCTAATGAAAAATAAAATCAAATATTTTTTTTATAAAAACAGTGAGGTTTTCTGTTTGAAGTTACGCAACCCAGTAAAATAGTGACCCATTCTTCATATAAAAATGGGAGAAACTATGCAACTTAATGGCTTCAACATCTTCATAATCTTCTAGATGTGTCTGATTTTTTTCTCACTCTTCTCAGTCTTTTAGTGACTTTCTTTTCTTTTCTTTTTTTCTGGATTTTCTCCAGAATTTTTAGTAGTTACTTTATGGACAAGTTCAAGACCCTTGTGAACCATATGCTTCTTAGAACAGATGAACACTAGGGGCAAACCCAGAAGTCCAGTTTTTAGTGGCGCTATGCCAGATAGAAGGCACTATCTGTTAATCTTGTTGACCATCATGGGAGGTGGTTCACAGGGATTAATAAAGGAAGAAGATTTTGGGGTTTTCTATTGGTGATAGTTGAGATTAGAAGAAAGAAGTGATTGGACTTGGACAACAAAATGATGCAGATCAGCTTCATGATATGACTTATTTGGCCTTCAGCAGTTGCAAGAAGCTCCTAACACTCCTCATTGAAAAACCACGTTTTCTTACCAGTTATGGCAAAGAATCAATATAACTGAATTCTTAGAGACCCTTTGTGTCTCAAAATAGTTTATCCTTCTTCTTTGTATCTTGAGAAGTGGCCTAATTTGCTTCTCAGTTGACAGGTAATCTTTCTTAAAAGTGATACTAGAATTTCATTGAGTTCTAGGGTGAATTATAATTTACTAGGTTCTAAAATAAAGGTTCTGCCATATACAGTGGATAAGCATGGATTGAGGAAAGAAAGTGCTGGTCCTGGACCCAGCTTTTCTATTACCCACAGTGCAGGCTGAACCACTTACTCTCCCTGAGCTTGTGGTCTGCCTGTGCAATAGGAATAAACCCTGTCCTAGTAAGTGTTGTGAAATTAACATAAAATCAAGCTCACACAGCTTTAAAGCACCCACCAACCCCTAAAGCATATATAGTAAGCATTCAATAAATGTCATCATTACCATTACTGTCTGTTATTCATCTAATAAAATGGAGGTGAGTGTAAACATCTATGATTTGAAAATGGAAACATTCACAGGGAAGAAGGTGGAGGAAGAAGTTGTGGGTGGTTCATTCTTCTGGTTGATACCAGAACTGGGGAGGGGGAAGAGCAGGAAGACAGAGGGTTTACAGGGAGAAGAGAAACCTTGGGTGGAGATTTCTCTGTGGCAAGCTAGAGACCTATGACAGAGTAGGTTCCTGGGAGGATATGAGGATGACTCTAGCCTAGACTCTTAGTAACAGGGGTCACAGAGACTGAAGAGGTCATCCCCTCTAACTAGAAGTGGAGGGAGAACACTGATCCATCCACAAAAACTCCCCCAAATTTATCCTGCCTACAAGATGTGCAGGGATAAAAATAGAGCAGAGATTGATGGAATGTCCAACCAATCACTGGCCCAATCTGAGGCTCACCCTATGGGAGACAGCCAACCCCTGACATGATTAATGATACTCGGCTATGCTTTCAGACGGGAGCCTAGCATAGCTGTCCTCTGAACGGCTCCACTTGGCATCTGATGGAAAAAGATGCAGAGACTCACCACTAAACATTGGGCAGAGTACAGGGAGTCTTGTGGAAGAGTGAGGGGAAGGACAGAAGGACTCAGAGCGGGCAGGAGTTACACACACACACACACACACAAACACATCAACAGACCCAACTACCCAGGGCCGGAGGGGGGCGCTGTGGAGACTGAAGCACCAACCAATGATCATGCTTGGACTGGACCTAGGTCCCCTACACAGGTGTAGCCGATGGGCAGCTCAGTCCTCATATGGGTCTCCCAGTAAGGAAAATGGGGAATGATTCTGACGTGAACTCTTGTTGCCTGCTTTTTGATTACTTTCTTCTGCCGGGGCTACTGTGTCGGACCACAGGGGAAGAGAACGCTCAGTCCTGATGTGACTTAATCTGCTGGGGAGGATGGGCAGGGAGGGGCACCCCTTCTCTGAGGAATAGAGGAAGGAGGTATAGGGGAAACTGGGAGGGAGGGTAGGACCAGGCGGAGAGGAGGGAGACAGAGCGACTAGAATGTAAAATGAATAAAAAAATAAAAATAAAGTTGTGGGTGGGTCAGGGGCAAGGTCAGCTTTCATAGTGGAGAGGAAAGGCAGCATTTCCTGATAGCGAAGCCAAACCATGCATGGAGGAATTATTGGAGCGCCGTATGGAATTCACCCGTAGAATGAGGCAGGCCTACTCTGCGCATTTTCCTCAAGGGTTAAAGGTGAGAGTAAACATTTAGGTTCAGTATAATTAGTTCCTTGGAGACGTTGTGGAGTCTGTCGTATAACTCAGTTTTGTTTTTTTTTTTTCTGTGTAGACAGCCGATGGTCCTGTGTCCGAGAGGACCGCCTTTTGAACTGGGCTATGATCACATAGGTGACAAATTTAGTAACTGTAGAAGTTATCTTAATGCATGACAATTAAAACTTGATTCAACATCAAATCATAATGAATTGGGGGTGTTTCTTGCGTGGCTTTCCCATGATTCCTTTAGTACTAATGAACACTGCCTAAATCATTTGAGCTTATATTCAAGACTATTGAATTTTGGAATGAGTGAGAATATCTTTTCTGTACATATAGAATTTTCTGTTTCTAAGAAAAATAATGGTTTAATTGTGAAAAACAAAGTGAATATTTTCCTACCATCATTTTCTGGGGCTTAACTATTCAGTTGTAACTTGGTATTATGTTACATTAGTATGCTTTTACTTTAAAAGTAGTTAATTGAATTGCTTACTTGAGTTTCATAAAAAAAAAAAAAGTAAATTCTTGGTTTGGAATCACGACAATGCATAACAACTTCTGAAATGACCCTCAACATACTTCTGCATATTCATGGGAAGAGGCATTTCTCAGTGTTGATGATCATAACAAAATATCAACCAAGTGTGAGCAATGTTGATGATGCTCTATGTATCAAATACTTAGCCAATATTTAATATTTTACATAAAATAATCGAACACTATTATCCAATCCATCACTAACCAGATTTTATTTTGCCTTTAGTATGTGGTAAAATTACACAAATTGTGGACAATTATTTTAAAGTAAATATATGATTCATTTTCATTAAATACTGGATTTGTATATCCATTTTTAGAGACCCATGTTTCCAGTGTCCCATAAAAATTTCCCAGATGGAGGGTATCACATGTGGGAGGAGTTTTCAAAGGCCTGGCTTAGAGGATTGGTAGCATCCTCAGCCAATACCGGGGACTTGGAAGTGGGGAAGTGTCTTGGAGACTGTGGGGGAAAGAGATCTCTGTCCACTCAGCTAGCACATGGGTAGCAGGAGAAACGAGAGAGGCTCAGAGGGGAACATTTAAATCTGGAGGACAAACCAGCACTGGGGACAGTCTAGGCAATGGGGACGAGATGCTCCCCAGGTGAAGAAAGAGACTGAGAGAGGTGGCTGGTGAACTGCAGCAACCTCCAAGGTCCTATGGGATCAGCTTTCAACTGTTCCCTTCTTCAGCCTAGAAATAACACGATGGCCCAGCAACCATAGACTTTCTACTTCCATAGGATGTTTTTCATCTGTCTGACTTACTTAAACTGTATTTCTAGCTCCAAGGCTTCTGGACCTAGGCCAAACCACCATTTGACATTTAACGTAAAACCAGAACATCCTTTTAAAAGATGTCAGGTAGGATGAACTAGAATTTCAACTCCAGGCTTGTGAATCAGTCATAGAGCTCCTGTGTGTTTCCCATGGATCATTTGCTGAGAGCATTCACTGTTCCCTCCTACAGTACTCCCCTCAGCCTCCATTTTAAGTTATCTTGCAAGTTCATCTTAGATGTCGCTTCCAGAAGGAAGTCTGTGACCTTTCAAAGTCCCTCCTTTGTCCTTTCTGGTGTTGTGACTACCATAGTCTTTAATTACTATTTTGCTTTGGGTGAAGTCCTCAATGAGCTGTAAAGCTGAGCCTTGTCTGTCTTGCTCAGTTCCACGTGCCCACTTCCTAGCACTGTGCCTGGTTCCAAATAGGGGCTCTTTCATACGTGTTAAATAAGCCAATATAATGAGTTACTCAAAGGTAAGACATGGCTTCTCCAGTGGAGGAAATTGGTTATTAATTTAAAGAAGAACCAATGAAACTTTCTCCTCCCAGAAGGTCCCTGGCATTTCTCCAGAGCCTTCTAGACTTTTCTAAAGATAAGGTCAGAAGTGACATTGTAACTTGTTTCTGAAAGCAAGCTTTCTGGAAGGTCTGCCTATAAGATTTGCTAAATTAGTTTCTTGAGAATCAACACTGGCAGATAGAAAATGGCTTCTGAGGAAAACTAAGACCTAATAATTCTTAATCGGCTCATCTCGTTAACCGTAAAAGGGAGACAGTCTGGGAGAAATGGTTTCTTAGTGGACTGTGGTGTCCTATCTGTGTCTGTGGGCAGCTGAACGCAGAAAGGGTCCACCTGATGCTAACTTGCCTGACACCATAATGGGGGTATGTTCTAAGCCTGAGAACAAGTCTGCAGCATGGCTCCCTGTGTGGCTGGTCTCCCAGGCGCTAGACAGGCTGCCAGCAAGAGCTTTCTTCCAGGGTCTGCAGAGTGCCCTGTTGCTGGGAGTAGAGAAAACAGTGACACTTTAGTGCAGGCTCAGGCCGACTGGGAAGACAGGCATTGGGGTAGAAGAGTTTTTATTCTGTCACCTAATGTAAAAATCAAGGGGACATGGTGAAATCGTAAGAAGTAGATGAAAGCCAATGTCTCTGGCTTTATTATGTGCTGTGGAACTGGTCTTACCGTGGCAACAAAATTATAGGTTTTTATAGTACCTTTCTTCCCTGGGGGCACAGGGTATTTCAGTGTCTATTAACAGGCTTCCAACTGAAAAGCTCTCACTTCTGGCATCACTTATTCTCTCTGTAGTGTTAATCTCTCTCTCTCTTTTATTATGATGAACAAAAATACTTTAAGAAATGTGGTAGTCCATTATTGACATGTACAGATGCACAGATGGTTTGTGTGTGTGTGCGTGTGAAATATAACCACTAAATAGGAAACAGACTAGGAAGACACATGATGCAAAGAAAGAATGGAATTAAAGAAATGAAAAATAAGGATCATTATAATTCACATATGGTAATGGGGAATCGGGGCCAGTTTGCATTTGGAAACAATGAACAAATGGGAGAAAGTTTTCTCCTTCTCCTCAAGGCTAGTTCCTCCTCAGAAGAATCTCTCTCTCTCTTTCTCTTTCCCTCTTCTCTCTTTCTATACACACACACACACACACACATATCCTTTCTTTCCTCTGTCTTTCTCCCACCCTCTCCCCTTAAAGACAACACCAAATAGATAAATATGAAGCATAGCCTCAAAATGAATGAACTCCTTTGAGGGTTTAAAAGTTAAAGCAGCCCACACTGGTGAATTTCCACAGATTTTCATAGCTGTAGTGCTTACAAAGATTAAAAACCAAGTGCAGTTTGTATTTGAAATATCCCCCACATGTTCATGTGTTTAAACAGTTGGTCTTTAGCTGGCAGTGCTGTTTTGGGATGGTACAGAACTTTCAGAAAGTGGGGCTTAGTGAAAAAGTCAATCACTAGAAGTGAATCTTTTGGGGTATTTGATGTTTTTGGTCAGTTTTCTGCTTCTGGTCCAACCATGATGTGAATAGTTCCATTCTATGCTCACCACACCATTTAGCCACCATTAAGGCATGGAGGAATGCCTTTCTTGTCATGATCAACTGTTACCCTTAAAACTGTGAGACAAAGCAAATATTTTCTCTTTTTTGTACATTGCTTACAATTTAGTTTTTAAAAATATTTTTAAATATGTGAGATAGAGAGTTATATATCACTTTCTCCCTTTCATCCATCAATTGCTTTTCAAGAGCCTTTCCTTCCAACTTCCTCCTATACTTTCCCCTACTCACAAGTTGAAAGCCTTTTGCTTTGATTATATATATATGTGTGTGTGTGTATATATATATACACACACACACATATGCCCAATTATATAAATAATAGCCGATGATTCTGTTTTTGTTGTTTGTGAGTATATAGTTTCAGAGCTTACTATTCTGCATTAGGCAATCAAGATTGAAGAGGCTAATTCTCCCTAATTCTTCTTCTCTCAGCAGTCATTGGTTGCCTATTGCTCTTTGTCGAGGGGTGGGACTCCATGAAAATCTCCTTTTCCATGTTAGCATGTCTATTGCTATTCCCGTTGCTCTGATCTTGTTTATGCAGACATTCCCAGGAGAGATTGTTTCACCACAGACTTCCCAGCATTATAGCTTTTACAATTACTCTTTCACTCTTCCTTGATGTTCCCTGTTCCATAGGTGCAGGAGCTGTGATCTAGGTATGTTTATTGTGGCGAGGGTCCCTATAATCTGTTGATTTCTGCATTGTGTCTAGCTGTGGTTTTCTCTAACGGTCTCCATTGGCTGTAAAAAAAAGACTTGTCTGATGTGTGGTGGCAGCTACAGCTACCCTTATCTGGCTTATCTGTGGGTCTAAGGATAAGATTTAGAATGTAGTAAGAAATATGTTGGGCTAGCAAAGTGGCAGTAGAAGATCCTTTCGTAAAGCCCATAGCCTCACTAGCCCTGGAAAGTTGCCTAGGTTTTCTGTACCAGACACAGTTCTGTCCTGGTGAAGGGGTCTTAAGTCCAGTCAGGCAGCTGGTGGTTACCACTGATATGTGAGAGCCATTATTGCACCTTTATGGATATTTCACTCTGCTGACCATTGGTTCATAGATGTTGAAGAGGATGGGACTATGATTACTTTTTTCTTTTGACAGCTTTCATAGTATTTTCTGGATCCATTGAAGCCAGACTGTAGAAAAGAAGCTTTCCGGTCAGATTCAACTTGAATCATTTTATTCTTGTGTTCTAAATGTGAAGGGTCTTCAGCAATACAAAAGGATCCCACACATTTAACTCCTGAGAGGCAACCAAGGGCTACATCAATAGCCTATATTGTTTTGGGAGTGACTTGGGCTACCTTGACCAATTTTCAAAATGAGGTTTCTCAACCATTTAAAAGGAGATATTCAAAAGGTACTGGGGTTTCTTAGTTCTTGTGGGGAGTACTTCATCTCAGCTGGCTTAACTTCCTTTAAGATGTGTGTGTACACATTAAATTATATGTATTGTGTATAGTTTAGGTAAGTATAAACTTGTATGATTCCTTGAATCTCTTTCAAACAACCTTGATGGTATTTGTTCCTCATCGCTCCTTTCCTGTTTATATTGAACTTCCTTCTTCCTCCCCATTTGGAGTTCCCTCCACATTTTCATGTTTCCTACTCATATTACCTAGCAACAAAATGTTATGGAATAAATCTAACCAGGGAGGTGAAAGACCTCTACAATGAAAACTTTAAATCTCTAAAGAAAGAGATTTAAAAAATACACTAGAAAATGGAAAGGCATTCCATGTTCATGGGTTGGTAGAATTAATATTATGAAAATTATCAGCTTACCAAAAGAAATTTATAGGTTCAGTGCAATCCCAATCAACATACTGACAACAATTTTTACAAAAGTAGAAAGAGCCATTCTACAATTCATATGAAGCCAGAAAATACCCTGGATAGCCAAAATAATCTTGAGCAAAGAGTAGAATACCATATACGTATATGGTACTGGCACATTTTTTTAAATTGCTTTTCTCAGGCATATTTCATAGCAAGAAAAGAAATTATATAAAGAAAATTGGTACCAAGAAGTGGGCTTATTGCTGCCCTTACTCTGTGGTTCACTGACCCTTGAGGTTGATTTGCTGGAGGAATGAGGAAGTATTTGTGCCTGTGGGCTAGAGGTGCCCTAGACTTTTTGTGTAGAGCTTAATGGATAGTCTGATAAGAATTCAGAAGACAGAACACCATAGAAATGCAGGCAAGAAGGGCCCAGCTCATGAGGTTTCAGACATAAATAAGGAATCCAATAGGAATTGGATTAGAGACCATTGTGTTACATATACCAAGGAATCTGGCTGTGTTTTGTCTATATTCAAAGAATTGAGTGAGGATGAATTAAAATAGACCACAAAATAGTAACCGTAATAGTAATAGTAAGACTGAGGTGATACGACCTCTCAGCAGGTACAGATAGTTGGTACCAAGCCTGACAACCTGAGTTCAGTCTCTGGGACCCTTCTCAGGCTTTACTTTTGGAATGGGAACAGTTATTCTGCCATTTCATATTCCACATGTGTAAGTTAGTTTTTTATTTTATAGTGGCTCATTACTAAGGATTTTCTCTGAGTCTCAGAAGAGACCTTGGATTTTTGAACAGTGTTGGGAATTTTAAAACTGTGAGGTCTTTTGAAGGTATACTACATGCATTTTGCATTACAAGATGGTCATGAGCCTATGTGGCAAGGGGCAGAATGCTTTGACCCTGACATGTTCCTCACAAGCTCACATGTCTGAGCACTTGGTCACCAGGTGCTATGTTTGAAGGCTATAGAATCTTCAGGAGGTGGGTTATAGCCTGGAGAAAGAGGGCACTGGGTGTGAGCCATTGACACTACATTATCTCTGGCTGTTTCTAGTCTGTTCTTTACTTATTGATCTGACTGTGCTGAGAAGTTCTGCCACGTGTTTCTGTTCCCGTGAAGCCCCTTTGCTATGCTTCACCAGCATGATGGACTGCTCTCGCAATCTGGGAGCCAAAATAAGTATTTTTCTCCCTTAGGTTGCTTCAGTCATCTATTTTTCACAGCAACACTAAGAACAGAAAGAATAAGTACTTACAAAGGTTAAAAAAATTTTCTTTAAAGAGTAAGAACCAATCAATTTAACAGTAAAAGTAAATAAATATTTAGTCACAGAATGATGAGGGGTTATCAGGGAGGTAGAAAGATCCTTATAGTATGTAAAACCCTGTATAGTAATGTGATGTCTAATTCTCTAGGGAAGATAAGGGCTTGTGCATAGATGGAGTTGACACATAGGTGGTCCTATATGCCCAACAACCAGCAATGCTTTATTCTTGCTCACTTCAAGTGTCTGCTGATCCACAGTGTCCATGTACCATTGAGTTTGACCTGAAATTCCACCCGATGTACATATCTCTCTCCCCAATGAAACTGCTGTAGAGCCAACTATGTACACCATGTAGTTCCTGTCTCTGGCTGGACAGTCAACCAAGAAGCAGCTCCATCTCTCCAGAGAACCTACTGCAGAGCCAGCTAGCCAACACTATCAACACACACCTGGATCTGACTCAACAATCAGCCAAATGGTAGACCCTGTATCATTTAGGTCTGCAGCTTGGCTGGTGGCTCACCTATTTCTGAGCTTATTTTCATAGTTTTTGGTAGCAGTTACACACATTGACTTTGCCATGGTACCAGTGTGTCATACAGTCATCTAGGGGCACAATATAATTAAGCTGTGTAAAGCCAGAAAGCAGAAGTCTAAAGCAGAAAAAAATGTTATGCCACACATAATGGACTCTATAAGATTAACAGATTTTCAATAGGGTCTGTGGAGGATTGTAGAGAAAATTATTATATATTCAGAATGCTAAAAGAAATAGACATTCCCAAGAATAATATACCTGGACAATCTTTTTTTGTCATACAATCACACTCACTTTCAAATAAATAGTAAATATATTAAAGAATGATAACCATAACAAAACTGTGCAAAAGTATAAAGCCCATCAATAAAAGTATATATACAAATGAGAAAGAAAAAAAATCAAACCTGTCACTGTAAAAAAGTTGCTAAATCACAAAAACTAGTAAGACAGGAAGAAAAGGATATCTAAAGCAATTAGAAAAGAGAAAAATGTCAGGAGCATGGTGTTACCTATCAACAGTAACATTAACCCCGAGTGTAAATTGAATTGAATTTGCCAATTGAAACATAAAGACTGACTGAATAGGTTAAAAGAAAAAAGAACCAACTATATGATGCCTATCAGAAACTCACTGTAAATAAAATTGAATGTGAAAAAATAGAAAAAAGATACTAAATCCAATCACAAGCTAAAAGATTTTTATTTTTATGTCAGATAAGACAATCAATTTATTAAAATCAAAATTTAAAAAGAGACAAAAGCTATTATATCAATGTAGAAGGATCAATTCAGCAAGAAGCTATAATAATTATATAATATATATAACACCAGACCACTTATATATTAAGCAAATATTATTAGAGCTAAAGAGATAGAAACACTCTAATATAGTAATCATTGAGATTACAACACTTGTTTTTGTCATTTTACAGATCACAAAACAGAGAAATATTACAGTTAAGCTATACTGCAGGATGGATGGATCTAAGAGATGTTTACAGGGCATCTCATAATAGCTGTATTTTTCTTCTCATCACATTCCCCAGGTTAAACCATTGCTATGATAGGTCATAAAAAGTTTCAACAAATTAAAAAGCCAAGTTGTGTGTTATAAATCTTCTTAGTCAGTGGAACTAAATTAGAAGTCAAGAGCATGAGAAACATTAGATGCTCTTGAATGACCAATTGGTCAATAAAGAAATTAAAATAGAAAATTAAAGGTCTTGAAACAAGTTAAAATGGAAACACAATATACCCATACCTGTAGTATATAGCAAAATCAATAGTAGGAAGGAAACTCATAGCACTAAACGTCTGAATTAAAAACAGCAAAAATAAACCTAATAATGAATCTTGAAGAATTAACAAGGCAAGAACAAAGCAAATCCAAAATTAGTGAGTGAAAATTCAGAGTAGAAATAAATTTTAAAAGTTGGTTTTCTTGAAAGATGAAAATTTTAACATCTTTAGCTAGACTAAGCATGAAGGAAATGAAGCAAAAGTTCACCAAATCCTGGAACAGGAAATTCCAGTACCAGTTATAGAGCAGTTCCCTCTGAATTGTTGGCCAGGAAAATTCCAGAAGTTCACAGATAATTCAAGTTATTGCTAGTGCTTTTGGTTGCCTATCTGAACAAATTGTATGACCCTATTGCTGAAGAAAAAATACACTTTGGGTATAGGCCACAGAGAAATCTAACTGGAATAAGTTGGGAGTTTCTTCCCTCCTGAATAGTGTTCATAGCACCATAAGAAGAAATTGTTGTGGGAGAAAAGTCATTGGCAATGAAACTCAGTTTTGGATCCTCTGTACTATAATAGCGACCTGTCTGCAAGACATTCCCGAGGTACAATAATGGCATGATAGTTCCAAGGACAACCAACCACTTCCTGCATTCCTCATAGAAATAGTAAAAATGGTACTAAATCCAGGCTGGAGAGATGGCTCAGCGTTAACCATAGAGAACCAGGTTCAGTTCCCAAGACCCACATGATGGCTCGCAAAAACCTGCAACTACAATTCCAGGGGATATGATGCCTTCATCTAACCTCTGTGGGCACCAGACACGTATTGCACATATCCATATGTGCAGGCGAAACACTCAGATACATAAAGTAAAAATAAATAAATCTTTAAAATATTCTGAAATTTATTGGGAATCACAAGACTACAAAAGAAAACGCAATTCTGAGGAATAAGCTGAAGGCATCATAACACCTGACAGACTAGAAAACTATAGTAATCAAAACAACATAACATTGGCATATATGAATGGAACAGAAAATAAAACTCAGAAATAAACCTACCTATCTGCAGCCGACTGATTTTAGACAAAAATATCAAGACCATGCATCAGAAAAAGAAAAAAATCTATTGAAGACAGAGGTCTGAAAGTACTGGGAATGTAAATCCAAGAGAATGAAACTAGACTCTCAGCTCTCACTATATACAAAATCAACTAAAAAAAAAAATCAAAGACTTCAAATGAGAACTCTTGAAACTATGAAATCACTAGTAGAAAATGCGGTGGCACTCCAGTCTGGGCGCTTCCTTTCTTGTTAGGCTGACTACAGATCTTCACCTCTATTACTTTTGCAGATGTAATCCTCCAGTCTTATCCCCAGCTCTGTAGCATCCCCAGCTCTCTAGCAGAGCCCCTGCTGTGGTCTCCCTTTTATCTCTGACCCCATTTCCAACACATGAAAAAGATCTTCTCCTTTAACCTTTTTTCTTCCCAATCCTTTTATTATCCCAGCTTCGAACACAGCAGCAGACCAGGGAAACAGGTAAGCCTGCTGAAGACCTTAACCACTCCTCCAAATCCAGTCCCCCAGCCTCATATCCAGCTCTGCAACAGAACCTCTGATGCAGCCTCCCTCCATGCCACATCTCCTGTGCATTCCACAGCCCTCCTCCTAACCTCCCTACCCACCAGCTAACCAACAGGGCACTCTTGCCAGGGAAGCAGGTAGGCTGATCGTAGATCTACCATTCTCCTTCTGTTCCAATTGAGTTGTTGGCCATAGGGGTCCTATGGTAATCTCCAAACAGACCAGGCTGTTGCCAAGGAAAAGGGTTGCTCTCCAAGGCCCCATTGCTGAAGCCAACACACACACAACTCATTGAACATGGAGAAGTCGAACTAGTGCCTACATAGTACCATCATCCCTCTACTCTAGTGCCTTTGGTACAGTAAGTTACTCTACAGGCTACCAAAAGAGAAACTGAGCACTAACACAGCCTTAAACCCTTTGATCTACAATTTGTCCTGCCTGGAATATATGCTAGGGCAATGGGGGTACAAAGCTTGTGGGTGTAACCAACCAATGTCTGGTTTGAGTTAAGGTCCCCTCCACATGATGGGACACATACTTGACAGTGCTTAGGCCACTTCTTTGGTGGCCAAGAACCAGACACTATATAGTCAGAGACCTAAGGTAGAGGGAGGGGATAATCAGAATATATTGTATGAGAGAAGAATCCATTTTTTTTACTTAAAAAAAGAAGGGAAGAAGGATACTTATTTCTCAGTTATGGATCCCAGTCAGCCAGAGAACTGTGTTCAGGGTAGGCAAGATGGTTCAGCAGGTGGGGCAAGGGAAAGGCACTTGGGGATACGACTGATTATCTGAATTTAGTCCCTGTAACCCAAATGTACAAGAAGGGAGCTGACTCCTGCAAGTGGTTCTCTAACCTCCAGACACACATGCCAACACAGAGAGAATAAATGAGTGAATGAATGAATAAGGAGAGAGAGAGGGTGAATGTTGTAGGACATTGGTGTGGGCAAGTTTCTAAAAGCATAACTCCAAAAGCACAAACAACAAAAGCTAATATTGACGAATGGGATTAGCTAAACTAAAATACAACTTCACTGTGAAGGACACAATCAGCAGCACTAAGTGACACCTTACTCAGGGGAGAATATCTCCTCAGAATATTAACTCAACAAAAGATTACTAGCTCAAATACATAAGGAAAGCAAACAACTTCAAGTCAAAAGCTCAGATTATGCAATTAGCAATGGGTAAGTGATTTGAATAGGCAATTCTCCACTGGGGATGTATAAATGGGCTCTTTAAAAGCTTGCACTCTGTAAGGACGAAGCCATGTTAAACTCGAGTGCCCGGACTGTGAAGCCCAATAGCGAGAAGCTAGATGAGTTCCAGTCGGGCACCTCTCAGGGACTGCTTGAGCTTGTAAAAGTAACTATTATTTGTCTGAAGTAACTGTCATCTTGGAGGCTTACTGCCTCCATCTGCTAACCTAGGCCTAGTCCTGGAAGCTTGTAGCCTCTGTACAATCTCATCTAGGCCTAGAAAGTCTTCAGCCTCTGAGACTTACTGCTGAATAAACTCACTTTCTAGCTCTCTCTGAACTCTGGCTATCTGGTTCAACTCAGCTGTTCTAGCTCAGACTCTTCTCCAAGCTGATTGATTCAAATTGGCTTCTCTCAGCTTCTGACTCAATTGCTCCACTTGGTCTCAAACTAACTCTAGCAATCTGTTTTAATCTTCTTCCTCCTTCTCATTCTCTGGTTTGTTCTGTCTTCACCTGTGTCTAGCTTGTTCTCCCTTCAACCTGTACCTGTTTGTGTAAAATTCCTCTCCCCTTCACTGCTTTCTCTTAAATCACCTTTCTTTTCCCTGCTCTTCTTGAGAGACATGAGCATATCTTATTCTGTCACATCTTTCTCTCATTTGTCACTTTGTCTGCCTTTCAATTAGACATCACTTGCAAACATGGGTTCTTTCTTCAACAAAGTAATTTTACTTTCATTGTTTGGGATTAAAGGTGTGTCTGTATTCCAGCCAGAGGGATTAAAGCTATGTGCTAAGGGCATGTCTGTATTCCAGCCAGAGTAGCTATGTTAAAATTCCTCTACATGAGCTGAAGATGAAATCAGATCTCAAGGCACAGCTGCGGATACTTAGCATCACTGTGGCCAAAAAAATGGAAGTTGTTGGTTGTCAAAAAGCTATCATAATTTTTGTACCAGTTCCTCAGCTGAAATCTTTCCAGAAAATCCAAGTCTGGCTAGATCATGAATTAGAGAAAAAGTTTAGTGGGAAGCATGTAATTTTCCTTGCTCAGAGGTGGATTCTGTACAAGACGACCCAGAAAAACTGTATGAAAAATGAGCAAAAGTGCCTCAGAAGCCACACCTTGAATGCAGTGCACAACCATCCTTGAGGACTTGTCTTCCCAAGTAAAATTGTGTGTAAGAGGACCCATGGGAGACTGACAGCCAGTCTGTAAAGGTTCATTTAGACGAAATACAACAGAACAAACTGGAGCACACAGTGGAAAATTTTCTAGTGTGTATAAGAAGCTCACAGGCAAGAATGTTAATTTTGAATTCCCAGAGTTTCAATTGTAAAGAAAATGATTGAACAGAGTGTTATTCATAGCAACAACAACAAAAAGATGTATAAATGGTCAACAAACATTTTTTAAAAGTTCCCAACATCATTAATCATTAAAGAAATGCAAATCAAAGCCACAATGAGAAATAACCTCACCCCTGTTAGAGTGGCTATTTTCAACAACACTGCTAAGGATGTGGAGAAAGCAAGTACACATTGTTCATTAGTATAGCTTCTATGGAAAACAATGTGGAGACTTCACAGAAACACCAACAATTGTTGAGTCCAGCAATTCTACCACTGGGTATATACTCAAAGGAAATGAAATCAGTATGTTGGAAAAGACATTGCAATCTTGTTTATTCAGCACTATTTACAATCGACATGACATAGAATCAAAGTGTCCATCAGAGGAAAACTATATGGTATACATATCAAAAAGAATATAATTTATCCATAAAAATTAAATTCTGGCCTTTGCAACAACCTGGATGAACCTGGAAGAAGGCAGTGAGTGAAATAAGTCACGCACAGGGAGATGAATAGCGCTCGCTCTTATTTCTCTTGTAGAAGCTAAAAAGCACTGATCTCAGAAGGAGACAATAAATTAGTGGTTACCAGAGGCTAAGAAGGGTGGTGAGGAAGGACAGATGATGGTAGAAGTAAATTGGAAAGCAAAATGGCTTCCATGTTCAGTAGTACAGTAGGAAGGCTATAGTTGACAACAATTAGTTCCATATTCTTAAAAAGCTGTCAGGGAAATTCATGAGTATTTTTAGTACAAAGAAATGGTAAGTCTTTGGACAGTTGAATCTGCCATACCATGTAATATATACACATAGCAGAATACATAAATATATAATTATTATGCTATTAATTAAAGACACATAAAAATCCAATTCTTAAGGATTTAAGGTACAGATATTCACTGGTGGCTGGCAATGTTGCATCTTCCCAGTGTGTCCTGAGACGGTGAGAGGGCAGCATTTGAGTATGATGTCATGGGTGCTATAGATGAGAGCCACAGGGATTAGCAAAAGCTCAACTGTGTGGTTAATTCCAAGGCAAGGCAGCCTGTCTGTCACCACTGATCATGATCTTCTTCAATTCCTGGGCTGGGCTTCAAAGATCTAGAATATTAAACTTCTAAAAAGCACATTTAGGGAAATTAATCAATCAAATAAATATGGCGCAGAGGGAAGAAGTATTAAAATCTGTAACTGGATTGAATTCTAAACATCTGAATAGACACTATAATTAAAGCATTGTGGATTACAATCGCCCTAGAAAAGAAGATTGGAGATTGCTTGCTCCTTGCAAAGTGGATTTACAAAGGATGGTTTAAAGACCTATGTGCAGAGAAAAATCTGAGTTGGAAAGGAAAGAGACAAGAGGGACCCAGATGAGGATATGTGACTTGGGCTCTGGCAGCTGAAGAGCAGAGTGAATTAATATGAGCAAATGAGAATGGCTTTTCTGAATAGACCAAGAAAAAATGGAGGTGAGGGAAAAGGGAAGTTGGCTGATAAATGAAGATGATTACAAGGTTAACGAGTAATACGGGGCTCGCTAAGGTACAAAGCCATTCCCTCTTGCTCCCTTTGCCAACTCAGCTTTAGTTAAGAGAAATGAAGAAAATAAGTCCAGACAATTAAAAGGCACAAAGACTCTCCCCAAAGAGCTTTTGATGATAAGCAGGAAAGGAATGGTTACAAGCCCGGCTTTGCCAGAGCAGGAGCCTTGCTAATGCAAACAGGGAGGTGGTACAAGATGGAACTCACCCTAAGAAGGTTTTGATGTTTTTACAGAATTCAAAGAAAAGCTCAAACCATCTGAGAAATGAATGTAAATCCAAACTGATGTGAATGTTTGGTGGGATAGTGACAGTGATTTTGAAGTGGGAGCGGGGGTGGACTTTGTATGTCTTGTTAAATGGCCGTGATGTCTAGCTATTCAAATTGTTGTTAAGGACATGCTTTAATGCTTTGGAATATAAACATCAAAATGATTTTATGACACTATCAGAAATGATATGTCTTTGTCAAAACATCCTTCATAAGGGAGGGTAAAGACATTTAATGTGTGACGGTAATTATTTTAACCTTTGTATTATAAGAAATTTTGACCCATCTTCACACTTGCACACATCTACTTCATCCTTTCAAATGACATTAATTAAGTAATTAATTGGAAATGAACATGCCATGGTAGGTTTATGGAGGTCAAAGGATACCCCAAAGGAATCAGTTTTCTCCTTCTTCAGTGTGCATCCTGGGGATTGAACTTAGGTCATCAGGCTTGGCAACAAGCTCGTTTACGCACTGAATCAGCTCATCAACTCTCCATTCTGTTTGCTATCAGGAGTTTATGCACCCCACATGCCCAAAGCACTCCTCTTCTCCTTCTGCCAGGAAACTTGACATTTTCCAAGTTTGACCCTTCCTTAGAAGAAAGCAGTGTCTCTGTTTAAATGTACTCATGTTACCTGGGAGAGGTAAAATACATTGCTCTTAAATACTACTTAATAGAGGGATTGATTGGATTGATTTTCTTAAAGAATAAGATATAAAGGTTTACAGAAATAGTAAGGGCTAACATTTACTGAGTGTCAGTGATTCATGTAAGATTCTCTCATTATTTCTCCAGACAAGGCTTTGAGCAAAGACACTAATATAAATCCATTTTGATGATGAGAAAAAAAGAAGCCACAAAGAGGCTAGATACTTGTTCATGATTGATTGGTTCATGAAGAATTGAAGAACAGAGATATTTAAGTGGATGCAGTGAACTGGGGAGCCCACCAGAGGAGATGGCACTTTGAAGAAAGGGAAATGCTTCAAAGATAAGGGAAACGCCTCTTCTGGTTCCCTGGCACTTGGGTGGAGAGCCTTGTGTTCCCACTTATGATTGGAGTATCTCCACTTAAAATCTCATCACTTTACATTTATTAGAGAGCAGGGTTCTAGGAAAATAATCGACTAAGCATGTTCTACTGGGAGATGAGGAAAAGCTTGAAAAAGTCAGTTAAGAGGTTTAGGTGGTGCTCTTCCCTTGGGAAAACACAGGAAGCCAAGAACATTTCAAGAATTCCTCTAGGTGTCTTGCCTCCCATCACCTATCCCCAATTTTTTATTTCTAAGAGAATTCTCCTTCCATAATCACAGGGCAGATTGTTAAAAGCATGCACATTTTGTTAAAACACGCTAATGCACTGCATCTATGGCTTCGTGCATTTGCAAATCTCTTATCTTGCTGGGGCTTGGAGATGAAGAAAGCTCTGAATGTCTGTGTGAGGGATGAGAAGAAGTTTGTTTAGCAAACACTGGGACCTCAGATTGGAGCTGGGACTCACAGTGAGCCACACATGACTCAAGGTAGACACATTAGCACAGCTTTAAGGCTCAGGGACTCTCTGCTTGTGGTAGACCATTGGAAGAACAAATGGATAGTGGCAGGTGATCTCTTCTGTCTTGAATCTCTTGTCAACTAGTCAACTACATCCCATTTCCTTTAAATATTTATAATGTTGAGGAATGTCTCTTTCAGGAGGGGCTCTCAATGGTGAATTCAACTGTCCCCTATCCAGAAACTCTCTTTAAAATGGCCAGAGGTTGGAAACCTGTGCGTTGTACTATGCTCATGCATTTCTCACAAGGAGTCTTATTACATTTGGCATCTGCACTGTGAAGCATAAATGGTAGTTGTACTTATGTCCCCTTTGCTTGTCTGGACAATGATAAACTGAGTGAACAGTGCTGGGAGGAGACCTACTGGAGCTGAAGGACAGAGTTGTTGGGGGTTAGATCAGGTACCATTTGAAAACCCTGCAGTTCTCAGCCATTAGGGCAGGAAACGATTTTGAATTTGGGGAGGAGCATTCTGGGTAGCTCCCAGGAAGAATAATCACAAGCTACTAGAAAACAGACCTGTACCAATTCAAGTCAAAGAGGGTCTAGAAACCAAGATTGAAGAACACAGGCAACAAAAACTTCAAAAGAAGTAGGCTAATGGGATACATACAGCACTGGCTCTGAGAAGACCTGGAACGGAGGACATCCCTCTAGTTTGTAGTGTACATGTGTTGACTCTCCTGAGAGAGCTGATCTTCTCAAGTACAAGCTCAGGTATGGGCTGGCAGAGAGAAATGTTGATGGATGAGCATATTTCCAGAGTATAGGGCAAAGGCTAGACAAGTAGTTGTATGTATTAGTTGTATGTATTAGGAAATGGAGTGAGACAGACTCAGTAGCCAGGCAGGCCAGAGGACAGTCTTGATGGCAGGCTGGGCAGGGTCAATATAATACAGATAAGATCCAGGCATCCATTGCAGAGAATTGGGGATGGGTAAGACCCAGGGATCCATCGGAGAAGGTTGTGGATGGACAAGACCAAAGGATCCCTTGCAGAGTGTTGGGTACAGAATAAGGAATGCATTGTTATTCTGAGGTCAGCCACTGGACGAATGAAAGCTTAGCACATTTTCAGGAAAGTTCACTTAAGATCTATGATATTTATGGAAGAGAGCTCCACTAGACCAAGATTCCCTGTCAAATGTGCTTGGTTCTTTTGAGTAGCTCTGAAAATTCAGTTGTCCCTGTGTCATTATTTATGTCAATACATGAAGAAGCTCAGCTGCTCAGGAGAACTCTGTTTCCTGGGGAGGGAAGACAAGGTCCTGGCCTTACTTCGATAAACTGAGTTCTCAGTTCTAGGGAAGGTTTCGAGTGGGGCATTGTTGGAGTATTTATTTCTGGGACCATTTGGGACAGATGTTGTTGGGGTGGTAGCTAAATGTAGATATTCATCTTTACACTTGACTGACTGTCTCCTTTAGCAAATAGTACTGTTCTGTCTTCTACAGAGAAACAATGATGCAGTCATGCAACCCTCCAGGAAAGTAGTATTACTAGTTTATTGATTTATTGATTGCTCGCCTCATTCATTCAGTGGATGCTTATTAAAACCTACAGGGCATGATGCTCTGGATGCATTGCATCATTGTCCTCTAAGAACACTGCAGGGAAGAATTCAAGTAAGTGAAGTAAATAGCAGGAATAGAACAGCGTGATAGCAGAGTGACAACAGGGGTGTAGAGGAAGCCGTGGGGCCCACAGCAAGGGGATCAGGCAAGTTGCAAGGACATGGTTGGTCAATCTTGGCCTTTAGAACTCTTCTTGGTATTCTCTCTACCTCACCCTATGTGAGGTTCTGGTTCTGAATTTTCTCCTGTTTTCTAAATAAACCCGTCCCCATAAACAGAATAGGCAGTCACATTTGCCCAAAACACACTAATGCGTTATTGCGGAGGCTTCACGCATTTGTAACCCTTTTATCTCTAATTGTAGCAGCAAAGATCATTTTAGACTTCAGAAAAATGGATAGAATGGGTACTTTTCCTGTGTTTTTTTTTTAATTTGTGAGCAGCTGCATATGGAAAGGGTGCACATGAAGCATGATTATAAAAGACTCCATCGGGCCAGTTTCTCTACATAGTCTAACATATGAAAAGCAAAAGACACGTCCCAAGCTGGAAGAAACATTTGCAGCACATGTAAGAGATAAAAGGATTTTCTCCTTGATGCAGTAAGACCATTTTCAAATCATTAAGGAAAAGATAAACAACAGTATAGAAATACAGACAAAGAATGGGAAAAAGACAGTACAGTCCTGTTAATTCAGTCCTTTTTACTTCCACAACTTCCACATGAAAAAAGGCTCAGGACTGTTATGGAAAATTGACAAAAAAAAGTTAATTTGACACATTATAGTGATAGACATATTATTATTGTGCTGCATGATAAATAGTTAATTTGCATACAGCCTGTAATTAGTATTACTTTTAGCCATCTAAAGTTTTCATTAATTTTTTTCACTTTTGAAGTTTCTCGGTAACTATAATTATTGTCAAAATGTCAATTTCCCTTCAACATATGCTCTAACGCATGCGTATATGCAAACAGTGTACCCACGCACGCATTCCCGGAAGCCATAAATGTCTTTGCACAGATTCTCCCATTTCTGCTCTGTCTGCTTTGTCCCCCTCCAATGACAGAAACTCTCTTGGTGAGAATAAAGGCTTTCCATCCTCTGGAGCTGACGCTTTGTTTCACAGTAGGACCTTTCCTGTCCTTGCCTCCTACATTTACCGGTATCCTTTCATTATTCACATAAGCTTCGACAGAGTGGGCCTTCTCCCTAGAGATCAGGCGGTGGGGTGGTTGTACAGAGGGCCTTGGGTGAAGGTGCTCAAGCATGCCCACGATGGTGGCCTGGAGGGTGGTAGTGGGGGTGAGGACAGGAAAGAAGTAGTAGGCTATGCGATGCCATGGACTAGGGGTGGGGAAGGATCCCAGAAAGTCAAGGGACTGTCTTGGAGACCTCTGTCTCCAGGCTCAGGGACTGCCACTGCAGGATTCTTCTACTTGCAATTGTCACAGTTGGGTGTTTAAGAAGGACACTTGCACAGAGCAGCCAGGTACACTCACCTCACCTGAGGACAGCACAGTGAGCAGGAGAGAGGCAAGCACAGCCATCTCTATGTGATGACGCTTCCTCACTCACTTGTGCTTCTGTGGCTCTATTCTATACATTGTTTAGTTGGTGCACAAAATTCCTTGATTCTGAAATTAATGATAAGAGGCTAAAATTGTCCAGGAGGACTTCTGTACTGCTATTTTTGACAGATTTTTAAAATAATAGAGTCATGAAGTTGTTGTCTGTTTTGATGGACTTGAGAGAGATGCCCCTAGGAGGCACAAGAACTAAGAAACCAAGATGAGCTCAGTCACACTGGAAATATTCACAGCAAGTGACAGCTACCCTGGAAATCGAAATGATTTTCATGGTCAGGAAGAACTAGAAATGCCTGAGGACTGGGATCCCTGGCTCATACTGTGAAAATGATGTACCTGAGCTAGTGAGGGTAGCAGGTGAGAAGTGAGGACCACAAGTGACAGGCTGCACTTGCTAATAGCAAGCAGCGGAGACTGTGACAACCCCAGAATCCCTTCACTCCTCACAGCCCATCACCTCTAATTTTTGTTGTCGGTAGGTCGCAGGGTCAGGAGAACCTGCTTTTGCCTTTTGGTTCTTCTCAGCCCAATAGTTGGCTTCTGCACTTACTCTCTTTGTTTCCCTCCTGTGGGTGTTTTTGTGTGTGTGTCTGTGCACGCTCACGTCTGTACACTGAGGATAAGCTTAGGTGTCATCGTCAGGGACATCTTCCATCTCTTCTGAGACAGTGTCTCCTTGGCCTGGAAGTGGCCAATTAGGCCATTTTCTTGTCCTTGAGCCACTGTCTTGTCCCTGTCTCCTTCCTCCCACCCCCAGCCTTCAGCATTGGCCACCACACCTATCATTCTTACACTGGATCTGGGCACAGAATTCAAGTCCTTACATTTGTGAGGCATGCTCGTTTCTGATTAAGCCATCCCTACAACCTGTTTCCTGCATTTCTCCCAAAGGCAGCTGGAAAGGAGTGAGGTGGGCTTCAACTGCTAGATTTAATGACCAAGAGCAATTTGTCTATGACCCATGCTATCACCATGAGCTCCCAAAGGGCTCATCCTGGATACTTTTCATGCCCTGTAACTGACAAGGGGTATGTGTGCACATGCTTGTTCTGTTAGTGTAGTCTTTGCAATCTTTTGTACCAATGCTATTAAATAGAAGTGACTGGACCTAAAACAACAACAACAACAATAAGAACCAAACAAACAAACAAACAAACAAACAAACAGAATAGGAATGGAACATTGAAAAGATTAGCGAGAGGCATAAAGAAATGTGGCAAACTGTTTGCAAACACAGAGGTTGTTTGGATACTGGAGCTTACAGGACCCCCTGGAGCAAGGGGGATATTACATGCACAGATATTTCATTTATTGTTTTCTCTCAAGCAGTAAGTAATAAAGAGATGAAACCACAGGGTTATTGAATCATATTAGCTTTCTGATTTGGCTAAATGAAACTTTAATTTCCTAACTAGAGATAAGCTATTACTCTGGAGTAGGGGAGGGGCTGCTCTCCAGTCTTCACAGAAGGGGACTTGTTGTGTTTTATAGATACTCGGGGAAATGCCCAGGGGTTTGGGTGATTGAGGGGGGAACACTGGATTAAGGACAAGCTAGCTCTCAGAAGCGGGCCCGCTGGGTCGATGGCGATGCCTGCCTGGGAGCTTTCTAACCCCCAGCAGATCATGGTTTACCTTTCTCCCCAGCTCTTCACGCCAGCTCCTTACCTCACAGTGAAGATTCAAAAGGCCAGTCATCAGTATTTGATTTCCTCCCAACGCTCATGTCCAATCGGATCTGACGACATCTGACTTGGCTTTAGAGGAGAGCCCACTGGCTAATGTACAAATATAAGCCAGGTTAGACACTCTTACTGCAGGAAAAAAAATAATAACTTCACAACAAAACTTTCTTTCTTGATCCTTTAAAATTAACCATTGTTCCTGAAACTGGAGAGCATCCTCATGGCCTGAGACATGCATCCACACTCTTTCCTCTCCACTCATGGCCTCCGGAGTCCACACAAAAGGGAAAGAGGAAAGCTGGAGAATCTCACTGAGGATATTTGGGCTCAATGTGGAGAAATTCATTATTTCATTTCATATTTCTGTGGCCAGAACCAGTTGTGTTTTCTGCTGAGATCATGGTGGTTTATATGGTCTCATATTCCATACGCTCTGAAAGGAAGAGACAGCTCTCACTGTGACAGTAATTTGGAAAGCAATGATCTGGATTGGTTATCTCATTATAGTTATTTATCACTTTTCTTTTTGGACACTAGATTTCAGAGAGTTTAAGAAAGCTGCTGAAGAGCCACTTGGTCATTATCTAAGCAAGTCAGTTTAACTTTCATATGTATGGTTAGACTTTTACCTCTGTTGCAAAGAGTTGGAAAAATCATCTACAATATTACCAGTGGTTCAAACCAAGCCCATTGTTTGAATTTTATGTATTGATTTATTGCATTTTATTTTTATCACTCAGATTTAGCTACTGTTTTCCTACTCTCTTGAGCAAATGCTCAAATTTGCTTTATATGTATCTACCTCTGTCTCCCTCTCTCCTTATCTATTATCTATCTCTATCTTCATCTCTCTCTCTACCTATCTATCATCTCTGTCTGTCATCTCTTGTTCTTGTAACATGTGTATTCATTTGAATGACCTGTGCTTTCAACCCTGGCGTAACCCTCACTCATCTTGTATTTGTGATATTTGAAAGACTCAGAAAATAATGCAGGAGAGGAAGAAACACAGTTCAAGTCTCTTATTTTTAATGTGTGTGTGTTTTCTTTATAATAATGATCCCAATTGCCTCAATGCTTTATTTTTGCTTCTGCTGACCATGGCTTATCTTTACATAGTCAATGAATGTCTTCAGGCCTCTGTTTTTTCTCCCTGTGAAATGGGAACAGAACTTTCTTGTATCACCAAGAGATGTCTTGAAGTTTAATTACTTTAAACATCAATCTGAAAAGAGCGACTTCCTTGGAGGTTGGGGTTTTGCTGACACACACGTTTATCATCCTTATTTTCTTTGTGACAGGTTTATAGCCTGTGGGACTCACTTGGTATCTGTCACTTACCTTACCCCTGATGCCTTTCTATACAGCTTTGTCTGTCATTTCATCTTACTGTCAAAAGAGTGTATAAAATCAGGCTCATAGAGACTGGGGCTGACAAGTCATTGTTTCTTTCAGGTCATCATAAATGCTAGGCTGCCTTCTGTAGAAGCAGAGGGCACTGGAAGAGAGGTTGACATACAGTCTGTTTGTGGTCTCACAGTCTCCATTATTTAACCACTAGCTACTGAATACAAAGTCCACCCAGTGTGTATCATGATTTAAGAACTTGGAATACTTTTCTTGGCAGAGAGATTCTATCTGATATCTGCCTTCCCCATGTTTTCTCTGTCCAGGCTCTCTAAACGAATTCTCTCCATCACTCTCAGTTGGTTCATATTTTTCCTTTTGCCCTTTTTTCCCTATGAGACAGCACACACATTTGTTTATTACATACTTCATGTCACTCCCTCACCCCATGTCATAGCATAGACAGCTGGAATGTTAACATCATGAGACTAGAGGCTATTTGCTCTTCACTGCTTCCTCCTCAGTGCTTAAAACCATGCCAGGAACACAGTAGGACACATTTTCAGAGTGAATGCTGGCAGGTGCTTTTGATCCCCACCTCTTCTGTCTGTACCATGAGTGTGTATCTCCTATTGTGTGCACATGCAAGAGGGCATATTATGAAGTATTACCTACATACTGTGTTTAAGTTAGTGAGGCAATGCTGAGTGCCTAAGATGAAGAAATCCTACAATTGTTCATGGCTTTCCAGAGTGATTCTAATTGTATTCACTGTACAGTGCCTTCTAAAATCTTCTTGTGCACTCTTTGTTGGCTGGCTATTTTTCTCTATTCTTCTTACAGTCTTAAATTGAGACTCTGCTTCAGCAGTTAATGGCTGTGGTATTTCACTTTTGAGTTAGTTGTCTGGCACCCAGGAACATAGTGAAGCGATCCCTGTGTTTAGCTTATCGATATCCATTTGGTACATTTGTCTTCTAGACTGGCTCTTTCTCAGCCTGCCCAACCATTCTTGAACTATGTAAGTCATTTTAACCTGAGGCACGCTGCCGATGCATGTTCTATGGCAAATGCCATATTTATTAATTTTATGATGCTAAAACCAATTCCATTTATCTAGGGATTGACAGTGATTTACTTTTTATGGGTAAAGTTTTATTCAACTCTTAACAGCAAAACATAAAATGGTTACAATTGTAATGAAATCTATAAAAGCACAGAGGATAGTCTTGGGTAAAATGTCCTCAGAAGAGATGATGGCACCTCTGGGAACAACCTGAGGAGAGCTTTAAGTAGTTGTTCTCAAACGTCCTCCTAGGACTTTGGGTGACTCTGGGCATGTCCCTGAACTGGCCATACATACATGCATATACACACATATATATATATGTCTATATATACACATACATACACACATATATACATATGTATATATGCATATACATGTACATACATATGTATATATACATGGATATATACATATATATGGATCATATATATATACATATATATGGATATATATGTATCCTAGCTACCAGTCAGTGCCAAAAATAGAAACTATGTTTACAAAGGACCTAAAAGGGTACTTAGTATACTTTGCCTTCAGAGCATCTGTGTCCCCTAAAAGCCATATGCTAACAGCATAGCTGCCAACCTCTGGTGCTTCTGGGAGCTTGGGCTTATGTAGCTATTCCTGGAGGTAGTCACTGGACATGGTTTTTCAGGGAATAGAGACTCTGGTGCCGTCATCTCCTACTCTTTGTTTCCTGGTTCCCACAAGGTGAGTGAATTTGCTTTACCACAGACTTCCGACTGTGATGTTTTTCCCTGTTCCATGCACAGAAACAACAATGCCAAGTGACCATGAACTGAAACATCTGAAAGTGTGAGCCAAATAATCCTTTCTTCAAGTTGTTTGTGTCAGACCTTTTGTCAGAGTGTCATAAAGCAGACAAACACAGTGATCAGAGAAAGATAAAGTTATTTCTAACTGTTTTGCTAAATATGAAACATGTTGAGTAAACCACAAGCAGCCTGGAAGCAAACAAGTGTCCAGGTTAAGATAATTTGAATGCATTTTAATTAATGGTATTATTTTCAAAGATAGGGCTTATGAAAATCACCCGTGATAATGAAGACTGTGGAAGCTGGCATCAGGGGGTCTGAATGAGTAAGGAGATCAAGTGTTATCCGGTGCCCCGGGACAATAGGGCTTTTGGAGACAGTCACCTGGCTGTAACAGCTAGCTGACAGTCAACTTGCAGCAATGGAGCTGGCCCGGAACTCTTTCTCCCCTCTGGCTTCCTGCTATGGATCTGGACTAGCCAAGACGAAGAAGTGGCATGGGGAGGATAAGAGGCTTACATTGGTAAGACTTGTGGGAACTAGAGTAACTTGGAGCACAGTGAGGAGAGTTCAGGTAGTGGTGTTGTTTAGCAGATTGTTCTGGGATTGAAACACTCCACCCTGCGGAAAAGCTCACTAAGACGGGAAATAACCCCCCACCCATACTCCTGTAAGTAACCCCAATAAAACTCATTGATTAACCAAATGTGACTTTGGACAGATGGATCACAAGAGCCTACTGTCCGGCCAGCCTGGCCAGCCTAGCCAGCACTGACAGCTTTCGGTTCAATGAGAGACCTTGTCTCAGAGAGTGATGGGGGGAGGGGGTACCTGATGACCCTTTCTGGCCTTTGTATGCATATACACAAGTACATACCTGCTCACACACACATACACACACACACACACACACACACAAACACTTCCTTGTACACCATCTGTACAGTTACAAATAAAGAAATTATGTTGATAGTAAAATTAAATGATTTTCCCTTCCACAAAGGATATCACAAAGTTAAAAAGTAAATAACAGAAGAGGAGAATGTGTTTACAATGTCTCAACCAAAACAAACAAAAACAAAAACAAAAATAAAATCTGTAATACCCAAAGAAGTTAATATTTTGAAAATTGAAATGTCAGTTTGCAGATGAAATATGTTAGGCATATACAATTCAGAGAAAGCCTAAATGGCTGTGATGAATACGAAGAAATGCTCAAAATGCACTGAAATTACAGAGTCAAAAATTAAAGCTTCAATCAACATGACTCTCCTTCCCCTGCTTTCTGAGAGCTACCTCTTCTTCATGCTTTGCATTGAGGATGTGAACTCTTCCTGTTTATGCCGCCATTCTTTCTTGCCACGGTGGGCTCTGATCCCTCCGGAACTGTCAGCCTAAATTATCCCCTTTTATTTATAAGCCGACTTTGTCTTCATGCCTTTAGGGCAAGCACTCATGTCTAGTCAGCCATCTCCCCAACTGCTAATCTCATTTTTAAAAAAAAAATTTGTAATCTTTACTTTGAAAGCTTTAATTAAGAAGTTAATATTTCTCACTGGGCAGTGGCATACACCTTTAATCTCAGCACTCAGAAGGCGAAGGCAGGTGGATCTCCATGAGTCCAAGGCCAGCCTGGTCTACGGGGTGAACTCCCTCAAGAAAATAAAACAAGACTAAACCAAAAGCACACGAATAAATAAAAAGAAGTGAATGTTTTTTTAAACATGTAGGGCACATAAATTTATTTTTCTTTCTCCTACAGATTAATCTGCTTAATCTACTCTACTAGAGCTATGCTTTTCATTAGGTCTTTACCCATTTCCTAGCTTTGTCTGAGGTACAAATAGATCTCTAGTTGTACTCTTCCTGTAAGGAGCTGGTTTGCCCACTCCTCCATACTAAAGGCCATTTCTTCCCCTTTCACTTGTGCTGCTGCAGGCACCCTGCATGATTTTAACACATTCACAGCTTTCTCTGAGCTCCCACTATGTCAAAGGAGCAATACTGTCCCACTGTCAATTTTGTTCTTACTCCAAATCATTACCCTGTCTGCATTGTTATGGATTTACTAGTTTTCATTAGCATAAGGATTTTATTAAAAATGCTTTATTATATATCCTTCTGCCTAACCATCCATTTCAAAGTATAATGATAACATCGGTACATTTTCCTACTTATACATCAACCTGCATATTATTGAGTTACACCTTTATAAGTTTCATGTAAATTTTAGATATAATTATATATGTGAATGTCCAGTATACATTCATTTCATAGACTTATCTAATTTTTCAAACTACTGTCTTTATGCTGGAATAACCCACACAAAGTAATTAACTTTTTTCTTTGTGTAAATTAGTAAAGAAAATTTACAGAGCAGTGCATCTTCTATGCACTTATCATGTAACTTCAACAATGGCCAACACATAATTACACTGTAAAAGATTTATTTTATTTTTATTTCATGTATGTGAGCATTTGCTTGCAAGGTTGTATGTATGTTTACATGTGCATGGTGTTTGCAGAGGCCAGAAGAAGAGTTGTATCTCCTGGAACTGGAGTTAAAGATGGTTGTTGGCTGCCACGTGGGTGTTGGTAGCTGAGTCCAGGTCTTCTGAAAGAGAAGCAACTGCTCCTAACCCTGGAACCAACTCTTTATCCCTCAGAGTTCCTCTTGTTTTCCACATGGCTTCTTCTTCACATCCCTACACTGAATCACTTGAAATAAAATTCAGGTATTTTATCATACCATCAAAAAAATGCTTCAGTGTGTAACTCTCACACAAAAAAAGAATATAAACCTCATGATCACTATATCATTACAATGTATTTATGCTTAATCACACAGGTAAACTTTTTTAAAAAATTAATTAATTAATTATTACAGTTTATTTACTTTGTATCCCAGCTGTAGCCTCCTCCATCATCCCCTCCCAATCCCACTCTCCCTCCCACTTCTTCTACTATGCCCCTTCCCCAGTCCACTGATTGGGGAGGTCCTCCTCTCCTTCCATCTGATCCTAGTCTATCAGGTCTCATCAGGAAGACTTTGTCTTCCTCTGTGGTCCACCAGGTAAACTTTTACTTTACATTTTTAACACAATGTGGCCTAGAGTTTCAATATTTTGTTTATATTTAGTATTAAGAAAGTGTGATGAAACAAAGCTAATGATTTTTTAAGTTTTATATTTTGTTTATTTATTATTATTACTTTTAATTTAATATTTTGAAAACTAAATACATAAGCACTGCCCCTACATTTTTTTCTGCCCCTCTCTGTTCCCTAACTCCTCTTACATCCCCCATACCCTCCAAACTTATTACCTCTTCTTTAATTATATATATATGTAATATATTAATATATATTATATATGTTTATTAGATTGGACAATACAAGCATCTACATGAGACTGGACAATTTATGTGGGAGCTCATTCATCTAGGAAGCTGGTTCTTCTCCTTGGCAGCTTTTTCCTTTGAAAGGTTTGTGTGTGTGTGTGTGTGTGTGTGTATGTGTGTGTGTGTGATGCAAAATTTTGGATTATCAGTAAAAGTTATCTTTAAACCAATCTAGACACAAACATTTAAAGTATTTTTAGGGGAGACCTTTATCTCAAGTTTAACATTCAGAAATTTTTTGCTCTCCTGATTCCCTTCACACTTCTTTGGTTCTTTATTAATCTGTGACTTTTTTTGAGTCTCGAGGTCATGATAGACACTTGCTATCTTCTCCTTTGTTCCTCAGTTGTATTTATAATTGATTTCTATTTTTTCATATGTGTTTTATTTATTTGTATATTTCACTACTCTTCTTGGGTGGAATTTTACAGAGGTGTTCTCAAATATATGTAATGAATCAAAATGAACAATAGAGCTTCAAAGTTGGTTAACAGCTTTTCATTTGTTTCACTCTTTTGCTATCTCTGTATATTTTTATTTTAATATATCACACAAAGATGAATTTACTGTGAATTTTTGCATACTAATCCTCTTAAAACCTCATTTGTCCCTGTTATGTCATCATGTTTGAACAGTAAGAAGATAATTTACAATTACTTTTCCTTTAACACATTGAAGTCATAAGGCACTATCTTTTTCTTAGCGTATGTCTTAATCCATGTTCTATTGCTGTGAAGAGAAGACTTCACAACCCCAGCAGCTCTTACAAAAGAGAGCGTTTAATTGGGGCTGGCTGATAGATTCAGAGGTTTAGTCCATTTTCAGCATGTTGGTGAGCATGGTGCACACAGCCAGACATGGTGCTGGAGAAGTACCTGAGAGGTCTATGTCTGGATCAACATGTAGCAGGAAGAGAGACCCACTGGGCCTAGTTTGGACCTAGTGTAAACCCACTCCTAGTAACATGCTTCCTTCAACAAGGTGACACATACCCCAACAAGGCTACACCTACTCCAACAAGGCTACACCTACCCCAACAAGGCTACACCTATTTCAACAAAGCTACGCCTGCTTCAACAAGGCAACACCTACCCCAAGAAGGACATACCTCCTAATCCTTCTAAGTCATGCCACTCATTGATGATATGAAATATATGAGCCTGTGGGTGCCATTCTTCCTCAAACCACCACAACACATGTTGGTTATCCAAAGCAAGGGCTTCATGAATGCGTGTAATGCACTCTGTTCAGATTCATCCAGGCTATCACTGTCTGTTACCCATTCATCCACCTTACCCCTCTAGATCCTAATACTTCCCTTTTGATTTTCATGTCCTTTTATTTTCTTTTTCAGTTCTAAGTATGATTAGACTTCTGAGTCTGGCTCATTTCACTTTTCATGATTTTCAGTTCCATCTGTTTTCCTGCAAATCACAAGATTTTGCTCTTTTTTTGTGGCTTAATAAAACTTGACAGAATATATATATATATATATATATATTTATATGCATATATATACATACATATATGTGTGTGTGATAGTTTCCTTATCCATTCATCTTGTCATGGCCTTCTACACTCATCCATAATGTGTGCATCATGAACAGAACAGCAATAAAAATGGGCATGTGGAAACATTTACAGTATGTTGACTTTGGTCCTTTTGGGTATATACCTTGAATGGTACTGCAGGTCATGAAGTAATTAAAATCTTTATTTTTAGGGGAATCCCTGTACCACTTTCTACTATGATTCTACCAGTTGACACTCCCATCAACTGTATCTTTACTTGCATTTCATGTTTTTTTTTCCCTTGAATAGTGGCCATGATGATTGAGGTGAAAGTGAATTTGAACATAGTATTGGTTTATATTTTCTCCTTAAGTAAAGATGAATACCTTTCAATTTTTTTCTCAGTATGCTGTCTTTTCACTTTATCAACTTTTTCCTTTGTTAGCTAGATTTAATAAAACTTTGTTCTTTTGTAATTTCATTCACATATAAGCTGCATTCTATTTATAATTGCCTCTCTAGTCTCTTTACCAATTCTATACTCCGCTATAAGTACCTTCTCATATTCATGGCATTTTAGTTGCTGTTATTTTGTTTGTGCTATTTTATTTTTTTGGAATTTTTTTGAGATCCATTGATTTTAACTAGGGTTATCCCCGTGACCACGGGTTAAGAACTATCAGTTGGAGTCTAGTGGACTCTTCAGTGTGTATACAACTGAAGACAATGTCTTCCCCCCACTCAGAATCCATCAGCAGCAAATAGTTCATTAGGGAAGAATAGGGTCCCATAAGTTCCTTCCAAATCTATAACTGACTATTGTTAGGCCTGATCATGCATAGGCTCTTTGTAGGCAAAATGATGTCAAGCTTGAACTGAGCTAAAAGCTTCCTCCCTGCTGGGTGGATTTCATAGTGATGGGAGGTACTAAACAGGCTGTTGGGGGGAGAAAAGGTATCAGCAGCCATACCCAACTGTGAACCATACATTTACAATACTAACTTAAGAGGCAAGATGTATTGCCCGTGCAATAGTAGCACAACTCCTATTGTGGTTAACCACGCCACGCTCTCTGACTGGATTTGATGCCTTTTCAGAATTATTTCATATGTATCCATATGAACACGTTTATATTTAAGGAAGCTTCTACTGCATTAGATTTCCATACTATTCCTCGAATTGTTTTTAATTTTAGCTGTTTCTCCCCTATTTCCTCTCGTGTGCCTTTCTTCCCTCGCTGATTTAATCCTCCCGTTTTAGTACCACTTATTCATCCATAACTATATATTCTATTTCTTTTTTCTAGGAAGACCTAACTACCCCACCCAGTGCCTTACTCTATACATAACTTCTGTGATTCCACAGATTGTAGCTTGGTTATTGATTTAACAGCTAATATTCACACATAAGTAAATACATCCTATATTTGTCTTCCTGGGGCTGTGTTATCTCACTCAGGATGACTTTTTCTAGTTCTATCTATTTACCTGTAAATTTCATGATTCTAATTTTTTTAAGCAACAATGAAAGAGTGTTCCCTTACTCTACATCCTTGCCAGCATGGGCTCTCATTTGTTTTATTGATCTTATCCACTCTGTTGGGAGCGCAAACTTGTGTAGCCTCTTTGGAAATCAACGTGCCAGTTCCCTAGAAATTTGGAAATCCATCTACCCCAAGACACGGCTATACCATTCTTAGATATATACCCAAAGGACACTTCACCTACCACAAGAACGCTTGCTCAATCATGTTCATTGCTGTTCTATTCTTAATATATGAAAACTGGAAATAACCTAGATATGCCTCAACATATGAATGGATAAAGAAAATGGAATATTACTTAGCTGTTAAAAAATGACATCATGAAATCTGTAGCCAAATGGATATAACTAGGAAACACACACACACACACACACACACACACACACACCAAGGGAGGTAAGTCAGCCCCCAAATGGTATGTATTCACTTAGTTATGGATGGTAACCACCAAATAAATGATAATCAAGCTACAAACTGTAGACCCAGAAAGATTAGGTATAGAGGAAAGGACTAGGAGGGACATGTGGGTCTCCCTGGGAGGAGGAAATAGAATAGATTTTTATGGGTGTACTGGGGGAAAGGAAGAATGGGGATAGGAGGATCAGGTGGTGAGGGGGGAGGGAGATAAAGGTGGAGAAAGGAATGCAGGCAGATACAGATGGAACTGAGGGGTATTTGAAGGGTGAAATGGAAAGCTAGTACAGTAGAAACTTCCTAAAATATATGAAGGCCATCTTAATGCAGTCCCTTGATAATGGGGGATCTGCAGTCCCAGTTAGACATCTCTTGCCAATAAATAAGGTTTCCAGTATGGGAACTAGGTCACATTCAAGTGAATGGTTGGACAAGGGTGTCCCATGGAAATCTCCAAACAACACAGGCAGTTGCTAAGACAGTGGGTGGCTTTCTGCTAATTGACAGTGGGGACTTATTGCTGAGGTTAATACCCATACAAGTCATTGAACATGGAGAGGTTGAGCTGGTGCCTACACAGAGCCTTCATCTCTATGTTCTAATGTCTCTGGGGCAGGATGGTACTTTACAGGTTATCAAAAGAGAAACATAAACACCAATCCAGCCACAAAACCTTTGACATACTGTCTGTCCTTCCCCCAAGATATGTTAGAGCAACAGTGGCATAAAACTTGTGGGAGTAGTCAGCCAGTGTCTGATTTGGCTTAAGGTCCAATCCACAGTGAGAAGGAACCCATACCCAACATTCCTTGAGTAATCCAGATCCAGAGACTAAATAGCCCAGAAACCTAGGGTAAAAATAAAGACTACTGTTTTATAAAAAATATCAATAAAATGACTCCTAAACATGTTCTGTTATACTCAGAGATCAATGCCTTATTCATCATCCTCAGAGCAGGACCTCTCCTATCCATGGACTTGGAGAGGGGCATGGGAGGAGATGAGGGAGGGATGGTGGGATTGGGGCGGAAGGAAGAAGGGGACTACAGCTGGGATACAAAGTGAATAAACTGTAATTAATATAAAAAGTAAAAATTTAATTAAAAAGAAAACAACTGAAAAAATGGAAACACCAAGTTCATCCACAACAAGGATGGAAAAGAAGGAAGCTGAGACAATGTACACTAAACTAAGAAGAATATTTATAGATTAAATTTTATTTAATTTATGCAAAATTATTAAGAGGGAGAATAGAGAAAGGAAAAAACAGAATAGAAGCAACATAGAAGTGGAAAAGTATATGAAATGAGAATGAGAAGAAACCAAAGGAACACAAAACAAAACAACACAACAGGATTGATAGTTCCTCCTTGCTGAGAAGAGGGACTGGAATGCCTACATTTTTCTTAGGGTGCTTGTTTTGAAGTTCTACAGATATATGGGAAGCAATGAGTTGTTTTCTTTCTCAGGTTCAGACAGGTCAAACACAAAGGGCTATCTGAAGGATGACCCCTGCCCTGTATTGTCTGTTGGCACGAAGGTGCTAAGATAATGGTGATGAATTCTTTCCACTGATCTTCGTATGTATACCAGATGTCTCCTGCTGGCTGGATCTTGGGGAAACCCAACTTTGCATGACAGGTATCTCATTTTTGGGGGGCATGGGGACATCTAGGTTCCTATCAAATGTACTTGAGGCTCTGAAAGTGGAGAATGTAATAAACTAAACCAATTTCCTTTGAGAAGGGGGCACCAAGGTGAGATCAATGATTGATCTTGCCCACCTCAGCAACGTCACTGGTTCTGACCTCCTACCTTCAGCTGCTCAGAACCACATACAGATGCTCTTGCTCCTTTTCTCCGAGCTGGGCTTCCGTTACCAAATGAAAGTGCTACTGTGCATGCACACTTGTTGGCACACTTGTTGTATGTGGACCTGCATCCACTAATATGCATCGGAGCCACATAGCTTCCTGGGTCTGTACTTATCCTTGGTGCGCAGCAAAGTGAAGAGGCTGCTATCAGTTGGAGGTGTAAAAATGGTACCCCTGCTTCTTGCAGTGACAAGGTTTGTCAGTAAAACCCTTGCTAAATTTTTTCTCACCAGGGCACCAGAGAGCAAGCCTTGATATTAGCCAAAAGGCAGAGAAGCAATGAGAGCAAGCTAAGAAGTACAGGGGTCTCTTCTCCAGCACTTTTCTGCTGTGAAGACCTCATATACTAATATATGTATGTATCATTAATACATCTCAATACATTAACACATATATAAATACATTGGTTTATATTTATATATATAGACACACATATTTCTTCTTTTATTACTTTTTTTTTTTTTGCTAACTCCCAGATCCCATACTTGTGTTGTTCATGGAAGCTTTTCTTTTTTTATTTCATTTTATTTTTCTATTTTTATTTATTCATTTTATATCCTCTCTTTCCTCTCCTCCCAGTCCCACCCTCCCTCCCTGTTTTCCCTTTCCCCTTTCCCCTACATCTCAGAGAAGGAGAGCCCCTACACACTCCAGCATATCAAATTGCATCAGGACTGAGCACATCCTCTTCCCCTGTGGCCTGGTAAGGTAGCCCCACCAGGGGAAAATAATTGAAAAGCAGGCAACAGAGTTCATGTCAGAGACAGCCCCCATTTTCTTTACTAGGGAACCCATATGAGAACTGACCTGCCCATCTGGGTAGGGGACTAAGGTTCAGTCCATGGTTGGTGCTTCAGTCTACACAGCTACCCCCCCCTCCCGGGCCTTGGTTAGTTGCCTCTGTTGGGCTTCTTTTGGTGCTTCTGTCCTCTCTGGGTCCTTCTATCCTTTCCTCTATTCTTGCACAAGGCTCCTTGTGATCCACCCAATGTTTTGCTGTGTGTCCCTGCATCTGTTTCCATCAGGTGCTGGGTAGAACAGCCACTCAAGGGATATGCTAAGCTCCTGTCTATAAGCATAACAGAATATCGTTATTCATGACAGGGGTTGGCTGTCTCCCAAGGAGTGGGCCAGACATTGGTTGGACAGTCCATCAATCTCTGTTTTATTTTTGTCTCTGCATATCTTGTAAGCAGGGTAAATTTTGGGTCAAAGTTTTTGTGGGTTGGTGGTGTTCCCCTCCATGCACTAAGAGTCATGTCTAGTTAGAGGGCGGCCTCTTCAGTCTCCATGACCTCTGTTACTAGGAGTCTCAGCTAGAGTCACCCTCATATCCTTCCAGGAGCCTGCCCTGTCGTAGGTCTCCAGCTTGTCACAGAGAAGTCCCTGCCCAAGGTTATTCTCCTCTGCAAGACCTGTCTTCCCATCCCCACTCTCCCCAGCTCTAATATTGACCCTCATTTTTCTCTGTGATTCCTCTCTTACCCTGTGGACTCTCTTCAAACACTTCTGCTGTCTAGTCTATTTCTACTTCTGAGTGGGAGTTAAGCATCCTCCCTTGGGTTCACCTTGTTACTTATCTTTTTGGGGGTCTGTGAGTTGTAGAATGTCTATCCTGTACTATATGACTAAAATCCCCTTATAAGTGAGTTAATACCATGTGTGTCTTTCTTGGTCTGGGTTACCTAACTCAGGATGATCTTTTCTAGTTCCATTCATTTGCCTGCAAATTTCATGATTTCCTTGTTTTTAATAGCTGAGTAGAATTCCATTGTGTAATTGTGCCATAATTTCTTTATCCATTCTTCAATTGAGGGACATCTGGGTTGTTTCCAGATTCTGGCTATTTTGAATAAAGCTTCTAAGAACATGGTTGAGCAAGTGTCCTTGTATGGTAGAGCATCTTTTGGGTATGTACCCAGGAGTGGTATAGCTGAGTGTTGAGGTAGAGGTGTTCCCAGTTTTCTGAGGTAGCACCAGATTGATTTCCAGAGTGATTGCACAAGTGTGTACTCCCAAAAAGCAATGGAGGTGTGTTTCCCTTTCTCCCCATCCTCTCCAGCATGTGCTGTCATTTGTGTTTTGATTCGAGGAATCTCAAATGGCTGATTCGCACTTAAAGAAATGCTCAATGTCCTTAGTCATCAGGAAAACGCAAATCAAAACTACTTGTGGATTCCATCTACTGCTCATCAGAATGACCACATGCTACACGGCAACACCGGGTACCACACAGAATACCACCCCTTCTCCTTCTCCATCTCGTATTTATACTCTCAAAGTCCGAGACCACGCCCCTCTCTGTGTGGCACATGGAAGGCCTTTACTAGCTGGCAAAGATTATGCCCCACACGTGACAGCCCAACTAAAATCCTGCCCTTGGGATTAAAACAAAAGCATATTTACATAACATACAAAGAAACCAAAACGTCCCTTATAGATACGAACTCTAATAGGACTTCTGCAAGATCAATGCTGGTGATGAACCTCTCCAAACAACAAATCAGACAGTGAGGAGCTTTCATCCTCCCTCAGCCTTCGGTCTCTAAATACAACATGCTATTCCCCTCGTTGAAAAAGAAATGTCCGTCTCCACAAGGGATTCACATGGTCCTGCAGTAGCCCTCCAACTTCCTCTGTCTGTTCTCATTTTCCAGAGTTTATTTGAGGACAGGGACAGCTCATTATCTTCATAGGACGTGGAAACCTGGTCTGCATCTTTAAAACATTGTTTTCATGTGGCTGGCTTTGGTTTGTAAATGTTTTTAAAACAATTTTGAAAAGACTTCTCTGGCAAGCTGAAAGAGGGTCAGGAGGTATACAAATGTACTCTGGTTGTGAATCATGCAAGGGAGTGGAGTTGGGTAAAAGGGAACAAAGTGCCCAGCTGACAAGCTTAGAAGACCAGGACTCTATCCTCATCCAGTCAATTACCTTCCTTAATGTCGGGTTTCCTTCTCTGTAACTGGGAATGGTGATGCATCTACCGCTCTCTTATATGGCTGCTGGGCTGCTCAGGTGAGACAGTGTCTGCAGAAGGCAGCTGCACACTGCCTACCACAGGAAGAGAGATAGTAGCAATATTAACATGAAGCAAAGAGCATTTGAAATGATGTTAACTCTCCTGAGACAGGATGTTCTTTGGCTAGGAAGGCAGTAATTCCTCCCCTTGGTGACCTAAGTGAATTTCAGATCCAGCTTCAAAGCGCATTAGGTCTCTGCAGCAAAGAGTGGTGAAAATATTCCAAGTCTCTGACCTCCCCAAGCTGGAGAAGGTTGGCATCAAGGACAGAAGCTTTCAATTGCATTGAACATGGCCTGGATGGGTTCCAAGTGTGTAATTACTTTATGCTTACTTACAATTTTCCCTTCAGCTTCAAAGGGATGGAACATCCCTCACTTTCTGGACTAACGGGGCCATTCCATGTTGGTAGGCATATGTTGAACAGCTGCCCCCGTCACCCACCTCAGCAGACAGCACATTTTAGTAATGAAGTCGTGGCTCCAAACGCGCAATGTGGCAGCACATATCTTTGATTAGTGTTCAGGACAAATGTGGCCTCTCTTTGAAGGGAAGGGAGGGCCCCTACCATGTTTTCTCTCATTGCCACCTGGCAGGAGGGCAGTGAGCAGGTTCTTTGAGAGGCAGCTTTCAGAGGTGCCCTGATATGAATCTAATTGAGAAAATATGCTAATTTTATGAGGTCAATAACCACTGTAATTAGTCTTTGTGTACGAACAATACATTCTTTTGAAAAGTAGGATAGAGAATAAATTCTCATCTATGAATTGTGTTCTCTGATATCGTGTGTTATAAAATGGAGGCTACAGAGAGGCATCAGAACAAGCTCCTATAAGGTGACACCCAGATAGCAAAGGGTATCTAGTGGTAAGATGTGTATTGGGAGAGGTCTCAGATGTACTTATTATCAGCCCAGTTCTCTCCTACCTCTTATTTCTCTCTGCCACTTGGTGATTTTTGAATTAAATGCTTGGCTCTTCCATACTTCTGATTCTTTTATCTGTTAAGTACTGATAACATTGCTGCCTACCTCATAGGGCTCTTGTGGGGAATGAAGGAGATAATATCTCTGGCACACACAAGAAAAAATTAATAAATGTGAATAATGATTATTGCTGTTACTACTCTGCGTTCAGGTCTTAAAAAATTAATTTTTTCCCAGTAATGTCTGCCCTGTTCCAACACTAGGTTAGGAATGGTTCTATGCTTTCATACACATAACAGTACGTGTTTCCTACAGAAAGATTTATTTGGGGGAGATTATGTGTCATGGTTTCTGCATTGTGTTAATCATTTCATTACATTTTATCAATACAAAATTGAGGCAGAGAGAATGTGTATAAATATATGTATTTGGATTCTTAGATATAACATTTGTCACATTCAGCAGCACTTGTTTAAGTCATTATGCTTCCTACAAGACCATAAGTTCTGCATGACTGCCAGTCAAATCTACCACCAACTTACCCTGGAGTCTCCTCCTTTCTGACATGTATCAGGACCCATAACTCTCCTACATTTTCACTTCTCATCTGTGTTCTGACTTCTAATCTAAAGCATTTCCAGGTTAGCTGTATCAACATTGCCTTGCTGACAAGCTCAATATGCCCTCATCTCTCTCACTGTCTGCTGAGCCTTGCTCTTACCCTTGTCTGCTGTGCCATGTGCCATGGTCAGAGACTCTGATTGCAGGTGCTAGGAACTCTCTCCAAAACTGTTTTAAACGGAAACAGAACACACTTGCAAGATATAAAGAGCTCAGAGAATTAGGGAGACCATCAGGACCAGACTTAGAAAATGAAAAGGATCTGAAGGTTCTATGACTCCTCCACATCCTCCCCCTCCCAACCCACCACAGCCTCTATTGATCATATATGCTCAGGGTTTAAAACAATGGATTCTATTTGACTCAGTGTAAGGCTTTATAGGGTGATAAGGGTGGGTTTTCCAGGATCTGACTCCTTTCATCTTCTTCAGTGGCAGAGGATAATGGAAGGTCGATGCTAGGAGTCACCCATTCCTTCCTCAGACCACATACACATGAAGAGAAAGACATTAATCATAAGAAAAGACAGTGATTGGCAGAAAACACATTATGATTGTCCTTGTACATTTCATTTGTTTACGCTGGACTGTCTTCGCCAATCCCAATTTTCTAAGGTCAGAACCTCTCCCAGAGTACAATGCTGGTCCATTAAAATGTCACCCAGCCTTTCCTGGTGGAGACTCTTTTGTGTTCTTTGGAATTGTGTACCATGGTTTTATAATGGAGGCTTGCCTGGTTTCCCTGGCTAGACACAGGCCTTAAGAATTAGGGACAGAGAATGCTTATGAATAATCATAATATCCCTGTCTTATGTTCAGCATGCCGTCTTGGCTCTAGGCAAGCATACCTCTCCAGCTGGCTCCCCCTGAGATGTCTTTACAAGCCAGCTCCTGTGTTCTGGATCCTTGATCACATCAATGCATTTACCTCCCTTTTAATTCCCTTCTACTCGTTCAATCTTTAAAATCTCTGTCATTGCCGTGGCCTGCACTTCTCAAGGATTCCTTGCTAACAACCCACTTCTGAGCAGTAGCCTTCACTTCTACTTGCTATTGTTGGGAATATTTTCATTTCTCCGGTCTTGTGGTCCTAGAGCCATCCAGGAATTCATGTGATGTTAATATGGCACTTTGGCAGTCATGTGATTTCTCACCTAAATCCATCAAGAATGTGCCCTGAGCCTGTATATTGTCACCCCTTGTTCAGTCCTTTGTGAGTTTGGGGAACTCATGCTCATGATGGAAGGAAGATTTTATGTAATATATTCTCTGTGTTTTATTAGAGCATGGGTTCCAAATTTGTGTGTTTCTTAAGTCTCAGTCACCTTCCTGTCCTCAACTTGAGCAATTAGCCTAGTTTATCCCTTCCTCAAGAACTATCTGAATCATGGTCCTGGTTGGTCTAAAACTTGTCTTGCTTCTTTTCTGCCATCACATCTTCCTAGGACTGGATGATTATCTTGTGTGATTCTAACCTGAACCACCCAACTATGCCACAGTTCTCTGGTGCAACCTGTTTATATGTCTGATAAAAGGATCAAAAGTTTTGTTTAAAATGTTCTAGATAAAGAAGCTACACTTGTGAGCAGCTTGGTAAGAATATAACCAAAGTGGCCACTGAACCTTTTTCAACAACTACTGACCTGAACTCAGTTTCACCTCCGATACCCATCTCTATTTCTGAGTGTCCTCTTAGCTCCTCTTTGAGCCCTCACCATGCACCTTGGTCTCTGGATTTTTGACTGGAAGCTTAGAATTCCTCTCCAGTGCCCCAAGATATGGCTTCATACTTCACTGTATTTAATTTTTTGCTTTCTTGCTAGTCTGCCACAGGGAATTCTTAGACACATACTTGCCTTCTCGTTCTTCTATCAGTCTGCCTGGGGGCTGCTAGCTGTATCACAGTGGATAGTTTTATGTTTGCTGTGCCTCAGGTATCTACTTCACATATCCAGAAGGTCATATAACCTAGAGCACATTTAAGCAGGAGACATTTGCACAGACACATTCATCTAAAGCTTCTCTACCTCCTTAAGTCTTATCGCCTAGCTGCCCTCCCGTCTTCCTAGCAAGCAAACATTTCTAAAAATATGCAAGACATCTAACAGGCTTTTCTTTTCTTTCCCAACACTCCCACTATACCTCTGCCTTCATTCTCCTCATATCTCAGAGGAGGGGACCCTTCATTCACTCCTGGCCCTACTAGGCTATCCTGGCTGCTCTTTTCTTTTCTCCTCTCCCCAGGATGATGTTCAATCAAGCATTCTTTATTTCCTCAGTATTCAGTCCCTCTCATCTCCGTGAAACCCCAACCACCTGCAACTTGATCTGTTGTCTCCAGTGGAATGGTTCCTTGTCTACTTCCTGACAAGTGGACTCCATCTGCGTGTTCTACTTCCTCCCACTATTTCACTCCAAATTCCAGGTATCTGGCTTCTATTGTCACCCGATCACCAATTCTACTTTCAAAGTTCTCTGTTGTTTTCTAATTGCTGAACATGATGGCTCATCTCAGACTATGTCCTCTGTTCTCTCACCAGCACCAAAGCTGCTAAAACAGTTGATCCTGCCTTTCATTGCGGAAATCAATTCCTCTTTTACATGCATCTTATTTTGATTGAATGTTTGAGGTGTTTCTGCGTCTTTCTTGCTAATTATTCACTCTGAGGGGCCAGGATTTGTGGGCCATATGCAGTTATTCCAAGAGCTTCTAGCATTGTGCGGTGTATATAACAGATATAGAATATTTTCCAAATGAAGGAATGATGCTATTAAGAGTCATTCTTTCCTGTCTTATTTTTAGCATGCTGATAGTTCATTTCCGATATATGCTTTTTATGGCCATTCTGTTAAATTCTGTGATGGAACATAGTGCCCATTTTTAGAGAGGTTATTGTCCACCAAGAAATCTGCACACATAAATATGTAATTATAACACAGTGATATGATCAGGAGTTCCTTGACTGAGGAGTGGCCCCAGCAGAAGAGTGTTGGAAGAAATAAGAGAATTAGTACGGCAAAGAGAAGGAAGAATTCCTGGCAGAGTGGACATCACATTCACAGACAAGAGAATGGCAGAATGGAGATGAGCAGTCATGTGGGTGTGGCTAGATTGTCCAGACGTTTGAATTTCTTCCTCATTTTCAAGTACTTTGCTATTCTTTGCTACTTAATGTTCCCACTCTCTTCACTGATAGGTGGCAAACTGCTTTACAAAGAGAAAAATTGAGGTGTGTAGAACAGAAAATCACTATGTTAATAGCAACTGAAAAATCATCACTTCCTGATGTGGCTTCCTGTTTAATTTACCACCTTAGCAACAGGAGCAAACTGGGCAAAATATACAGTCACAATTTGGAAAAAGTCATCAGAGAGCAGAGGATGCAAAGAAACACAAATTAATTATATTCATGGGAAAAGGAAGCATGTGGCAGTGTGCGTCCGTGGAACAACAGTGGGCAAGAGAAGAATCCATCCGATAGGAGAATAGAAAAACCAAAGTAATTTTCCTCAAACGTGTAATGACCACATAGGGGCTAGTATGACAGAATCCTTGGTTATAAAACATGTCAGTAACACCTGCCAACTCCATCTTTGACATATGGAGAGCTTCTTAGTTGCTTTTCTATTGCTGTGACAAGACACCATTACCAAGGCAACTTACAGAAGAAAGATTTTAATTTGGGGTTTATGGTTCCAGAGGGTGAATCTATGACCATCATGGTAGGGAGCATGCAAACAGGTAGGCAGGCATGGTGCCTGAGCAGCAGCTGAGAGCTTACATCCTTATTTGGGAGCAGAAGGCATAAAGAGCTAACCAGTAATACCACGGGGCTTTTGAAAACTCAAAGCCAACCCACCAGTGACCTCCTCCTTTAAGAACCCACCTCCCAATCCTTTCCAAACAGTTCTACCAACTGGGGACCAAGCATTCAAATGTCTGTGTCTATGGAACCACTTTCCTTCAAACCACCACAGAAAGGATGCTAAAGGTAGAGGATGCTAAAGCTGAGGAAAATTCCCCTGAGAAGCATAGAGTTTCCCAAGTGGAGTATAGTAGATTGATGCCTTCCGGACACAGGCATATGAACTGAGCAGAGTCCCAATCAGATACATAGGACCTGCTTGAGTGCAAAGCAGTGTCCCACTGAGGTGACATCAAGATGGGAAGATCTGTAGAACTCTAAGGAATACCAGCTTTGTGCCAGATGTGTACCAGATGCTCCCTCAGGGCTCAGCAAGGAGCAGACAGACAGAGTGAAATAGGACTGAAGAGGAAAGATAACTTCCCAAGTCCTCAAAGCTGGTTACCTATATCACATAGTTCAGAAAGGTGACTACTGAAATACCAGGTGTGAGCACATTTCTGGGTGACCTTCCTGCTTGATCCAATGAGAACTCTTCCAATGTTATCCTCAAAATATTTAAGTCCAATTGTAAACTGAGCCTAGCTAAAGATACAACAAAGCCCAGTCCAATATAGCAGCCTGGCAGAAGAAATGTTTATAACATAGGCCTAACAGCAGACACTGAACAATTTTTATAGAGTTCAAGAAAGGTATTTTTATTGTTTACACATAGTGCCTATCACAGTGAGAAAATATGGGATATGTGAGGAGTCAAGCATGTATATGTAACCAAAAGAAAAGGAATCAATACAAACAGACTGTTATGTGACAAAATGTTGACACTGCCTAATAATTTAGAATTGACTATGATAAATGCACTAACAGATATATCACAAAAAGTAAACTGTGTGCAATGATATGTGAGAAATTTCAGAGGGAAGTGGAATCTATGTAAAATAAGCATTGCACGTGGGAGAAATAAAACACACAAAAAATGATGAGTTAATTCAGCGTTTCAGTTATCTGTGATTGCATATAAGATACTATAAAAAGGAAATTTAGCAAATAATTCTTTATTCTTCTGTCAATGCTGGGCTTAGCTGGGACGTTCTATTGCTCAGTGTGATGATGATGTTGATTGCAGCATTAGTCGGAAGGTAGAAATAGCATATGCTGAAGGACAGATGCCTGGATAAGTAACATGTGGCACAAATGAACAATGGAATATTACTTTCATGAAAAGAGTGAATGTAGACAGTGGAGAAGAAACTTGAAGATAGATAGGTAATTATAAGATAAAAGGATGAATAGTTTGTGTTCACATTATACCTGCATGAAATATTATAACGGATAAATTCACAGATACACAAAGTAGATTAGAAATTACTATATGTTGGTAGAAGTAAAAAAATTATCTAATTACTGAAGGAGAAATGTGGATCCACCTTGATTCTGTGTTTGTCTTTCTGCTTTATTTTTAAACATAACCCTATATTCTTAAAACTGCATTTGTCTTTCCTGAAAAAGAAACACAACCCAAAAGCAGAAAATAGGATTATATTCCCACTCTTGCTTCATTTTGAGATCCTATAAAGGTAATTTGAAGAGGCACCAGCACAAGCTACAGCAGAAAGGGATAGTGATGCAGAGAAGCTCTGCTTGCAAACACAAGGATATTTTGAGCAAGGCCTTTAAGAAACTGGGACCGAGTTGAATTAGGAGGCACGGCCTGCATGCAAACAATTTGATCATGTCTGTGATGGACTTCATGTTCCCTTTGTGCTTCTGGCCTGCCAGTCCATTCTTTGTGCCAACAGCTCTGTCTCTCACAAGCTGGAGGCAGATTCTTCATTCAGTGAGTTAATTTTAAATGAAATGAAAACCCAAGTCATAATGTTTGGTTCACTACGCAGGCAACAGGCACTGTCTGCCTCATTAATGATTAACATGGAAGCTGGTAATGTCTTGCAGCTGGTTGACCAGTTTAATGATGCCAGAATGTGACTGTATCCTCTTTCTGCTCTGGCCAATGCAGGGACCACTTCTTCCTCACAGTGGTCTGAGTGTGGTATTTGGTGAATGAGGATGCAGAGTATAGAGTAGAAGGCAAGAATTTTTCTTGTATTATAGCCAGCTCACATACATCTATCCTTGTTTTCCTGGGTCTGATACAAAGGCTGAGAACGCATTTATCTGAAGTTGAGAGTAGGTAAGCTACCAGAGAGACAAGACAAGGAGTTCGAAAGAGTCAGTAGAGTGACTGACGACTAGACCCAAGATGTCTAGGAGATATGACTTAGTTAAGTAGAGAACCTTGGTATATTCACGTGTGTTTCGGTGCAGAAGCACGTGTGCATCTGGAGGCCCGAGGATGCTTTCGAGTGTCTTCCATGGTAGGTCTCCACGTTACATATTGAACCACGGTCTCTTGCAGAAGCCCTGTCTTGCTAGTCTAGCTTACTCCAGTGATCTGCTGTCTTTCTGGATTTTACAAGGGGTCATCTTGCTCACAGAGATTTCATGAATACCCCTTCCCATACAATAAGTTCTCTACTCATTGACCCATTTCTTCAGCCCTTGGACCTCTCATATTTCTGCAGAGTGGGGAAATGCTCTCCTTCAGTTTTCAGAACAACCAGTCATGGTTGAGAGGCATGCTGAAGCCAGGGGGTTCTGGCATAACCCTTTAGTCCCAGCACTCAGGAGCCTGAGTTCCAGGACAGCCAGGGCTACACAGAGAAACCCTGTCGAAGTAGAAGAAGAAGACGAGGAAGAAGAAGAAGAAGAGGAAGAAGAAGAGGAAGAAGAAGAAGAAGAAGAAGAAGAAGAAGAAGAAGAAGAAGAGGAAGAAGAAGAAGAAGAAGAAGAAGAAGAAGAAGAAGAAGAAGAAGAAGAAGAAGAAGAAGAAGAAGAAGAAGCAGCACACTGAATAAAGAGATGGCTCGGTGGGTAAGGAGCTCATCCACACAAGCATGAAAACAATTCCGCCCTCAGAACTCTTCACTTCTTACTCCAATGCACAGATCACCCATTTCTCAGCTTCTGCTACTTTCTGTGTGTGTGTTGTTGTTGTTGTTGTTGTTTTGTTTTGTTTTTGACATAGCCAATGGCCTTGATCTGAGCTGCTCTGCTGAGCAATTCATAATTTACAAGAGCATTGCATGGCTTGCTAATAGAAGGGACCATATACATAGCAGAGCCCCTATGTGAGGCCATTTCTGTCCTGGCTGATGCCCTTGATTAAGATGATGCTGTTGATATTCTGAGCTGTGAAGACTGGTTTTGAGTTAAGTGCTTGTACATTTAATTTGATTTTACTGAATGCATGCTGTGACGGCTACTGTTCTGTGACCCGAGTTACTCATTTTTTTTTCCACTTGAAACTGCAAGGACATCAGAGGAGAGTACTTTGTTAGGAACCACACTTCCCCTTTCCCCACCCCAGACTCCACTCTGCTCATAAGGAAACACAGACACGTGTGTGCAGACATATTCGAGCCTCAGCAGCCTCCCTACTTCTGTCGGAATGAAGCTTCCACAGCACCAGAACAGACACTATTTCTCTTGGAAGAAGTGTTCCATTTCTACCCTTCTGAAATCTTGTCAGGGTAAGAAAAACAGAAGCTGTGACTTCTCAATGCCATCTGGTAAGTTAGATTGAGCATCAGCACGGTGAAGCGTGTCTGCTGTGTGGAAACAGGCCGTGCTAGGATTAAGTGGCTCGCATTCCCGTGGGGGCTCCCAGGGGAAAGAAGGCATTTCTGAGACCTCCTTGCTAAGAGGAATGCCAGGAAATAGCATTGACCCCCTTGATCACGATCGCATTCAGATGGACTAGTCCTGTATGGGGAAGCGTCCACACATTTCATCCTCTGCCTGCCTGGATCCTGGCAAAGCCGTGGTTGAGTTAAGCAGGAGTTAAATAACCCTGTGCATGTCGTCATGTGACCATGACATGTAAGGCCCCTGTGTCCCACCTCTGAATTTGCTTTTGTTTTTACAGAGCACCAGTTGAATCCGGTTCACTGCGATGAAACACGTTATCAGAGTGAAAAATGAATGAAAGGCTCCTTCCTGTCTGCCTCCCCGAGCAGGGCTGTTTTGCTGACTTCTGCAACGGTCAGGGTTGAATGCTAAAGTGATCAAGGCCCTGCTGAAGAGGAAGCAGAAATATCTGTCAGGAAGGATGGGCAGAGGCAGTGCCTGGTCATTTCACATCGTCCATGTGACCTGGCACTAAGGAGGCTGGGTCAGGCCTGGCTTCCCTCTTCATCTTCATTGCTGGCCTTGGCCTGTCTGGGTGGTCCTGTAAACTCTTTCCCTCAGAATCGTTTCTGTGTTCGCAGCTCTACTGTGGTCCGGTGCTCCAAGGCCCTGATTATGATACCTGGCCCCTCGCAGGTTGCTGTAGTTGTTGCTCAGGATAACAATTTGTGGGCAGGTGGACTACATTTCCCAGAATTCCCTTCATGCATGTTTCCTGTTAGAATAAGCCAGGTGGGAGGTTTAGAAGGGAAAGCATGGAAACTGAGGCTCCGGATGCTCAGGAACTCTCACTCCTTGCTGCTGAGTGATCTGATGACTCACCTTATCAGGACAAAGATGAAAGTGTGCTTGCAATTCCTTTACGATTTTCCCCAGATTCTCTGACTCTGGATCAAGCTTGAGTGTTTAGCTCCGCATGTCTTCTGCAGGATGCCTACCCTGCCACAGTGAGAGGCAGCAAGGACAAACAGCAATTTAGAAGATCACTGTGAGCTCCCTTGTTTTCACAGTCTATCAACTTCCTGGCTTCCATGTAGTCTTCAAGCCCTCGTGTTACCCGCCTCAGAGTTGCATCAGGTCAAATCCCCGTGATAAGTATTTCTACCATCTACCTACCTGTCTACTGCTGCTCAGTCTGCCTCTTTGTCTGAGTGTCTGCTACCAAAATATCCTGGTGGATCTGCTTTTCTAATAGAAACCTGACTGATTCTGAAAGGAAAGACATTTACTGCTTGGATTTTAAAGATATAGCATCAGTGATCAGATTCACCGACTCATGCTTTTTGTTTAGTTCCAGGAAGCAGTTTGTATTTATATAGTCCATCTAGCTATCCATCTGTCTATCTATCTATCTATCTATCTATCTATCTATCTATCATCTATTTATTCTATATCATCTATTTATTCTATCTCTATCATCTATTTATTCTGTCTCTATCTATCTATCTATCTATCTATCTATCTATCTATCTATCTATCTACCTATCTATCTATCTGTCTGTCTATGTATATGAAATTATGCTACTGTGCAGGTAACTATAACAGCAGGCACAGGCACTTTTCACCCACCCACCCAGGATCCCCCACCTTAAACATTTCCCTCCTTCTCTACCCTATTTCTTCCCCAGCACTTACATGTTTGTGAATTTTGAGCATGGCAGATCCCAACCTATCCTAAGCCTAATATAGCAATTTCTCTGCAGGGTCTGGGTACACAGAAGACTTCAAGGAAAGGGCTCAGCTGGGGAGTCAATGCAGCAGACCCTGAGATCAGCCTTTCCAGCACAGGGCTCATGAAGGGGAGAACAGAATTTGCCTTCTTTCATTGCAGTGTGGGATCATCAGAGAACTGTCACTCAGTCCAAGATCAGAGGATGTTCCAAACAAGAAGCTCGCTTGGTCCAATTGCTTCTCTCGGCTGCCTTCCACCCCCTGCTGGCAGCTGGGAGCTCTATGGGAGATTATGGCTCATATACCTCTCCCAGAAAACAGACACTGGACAACCTCTTCCTCCCACCACACAAGACAGAGCCTGAAAATACCAGTACTTCTGACTAATTTCCCCTAAGTCCCTTCTTGTAAGATGTATAGTGTGTTTTGCATTTGATGGGTACTCGATGCCTCCTAATAGTTTCTTGGTGCAAAATAATGACAGCTTGAAAGGAATTCAGTGGCTACTACCTATTTCCAACTCTTAGTTATTGTTTTGCACCAGCTTATTGGTTTCCCTGGTTAGAACTGGTAGCAGAAACAGAAGGGGTGAAATACCATCTAGGGGACTATTCTTTCAGTGTTTGTAGCAGGTGTCTCCATTAGGTTTTTCCTAAGAGCCACATCCAGGTGTATCAAATTAGTTAAGAGGGCCATGGGTTCATTTGCATGTGATCTGCATATCATTTCTGAGTCCTTAGGTAAACAGTGGTGCTTTGCAGGCAGCTCCTTGTTTAAATTTTGTTGCTTCACGCTGGAAACCACAGGAGCGCATACATGGACAAAATTTCAAGTGAGGGAGAGAAAGAGGAGAGCTATGTGAGAAAAATTTCACTCTGCTGTGCTCTGGGGTTTGCAAAAGTGGAAGTCCTCTGGTGGAAAGGAAAGATGTAAGCATTGGGAGCCCGCTTTTGAGAGAACATCTCATCTGAAGGGCCGATAATGATGGAAGTGATTGGGTCGAGGATGATGTTGGGTTCGATGTGCCACCAGGCCCTTATGTGCCCCCCCTCCCTGAACCCAAAATACATTTTGGATCACTCCATTTCATCTCTAAGTAAATGTCAACACTGATTTAATTCACAGTTCTACAATCTATGTGGGAAAATTAGTTGAAGCTTTCCAGTGCCAAGTGTTGCTGAGTAAAATAGCATTCCCATTCAAAAGAGGCTTCCACTATCCTTTAGGGGAAATCCAATCATTCCAACGTGGTCCCCTAACTCTTCCTACCTGACTGATCTGTCCCTGTTCTTTCCATTCTTTCCTTGCCAGGCTCCTGAAAGCTTAAAAACACAGTTGTTGTTGTTGGGTTTCTGGTTTTTTTTTTTTTTTTTTTGGCTGAGTTAAAAGAACATCTCCATGTGATTTCCTTAGGGACTTGATTTGGTTTTCTTTAACTTTTCCTTCTCCTTTTCTGCCTCTGTCTTTTCTCTACATTTGCCTTCCTGTCACTTTCTGACTTTCTTGTCCCTTCCCCTGAGTCTTTACCGTGGAATCACGGGAAACTCAACAGGGCTAAAGGCAGTGTCAAGGCAGCAATACAAGAAAGGCAGCGCTCTAGGTGACACTTTAGTGAGTGGACAGCAGAACGCGGTGTGTGTCATGCTAAGGAAGCTAGAGGCCTGCAATGATGGGCTCAGAATCCTGTGTTTACACACTCCATAAAAAATGGCCCTGCAGCTGACAGATCATGGGCCCAGAGGATTAAGTGACTTTTGTTAAGATGGTTGAGGAAACTGAGTGACAGCCACTTCCTGAGCTGTAGGAGATTTGTTGGAGTAAAGCGAGGCTGGCTTGCCTGGCCTGGATGTGGAGAGCCAATTAACCAGATCTGCATGAATGCCCTAAGTCAGGAAGGACATGGAAACTAGGAAGCCAGGGTGCAGTGGGATTAATTGGGTTGTCTTCCACAACAGAGCGAAGCAAGCTTTATAGCAGACCTCTTGGGAGCCAACAAAAAACCGATTTTGTATTTTTCTGTTTGACTTGTATTTATTGTTCTTCCTCCAAGGAGTTCTGCGTACTTTCTACCCCTCACACAGTATTTAGGGTCTTGTGTTTCAGCCCTCATCTGGAACTACAGATGGATGGCTCGGATACCAGGCACTCTGGATCATCCTCTAAGAACCCAAGTTCAGTCCCCAGGAATTAACTTCTAACCTGCATCAGTCTTTATATCTTCCAGGAGGTAGAAATGATCAGAAACTTGATTTATTTGATGAACAAAGCCAACAATGAGCATAAAGGACATTGGAATGCCTTAGTCATATAGACTCTTCAATTCCCTAGGGATGCAGTAAGATTATATACTCTGGATATCATTTTTTTTTTTGCAATTGGTTTCTCAGGTTTCTTCTCTGTATAGTTAGAGTGTCCATGCATATTTTGGAATCTAGTTGGGGCGATCCCAAGTGTACTGTATTTAGTTGGGCTTAGTAGCTACTTTAACGTCTTCATCACCGTTTCTGTAGAGAGTTATCAGCTGCTCCAGTGTGAGAAGAACTTCCAGGAATGTTTCTGCCACCTACTACGTTGACCCACTAGCCTCCAAAGTTGTAGAGCTTCAGATCATATTACAGTATTGTGCCCCATGATGCCTAGTACTGGATTGATGTGGTTAGAATGAAAGAAACAAGGTTTTAATGTATAGCCTTACAAGCTAGTCTGTAGGCTAGTCTTTTAAATTTCACAGTTCCTAGGAAAGACATTTCACAGGAGTTTTTCTAAGTTTGTCAGCAGTCCTAAATGCTTGCATAATGTATTCATGATTTTTCTTGCTGTTGTGATAAATAGCTGACCAAAGCAACTTAAGGAAGAACAGGGTTCATGTTGGCTTCTGATCTGAGAGGAGGCAGTCTCTCAACGTCAGGAAGACCTGACTGTGTGAGTGTGGGATGGTTGGTCACAGAGACTCTGCAGTCAGGACACAAAATGAGATGAATACTGCAAGATTGCCTGGCTCACTCCCTGACCCCTTCTGTTTATTCTGGGCTCCTAAATGCTGGGATGGTTCTACCCACATTGAGGGAGGGTCTTTCCTCAGTTAAACCTCTCTGGAAACACCCTCCCAGCTAGGGCCAGCATTATGTCTCCTAGGTAATTCTAAATATGGTCAAGCTGACAATGGAGATTAACCATGACACATGAGGCTGCTAATTACAAATAATTGGGAAGCTGAAACTCTTCTAAGTTATCAATAATAAAAAATGCTCATCATCTCTGCATGAGGAAAGTAAGATCAGGCTTCCTATTCTTTAGGAACGGTAATAAAATTGCTGCCATAGGAGGAGGTGATTATATGTTTAATAATGTATGAAAAATGAAGCAATGTGGGGCTGTGTCAGGCAATTAGTAAAAGTGATAGGTTACTCAAAATGTTTATAATGTATGTGGCATTTGTCAGCTTAAAAAATGTATAATTGTGGCTCATTTTTCACTCTAAGTAAACATTTGCTTTTATGCTAGATGTGAAATTTGTAGTTTTCTTTCATAAAAGAGGACTTCTGGAGTCAAGAGTACTTGCTGCTCTGGCAGAGGACCAGAGTTCAATTCCTCCATTCGCATGGTGGCCCACAACCACCTGTGACTTCAGAGGGCACCGCAGGCACTCAGTGCACAGACATACATGCAGGCAAAACACTCATAAACATAAAATACAAAATAAAATAGAAACATTACAAAGTTATGAGAGAGAGAGAGAGAGAGAGAGAGAGAGAGAGAGAGAGAGAGAGAGAGAGAGAGAACCTCTTTGATTGCATAGATATCAAACCCACGAATCCAGAACTTTGCTCTGGGTGTTGAGGTTGTCCTTGGGGATTCTGGCTCCTGGTAACTCCCCTGTGTCCCAGGGCAGTGACTGGCTATAACTCTGGCATCCAGCTACAAAGAGATCCAGTGGATGATCTCCCCACCTCAATACTGTTTCAACTTGCTTTGCACGCAAGAAGAACCCCCTGCACTATCTTGTCTGCCTAAGGCTTTTCCCCTTTCAATGTTAAAACCATCTGAGAGTTAGTGGAAAGCTCCCTAGGACGGTCTGTTTGTAATTAAAAATTTGATACTATCTAATTGTCTGAGTTTGACCAAGTCAATTTACCTTCTTTTGACCCCAATTTTCTCATCCTGGCATAATGATGATAGTCCAATCTCTTATAGGGTTATGGTGGGCACTCTTGGGATTAAAGAAAAGGTTAAAGTACAGGGTGCTTTGCAAATAGAAGAGATGTTTTATTTATAAATGCAAAGCAGCATCTTCTGAGGCTCAGATTTGAAGTACTTAGACTGTAATGTCAAGTGAATTGATATTTTTTGCATTTGCCCATCTGACAATCACAGCCATTTTCTCTGCTTTATAGGTCTGATGCAAAATAACATGGCACCTTGACTGTGGCATCTGTGACAGGAAGGCCACCATATCTCTCAGATGTGGGAATTATTAGAGGATTGAGGTATAAAACGGGGCTCAATTCAATTCAGATTGCTGGTCCTTTAAGGTGAGTTCCTCCCCATCCACTGAATCCTCTGATGCTTCTAATTGACTTGAAAGTATCTTGTCTCTCCTTGGAAATGTCACCCAGTCCTTTTTCAAGTGCACTTCCAGGAAACTAGGATCAATATACCGCTTAGGTTAAACATATTAGATAGTGACTGACAGCCCAAATGAGTGTATGCTTCAGCTACTAGCACAACCTCTGAGTTCAGGAGTTGTTAAAATCTATTGTTATCTATGAACATATGTAAAGGACCTGGGAAACACTGTAGAGAAGTATTGTGTGGCTAGAAACAGTAGCTTATACAGATGGCTTCTAGGTTTAAGATCTTTTTTGAGAGGGTTTCTCTGTGTAGACCTGGCTGTCCTTGTACTCACTGGGTAGACCTCCAGCCTGGCCTTGAACTCACAGGGATCCACCTCCCTCTGCTTTCCCAGTGCTGGGATTAAAGGTGTGTGCCACCCTACGCCCTGCTCGGTCATTTCTAATTTAAATGGTTGCTTCAGGGCACCTGGTATGTTCCAGACATCGTGTTGTACGTGTCTGGCGATTATCAAGCTGGCCCGTCCTTGTAATGAGCTTACAGAATATCAGAGGTAAATGTGTATACAAGCTATTCACTCATGGTAGTTGGACTAGTGGCTCTAGAAGCAGTAGGATTCAAGGAGAGGGATACAATGTTCTAAACATTTGGTATTCAGTTTTCCTTATTTGACTTCTGAGAAAGCTTGAGTGAAAAACAAAACTAAGGGTTGAGAACACAGCATTGACATTTGATCCAGCTCAGTCCACAAATGACTTTTTGTTCCTTCTCCTGAACTATTTGATGTTCTTTCCCATAATGTGTTGGGCACTGTACCTAACTTTACTTGGAAGTAATAACATTTGCCAGTGAACTTCAAGGAAAACAGGTCTAATATTGTGTAAGTTCCTATTTGCAGAGAGTACTTTTGGCTTTTAGAGGCAGCATATGTGATCTAGAAGAGAGCATTCAGTGCCTGTCTTCAGTTTTCCACTTAGTTCTTTTTTTCTGAGGCCACTTCACTATGATACAATGCTACAGGGTCGCTATATGCGGATACAGGTGGCTATGGGTGTACCCACATGGAGACTAAGCATAAAACTTTGGCTTCATGGGCTGAAGACCCGCAATCTAGCAAGATAACGCCTACTGCAGTATCCTGTTTATGGGACTTTCATCCTTAGAAGTTGTATAGTAGAATGCATAAACTCATATAAAATGTCTTACTTTGGAAGTAATATAAAATGGATTCTGGTTTTTTGGTCACAGTGACCTTTGTCTTGTTTGTTTCCTTCATCCTAATCTAGTCAATCCTAGGCTGCGCTCTCTTCAACCTGCCCTACATACCTCCATGCAGGTTTTAGGGTTTGTGTATGTTTACCTCCAGGCCAAACCATGGCCTGTGTCTAGTTGGACTTTGGAGGGAAAGCCTAGTAATGCTAGTGAACTTGTCACACCCCCTTGAAAGGCTGTTGTGCTTGTTCCCATCACCCTACTCCTTCGTTCTGATCCCTGCCTGATTCTTCTATCCTTCCTGATTCCTCCAGTCCCCCCAATGGCTGGTTGTTTATATGGATCACTTTGGCAACTCCATTAGCTCTTCCTATTACTAATTGTTTGGTAAGCTTCTAATTTTTTCACATCTCCATTCTCTTTAAGATTATTATTATTAGTGGTAATAATGGCAAAAACAACATCTTTATTGTTTATTATTATGTAAGACCAGTTACGTTGCTTTATAAGTAAAGGGATATAAGACAAGTGCTTCTTAAATTTTAATGTGCATACAAATCTTGGGAAAAACAAAGACCTTTATCCAGAAACTGAAAGCTTCTGAATTTTTAACAAGCTTTCAGATGATGTTGATGCTCATAGTTCATGCAGTTAGAGTAACCAAGGCCCAGGGAATCTCAAAAAAGGCGTCAGACTCTGGTTGAGGTCTTGAGTAAAGAGTAGGATTGGGCATGTTTGGTCACTGAACACCTTGAAGTCAAGATCATAGGGATACAGTGTGCTGCTGGAAGCTTGTGAAAATTTCAGCTTATCGTCCTGTAATTATGGTTAACATTTTATTTTCAATAGGGTTAACAGAGATACTGACTAAATAAAAAGGGCACAAACCCTATTTTGCATCATGTTGGAAGAGGAGGTGGAAGAGACTACATTTTCCTTTCATTGATATTAGAGAAGAGAAATCTTTGACTTGCTCTGCATGGGCCATAGAAGATCTAGAGGACCTGAATCTTCAAGTTTATGCATAGGCAGGAGAAGGGGGTACCCTGTAGGAACCCTAAGATAGTGCAGAGTCCTTTTCAGATGAGACTTTTGGGATCTTTTGTGTACTTTGAGTTCCTATTCGTTCAAATTAGATTACAGGCTCATTAGAGATGGTGAGCTTCAAGCAGAAACCATTTTCTGGTTTTCATTGTTATTTCTATGAAAAAAGCATGGGTAGCAGTGTTAGAAGCTTATTTAGGCTCTGGCATTATTTTGCTCAATATACACAGCAATTACAACTGGATGTTGTTTCATTTCAAGTCCCTTGTCACCATCCAATATACTTAAGGTTTTGCCTCTTTATTTTGTTCAGTGTCTTCATTAAGTAGACTGTAGACTTTGGACCTACCTTTCCCTGCTTCCCAGCTTCTAGAATAGACCTTACACACAGTAGCCTTTCAATATGTATTTGTCAAACAAGTGATTCTATGGATGAGAAAGCCAAGAAAGGTTAAGTAATTTGCCCCAGGTTACCCACATGATAAATACTGCTGTCAAAATCTAAATCCAGCACACTTTGCTTCAAAGCTCTTAACCACTCATAGTTCCATAAACCTGCCATGTCCATCATGTTAGCTGCTCTGTAGCTTTGTTGTCTATGCTCCTAACACTTTAGTCTTTGAGTGGTGAGTTCAGAGCATTTGTGGACACCACCTCAGTACCTAAACATTTGTCAATGATGTCTGTGAGGTCACAGTGGACATGTCTGACAAGTGAGCCTGGGGCATTTCAGATCCTTGGTACTCTAAGATAAGGGTATAGGGAGTAAACATCTTCAGTTGGCAGTCTAGCGAAGGGTATGGTTTTTATTTTTATTTTTATTATTTTTTAATATTCAGCATCTCTCAACTCTTCTTTATTTAGCATTGTTACTCATTTAGACTTAGAGGAGAATTATTTGTTATTCCTTTTGGCTCCCAAGATAAACCTCACCAGGCACATGTTTGCGTTAAAGGAGCTAAAGTCTTCAGGAAAAGCAGTCAAGTGAGACTAAACCATCCAGACTCCACAGGCAGAACTGTCTTGGTTTCTCTATAAGAACAGTAGTTGCGTACTAATGGTACTCCTATTGACCAGCACCCACAGTTCTAAAATATCACCAATGCTTCCAGATGGCAGCTCTAGAAGAACAGTAGAAAGCACAACAAACACATTTGAATTAGTTTTTTCTTTTTTATCCTCTGATAGAGGATGAGAGGCACACTCAGAGCCAAGAAACTAGGTATCTATTTGAGCAACGAGGTCAAATTCCATTATTCACCTGACCAAGGCTCTGGAGGATGGATATTTTCAGTCCTATCCCAACTAAGAGGTAGAAAGCGGAAATGACTGCACCTGACAGGTGGTACTTCCCAATGGGCCAATGGGCATAAAACCTTACATGAGATCATAATTGATAAAAATAAAATATGCCATGCCTTCAGACAGTCATTACTAGTAAAGGAAGGAAGAAAAGCGGTGTTGATTTATAGGAACAAACTGTAACTTTCCGTTTTTGTTATTTATTTATTGGTAATACTAGTGATCGAACCAGGACCTTATGCATAGGAGGCGAGAATACTATTACTGAAATATAATCATAGCCCCGCTTTTATTATTTTAAATATCTTATTCTGAGATACAAGTCATGATTTACAAAGTTGATAACAGAATTACCTAGACATTCATTACATAACCAAGATGAGATACTTTCTTATTGGTTTGTTACAGATTTACAGTGACTCCCAATAAAATAATATTTAATGGTTTATTCAATAAAAAATAATTCAATGTTTCTTTGAAGCTCTTCAAAAGAAAAGATCTTTTAGTAGTCCTTGTGATCTGTCTATCATCTCTCTCTGTATCTCTCATATATCATCTCTCTCTCTATCATCTCTTTACATCCAACTGGTTTCGTGAAGTGAGAGGGAGGAGTTTTATATCTATGTAACCCAGTCTAAAGCAGAACTTCCTAAAGCATAATGTATTAAAGAAGGGGCTAATTTTCAGGATCTTTCTACAAAGTAATGGAAGTAAAGAAACAAAGGCATGGAAAGAAACTTCTCTCAAATTCAGGGTGATCGGTAGCTTATACCTTACCTTCAGCACAGGCATTCAGTTTATAACAAAGAGTTGAGGCATTTTCTTCAGAAGGAACATACATCACAGCAATCTCCAAAGCCAAATGAAGGCCCAGCACCATCAGGAATAACGAATGTCCAGGCTGCTTCACACCATAATTTATTTCTGTTCCCTGAGCTCATCACATGATCCGCCACCACTGTTCATTTTCTCAAAATAATTTCTCTAGATGTCCATGGGCTACCAGCTCTCATCACCAAGAACAGTAAAGAATTGTCATATCCCTTCATATAATTTATCCTTGCACCCACAAATCTCCCCAGGACTATACAAACAAAGCAAAATGCAAAAGGTAGAATACAGTTGTTCACCAGTGCACCGGCATGTCTCCAAGAGCAGGGTGAGAAAATGTGAATAAAGGAAGAAGTTGCAGAGTTGGCACATTAGCCGGTAGCTCTGGCTTTACATTAGTCCCATTCCCAAATAAGTATGCTGCAGTCTACAGACAGAATCCTCATTTTTAATATGAAATCTACATGAAGGCTCGTGCAGATCAGGTTAAAGTCAAACTTTGGTATCCGCTGTTCCATAAAGTGACATAAAAAAGAACTAGGTTAGCCAGGCAGTGGTGGTGCATGCCTTTGAGCCCAGCATTTGGGAGTCAGAGGCAAAAGATGTTTCTCTGAGTCAAGGCCAGCCTGGTCTATGGAGTGAGTTCCAGGACAACCAGGGCTACACATAGAGATGCACTTCCAATTTTCATTCCTTCACCCCCCAAGTGAAAGAGCTAGTCTTACATTTCATACCAGAAATTAGAAGGACAGTTGCAAGAAATGCATGTTCAACCATCTCTGTTCCTGCTTCCTTCAGAGATACTGATGTCCATGCTCAGGGGCAAAATGAGAGGAAAGAGGCAAAACACAATTGCCTTTGGCTACAATGGCCTGAGTCAGGGTGATTATGTATTTCCTTGCACTTATACTCAGATAGATACTATGTTAGGAAGAACTAGACAGAGAAAATCATTGTGAAAAATTCGCCATAAGTATCATCAAACTCAATAAAAACCAGTCTCAAGGAGGATGTCAGTATAATGTTGTTCTCGTGTTTGAGGAAGTAAATCAAGCACCACTGGGGAATACTAGGAAAAATAACTAAAATCAGTAGTTGGGAATTTGTTCACCATGGTTCAATCACTCATTGAGTGTCTACTTGTCCAGCTGCTTCTGTTGATTGGAGCTGGTTCTGTGTCATAACTAAAGAGTGACCATTAGCTTCTGATTGCCCCTACCATCCTTCCCCAACTCTGTTTTTTGATTGCTGCTTCCCCATCAGCCAGAAAATTTAATCACTCCTTTCCCTCAGTGACTGTCTTGTGCTGTCATTCCAAAGCAGCTCATCATTCTGTAATTACTTACCCATTGCTCGTTCATATTTGACTTTAACATTGTTGTATGCCAGCATGCTGATGGCCACATGGCAGGAATTGAATAGATTTAGGATTAAGAGAAAATTTTGTTTTCAAATATTGATCTAAAATGTACTCAATGTCTGTATGTGTATACAAATGCATGTTTATGTATGTATGTAGTATATACATACACATATACACACATGTATGTGTTTAGTCTCTGAGATATAGTCTCTTGTTCACAGGCTTGTTGATTTTAGACAGTTTAAAATATTTACTTCACCTTATATTCTAGAGCAATGCTAACAAAATACTGAGTTTGGGTTGGATTATACTTAATGAAAATAGTCTTTAAGTAATAAACATTAACATTTTTTTCTCCTGGGTTGCACTGTTTTGTTTTGTTGTTTTTCCAAGGGTTTCAGAACACTCTCTTGTGTACCAGAATGGAGACTTGTTTTCTAAACTGTGTCCTTTGCTGACAAACCACAACTTCCTAGAAAACTTGCATTTCCTGTTGGTAAGGTACATCTATGAAGTTCTACAAGTGGAGAAAACTGAGGCAATTGCCTCTGTCTTATGAGTGTCAGAAACTGAAGCGATGTGTTATTTGAATAACGAATGTGCATGACCAAGTAAGGCACAGGGATTTGTCCCTTGCCCAATTATGTGCTGGCTCAGCGGCGCTTGTCTTCTGTGCATTAAATGCTGTCCTTGGCTGTGTAGCATGGGGGAGGCTCTGGCTCAGGAAGGCTTCACTGTTCTTCGATGAAGGCCAGTGGACCTTTTCATCATGTCTGTCTCTTCAGTATGCTAAGGCGTCTCTCTCTTCTCTCTTTTATTTCAGACGCCTTAAAAGACACCGGGAAATAAAGCTTCGGTCTTCCCTGTCTTTGACAGAGTGGTCCTGCTGAATCACTTTCTGAAATTAAGGGAATATAAATGTACCTCAAAGCAGCAGCTGCTGTGTTTTTGTGATTGGTGGGAAATTAATTTCTCATCAGGTGTTGTGGGATTATCTATTTTCTTTTGTGCCTGGCTCCCAGAAAGCCAATAATTCTACCAGGCTGCTGTGCTCCCAAGCTACCTTTTCTTTTCTGTTCTGTTTCTCTCTCTTGTGTCTGGCTTGGTGTCTAACTTTTGGAAAAAGCCATCGGGGTAAGGTTTTAAGTCTCTTCACTGGAGGTCACTGGATGCTCAAAGAGTCCCAGTTCTTAGTCCATTATCCTGAGCTCTGCCTTAACCTCAACCTATACAGCAGTATTTTTAATTTTGTAAACAAAATGAAGTTCATGGGTGTAGGAAGAATAGCAGGAGACATATGTGGTTAGTTTTGGGGATATTTATTACTGTTTATAGTTCTGGTCCCCAGCTCTGTTGTGATTGGTAGCCTAGTCATATATGGGCTCCTTTGCAGCGCAGGGAAACTGTAGATCGTGATAGAAGGGGACAGCCCAAGGGTACATGAAAGAGGCAGTAAGGCTCAATTGGGCATTACAATCCCAGCTCATCTCCCACAGGATGATCAAATATAATTTAACCCAATAATTTTAACTTCAGTGTTTTTTGAGACAGGTATAGATCTCTTTCTTTTTTTGTCTGGAAAAAAATCACTAATGTAGCTTTCAGAATGCATATATATATATGCATATATATATACAGACATATGCATATATATACAGACATATATATATATGTATTCTGAAAGCTACATTAGCTATATATGTATATGTATATATATATATATATATATATATATAATGTGATTTTCAAAACATCCTTGTAAAATAGGAAAGAGGGGTAAATTTTGTAATTATTACCTGTGTGTTTTCTTTAGCTTGTTTTTGCTTTCTATGCTTATGTATGATGTTTAAAATCAGAATAAAATGATGTTACTACACCAGCTTTTGCCTTTGCAATCCACACATAGAAAAAATGAGGCCCATGGAGGTTGAATAACTGAACTGCAGTGCCTAGGTAAACATTTAAAGAACTGAGTTCTCAACTTCTGCCTGTCACTGGATTAACTAATTAATAAAAGGGTTAGTACTTTAAAGGCCATTTGATTAATTAATATTACGCAATTATTAATAAATAATAATAGTTTAATATTAATACTAGTTAATAGCCTTTAAAGTACTAGCTCTTTTACTTTGGGAGAGATGCAGATTTACAAGTACGTCGGTATAGGAATGAACACGGAAGGGCCCTCTGCACCCTTTCCTCAGCTTTCTCACTGGCCGTTCCTCCTAGAACTACAGTCAGTGTTCGCACGCCGGTAACCAACACTGATTACAGTTGAGATACAGGATGCTATGGCCACAAAAAGATTTCAGTTACCCACCTTCTCCGTTTCCTCATTTGTTTTATTTCAAGGATGTTATGTGGGCAAATACACAGAGTAATTCTCTGAAGAATAATTCCTGGGTCACTGTAGCAAAAGACTGTCCTGTTTTGTGGCTGAGAAGCATCCCAAAGCATGGATGTGTCACTACGGTTTAGTTAATGATTTGCTCATTGAAGAACATGGGTTGTTTTCAGTTTGGGGTTTTGTAAACAAAGTGGGTATAGACGTCACATGTTTGTTTGTTTGTTTTGTAGTTTTGTTTAGTTTTAAGTGTTTGTGTGTGAAGAAGGTGTTGGATAATATTAAGCTAGAATTTCATGAGTTTATGAGACTTCTAACATGGGTGTTCGGAACCGAACCTGGGTTCCCTGTAAGAGCAGCAAACGTTCTTAACTACTTGGGTACCTATAAGCTTGTTGATATAGATTTTAATGTGAACATGTGTTTTTGTTTCTCCAGGATTAATAACGGGACTACATTTTCTGAGTTATAAAGAGTTTTATGCCCCCTCCCTTTATAGGAAATACCACAAGCCATTTTCTAGAGTGGATACACCATCTTACCTTTTAACTAGCAGTTCATGACTCATTCATTTCTTCACATTCTCTCCAAGCTTTGTTGTTGCCACTCCTTTTAGTGTTAGCCATGCTGCCATATGCCATGAGCCTGCTACTGTTTTAGTATGCATTTCTTTCATAGCTAATGGTGTTGAACACTTTCGTGATTTTATTTGTCATGGTTTTCCTTTTTAGTGAGATTCCTCTTTATATCTTTTGCTTGCTAATTTGATACCCTCTCTCCCCATTTTTACTCTACTGTTGTACTGAAGACCTTCATTTCTAGATAAAATATGTTCTTTATATAGGATAGGTGGTTCACACAGCTTTTATTGGTTTTCAGAGAATAAACTCTTAATTTTGATGAAGATCAACCTGTATTTTTTTTTCTGTATTGTGTTTCAGTGTAAAACTCTATGAGCTCCTTTCCTAAGCCTAAATCCTGTTGTTTTATAAGGTTGAGAAAAAAAACCCCTAATTTATTGTTTTACATTTTATGTTTATGTCTATGACCTGTTTAGGCATGGATTTTAATGTGCTCTGTGAGATATGACTCAGAAGTCTTTTGTTGTTGTTGTTATTGTTGTTTTTTATGCCAATGGGCATACAGTTGACCCAGGAACACTTGCTGAACAATTTCTCTTTCCTTCATCAAATAATTTTTACCTGTTTTCAAAAATAAGTTGGACATATTTTGGTGGGCATATGTTTAGCTCTCCTGCTACGTTTTGTGCTGGCTGGCTTTTGTCAGTTTGACACAGACCAGAGTCGCCGGATGTGTTAGTCAGGATCAGTATTGCTGTCATGAAACACCACGATCAAAAGCAACTTGGGGAGAAAAAGGATTATTTGACTTGCATATCTCAAGTTACAGTCCATTGAGTTAGGCGAAGATAGGAACTCAGAGTAGGCAGAAACCCGAGGCAGGAGCTGATGCAGAGGCTATGGAGGAGTGCTGCTTAGTAGCTTGTTCCCCGTGGCTTGCTTATTACTCTTTCTTATAGGTTCTAGGATCACCAGCCCATGGATGGCACAACTTCCCCATCAATCACTAAAAAAAAATGCCCTACATTGTTGCCTATAGCCTGATATTACAGGGGCTAGATGTCTCTAGAATGTGTAAAGTTAACATATGACAGCACACCAGAGAAGAAGCCACCTCATTTGAGGAGGTGCCTCCATCAGACTGGCCTGTGGGCAGATCTGTGAGGAATGTCCTTGGTTAATGAATGATGTGGGAAGAAGGTCCAGTCCTCTGTGGATGTGTCTTCCCTGAGCAAGTGAGCCATGGGGAGCGAGCCAGTATGCGGTGTTCCTCTCGTGATCTCTCCTTCAGTTATTACCTCCATGTTCCTGCTTAGCTCCTGTCTTGGATTCCCTCAGTGATTAACTATAACCCTTTCCCTTCCCCTAAGTTGCCTTTGGTTATAGTGTTTATGAAAGCAAAAGATAAGCAAACTAAGCCACATTTCATTGACCTGTTTCTATTCCTGTTCAAATATCACAATCCTGATTACTGTAAATGTTTATTAAATCTTAGAAACAAATAAAATTGTTCTTCCTACATTATTCTTATGCGAAATTGTTTATCCCTTACAGTTCACTTAACTTTCCATATAAATTTTATAGTAGGCTTGCTCATAACTAAAAAGTGCTTTTGCTGACCTTGCAATAGAAATTCCATTAAGCTTATGTATCAACTTATCTTCTCTCTATCCAGCCAATCTTTTCATTCATGAACACAGTAGGTAGCCCCACTCATCTAATGTTTCTTGCATAAAGCTAGTACAAATTTTGTTGGTTTTGTGTCACTGTAAATAAGATTCTCAGTTTTGACGTAAAAAACAGTCAATAAGAATTTAATTGCTTTTTGGGTGTTTCTCTGTCTTCTAACCTTGATAAATTCATTCACTAGTTCTGGGAATTAAATCTTTTTTCCAAATACTTTTTGGAGATTTTATATGTGGAAAAACATATCTAAAAAAAAACACACTTCTGTTTCTTTCTCTAACCAGTTTCTTTAAATAAAAGTTCAGTTTGTTAAAGTGAAATCATATTTCTTGTGTCATTTCACAAGATGGGGAATATCTGAGGTTGCATGTTCAAGGCTACTGAGTGACCAGTGGACTCAACAGGACTGAATGGATCCATACATTTAAACAATCATCATTAATTTTCCATATGACAGATTATGAATTGACAATTCATTTTCAAATCAGGAATTGTAAAATTCAAAAATTTCAAATTTCATTCTAATTCCCTTGCATCTATAACTGAAATTTGGTCAAGAAGGACCAATGCTAACCAGTCATTTGTTTTTCTAAATATAGTGCCTATATCAAGGGCAGAACAATTTTCAGTCCTCCTTATTTGTTGTGAGCAATAGTTTTACTATCAGTTTGAGGTCATGTGTTTTTATGTTTGATGTGTTGTAACTGAAAGCAATTAATGCTCAGTGGCAGTCAATGGGAATCACTTGAGTTGGTTTTATTGTTCTTTGATGACCCACCTGTTTTTTTTTTAAATTTCATTGTAACTATATATTTTATAAAATTAGTCATTTTAACAAGAGTACAATTAATTGCACACACAGTTGCTTGCCATTCACCTTCACACACAGTTTTGTAAGGTTACTGTTACAGTGTTTTAAAAGTGAATGTATTTAATTCCCATAGCAAGACGGATGTGGTGGCACAAGCCTATAATCCCAGCACTCAGGGAGGCAGAGGCAGGTGGATCTTTGGTGAGTTTGATGCCAGCCTGGTCTACAAAGTGAGTCCAGAGCAGCCAAGGCTACACAGAGAAAGCCTTGAAAAAAACATTATCATAATCATCATCATCATCTCATAGCAAGTCTGTACTTGTTAACCAGTAACTACTGTCTCCCCTCATACTTGCTCTGGTAGCCTCTAATGTACCGCTATTGATAAACTTGCTTAGTCTAGATAGTTCATATATGTGTAATCATGGGCTATTGTTATTTTATGTCTGGCTTTCTGCACTTAGCCTAATGTTTCAAGGTTTATAGTTTTTTCCACTTGTATCCGTACTGTCATTAGTTTGGCTAAATAAGTGCTCCTTGTTTGTAGACCACACTTTGTATCTCCTCGTGTCTGTGGATGCTTGGCACACGTTGTGAGTAATGTTATTATGAACATTGGTATTCACACATTTGTTTGGGTACCTGCTTTCCATTATTTTAGGCATATACCAAGGTATGGATTTCTAAATTATGATAATTATGTATTATATATTTTAGGAACTCTTAAATTGTTTTCTACAGTAGCCTCAGGATTTCCTGTACCCACAGGTGACACAAAGGAGTTTCAATTTCTGCAACTCATGATCAACACTTTTGCTTTTCACTTTTTACAAGTTATAAGCCATCCTCAAAATTATTAACATGATCTACAATAAAGTATATTATTATTGATTTGATCTGAATTTACCTAATGACTAATGGTGTTGACAACAGTTTAATTTGCTTGTTGGCCATTTGCATGCACTTTGTGGAGATATGCATATTCACGTCCTTTGCCTGTTTTTAAATTAGGTCACATTATCATTGTGTCGTTGAGTTATAGGGTTCATCACATATTCTGGATATTGAACATTTCTCAGACACATGATTTGACAGTATTTTCTTCCATTCTCTGAAAGGTTTCTTTTTCAAAACTTTCTTCATAATGTTCTTTGATATATATGTTTTAAATTTTTGATGAAGGCCAACTTACATATTTTCCTTTGTTCCTCATATTTTTAGTGGCAGACCTAAGAACTGTTGTGAAGTTCAAGTTCATGAATACTTATCCCTGTTTTTTTTTCCTCTAAGGATATTATCATTTTAGCACATATATTTTTCATCATCTGTGTCAGTCTTTTTATACATGGTGTAAGACTGGGTGTCAAGATTCATACTTTGGCATGTAGAAATCTGGTTGTCATGAGGTCATATTTGGATGATTTGGCACTATTACCAAAAGATTATTATGAGCATGTTTATATAGATTTATTTCTAGAATTGCAACTCTATTTTATTTCTTTGTATGGCTCTCGTTAGCTATGCTACACTATTTTGATTATCTTTGCTTTCTAGTCAAATTTGAAATTGAGAAATATGAGTACCTTATTCCTTTTGTTATGGTTCCTATAATCCCATATAAATTTAAAGATAAAGTCTTCTACTTCTGTGAAACTTTATTGGAATTTTGATAGGGATTGGGTTGAAAAAAATGTTAAATCCCAACCAAGATGTGAGTGTGCAGTATCTTTCTATTCATTTAGGCTTTTATATTTAAAATCTCATCACTGTTTCATAATTTTCAGTGTAGAAATCTCTGCCTTGGGTAAATTCATCTTGAGGCCTTTTGTTCTTTTGGACAACATAGGATTGTTTATCACTAGAAAATAGAAGCATATTGAACTCTTTTGTGATCCTGAAATTAATGAGAATAGAGAGTATGCTTCTCACATTGTTTGTGTAATAGCATCTTGTGTATTCTGTAGCATTTGGATATTCTCTAAATATTCATTAATCAATTGTAATTTAGTTATAGGCTTTTTGGACTTGTATTTCGCAGTTCTATTGACTTCATTTATTGGCTGTAATAGCTTTCTTTTAGATCCTTAGATATGTTTTCTATTTAGGTTCAAGTATCATCATCTATAAAATAAAATACTGCTTTACTTCCTTCTTAATTAAATGCCTTTTATTTCTTTTTCTTACCAAATTATTCTAGCTAGAACTGGGTTCAGTCCTTAGTACTGAAAAAAAAAACTTTGTCAGGCAATTCTGACATCTCTGAAATCATAATTATGGCACCTTATTATTGTTTTCATTCATTTGATGTGAATGATATGAATAGTGATAATTTCTTACGTTTGGATCTTTGAAGTATTGTAGCATTGTTTTACATGACTCTGTATCTTATTAAAGTCATTACTCTAATTAGTTTTCTCTGTCATCCTTTGGAAAGAGAAAAGGGATTTCCAGGTCATCACTGCTTGTGGGAGTCAAAGTTTAGTGTTCGTTGAGACTCGGTGAGGAGGCTCTATCAGTTCTACAAAGGATGGGTGTTCTTCTCTACTTGGATACTTACCCACATGTGAAAAACAGAAGTCTCTCGCTCCTCCTCTTATGGCCTAGACTTACTCCACACTGAGACGATCTTTATATTCCTAGGTAGTGGGAAATTTGAGTCCACTCTAGGCTCCCCTGACAGCCTTCTCATAGAGGGTGGGAAAGTTCGGGGTTCTGCTGGGATGGAAGTGGAGGCCCAAGGACATGCTAGACAAGCATGAGAACTCATTACCAACTGACAGGAATGGGGAGTCTTTGTTCTTTCTTTAGCCATTCTGGACAGTGCAATGGACAAGAAGGTTAGGTTTCCCAGATACTAACTTTTCTGGAACTTCCCACTTGGCCTGTCTAACATGGATAGGATGACACCATAGTTTTTACTTCTGTGTTTATCTGGAAAAGAATGTTTATTGTGTGAACATTCTGCCTTTGTAGGCTTCCCTTGGTCCCTCATAGAGTTGCTGCTGCTGCTGCTGGTGGTGGTGTAGGTGTGTGTGTATGTGTGTGTGTGTGTGTGTGTGTGTGTACTTTGCTGAAAACTGAACCCAGGGCCTCATGTATATTAGGCAAGAGATCATTTGTCTCCTCTTATGGGCATTTATATATTACAGGCATCTTCAGGAAAATCCAGAGAACTCATCAGTTTGTCATCCCTAGTCCCTAAATTCCCTAGTCAGTCCACGTTCTTCTCTATAATTTTCAGGATTTTCTCACGTTTATTTCATATGCCTATTCTAGCATTATCAGTTTGTATTTGTTGAGAGGAATGAGTTAAATTACACACAATTCCAAGAAAACCAAAATCTTCTATGTACTCTAAAGTATGGCCTTCATTTACTTCCTTTTCAGACTGGTAGCTTCTTATTAAATACCTGGATCAGTGTTTTTAAAACTGTAGGCTATGACCCATTAGTGAGTCATAAAATCAATTTGATAGATTATGGCCGATATTTAAAAATTAAACAGAATAGAATAAAATGGAAAATAACATCTATTGTATATACTAAAGGTAAGGACTGTTAGAATATATTTTGCTTTTGTGAGAGGGTAAGGCACGCAGACACAGAGATCTACAACTGTTAGGTTGCAAAGTAAAATAGTTTCTTAGGTGCGGGTTACAGCTCCGAGTTCAAAGCCTGTGACCATAATAAGTTATTCAAAGGGGTTTCAACTCAGCCTATTGCTGGCCTGTTCCCTATAGCATAGGTACTGCTTGGGTGGAGGGTTTGTGCCTGAGGTATATGCACGTTAGGCTGGAGGCTCCTGCTTCCAGAGTGTCCTGCCACAAAAAGACTGATTGTACACAGAAGAGGTCAAAGTCATTCTGAGATTTAACCATTAAACCTTGAACCTGAGGGATTTTTTTCTGGTTTTGAATCTGGCAGTTAATGGCTTCTTAGAGGGAATATTTGCAAGAGAATCCCTTGTACCACAGACATGGGTTACTGCAAGTGAATTGTCCCAGAAAGAGTAAATAGATAAGGGCACACTCAATTCAACCACTAATGTTTAAGTCTAAGAACCAACGTAGTGCTGGGTCTCTCCATACTGTGTTGGCACCAAGTGGGCAAGAGTGGGATAAAAGGCAGGAAGTATGCTAGCAGAGGACTTGGAACCTTCTTTTTTGTTGGAGAGGATAAAAATCTAACAGTGCCCAAACAAAACAACAAAAAATTAGACACTATGTCTCAACTTGTGAAATACAGACTGGAAACAGATATAAATGAGCAGCTATATGAATAAGATCTGTCAAAATACCTGGATTTCCCCATCTCACCTTAAGAGTCTCAATGTATTCATTAGCTCATGGGATCTAACACCAGATGTATTGTATGTGCCATACATATTTTAACTATATATATTTATATATACATATATACTTATATATGTATGTATGTGCAGCTATGTATATACATATATGTGTTATAATAAGTTTATTATCACTTTGCCTCCTTTTGGCATAAGTCAGTGCTAGGCTCTTTGTCTTAGTTCAGGCTTCCATTGATGTGAAGAGACACCATGACCAAGGCAATTGGGATTATAAAATTGTACATCCACTTTGGAAATCAATCCGGCACTTTCTCAGACAATTAGGAATAGTATTAACTCAAGATCCAGCTATACCACTCCTAGGCATATATCCAAAATATGCTCAAGTACACAACAAGGACATTTGCTTAACCATGTTTGTAGCAGCTTTATTTGTAATAGCCAGAATCTGGAAACAACCCAAATGTCCCTCAACTGAGGAATGGATACAGAAATTGTGGTACATTTACACAATGGGATATTATTCAGCAATTAAAAACAAGGAAATCATGAAATTGCAGGCAAAAGGTGGGAACTAGAAAAGATCATCCTGAGTGAGGTATCCCAGAAGCAGAAAGATACACATAGCTTATATTTACTTATAAGTGGATATTAGACATATAATATAGGAGAAACATGTTAAAATCTGTACACATAAATAAGCCAATCAAGAAGGAGGACCCTGGGTAAGATGCTCAATTCTCATTCAGAAAGGCAAATGGGATGGACATCGGAAGAGGAAGAAAACAGGAAACAGGACAGGAGTCCTCTGAAAGACTCTACCCAACAGGGTATCGAAGCAGATGCTGAGACTCATAACCAAAGTTTGGGCAGATTGAAGGGAATCTTATGAAAGAAGGGGAGATAGAAAGACCTGGAGGAGTCAGGAACTCCACAAGGAGAGCAACAGAACCCCAAAATCTGGGCTCAGGGGTCTTTTCTGAGACTGATACTTCAACCAAGGACCATTCATGGAGATAACCTAGAATCCCTGCACAGATGTAGCCCATGGCAGTGTACAAGTGGGTTCCCTAATAATGGGAACAGGGACTGTCTCTGACATGAACTCTGGGGCTGGCCCTTTGATCACCTCCTCCTGAGGGGGGAGCAGCCTTACCAGTCACAGTGGAAGACAATATAGCTAGTCCTGATGGGACCTGATAGGCTAGGGTCAGATGGAAGGGGAGGAGGCCCTCCCCTATCAGTGGACTTGGGGAGGAACATGGGAAGAGAAGAGGGAGGTAAGGTGAGATTGGGAGGGGGCAAGGGAGGGAGCCACAGCTGGGATACAAAGTGAATAAACTGGAATTAATTAAAAATAGAAAAAAGAAAAAAGATTTATTTATTAGTTATTTATACAGTATTCTGCCTGCATGTGGGCCTGCAGCCCAGAAGAAGGCACCAAATCTCATTATAGATGGTTATGAGCCACAATGTGGTGGCTGGGAATTGAACTCAGGACCTTTGGAAGAACAGCCAGTGTTCTTAACCTCTGGGCCATCTCTCCAGTCCTGACCAAGGCAACTCTTTTTTTTTTTTAAATAAAGCTTTTTTCTTTATTTTTCTAATATTAATCACAGGTTATGTACTTTGTATCCCAGCTGTATCCCCCTCCTTCATTCCCTCCCCATCCTACAACCCATCCCTCATCTCCTCCCTGACCCTTTCCAAGTCCACTGATAGGGGAGGAGCTCCTCCCCTTCCATCTGACCCTAGTTTATCAGGTCTCTTCAGGAATGGCTGCAATGTCCTCTTCTGTGGCCTAGCAAGGCTGCTCCTCCCTTGGGGGGGGGGGGGGGCGAAGAGCCCAAGGCAACTCTTATAAAGAAAAACATTTACGTGCGACTAGCTTATAGTTTCAGAGGTTTAGTTCATTATTATGGTAGGAAGCATGGAAGCATCCAGGAAGACATGGTGCTAGAGAAGAAACTGAGAGGTCTACATCTTGATCTTCAAGCAGCAGAAGGAGACGGTGTACCACAATGATCATAGCTTGAGCATACATAAGACCTAAAAGTCCAACCCTACAGTGAAGTGACACACTTCCTTCAACAAGGCCACACCCACTTCTACAAGGCCACACCTCCTACTAGTGCTACCCCATCTGGGTCGATCATTCAAACACATAATTCTATGGGGTCATACCTATTCAAACCACCACACATGTCAACTCATTGGAATGACTCCACAGACAAGTATCGCTAACTCCATTTCACAGGAGAGAAAGATTATGTTCGGAAAGATTAAGGCTTATAGTGTTCAAGTGTCAGGGTTGGCATTTATACTGAGGTAAATCAAGGCCAGGTCAAGCTACTGTGAAATAAGCTCATGAGAAAACAGAAAGGACTTCCATGAGAATTAAGGGGCTCAGCTACTTTTTAAAAATAGGTCTGCAGAGCCTCTGTTGATATGTAGTCCTGGGGAAAGGTTTTATGATATAAGGTTCTTCCTACAGTCTGCCTATTTAAAGAAAATGTATCTTCTTCCCTAAAACAAATTTTATTGGTTAAAAAGAGATCACTGTGAAATCTACCAAAGCATAAAACAAAAAGTGAAATACAGTAGGAGGCATACGCTGTTTCATCTCACACTGAATCGGTGCATTTTCAGAAACAGCTGTAAATCAGATAAAGGAACACACTTATGAAATTGTTTAAGCCTTTCACAAATATTTGGGACAGTGGTGCTGTTATGGAAACTTACTGCCAGTGATAAAAGAACCAGTAGAGATAAATTCTGGCTAATAAATTCTTTCATCTTATTAATGAAGTAGAAAGTACTTCAGTAACAGGTTCATGATATAGGACGCATTCCAGTGACTTCTCTTCAACATCTGGGCTGGGCCGCACAGTCTAAATGCAAACATCAGCTTGCCACGGCTATTTTTGTGCTTTTCCTCAAATACTGAGCTACCAAACAAAAGCCTAAAGACACCTCACCAAGCCCTCCATCAGAATCAAAAATAGCAAAGTGATTACAGGGCAGATTAATAGGGGCACAGCTAAGGTGGAAAGTGCAGACTGAGCAATACAGGTAGAAAACTTAATAATTGACTGTGTGCTGGCTCCAAGTGGCTGTAAAGGATTCTTTGGAGACAGTATTTTATAAAGCAACACAATTGCCTGAATCAGCTAGGCTGGTTCTTCTAGCTGAGTTGCAGGGTTGGGGGTAGGGTTCTGGAAAGATTTGGACTTCTAAATGAGGCACATCATTCACTAGTCAGAAGTTTAATTAAAAAGGAAATAAAATCATATACTATAACCTTATAGGAAAAGATGCTTAAAAATCATTCTGGTGCCACCTGGATCACTATAGAAGAAAACAAAACAAAACAATAGTCTAATTGCCTATAGGGTGTTTACATATTTTATCACAGAAACTTGGAGAAAAAAAATCAAGTCGGACAGAAACATTTTTTTATTAAACCCTCTGTCAGTTTTCTCTTTCCAGTTTCTTGGATGCAAATATGATGTCATTACAGAGGTAACTCAATTTACACAGATGTATTCCTGAAAACCAGATGTGCTGTGTGCAAACCAAATTGTGGATCAAATTATGTTTTCGATCCTAAGGGAACTTGTTATTTAAGCATCTGGGATGCTTATGATGACTTAAGAGACTGGCATTTATGGGCCAACTGGTTACCTCTGATAAGTTGGTGTGTCTGTGTTTTGTCAAGGTCATGTGTGGGCTGTGCTGAGGGGAAAAATAAGTGTCAGGGAATTAATACAGGAAAGATTTTTTCTCTTGTTTTAGTCACCATTTGACCAAGGTCAGATGGTTTTCCTGTAGCCTTACTTCCCAGGGATTCAGGGACTCAGGGAATGACATTGCTTTCTTCAAATAGCTCCAGTACCTCAGCACATGACCTCACACGACTGTGCAGATGGAGGCAGAAATGGCCGTGAATGCCTAGAATTGCAAATGGCTTGGTGAACACAGTCTGCTTTTCCGGTATCTACCAGTGTGTGGCTGCGTCTGTAGGTTTTGGAAGCATCATTGAGACTCTATGGAAGGACTAACTGAATTTCAGATCTCTTGCTACATTATACATTCAACGATGCCTTTGCACACAAATATAATTCGCTGTTGAACTAACGATGAAGTTAATCTGGACATTGGATTTAGGACCCAGAGGAAGAAAGTCTATGGGATAGGTTTGGAGACTCTCAAAAGGAGTCTTGGCTCAACAATGATCTCTGAACCGTGCCCTTGGACCCACAACCCTGCTTTCTAGTTTCCTTCCCTTTGTCTTCATGGCACCTGTGATGACTAACTTTGGATGTCATCCTGCCTGAGTTAAAGGGCAGCCCCAGTGAAGGCAGGCATTATCCAAATGGAGAATCAACTGGGTAAAACAAAAGGACAGAGGAAGGCTGTCTTTCCTCCGTTTTCTGCAGCTGGGTAGTGCTCAGGCATCAGAACTCCATTCTCTCTGGACTTACACAGGCAGCTCTGTGGGTCTGAAGTCTTTCAAATGAGTGGCTTACCAGTGACCTACATCATTGGCTTCCAGCTTTCAGGTGACATGTTGTGGGATTCTCAACTTCTATAATTGCTTCAGTCGATTTCCATAATAAATTCATTCATATATGTCTATACACAGTTATGCACCCCTTGTAAATGGCGAGTTATCTGAGAAAAGTCATCAAACAATTTGTCATGAAACGCCGTAGAGTGAAGGAACACAAGCTGAGGTGTCAACATCTTCACCAGTTGATGCCATTGAAAGGAACCAGCATTGCATATGCAGTCTGCTGTTGACAGAAACATCGCCATGTTGTCCGCATCCTGTTGGCTCTGTTTACTAGAGATCTCTGCTGGATGGGAACGCAGGCAATTCCTCTGAATTTGGCTATCTTATGTTCTTGCATGCGATCTTCATTACTGATTTCTTCACCCTTAGCCCAGCTCTGAGAACTGTTCTCTGTCTTCATCTTTGGTTCAGGAAATTAGTTATGTGAACTTCCTTATACATTCTTCTCCTTTAATAGTCTGTTCCTATCATGGCTCCTGAGTGGATTGTGCAACACCACATTTCCTAAAGCTTGCTCAAGAACATCATTCCAGAAATTCTCCCCTACCTCCTCCATCATCTATATCCCCTGTCTACTGATTATTTTTATATGTACAAAACCCCATTGTTTCATATTAAAGAAAGAAAACCTGTCTTAACCCAGGTTATTATTATAGTTACCCTCTTACTATACTATAAAAGAGTGTTTACTTTATCTACTCATATACTTACTTGCATATGTACCCTAATGATTGACTGACTTTCTCTCTCTCTCTCTCTCTCTCTCTCTCTCTCTCTCTCTCTCTCTCTCTCTCTCTCTCTCTCTTTCTTTTTTTCTAAGACAGGGTTTCTCTGTGCAGCCTTGGCTGTCCTGGACTTACTTTGTAGACAAGGCTGGCCTTGAACTCACAGAGATCCCCTGCCTCTGTCTTCCTGAGCACATGTGCCACTATGCCCAGCTCCAATGATTTTTTTTTATTCACAATATTCTGATCAATTTTTTTCATCAAGGTCACCCTTAATTCAATTCTTAATAATGGTTATTCTGGTTTTATTTTCACTTATTTGTTTTAAATCAAATAGAGTCCTGGAATATGATTTTTTTAAAGTTCATTTAAACTTAGTAGTTTAAAAAATGCTCCATGGCTTACCCAGTCATCTATTGGGTTTTCAAATTTTCTTCTGCTTTTAAGCAATTTCAAAATTGACTTGTTTGTTCAGTGTTCAGATTGTTCCTAGTCTATAAAACCTTGTGTACTTCAAATTCACTGTGATAAATTGTATGTTTATTTATTCCTTATTGCTGTAATGTCTGCTCTCCATAAGTACAATTTAGGATTTATTGTTTTAAAGATTTAATTTTTATGTTTATGAATGCTTTGCCTACATACACATACATGCATCATGTGTGTGCCTGGTCCCCATGGAGGCCAGAAGAGGGCATTGGATCCTCTAAACCTGGAGTTGCAGGTGGTTTTCAGCTTCCATGTGGGTTCTGGGAACCAAACCTGTGTGCTTTGCAAGAGCAGCAAGTGCTTTTAACCACTGATCCTTCTCTCTGACTCTAGAATATACTTTTTTGCTAGATATTACTCTTACGATTTTTACATACACTTAAGCTAAATACTGCCATCCTATCTTTTGTGGCATAGCCACTCAATAAAGTCAAGTATGGCCATTTTGAAGAGTCTAGTGACCAGTGAAGCCCAACAGGCTTGCTTATTAAAATAAACAAACAAACAAAAAATTCTGGTGCTATAGTCCTGGTAATGTAAAGATGAAGGGGTAGACATTCAAATCTCTCTTGAGCCTAAATCTTGCCTGCTAGGTTAGTACCAGGGCAGAAAATATTCTATCCAGAAAAGTCCAATTTCTTGAGTTTAGAACTCAGCTGAAGGAGGCCTAAACTGGCAGATGGTAGCATTTGGCTGGGAACCAAATACCATTCTGAGAGTTTTATTTGTTCAATCAAATTCCTACAACATCCGTGTGATGTAAGGATTTTACAAGTGTGATCCTAGCCTGAAGATAAGGAAGCAGCACCCAAATTCCCCCAACATAGAATGTACAGAAAGTGGTAGAGCTGAGATTTGAACTGATCTTGATATCCACCATGCCATACTCCATGCCAGCAGTACATGTGACATCTTAATGTTTTCAAATAAAATTGTAGGGCTCATAAGAAACCAGGAGGTCAGGTTGTCCAGTTACTTAAAAAATGTGTCAATGATTTGAAGAACAATCTGGGAAATGTTGTATAGGCCTCCAATAACAACAATATGGTAGGGCGTAAGTGGGCAGAGTTAAATGGAGCAGGACATAACCAGCTCACTTCCACCCATCCTTTTTTCCTTGTTGGATATTCACACTGTTTTAAATGAAGAAAGAGTTCATACAACTTTTTTTTTAAATAAAAATGATTGAGTTTGCAATCTAACTCTTTATGTTGCTCAGTGAGAACTTCCAAATATGAATCCACCTGCTGGCAGCACTAAGAAGGGCCATGTATCTCACTAACAGGATGATTGCATCTTTGTGTACCGTATTTGGAGTCACATTCTTAATTTGGTGGCCCCAAAGAAAGCAGTTGGGCTGTTGTAGAGTCTACATTGTTTGTGAGGATTAATTGAAGATGTAAAATTTGGAAAGAAATATGCTTTTATTCTAATACTATAAATTTGACTATTGTAACCAAGAAGAAAACATTCTGGATTCAATAGTGATTTGGTCTTAGGAAGAGTGGTCCAATGACAGGGTTCCAGAGCTGAGGGAGGAAGGTAATGTCTTCAGATATATTCAAGCCAGGTCATGAGACTGTGGGGTGCTGCCCCAAATAGCTTCTCTCTTGGTTGGAAGGTTTGACTTCCTGGCTTCTGAGACCCCTTTAAACTCTAATACTATATCTAAAAGGTCCTCAGTGCAAAGGGTTAGCCATTATATCTTTACACTCCATTTGTGTTACAAATACCATTTTAGATTATATTCTTTATCCAAGGTCATTTACCATCACCCTTGATATAAATCAAATTGATGATATGATTCTAGTCATTCCCAGTTGATCTAACAATATATCAATTCTAAACATAGAATTCACATTAGGTTTGGTTCACAGGTCCGAGAGTTTTAGAACTAAGTGCTGTGAGGTCCTTGGAGACAATCTACTCCGATGGTTTACTGTACTGACGACAAAATTCAGGCTGAGGACTATTAGGTTTGCCCTGTCTTACCTCAGTCATTCCCCTCTGAGCTCAGGCTGTTCACCCCTGTGCCAACACGTACAGTGCCAGCACCACACCCTAGTTAGCAGTCTTTGACTTGTTTCTGATGAGGTTTAGACTAACTTGTTATTAAGCACCAACTCTGTGTGTTCGTTGCTATGAGTGTTTTGCCAATAATATGAAAATTAATTTTGTAGGCAAAATTATTTTCCTAATGTATAAATGAGAGAGATAAGGCTCAGAGAAGTGATATATTTCACACAGTGAGGTAATATGGCAACATTCAAATTCTAATTGTAAATGATTGATCCCAAAGTCTGTGCTTTGGGCCTTAGTGACCACTCAGGCCCAACCTTTCCCTGGGGACCTCGTTTGCTCACCAGATTGGATCCTTTTGGCATGTATATTCTGGGTCAGGTCTCATCTCACTTCTGCACATTGGATGTGGAACACCTGGCCTGCTGCTCAGGGCCAGTCTTGGCAGCTAGTCACTGACCCTACCTTGTGTTTGTCATTTCTGCTTGGTTTCTGCTTTGGGTTAGAATAGGCAAGGAAGGTGCTTAAGAATTCTAATGCCCAAATCAATGCATTTGCATAATCCATTCCATTTTCCTGTAGATATAAAAGGATTCACTCTATTTGTTTAATATATTTTTAATTGAAATGGAGTTATATCACTTATTTCTCCCTCCATTTCCTCCCTTCATTCCTTCCTCCATTTCCTTCCTCCCTTCATTTCCTCTCTCCAACTCCTCCCACTTACCCTCTCATGAGCCCCTTTCAAATGTTCCCGCCCCGTTCTCAAGCTCACAGCCTCTTTTCCTTTACTTATTATTGCTGCTTGTGTGTTTGTGTGTTTGTACATTTAAATTCATGTTTTACAGACTAACAAAGTGAAACTTCAGAAAACAACCTCAGCATCTTCTAGCATTTATGAGTATTATGAAAGCACCTGAAGACAATGGTAGTTTTACAACCCATTTTGAAGCTAACAGTATTTTCCTTCTGAAATAATGTCAGTTTATAGATTCAAGCAGTTTTCATTCATGGTTTTTAATTTTTGACAATTTCACAGATGCATATAATGTATTTTGATCATATAACACTCCTATCATTCCTCTCTCCCAAGACCTTTCTTTCCAACAAGCTTTTTGTCTTTTCTATTTTCTGTCTTTTGTGACCCATTGAGTTTAATTGGAGTTGTTTTTATGAGCGTAGGTTGGGGGGGGGGTTGGCAGCTAACCAGTGGCTATCCCACTGAAGAAAAGGATTCTTCCTTCCCCAGTAGCCATTAAGTGCCAAAGGATCCTCAGGAAAGGTTGAAGCGGCCAGTCTTATATGGGCCCTGTTCAGGTAACCACAGGTACTGTGGTATCATGGGAATAATGACCATTTCATTCCCAGGGAGAGTACTTTACAGCACTCCGCTCCTTCTCTGGTTCTTACATACTTTCTGGTCCCTTTTCCATGTTGTTCCCTGAGCCTTGGATGGTGTCAGATAGATGTCTCATTTAGGACCGACCATTGCCGGTCATTTATTTTCAGCCCTTTGCCTAGTTATGAATCTCTGTCGTAACTGCTGCCCAAAAGTTTCTCTGATCAAAGCTGAGAGCAGAACTAATCTGTGTATATGAACATAAATAATTAGAAGGTAATTTGAAACAGGCCTGGTTTTCAAACCAATAATTATGCTTGCCCTGTAAACAGGGTCCTCCCTAAGGCCTATGCCCTCTCTTCATGTGATTTTGACCAGGTTTACAATGCTAGGCATGCAGTCCTTCTTACAGAGTGGAATAACCCTCATATCCAATCTGAAAATGGTTGGTGACCCCTGTAACAGTTATGTCAGTAGCTCACCACTGGCCATATTGCCTGTTAGGTCAGTATTGTAGCATGCAGGGTCCACAGCTACATGTGTAAGACTATAACTAGGGGTGTGAAAGCTAGTCAGTAAGGAGGGAGCCTCCAGCTAAGTTCCACTTTGGTTTCTCTGCATTCCACAACCAAAGTGTATGGTGGCTTAAGCAGTAAGGTCTTTCTAGTCATAAAACAGTATTTGTTCTGGATCATTTTATGTCTCTCCCTCCTCTTTCTTTTTGAAGTTTTTAAAGACAGGATCTCACATGGCCTGAAACATACTATGTAGCCCAGGACAGCCTTGAACTCATGCCAATCTTTCTGCTCCGGACTCCAGGGTGTTGAGATTACAGCTGTGAGCCACCATGCTTGACTTGTGTTCTATTCTTTATGAACACTGAATTATTATACCCTTGATCTTTGTCTTTCATATGTATCAGCTCCTCATGAATAATTTTAATAAAATATTTCTTATTTTGATTCATTTTCTCTTCCTTATATTTAAATATACACATTGAATGGTATTTTATTGTATATACACAAAATGAAATGTATTTTCAACTTAGGAAACAAAATTATAAAGACCAATAAACCAGCAGCTTAATAAAAAGAATATTTTCAATAACATATATTTTCTCCCTGTTTTACTATCCTTCTGTCACCTAGAGGTAACCACAATATTGATTTCATTTTTATAAATTTCATGTTTGGCGATACACACTATAGTATATATGTATTTATTCCTGCAGAATATAATGCATACTTGGCCTATATATACATAACAAATAGACATTGTTTTACCTCTCAGATAATTTATGAGAATTAAAACTAAACAGTAATCTTCTGTTATTCACTTTTTATGCTGCTCTTGTTTGTACGGCCCATTCTACAACAGGCATAATTTATTTTTATATTTAAAATTATTCTACTCTATTACACCATCACAGCTTGTGTTGTTTCTAGTGATTTTTCTGTTATCAACCATGTCGTGATAAATATGAGCTGCATAACTTTGGATTCTAGTTGAGAAGAATTACTTGATAACAGGTTGTTATCCAGTCTATTTTGATTAATATTGCTTGTCTATTTGGGAAGATACTGTGTTATGCTCTTTGGGGCTGGGCTACTCTATCAACGTCAATTAACTGCAGTTTTTTGATGGTGTTCTTTTAAAATATTTAGTTACTTTTCTTTACTTGTTTTAAAGCTTCCTGAGAGAAGAACATTGATTTCTCTATTTTTAATTGTAGACTTGTTGGTCCATGAAGAAATGTCCTTAATTCATGATAATCCTGAGGTTGTCAATATAGTTATTTTAGATGATCTGTTCTAGATGATGGATTTCTTTTCATTGTTATAGTTTTAAACCAGATAATTGAAAACGTTTTATTACCATTAGCATGATATACTTGAAAGTCTGAAGACTGCATATGTTGTTTAAATTTTCTATAGTAGCATATAGTTAGGTGATGTTTTTTCTGTTCACATTACATCTCTGTCACTTAATTGCTACATTTGGACTACTTAACTATTTAGTAGGGCCATATATATTGTTTATATCCACCACCCTTGATGCATGCACTTGCAAGAGTATGTGTGTGTGTAACATATCTAATGCTAAGACCATTCATTTTTGTATACCCAACTAATTCTTCCTGTTTCTTGTTATAAGAGTGTTCTGTAGATATCGTGTAGGTTAAGGTCTCTGATATTATAGCCCAACTGTAATATTTTCTCGGGCTTTTGACAATATTTTTCATTTCTATATGATTTTTGGAGTTAACAGTCTTTGACAAATTGATGATGTTTTTAGAGTGCACTTGTCTCTGCATAAAATGAATGAGAACAATTATTTTCATGGTGATAAGAATCCTTACCTGTGGCTATTGTAAAAGTTCCCATTATTGGTTTCTCTTTTGTCTTTCACTTAATGTTTATAATTCTGTATGGAAGTATCACACAATTTGAGATTTATTTCTAGGTACCTTATTTTGATTGCACTTACTAAATATATTTCAAAACTAATTCCTCTTCATCACTGCTTAGTGCTATCACATATGTGTATATATTTTAGTCTAGATACTGGATTTTTCTTAACTCTAGTAACTTATAAATTCATTTAGGTATTCTTTATATATAAGCATATCATTATTATTAAGACAGTTTTGTTCTTTCATTTGGATATTCAGATCATATATTTTATTCAAAACTATTATCCTAGTTAGTACCCCCACCTTTTTTGTGCTGAACAGGGGCTCTATTGCTTCTGTTTTTTTTCCCCCAGAATAACCTGCTTTGTTTTTTAATTTATAAAAATTAATCCTAACATTTTTTCAGAGGTTCTTCTGGGATTCAGGTCAGAGGCCTGTAGTGCTTTGGAATGAGAGGCATCCCCCGTAGTAACAGTGCTTGAATGTTTGGTTCCAGGTTGCAGTGCTGTTCGGGGAGGTTTAGGAAGTACAGGCTTTCTTGTTGGTGAGACAATGTTATTGGAGCCAGGCTCTGAGAGCATGAAGGCCGTGGCATGTCCGGTCCTCTCTGTGTTCTATGCTAACTTTTGAAGATGTGAGTTCTAAGCTTCCTGCTGCCAAGCACGCTGCTTGCTGCCATGCTTTCCTTCCAGGATGGGTTCATACCCCTCTGGAGCTATGAGTCAAAATGAACTCTTTCTTAAGGTGCCTTGGTCATGGTATTTTATCGCAGTAATGGAAAAAAATAGCCAACACAATGCTATTTACTTGATTTAAGATATTTCATGTGAGTCCCCAACAACTTGAAGTGTGTGAGTGTGGGGGTGCTGTCCCTGACTCTGTTGCCTGCCTTTGGATCCCATCCCCCCACTGGGCTGCCTTATCTGGCCTCAGGGGGAGAAGATGAGCCTAGTCCTGTATGACTTTATGTGGTACCAATGGGGGACCTCCCCTTCTCTGATGAGAAGGAGAGGGGAGAAAGGGGAAAGGGGACCTGGGGGAACTTAGAGGAGAGGGGGGAATGTTATCAGGGTGTAAAGTGAATAAATAAATAAATAAATAAATAAATAAATAAATAAATAAATAAATAAATAAATGGAAAAAAAGGTGTTTCTTTGTATGTTACTGTTAAAGATTTTATTTTGGATGTGTATTGACCCTTGTCAAAGACTTCTCTGTATTACTGTGATCATATGGCTTTCTCTTTTAAACTCTTTTTTTCCAAAACTTTTAATTGTTATTATTATTTATTACAATTTATTCACTTTGTATCCCAGCTTTAGCCCCCTCCCTCATCTCCTCCAGGTCCCACCCTCCCTCCCTCTCTCCACCCCTCTGCCCCTCTCTGAATCCATTAATAGGGGAGGTCCTCCTCCTCTACTATGTGACTCTAGCCTATCAGGTCTCATCAGAACTGCTTAGATCCTCTTTTTCTGTGGCCTAGTAAGGTCATCCCACCAGGGGGAGGTGATCAAAGAGCAGGCAAACAAGATCATGCCAGAGACTGCCCCTACTCCCCTTCCTAGGAAACCCCCGTGGAAACTGGAGCTGCCCATGGGCTACATCTGAATAGGGGGTCGAGGTCCTCTCCATGTGTGGCCCCTGGTTGATTCATCCATCTCTATAGGCCCCCTGGGCACAAATTTTTTGGCTTTGTTGGTTTCCTTGTAGAGCCCCTGGTCCCTCCAGGTGTTTATTTCTCTCTTCTTTCATAAGATTTCCTGTGCTCTGCCCAAAGTTTGGCTATGAGTCTCAGCATCTGCTTTAATACTCTGCTGGGTAGAATCTTTCAGAGGACCCCTATGGAAGGCTCTTGTCCTGTTCTCTGTCTTCTCTCACTTCTGATATCTATCCTCTTTGCCCTTCTGAATAAGGATTAAGTCTTCCTTGTTTAGCTTCTTTAGGACTATAGATTTTAGTATGTTTATCCTATATTATATGTCTAATATCCACTTATAAGTGACTATATATTTTGTGTGTCTTTTTGCTTCTGGGATACCTCACTCAAGATGATCTTTTCTAGTTCTATCCATTTGCTGCAAATTTTATGATTTCCTTGCTTTTAATTGTATTAATTTTATGTATTGCTTTTAATTGTATTAATTGTAGTATTCCATTATGTAAATATGCCACAATTTTTGTATCTATTCCTTGGTTGAGGGACACCTAGGTTGTTTCCAGATTCTGGCTATTATAAATAAAACTGTCATGAACATAGTTGAGCAAATGTCTTTGTTGTATGGTTAAACATCTTTTAGATATATGCCCCGGAGTGTGGTATAGCTGGCTCTTGAGATAGCACTATTCACTATTTTTAATTTTCTGAGAAAGTACCAGATTGATTTTCAAAGTGGTTGTACAAGTTTATATTCCCACCGACAATGAAACTCTTAATGTGTAATGCCATTAAGATATTATCTAATCCTAAGGCCATTTTTGTAGCTCTATAATAAGCCCAATTTAGTAAATATGTGTTTATCACACCCACTTCCCAAACTCCCATGTAGGTACACTCCCTACACACACATACATATATGTGATTCACATGCACATATGTAATGGATGCACATACATATAATATACACATACATGGTTCTACCATATAGTATGTGTGCTTTACTATTTTTCAATTGTTTTCATCATTGGAATTGAAGTCCAGCTTATTCTTTACATATCGTAGGCAACTACTCTCAGAATTAAATATGTGTTAGTCACACAAAAGAGACTGCAAACTCACTGTATGCTAGAACTTGTATATTTAAGGAAAACAGCTCAAAGTAAGCCCAATAAAAATCCTTTTTGTCCTCATGTACCTCACTGTTTACTTACTTGAATATTTATTGGAATCTGCCCTAGAGTGTTGTGTTGCTGTTATTTGCCTGGTCCAGTGTCTTTTGTGGTAGCTGTCCTCTCTGTGTCTTAGAACCTAGATGTCAGTTTTTAAGATTTTCTATCTGGCTGAGAACTTATGTTTCCTTTTTCTTAGCACTTTGACCATTTCTGAAACTCTGCCCTAATAGCTTCCCCCTTGCAAAAGGAAGTTTCCCTGACTAAGGCTGAGAGCTGCACACTTCTGAAGGTAGAAACATAAATATTTAGAAGGAAATTTTGCAACATGACTGTTTAACAAAACACCAACAGTGGTCTTGCCTCTAGGGCCTCCCAGCCCTGGGTTTTTGACCATTTTCAGAGTACTAGGCATCAGTTCCCATACCTGGATCAGGCCTCAAATACAAACAGAAAAGGGTTAGTTGCTCCCATAACAGTCGATGTCTTCTAGCCTTTTACACAACATAATTTATGGAGGTTTTGTGTGAGTGTGTGTATGTCACAAAATATGTCTCTTCATTCTTTCTTATGGCTACAAAATATGTTTCTATATGAATGTGTATAATGTATTTCACCAAGGTTTTATTGAAGTGTATAATATATTGGTAAAGTTTTTCTACCAACAAGGAACTTTGTACATAAATCATCTTGCACACGTACAGGGCAATATTAGAATAAATCCTGGAAGCAAAATTAGTGAATCAGATGGCACAGGGAACATATGCACACACACACACACACACACACACACACACACACACACTTACTCATTTTAGATAGCCTAAATGTGTTACAAGATTTCTAAGAAACAAAAGAGTAAGTTGAAACTTAAAAAAAATAGTTCTCTTTTAAAGCCCTTTCAGCGAGTTCCTTTTTGCAGAGACAACCAGCTGTATCGTTCTTAAGATAGACTATGCATGTACAAATACATAATGATATAAAGATTATTTCTCTTATGTTTCTGACTGAATTCCAGAGTGAAGATATCAGAAAGTTCCTGTTAATTTATTGACCATAAAATAAATATGTGGCTTAGTAAATGCACTTCCTTTGTATGTTTGTTTTTTTCAGTTTAAAATGAATTTTTTAATTAATCACAGTTTATTCACTTTGTATCACAGCTGTAGCCCCCTCCCTCATCTCCTCCCAATCCCATCCTCCCTCCCTCATCTCCTCCCATGACCCTCTCCAAGTTCACTGATAGGGGAGGTCCTCTTCACTGTTCCTCTCACCCTAGCCTATCAGGTCTCATCAGGACTGGATGCATTGTCTTCCTCTGTGGACTGGCAAGGCTGCTCCCCCCTTAGGGGGAGGTAATCAAAGAGCAGGCCACTGAGTTCATGTCAGTGACAGTCCCTGTTCCCATTACTAGGGAACCCACTTGGAAACTGAGCTGTCATGGGCTTTATCTGTGCAGGGATTCTAGTTACCTCTATGCATGGTCCTTGACTAGAATATCAGTCTCAGAAAAGACCCCTGGGCCCAGATATTTTTTTCTCCTTGTGGAGTTCCTGTCTCCTCCAGGTCTTTCGATCTCCCTCTTCTTTCATAAGATTCACTGCACTCTGCTCAAAGTTTGGCTCTGAGCCTCAGCTTCTGCTTTGATACCCTGCATAGCAGAGTCTTTCAGAGTTCCTCTGTGGTAGGCTCCTGTACCGTTCCTATTTTCTCCTGCTTCTGATGTCCATCCCATTTGCCTTTCTGAATGATGATTGATCATCTTACTCAGCATCCTCCTTCTTGCTTAGCTTCTTTAGGTGAACAGATTTTAGTATGTTTATCCTATATTATATGTCTAATATCCACTTATAAGTGAGTATATACCATGTGTGTCCTTCTGCTTCTTGGATACTTCACTCAGGATGAACTTTTCTAGTTCTCACCATTTGCTTGCAAATCTCATGATTTCCTTGTTTTTAATTGCTGAGTAGTATTCCATTGTGTAAATATACCAAAATTTCTGTATCCATTCCTCAGTTGAGGGTCATCTGAGTTGTTTTCAGACTCTGGCTATTATGAATGAAGCTGCTACAAACACGGTTGAGCAAATGTCCTCATTGTGTACTTGAGCATATTTTGGATATTTGTCTAGGAGTGGTATAGCTAGATTTTGAGATAGCACTATTCCTAATTGTCTTAGAAAGCACCGATTTTATTTCTAAAGGTATAGAGCTAAACAGAATTTTCTTGAAAATATTTTCTGGACCTTGAAGCCTGGAGTCTATAGGAAGTCTATTCCTATTAGTCTTAGATTTCATCTTTTCATGCCATTTTTGATTTCTTGGATATTTTGTGTTTGGAACTTTTCCAATTTTACTTTTTCTTTGAGAGATATATCAATTTCTGCAATCGTATCTTCAGCACCTGAGATTCTCTCTTCCATCTCTTGTATTCTGTTGATGATGCTTACCTTTGTGGTTCCTGACCTTTTCTCTAAGTTCTCCAGCTCCAGGGTTTTCTATGTTTGTGTTTTCTTTATTGATTCTAATTCTGTTTTCATGTCTTGCACCATTTCTTTCATCTGTTTTAATGTGGATTCCTGTCTGTCCATGATGACCTCTATTTTTTTTTGTTCATTTCCTCTTTACGTGCTTCTATTTGTGTGGCTATATTTGCTTGTAGTTCTTTGAGAGCTTCATTCATTTCCACAGAGCAGGGAGGCCCATGCTTGGGGCAAGGAGAAGTGCAGAGGAGTTGAATAGTCACTACTCTCAGTCCCTGGAGACAGCCATGGGTGACCTGGATCCAAACTGACCCAGCTCACAGGTTGGCCCCTCTCGCCCAGGAAGCCTCAGTGTCGATGTTTTGGCTTCAGCTGCCCCTCTACTCACCAATCTCAGAGTTTCAGATCCTGTGCCCCTCAGATATGGTGCGCACTGGTCACAGCCATCTTGTACTTTCCCTTTGTGTGTTTTGTTCTTAGTTGTTGATATGCTCAGTCTCACAGAAAAAAATGCTTGTACAGCTGAGCTCTCCTTACCGACTGTTACAGTATGCTTTGGGGAGAACTGCAGATATTTTATCAGATCTTGAATTCTTTGTCCAAACATTTCAAATGTGATCCAACTTAAAGAAATTGTTGTGTACACTGAGTGAAAGGATGACTCTGCAGCTCCGTTCTGCATCTTCTTGGGGTACCTTGTTCATCTTTTACTTTCAGGGTTTATATTTTTCCCTTCATTTATTTCTCTGCTTTTACAACATAGTTTGATGAGACATCATCTTTGGTAGTTTTCTAAAAGTAAAGTGTGTAACAGGGGGGAAAATTGGATTTTCAATGTCTGAAAATCTCTAGGCTTTGTCATTTAATGAGGATTTAGATAGTATAAATACTTCATTTAGAAAGTGTTTTCCTGACGAATTTTGTAGGTATTGTAATTGTCTGTTGGTTTCACAAGTTCTTGTAGATACAGCTAAAGTCATTGTGATTATTGACCACATTCACACCTGTTTAGTTTTAATTCTAGAAGTTTTAGGAGCTGTATTTCTATGAGTGTATTAAAATTTTTGAACACTGTGTCTCAGAGAGCACACTGTATAGGATTCTGCCGATATCGAAAATTATGATTTTTGTGACTAATGAATCGCCTTGAGTTATTTTTTATTCCTTTCTTCTTCTCCTCCTCCTTATCCTTTTCTGCCTCTTCTTTTCCCTCCATTAAAATCAATCTATTACCTTTTGGTTTTATGAGGGCTGTTCTTTAAGTTTATTTAGCAATCTTTCTTTCTTTTTTCTTTTTTTCTTTCTTTTTTTTTTTTTTTTTTGCTTTTAACATGTCTCTATCATGTATTTTTCTCCCTGTGTCCCTTTTGTTCCTAGCATTTTGTGATGGCTTCATTAAAAAACTCTTTCCTCACATCTCTGAAGAGATTAGCAGGAACTCTTGTGAAAGACGTTTTTCTTTCTGAATTGTCATTGTGTTATCTAAATTGCACGTCCTCACTTGTTCAGGTTGATTTGTCTTCCCTGAGAGCTTGTCCTATATATGTGATAATCCTCTGTTGGTTGTTAGTGACTGAGAACTACAGCTGAGCAGTGAATTGGCTCTGCTGAGGCTATGGGTGGGTAGCCATTATCTGTGGACATCACTCTGGGGGGAACCGGGTGGGGTGTCTGTTGAGGAAACTTTTTTTAGCGTACAGCTTTTCATTTCACTCAATTATCTCTCCTCATGGCATCTTTGTACCATACTTTTCCTATTTTATTTTATTTTTCTGACTTTCTTGGTTGTTTGCATACTTTACCAGTTTCAATCTTGACTTTTCTATATAAAATATTTTAATTTATATAGCTTTATTCTGAGCTTCACTTTGCCTACATCCTGCAAGGTTTGTCAAGAAGTTGTTTTCTTCAGCTCTAAACATTGTGTATTTCCCATAAAGAGCTGTTATTTTTTAATGGTGCATTTTTATGTGTGCATTATCCATGTATATTGTGTGTATGTGGACACACATATACTTTTGCTCTTGGTTTCTAACTCATATAATATTAAAATAGTATATTGTCAGTTCTCGATTGGAGAGTGTGACAAGATGGCGGTGCTGGGAGGATGCTGCTTCTGAGCAGAACAACATTTTTGGTACAGTGACCAAGGGACAGAACTCTGGGACCTAAAACAATAGTGATCCTGTTTTCCAGGAACAACTGAAGCAACAACACACACTCTCAAACCACTGGCCCCATTGATCTTCCTGAAGAATTCTACAGACACAAGAGTAAGATGGTCCCAGTCCAAAGGTCAGACCCAAGGAAGAAACATGGAAGATTATATATAAACAAAGGCCAAAGGTCGACATAAGAACTCACCCAACAAAAATCAGGACACCATGGCCCCACCAGAAACACCCAAAAGCAATGGAGATTTTATTTTTTTATTTTTTAAATTTATTTATTTTTATCTCAATCACAGGTTAGGTACTTTGA
>CM053759.1:32875052-32902189 GCA_028658305.1 Pachyuromys duprasi | reverse complement strand
GGGAAAGGATCTTCACCAACTCTATATCTGACAGAGGGCTAATAGCCAATACATATAAAGAACTCAAGAAGTTAAAAAGCAACAAATCAAGTAATCCAATTAAAAAATGGGGTATGGAGCTAAAAAGAGAGCTGACTGTAGAGGACTGTAGAATGGCAGAAAAACACTTAAAGAAATGTTCAACATCCTTAGCCATCAGGGAGATGCAAATCAAAACGACCCTGAGATTTCACCTTACACCTGTCAGAATGGCTAAGATCAAAACTCAAGTGACAACACATGCTGGCGAGGATGTGGAGAAAGAGGAACCCTCTTCCATTGCTGGTGGGAATGTAAACTTGTACAACCACTCTGGAAATCAATTTGGTGCTTTTTTAGACAATTAAGAATAGTGCTTCCTCAAGATCCAGCTATACCACTCCTAGGCATATATCCAACAGATGCTCAAGTACACAACAAGGACATTTGCTCAACTATGTTCGTAGCTGCCTTATTCGTAATAGCTAGAACCTGAAAACAACCCAGATGTCCCTCCGTTGAGGAACGGATACAGAAATTGTGGTACTTTTACACAATGGAATACTATTCAGCAATTAAAAAGGAGGAAATCATGAAATTTGCAGGCAAATGGTGGAAAGTAGAAAAGATCATCCTGAGTGAGGTTTCTCAGAAGCGGAAAGACACACATGGTATATATTCACTTATAAGTGGATATTAGATTTATAATATAGGATAAACATACTAAAAATCTGTTCACCTAAAGAAGCTAAGCAAGAAGGAGGACCCTGGGTAAGATGATCAATCCTCATTCAGAAAGACAAATGGGACGAACATTGGAAGAAGGAGAAAATAGGGATCATGACAGGAGCCTACCACAGAGGGCCTCTGAAAGACTCTGCCATGCAGTGTATCAAAGCAGATGCTGAGGCTCATAACCAAACTTTGGACAGAGTTCAGGTAATCTTATAAAAGAAAAGGGAGATAGAAAGACCTGGAGCAGACAGGAGCTCCACAAAGAGAGCAACAGAACTAAGAAACCTGGCCCATGGGTCTTTTCTGAGTCTGATACTCTAACCAAAGATCATACATGGAGATAACCTAGAATGCCTTCTCAGATGTAGCCCATGGCAGCTCAGTACCCAAGTGAGTACCCTAGTAAGGGGAACAGGGGCTGTCTCTGGCATGAACTGAGTGGCCTGCTCTTCGACCACCTTCCCTGGTCAGGTAGCAGCCTTGCCAGTCCACAGAGGAAGACAATGCAGCCAGTCCTGGTGAGACCTGATAGGCTGGGGTGAGAGGGAAGGTGAAGAGGACCTCCCCTATCAGTGGACTTAGAGAGGGTCCTGGGAAGAGATGAGGGAGGGAGGGTGGGAATGGGAGGATATGAGGGAGGGAGCTACAGCTGGGATACAAACTGAACAACTGTAATTAATATAAAAATTAAAATAAAAAAGTAATCTAACCCCCTTCAAAAAAACCCCAATAACCAATATTAGCTAACTGTAAGTTGCACATGGATTATACTTCCTGAGCTTGCTAATCACCTAATCAAGTCATATCAAACCACATTACTGCACCTTTAGGTGTGTTAAGTTTTACCAATAGCATAGTAGACCTGCCTTCTTCCTGTAGTTCTTTCATTTTTATTGTTGTGCATTTCTTATTTTAGTGGATATATTGAAATATCTGCTGGGACAGTGACAAATTTAGCATGAAAAATCAAGCCTTTGGAAAGACCATTTTGCCTGATTTGAACGCAGCAGCTATCGGCTAATGTTTGCTTCTTTTATTATGTTTTGATATTTTTATTTACACCATTGTCCTTATGTTTCAGGCATAGCTGACACCCCCCCCCCATCCTGATCAATCTGTTCCTTTCATGCAGTCCTTCTTGATCTACTCTGATCACTCGTCTGTTTAGACTGATTTTGTTTCCTTCATCTTGTACTTTTTCTTTGTTTTGTTTTTGCTGTTTTCTTTCCTCTCCCTTTGTTGCTTATATTTATTACCTTAAGTACATCTCTGCCTCTTCATTAGTTTGGATTATACTTATTCTTATTTTATTCCTATTGTTTTTGAGATGACCCCTGAAAAAATTAAATGTACATTTAATACAATGTAAAGCTAATTAATATTTTTATAATCTTTCCAAATAATGAAAGTTATTTGGATAGAATAGTTTGATCCTAGTTATCTCTATCCTTCTTATAAATGTTACCTTGTTGTAGCTTTCTTTTTAATGGCATTATAAAATATATACCTCATTATTGTTTTATAGAATCAGCTTTTGTTCAGATTTGCCCACATGTTCACTTTTTATTGCACTTAAAGTCTTTCTATGTTTGAATTTCATTTTACTATTTTATATCTTCTTAAAATACGTCCTTTAAATTTACTTTGGTATATGACTCCTTAGATAGTTTATTTGTTTTTGTTATTTTTGTTGATAATTTCATACACAAGTATGTGTTTTTATTACATCTATGCCCATATTTGACATACTCCAGTTTCTCCCTGATCCCACTAAATTTTATGTATTCTTTCTTTAAATTCACTGAATTTATGCTGTCTCTATGTGCACAGCTGTGAGGCCATCTACCAGAGTCTCTTGGAGGCACATCCCTGAAGTCGGAATGGAAAGATCCCACTCCACCCCACCTCTTGTTCTTTCAAGACTGTTTGTCCTTGCGTAGGCACACACTCACATACTCATACATATGCATGTATGTGTATATATAATATGCATGTAGTTTACTGATATTGTTTCGTATATAACAATATATATTACACATGTTTAAGCTGACATTTGTCCATATACATATGTATATGTCCATATATATATATACATATATATATATATATGAAACAGAAAATATGTGTGTATTTAAAGTATTAGTCATGTGCTGATTACTGACTGGTATAATGAGGTTCTGTGAAACTTATTGTTATGTGACTTTGTCATTGTGGACATTATAAAGCAAGCTTAAACAGATGTAGATGATGTGCGCCTATATTGAATATGGCCTCTTGACACAACCAAGACCTAGTAAGCAGAACACAAAGCCTATGCATAACACAATACAATATTTTATAACAAATTTTTTAAACACAAAGGACACCATGAAGTAACGATGAAAGGTTGGTAATAGTAAATACATAACACAGGACCATGGTGTTTATTGTCATTACCAAGTATTACGTAATATGTACTTTTGTGACATTGGCCTTGTACTGAGTTTATTTTCATCAGGATTAGCACAGACACATGAGTGATGATGACATCAATAGGTCATAGGAATTTTTCCGGTTTTGGATGATGTTGCAGGACCTAGCTGACTTCTTTATAGCCATACCCTACCCTCTTGGCTTAACTGTCACTGTGGAGTGCACTGTAGTATTTATCATGGAGGGTGCAGAGGGGTTTTATGTTCTGAGGCCGAGGAGAAGAATTTCTTATTTAACAATTTCTCCCTTTTTATGATTCCTCTTTGAATATATCAAAGGATATTCACATGGTTTGATTCCTATTCTTTTACTGAGTTCTTTGTTTTGCTTTGGGAGTCACAACTCCCCACAACGTTCAAACACCTGGTGTTCTGCTGGCTCAAAGAGTTAGGTTTCAGTTCCATGCCACCCTGTCCCCACACCACCTGTTTTGACTCAGAATCTGGTAGCTGCAGTGCTTTTTGGCTTCTCTTTCCCCACCACTGGCCTTCTGGGGAAGAATAAGGCGAGAGACAGTAAAGATAGAGGCTCAACACTGTATTTCCTCAGATCTCTTTTTCCCTGAATACAGTATTTATCTGCTTCTCCCAGGAGGGCTAATGGTCATTATGTAGCATTTCCTAACAATTTCTTTTAAGGATTTTATTCAAGAACTGGGGAGCTATGTCAGCTCCTAGAATTTTCCTTCATTCTTGCACAGATTTCACATTACTTTGTATTCATGATTGATTGTTTGTAGCTGTGTTCTCATTTTCTTGATGCTTTTGAACTTATTATTTTTTCAAATAGCTGTTTTGTGAGTCTATAAGGAAATGAATGGAGTGCTCCTATGTGCTGACTTTATGTGGAAATCCCCTTGTAATGTTGAATAGCTTAGAATATGTCAGAATGAAGTAACCAGTTTAGAAACAAGAACAACAGAGAAATCAAAGAAGTAAAATTGTTGCATAATTTAATTTTAATATCTGTTTACTTTTTCCTGGGGCCTACTTGCCTTCTTTCCATCCAGCTCACACAAAGTAGTTGATAGCATTTACACAAAGTCAGATCATCCTGGTAGCTTTGATTCATCTCTTTCTAGCAGGGATGACAAATTTAACCCCAAACTTGCGTTTGTCTTTCCACCCATAGATGACTTGTCACTGTAAAGAAATCTTCACTCAGATTTTATTTCCCCCTTTTTTTCTGTACCCAGGCAGGCCACGTGACAAATATTCATCAGTGGAATGAAAAACAAAACTAATGATGTCACTTCAATGCTAGGGATATTGAGAAGGAACTTTTATATCTTTTATTTTCCTAGTTTTCAGAGTGCTGCAAAAAGCTGTGAGGCTCCCGAGGAATGACAAAGCCACGGAGAAAAGAACCATGTTTTTCATGGAGAACAGCTTACCTATCAGAAATGCTACACCCAGCCTCTATCTAAGTCAGAAACACACTTATCTGGGTACTGAAACTTTGATGTTGATTTGTTGTCGCTGTCTCTATTACTCTGACATCTATAACTTGGGTATTCATTCTGGGAAGACTTATTTGCCTTTTATTTGCTGGTCAGAGACACTAGAGGATTACACTAGATGTTTCAAAGCTCCATGAGTCTGAGGATGTAAAGGCCTTCCATTACTCATCTTTAATGCCCATGCAGTTTTGAGTCACTGAGTGAAGGTTTTGGATACATGTCTTTAAATAGTTTTTCATTTTATTTCTTCAGTTTTGTATTTCACTGGATGATGCTTCTATGGTGCGATAATTAAGAAGATATATTCCTATGTACTCCAAAACATTTCTGTGTAAGGGCAGGGATTGTAATATCTCGTGTGTGTGTGTGTGTTTATGATATGTGTACAGTGCATTCATGTGTATGTGTTAATATGTTTGCACGGTGACCAGAAGTCAATGACAGTGTCATCTTCTATTGCTATCCAGGTTATTATTTTAGACAGCTCTATGTTCATTCACCAGTTGGCTAGACTAGATGGCCAGGGAGCTCTAAGGATCTACCTGTCACTGTTTGCTCTCTCCACTGCTGGAGTTTAAGATGCATTCTACAATGCTTAGTTTTACTTGGGTGGGGGAACTCAAACTCAGGTTCTCTTGCTTGCACAGGTGATTTACTGAGTGAGCCATCTCCACTGCTCCTATATATAGGTCTAGTACTATGGTTTTGTATCCTGCAAGCCTCCCATACAAAGATTTTAGAGGGGATTTTGATTAGGTATGATGTTTCCCCTCATTTCCTTTCTAGGCCTGAAGTGTGAGCCCAATGGATCCTTGGTAGGAATTTCTCTATCCATTCAATGGTAGTTTGTGATAATAAATGTTGAAGACAGAGATCTAACTCTTAGTCAGTTGTCGGCTTTAGCTGTGAGTATGTGCAAACAGATTTTTAAACTGGATTTATTAGATCCCGAGGTCAAAAGTAAGTGTAAGTCATAGGGGAAGAGGTTATCGAAATTTCATTCTTTTTCTTGTTGCAATGATGGGAAGACCTTTGGCTTCTTTTTTTCTGACACTCAGAACTTACCCTATCATCACTGCTCACTGAAAGCTGAGAATGCTGGGAAGTGAAGGCATGAATGGGTTTGGTAATAGGAGCCAGATTTTTCTTATGTGTGTGCACAGCAGTTGAGTAGGCCTCAGTTGCTGTTGCTAGCACTGACACTCCACAGGTACAGAGGGAAAGTGGAGGGTTTGTCATGAGAATAAAACTGATGAAGCTTGACACACAGATTTTGGAAGGTACACCTTGGTCTTGGTAATTTTCTGGGAGCAGCTAGCATGACCTAAACACCACTAGAACTGATACAGAAGGAATCTTCACTTCCGTCTGCCCCTTCGGGTTTATGAAATGGTAACCTACTCTTCCATTTTAAAGGGTCAAGTGTTTAACTCATAGAATCTCATAGAATGTGTTTAACTCATAGAATCTCTCCTATGGAAGCATTTCCCACCAGTTTGACAATACAGGATAGTTAATTAAAGTTGCAGAAAAAGACAGTGTTTATCTGGTCCTTAGAACTGGGTTAGGAGACTCTGGTCTGGTTAATTTGAGCACAAACTTAGAGGATTTCCTAACTGGAATGCAGTCAAAGACTTCTGTGACCTCAAGATGGATCACTTTGGGCAGAGTTTAAGGTTTTCTTGCCCTCTAGTTGTTAGGCGAGAGGTTCTGATGAGCCCTGATCCAGTGTTAAGGTTAGTCCTGAAGCTGGAGTGATGGTGCACACCTTTGATCCCAGAGCTCCAAGAGGCAGGGGCAGGTGTATCTCTGTGTGTTCGAGGCTGGCCTGGTCTACAAAGAGAGTCCAGGATAGCAGGGCTACACAGAGAAACCCTGTCTCAAAAAAGAAAAACAAACAAACAGGCAAACAAACAAAAAGTTTATTCCTGATGGGAGTGATGTACACACAAGTGCTGAAGGCTGGGCCAGCTGTCTGAGATACCCCCGAGTTCCCCCGTGCAGCTGGATGTCTCCTCCTTTGTGGCATCCAGGCCTATCATTACTAGATCACACTGCTCCAGGCCATGTGACAAGCATACTATGAGGCAAACAATGCAATGAAGAAGAATGGAAAAGGAGCTGCATTTTTTATCCCCTTCCATTCTCTTAACAGAAAGACGGCAAGTGTTATGCTAAATTCTGCCTATTAATTTGGGTATAAATAGACCCCTTTTTCTAATCCAGATGCAGCCCCTGCATCACTCTGTACAGAGTTGGTGATGCTCTGTTGTGTCTTGGGAGTAATAAGATTCTGCTGGAAAGAATGCAGGCAAATCAGCCCAGCTGAGATTACATAAAAAGAGAATGAAAATTGGACAAAGTATATTATTATACTTTGCGGTTTATTAACCGCAATATCGAGTTGAGTGTGATTTTTAACAAAAGCATCTTGCATTTAGCTCAGTGACTTAAGATCTTCAGATAGTAGCTAAATGCATTTTGTTAAAACTTTCCCAGCCCTGGGCAGATGCCATTTTGTAGGCAAGGTAATTCTTCTGGAAAGGCATAAGCTGCTCAGATCAGGGGCTTATGGATGGATTTCAGATCCTTGCTGATTTATAGTTAGGATCTCAGAGACTTGGGCCCTGCTAATGAGTGGCTGGGAATCCTATGGGAAAGTTCCACTTCCTACATCTAGGAAGAAAGCCTTTTATCTTGAAAGATCTGGTGCAGTTTTGATTAATTTTTTTTATAGCTCCAGTATTCTTGGACTCCAAAGCCTGCCAATTTATTCTGTATTTATCTTAGCCCCTGCTTTTCTTCTCCAGTGCCTCACATGGTTCCTTCTCCTCCTGTTCTTAGATATTTTGACCTTGTAGGGAAACATTTCTCAAGCATGCTTTTATCAGATCTATGAGTTGTGTAACAATGGAGGGCTTCATGGTAAATTTAGACTGAGAGAAAATGTGTACCACATTTCTCTCTCAGAAATTTGTGATGTGCTTTTTGGTAACCACTAAATAAAAGTTTTTAAATATTTGTTTAAGTGTATATATGTATAGCTATTTATTTAGACTCAAAGTGTCTATTTAACTTCCCAATAATCACTAGTTTTTAGAATTTGCTTTATAATATAATATCACAAATTGCTAAATCTATTCAGATCACCACCATATACAAATTATTGAGAAGCAGGCATGGATTGTAAAGTCCTCTGAAATGCTTACTTTTTAAAGCAAAGATTGGAAGCGCTGGATAATCATTCATATATATATATATATATACTCCTTTCATATATATATATATATATATGAAAGGAGTCAGACCAGAATGACCAGGGCTGGATGCTGTCCACTGTATAGAGGTGCTGAAACAGAGCCACAGTGGGTGCCCCTCCTGAGGAGAGCTGATAGACTAGGATCAGAAGGAAGGAGAGGAGGACCTCCCCTATCAGTGGACTTGGGGAGGGGCATGTATGGAGAAGGGGAAGGGAAGGTGGGATTGGGAGGGGAGGAGGGAGGGGTTTATGGGGGGAAACTAAGTGAATAAAGTGTAATTAATAAAAATTAAAATAAAAAATGCTACTAAAAAATGAATCTGACAAACAGACCTTAAAAGTAGCTGTATGGGTTTGGGGATTTAGCTCAGTGGTAGAGCGCTTGCCTAGCAAGCGCGAGGCCCTGGGTTCAGTCCTCAGCTCTGGGGAAAAAAAAAAAGTACTGTATAAAGTGATTCGTAGGATGTCTACATAAAAACTTTCATAGTTCAACCACACAAGAGATAATAGGGTGGGTTATGTACATGTGGGAATTAACAGAACCTAGGGCTTGATTTCATTGCTCCCACTAATTGGATGTGTGAGGCTGGGAAAGCCATTTAATCTACCATGTCTTAGTTATCAAATAAGATAATTGCATGAGATGTAAGTTCATACTAAGTTCTGAAAGTCATAATCAATAATAACTTTTCAGGTAGGTCTTTAAGGGAGCATAGGATAAATCAAATGCCCCAAGCCTCTGAGCTCCCCTGCTTCCTTTTGAATTCTTGTGAGATATGCTTCAGAGCCATATGTGTTGCACTAATTGGCAAGTGTACTGTATGCTGTGCCAGAGACATACTACAGATCGGAGAAAGAGAATGCTGGGGCCAGCAATGCTCTAAGCATCTTGGAATTGCAACTACCTCTACTGAGAAGTGTCTTCTTCCAAGAAGGCAGTTTTTCACTATGTGCTCAGCAAACTTCAGGTAATAAGCATCCTAAGTATTTAAGGAGGGGCTGTTGTGGGCAAGAACTGACAAAATATCTTATTTTCATGGAGTTTTATATTTTAGTGGATGAAGGTAATAAGCCATAAGATTAATAGATAAGTAAAGTATGTAGCAGAACTAAATTATATAGCATATTAAAAGATGATTAATTCTTTGGGCAGGACAAGGCTAAGGGGTAGAGAACTGGAATAGTAAATAGAGAAGCCAGTGTAAGCCTCATTGGAAAAAAGAACCTTTGAGCATCGAGCAGAAGGAGATGAAAGAGGCAAGCACATGCTTATGGGGAGGAAAAAGCATATGGTAGAGCACACGTTCAGAAACATCTGCCTAGAAGGCTCCAGGAACAGCAAGGGAACCAGTGAAACTGGAGTGGTGAGTGGTGTGACTCAGCAGATGTAGCACTGAAGCACATAGAAGCTGCATTACTCAGTTGCAAATAAAAGACCATTGAGCCTCCTGGAGCAACATCCATGCTTTGCAGAAGGACAGACCAACTCAGGGTTTGTTTCCTTGCAGGGAGCCTCCTGTGAGATTTTCTGTCTGGCCTGAGACACCCAGTTAGCACCTGCAAATCAGAATACCCTCTCTTCCAACAATAAAGCATCCAGCCTTTGTATCTGTCACAGCTTCCCCTGTAATTTATGCTTTCTATGGTGAGTTTAAATGCTGACTCTATCATTATCTGAGTTTATTACCATTTCCATTTGCATATGTTTGATGGGAGGAGTGGCGGGGATGGGAAACCTCTGGACAAATGCCAGACTGGAAGTCTGCAAGTCTCTCATTACCCTTTGTCTTGTGGCTTCCTTAGGGCCTGGGCCAACATCAGCTGTACATAGAGTCTACATAAAGCTGTGACATAGGTTCTCAGTAGCCCTGCTGCCTGTTCTGTGTCTGCCTGTTTTCCCCACCCATTATTGCATCATTTATGACTGCCAAGACACAGGACATTTCAAGACCTTCCCACCATCCCCATGAATCCTGTTTTTCAACTAAGAACAGAAAACTTTTCTCACATCAACTAAACCTGGTGGTTTTCTCCTGAGTGGTTGGATTCTGCATTTCGACACTGAGGAGAATTGTTAGTATTCAGACACCTTAAAAATGATTAACAATACATGCAACACCCACTCAGAGGGTCAAGCCTTTCCCCAAGTGGCCACTTGTCTCTTCTCTGCACAGGGATGCACACTACCTTTTATCATGCTAGGAAACATTCTGGTGACAGCAAAATGTTGCTATGAGTCTCCAAATAGAAGCTAGGAAGTAGCTCAGGCTACAGGGAGGGTAGAAGGAATTGTTGTCCGTTGGCCAGAAACTTAGTTTATTTCATAAATCTGTGTTCTCCCCATTGCTTTCATGTGAAATAGTGCACGCAGGTACCTCCATTTGATTCAATTTCAACCCTCATCATGGTTTACAGTCCCACCGGATCATATCCGGATCACTCTGCTGTTTGCCCTCGTCTGCTGAGCTGTGGTCTATGATTGGGGATTCTGAGCCAGGCATTTTAAGAATTCAGAGTGAACAAACATGTCTGTCTCCCACACATTTAATGCAATCAACAATGAGTCTAATCTATACTGCTTTGAAAAGTGACAGTTTTAGCCTACAGAGAATACTAAGCTGAATGAAGAGATGTCAATTATCAGACACACAAAATCCTTTGGAAGAGCTAAGCTGCATAAGGAAATTTATCACAATTTGTGTGTGTGTGTGTGTGTGTGTGTGTGTTTACTGGTGTTACTACTACCATCATTATCATCATATTCTTCATTATTGTCATTATCATCGCCATCATCATCATCAACCTCATCATAGGTTAACACAACAACCAGCAGTTAGCAGATATTTATCATTCTGTCAGTTATACAGACAGACACGGTGTGAGAATAGACTCTTAAATACAACTACTTTTACAAATTAAGAAACAAGATATCCCTACATATTTGTAAAAGGGCTATTAACTTGTTCAACATCTAAGCCAGTCAAGAAGCTAAATGTCAGTATAATAGTAAACATGGATAGTGTATTACTCTGACTTTCCATCACTATGGCAAAATACCCGAAAGAAATAGTTTAAAGAAGGAAAGGTTTATTATGACATGGGTTATCAGATATTATGGTTCACATGGTTGCTTGTTCTAATATTTCTGGAGCATACTGTGAACAAAACAAGTTACCACAAAGGGGACAAGAAACAGAGTGAAAGATACCAGGGATCAGGTAGAGCTCTCAGAGACATGTACCTGGTAACATACTTCCTTCAATTTGTCACACACCCTGGAACTTTTGCCATCTCTCCATGTAGCATTCCCAACTAGATATCACGTGTTAAACACATGAGCTGTAGGGCACATTTTAAATTCAAACCATAACAGATTAGTGTTTATATACAAATAACGATAGGCATGTAGACAGTAATTTGCCTTAGGCAAGGTGCTAAGGGACTTCCGTCTGGCAGAACTCGTTACCAGCGCCAGGGGAGGAGTTCAACACAGAGGAGACCAATGACAGCCTCTGTATTTGACTCTGGAAGAGAAATTCAAATATTTTGTCTGATGCAACCTAGTGTTGGGATTATCAAGGTGAATACAAAACAGAGAAATAACAACAATCCAGCTCCCACTGCGGCTGGCTAGTAGTTAGTTCCCTCAGGAGCTGGTACGGGATGGTTAAAGTGTGTACACATTTTGGGACTGGAGTTATCCCCTATGCAGTCTGAAACACTTAACGGAGTGAGCCTGAGGATCATTGACTTGCTTACGCTGAACAAAGGAACACGCAACTGGGGCAGATAGGCTTGTATAAGGTTATAAGCCTCACAATGGCTGTGTGGACTCTTTCTCTCATGCTAAGGAAGGGTTCCAGACCCAAGCCCCATTTTTTCTCAGCTAAGCATGAACTGAGAGATTGCATGTGGGAGACTGCCTTACCAGGAAGTTGCTCCAAGGCAAAGCTTTCCTAGTGCGTTAAGATATGATTGTGCCACATGGAATATTCTTAAGGAATCCAGACATGTATGTATCTACTACTCAAATGAGTCATTACTGCGTCATCCTTAGCCCTAATTCTTCTCTCTTTGTCGAATTTTTTTCTCAGTCTTTTATATACAGTAGTTGAATTGGACTGGCTATTAGGTAGGTGACTATGAACACACGATACAAAAACATGTTGGGGAGTCTGAACTCTACCTCCTCTGAGAAGCTGCCCTGTCACTATGCATACTGCCCCCTCCTCCATGTCTTCAATACCCATTGTTTCTAGTTCCATTAATATTTGTAATAGTAGTCTGAAAAATGTGTGTTGCATATTTTTTGCCTTAGATACTACAGGCCTTGACCCTTGGCTATACAATGTTTAGCTTTCATTGAATCATTTAATCTTTCCAATAACCTTACATGGTAAATTCTTATCACCCCCAATATACAAACGAACCAAGGCACAGAGAGACCAGTAAGTTGCTCAGGATCATCCAGCTGGTAATTGGCAAAGCCAGGATTGTGGACCTAGGTACTCTGATGCTGGCATCTGGAGCTTTGTCAGTGGTTGGCTGTACCCCTTTACAGCAGTTTACTAATTAGTGTCCTCAAAGGCAGAATGCACATCTTATGTATATATTTATTTTTGGCCCTGTCTCAGTACCTTGCCTGGTTCCTAACAGGCATCTAAGAAACGATTTGGGGAGTGAGTGATTAAAAGACAGAGGATCAGTGGTGAACAATGGATAAACATCCAGGGCAAACCATAGGATGCTTCCTGGCTGCCATCAGCCTTTGTCTCTCAGGACACAGGAAAAGGAAGGGAGGGACACAGAGGAGAGAGAGGTTGTAGGACAAACCTTGTCTTCCTAATGGATTGCTTTGCACTGTCGTTGACACTCTCACTGGCCTAAAAGAAGGAATTTCATGGGCTTCTAACCTCAATTCTATTAGCATCTATAATCCTGCCCTGGTTTTCTCTCATTTGAATTGCAATTATTTTACCCTCTTCTGTCCTCTTTTATAGTTTCTTCACTGAGGCACTTGTCACCTCTCATCACAATACTCTGTATGTGTCTGTCTCTCCTCCATCTTTGCCATCCTTACTGGAAGTGTCCTGAACATAGGCTTCTTCAGGGAATGATCTTCTTTTAATCAACTTGTACCAGTAACTAGCACAGAGCTTGGACTAAGCAGCATTTGAACAAAGAGCAAATGCAAAATAGGGATGTATTTCTGGCTCATGGAAGCAAGAAGCCTTTAGATCTTGTTTTCAATCCTCTGCTCTCTTTCCCTCAGCTCTTGTTGCTTGATAAGTAATGCAAATAAACACTTCTCCTGGAGCTGGTTAAGAGAGACTGGAAACATGATTGGACAGGCTTGGGGGCAGGGAAATGGAGAAAACATAAAACAATAAAGATGATTTAATTTATATCTGATTGCAGCAACCAGCTGGATATGCCATCAATTATTATACCCTAGCAGTTATTAAAGAACACCTCTGTCATGGACAGCTTATTAGCTAGGGATTTATGGGGCACTGAGCCACAGGGAAGAATATTGATATTGTACTTACAGCATCAGACATGGATGCAGACATGGTGGTTGTCTATCAGACCTCTCTCTTCTCATACAACCCTATTCTTAGGTCCTACAGCCTCTGGTTCAAAAACAGCACTTTGCTTCTGAAACATGCTTGATAATGGTAAATGATTTTATAAACCGGAGCTTCCATCCATTTTGAGTGTGTTTCAACACCTGGGGCTATAACCCTACTTTCTAGGACATATATATATATATATATATATATATATATATATATATATGAATTCATATATATATGGATATATATATATTCATTCTTGGCTGATTTAAATATTTCTAGAGTTTTCAAGTATTACAAAGTGCCTCCTTTGATAAGGCCTCCAGTTTTAGCTGACTTTTTAAGAAAAAAGGCTTGGCTTTCGATTTCATTTCAGCTAGGTCTTATGTTTAACCGGGGAATCTGAATCCTTCGATCCTTTGGTTTCTGCTTTGTCTTCCCTCCTTGAAGTGCCCTTGCAACTGGCTCTCAGCCCTCCCTTAAGGAAACGTTCAGTTTCCTACCACTGATCTGTGGACTTAATGTGAATAAGTAAGCTTTTCATGGATGCCTTGACATTAAAGGCACATTTCTTTTCAACACAATCGGGTGCTTTCCTCATTCCTTGAAGCAATTTATTCCTAATTATAACCAATTATAATGTGTGATGCCAGGAAATAAAAAAACAAATTACATTTTTAAATTTGAAGCTGGGTTTGGGAAAAATGATACTGAGCAATCATGTCATTTTCCCCCCTTTGAAGATCAGATTTTTAAAGAACTGAAAGTTTCCACATTTTGATCTCTTGAAGTACCAAAGTGACAACATAGGCTGGAAGAGATGACATGAGGAAAGTGGCAATTTAGTTATTTACCCAGAAATGCAGAGTTAGGTGTTATTAATGAGTGGCTAGATCACACTTGACGTTTTACAAAGTGACTTACAATCGCACCTGCACTTATGCGCACACACATGTGTGCAGAGAGACTGTGTGGTGATGAGAAGGAGGGAACAGGACAGAATTGGGTCTCTTCTCAGGGGACTCAGCGGGTGTAGAATGCGAAAGGTACAATGTGAAATGGAGCAACCAGGAATTAAACCTACAAATGATGAGAGATGGGCTGTGCTTGGTTAATATGCAAACACATGTAAAGTCTACCTATTTACATATGCACAGGCATGTGCATATTTACACCTTTTGCAATTTTTCTGTCTTAGTGAGGGTCTCTTTGCTGTGACAAAGCACTGTGAACAGAATGAACATAGAAAAAAAAGGGTTTATTTCATCTTACAGTTTGCAATCCATGTTCCAATGAAGTCAGAGCAGGGAGGAGCTCAAGGCAGGGGCCTGCATGCAGAAACTGATGCAGAGGCCACAGAAGAGTGTTAGTTACTGATTTGCTCCTCATGGCTTTTCCAGCCCATTTTCTTCTACTGTCTAGGATCCAGAGGTGACACAGTGGGCACCCACAGTGGGCTGGGTGCTCCCATATCAATCACTAATTAAGAGAACACCCTATGAAACTTGCCTACAGGACAATCTGGTGGGGGCATTTTCTCAATTGAGATTCTCTTTTCCTGAATCACTCTTGCCTGTGTTAGTTCAACATAAAAAGTAGCCAGCACATCCCTGATGGGTCTAAATGGCTACTTCTATTTGATCTGAAGGCATAAGGAATCAGCGTCTCTATAGAAACAATACCCAAAGCGGCATTGAACTTTGGCACTCCAGCTCTTGATGCTCTTACTTGGCTATTGAGCTTCACAATCTCTCAAACAGCATCCAGGTGAAACTGTAGAAATTATGTTTCCTTCACAAAGCATCTATCAAAGCTTATTAAAGCTGAAATGAAAGTCTTCAGGGACTGTGGGTCCAATCCTTTCTTTGTAAATATGGTCAGGGTTGGGGAGGAAATAGATCTGCTAAAGGTCCCATGACTTTATGTGTGTATGTAATGGGGAGGATATATATAGTTGTTAGTTTGGGTGTGTGCACATGTGTTTTAATGAGTGTGCACATGATGTGGAAGTCAGGGGTCGATGTCTGGGGTCTTTCTTCTGTCACTCTGAACATTTAGTTTTAGAAACAAAATCTCTCAGTGAACCAAAATCTCACCAATTCAGATAGGCTACCTGGCCAATGAGTTTCAAGGACCTGCCTATCTCTTCCTCTCAAGAGTATATACCGCCATACCTGGATTCTTATGTGAACCCAGACACTCATGTTGTATGTCAGGGACTTTACTATCTAAGCCATCTCTCTATCCCTCCCATGACATCCTAGTGCCTAAAAGCAGACCTGCCTACCCAGAGCTCTAGCTGTCACTGTACAATATTTGATGAGCCTGAAGGGTACCCAGATGGCAGCACTGATGATGGTGATTGAGGGGATGATGAATGTGTGATACCCTCCATCATGCACGCATGCACGCACGCACGCACGCACATAGTTGTCCCTTGGTGGGAATGGGAATTATCCTGAGGTTGAAATCAATATTCTTGCTTACTTCCTTTGATTCCAGTATAATCAGATGCATTGCTTCTCTCTAATAGATCAGTAGTTGGACTGCATAGTAAACAGCAGAACTCCTCAAGTGGAAGCTTTACCCATTCAGAAAATACTGAGTGTACACTATGTGCAGGGCTCTTTTTTTCTGTATTGGAAAGGCCACAGGGAGGAAGCCACATCCTTACCCTCCTGGATCTGGTTTTCTGTACGAGATAATGGATCCATAGTCATTACTGGTGTAGATATGAAGCAGGGGTTCCAGTCAGAGGGCATCAGCCCCTCTGATTCATCAGAGTTTCTAGTATTCCTTTCAGATACTGGTGTGTCATAAGCCTATTGACTTCTCTGTGACAGGAATCTGACATCTGTGCTATTTGACTATGTGTCCCCTGAGCCATAGCTTTGCTATTTAACCATAGACCCTGCTGGCTCAGTGAGGAGAGAGTATAACAGGCCTCAACCGTCTATGGCCAGCTGGAATTGCTGGTGCTAATGGGATAAAATGAATTAGGGTTCTTGATCAGGACAGATGTGTGAAGAGATGAATTTAGTCTACACAGGGACTACTGCAGGTCACAGCTGAGGGATCAGAGGTACTGGGGCTGGGAGAGGGAAAAGGCAGCTTTAATCGGAGAGAGTGATCATAGAATCAAATTAGCTTCTCATTTTCATTTGCAGAAGGAACATTCAATTCACTTAACACCACTCTACAGGCCCTTCTGCTCTCAGCTGTACCCAAGGGAAGGCAAATTCTGGTATAATGGGACATTTGGACAGCAGCATTTCTGAGAGAGTGAGGACATTCTAGAAATGGGGAGGCCTGGGGCACAGGCTCTGCTCTGCCTCTAAGAGATTTGTGACTCTGGAAACATTGCCCCTGGGGACCCTGAGCTCATCTGCTAAATTTGAAAAGAAAATTAAATAATTTAAAAAATCTCTTTAAATCCAAAATAGTGTGTTTGGTTTTTTGATGCGTATTGATAGCATTCTTTATAAAGCTAACAGTTAAAGTGTGGGAATTATCCACTGCAGTTCTGCAAATAATTTGAGTTTTAGTATCAAGAAGGCCTGAATTTTAGTGGTGTCTCTACCTGCTTATGTTCAGCTACCTCCTTAATCTTTCAAATACTCATTTTATAAAACCAAGACAGCAATATTTATTTATAGAATCACTTGTAAATTAAATGGGCTAATGTATTCAAAATATTCTCATCACATTTGGGATATAGTAAGACTCAGTAAATATTTAGCTGTTACTATCTGCCTACTGTGTTTACTATAAAGTTTTAGAAAAAGTTGGATGTTTTATCTACATTTTAAAAATGTATGGTGGGGATGCTTTTTTTTTTTAACAAATTGCTTGGATGACATGCCTGGAGAAGTTTAATGGTGGGAAGCTAAGTAAGGGAGCAAGACTGAAACAGCTCTATGGAAATAAAGCATTTAATGTGGGAATAAATGAAGTTGCCACCCAGAACTAACAGCCAGTGTTGTGGCGGGGCTGTAATTAATGAACACGATGGCCACGATTTATAAGGATATTTTAAGGAGTAACTGCACTGCATGGAGTTCTGGGTTTTATGCCTGGGCTGGAGTAAGATCAATGGGAAATCCATTAGACTAAGATTTAATGATGGGAATGAAGCTTCCGGAGCATTGGATCTTTTGCATGGTGGCCACCAGGGATGGTTTCTTTGGGGGTAGGAACCAAGGAGATGTGGAAAAGGATGTTGAGTTCTTGGGAAGAACAGGGAATGAGAGGCTAAACCTCTATCCCTGATGTAGAACATGGAAAAAAAGAGATGATGAGTTCACATGGACCCAGGGAGCTGTCTGGGAGGACAATTTACAACTGTCCTAAGCCATATGTACATTCCACTTCCAGGAGCCTGGCAACACTCAAGACATATGTGCTGGCCACTTGAGATGATGTGCAAGCAAACTGTGAATTGTTTCAGGGTGATTTGGCTATCAGCAGTGATATCCAGCCTTGGTTCACAGTGTATCCAGGTTGCTATTTGTAGCCCAAGTCCCGTATATTTGTGAGAATTTGCTTTGTAACTTGTGAAGTTTTCATCACAAGACTTGTGATGATTCTTATCATTATGATTATTTTTATCATTATCTTGTCTGCCTAAGACTTCTGCCATGGGTTTAGTGGGAAGAGATCATAGGTACACTCAGTTCCTCTTTGTCTTCTGTTCAGGAAATGCCAAAGGCCAGCTCATGACAGAAGTCTCCTTGTTCTTGACTTCCAGGTCCATGAGCCAAAAGCGATATTAACTTATTTTTAGGAATATGATCTTCCATTTTCTCTTAGTTCGTGATCAGCACTCTTGTACCATATCAGCTTTGTTCCTTCTGCCTAGATGCTCTCCTAGGGTCTAGATTTAGAGTCCAGTACTAGTCCCTCTGTAACTTTAGGTGTATATAACCCTCGCACATGATTTATTCCTTTTACTCATGGCTTGATAATGGGACTGACCCCCTTCTCTTGCTTGTATTTTGCAGGAGGTGGCCTCTTTATTTCATGGCTTACTCATTCTTCAGTCCAGCTGCTAGGTATCTGTAAGTTTCAAATAATAGGTCTCTGGCTTTTTTTTCTGGATATGCTCTTATTTTTGCTTCCTCAGTGATGACTCATTCATGACCAGAGCAGCTGGTAGTGACCCTTATCACATAATCCCAAGGATGCACTCCTTGTATTTGTATGAGATTTTACATGTTAATGATAATTGTTGTTATCATAATTGTTGAGTACTAACTTTGTATAAGGTACAGTGTTTGATACTGGACACATTATCTCATTTTATGCTAAATTATAAAATCACAGCCTTAACAGACAAGCTAAAACTGAAAGAGTTTTGGATGCTTGCTTAAGGTCACATAATTAGTAGGCTTAGCCATATCTTCCAGAACCTGAAGCCAATCTTTTAATAATCACACCATATTTTATATTCAAGATCCAATTGGATTCTTTCAATAATCTTATAAGGTAGTTATCATTATCTGTAAATTACAAATGAAGAAGAACAGACCCAGAAAAGTTAGGTGACTTGCCTAAGGCAATCCAATTATAAAATAGAAAATTAAGGCATGGATACTGGTGTTTCAATTCTATGTTTAGCTCCTAACCCATCCAAGATGCCAATGTTCCATGTGTTTTTTCCCCCATTTTCCAAAACCTTCCATCTCTGACTTCCATTTCCTTGGCCTCATCTTTCTCCTTCAGAGATGCCTTTCCCAGCAAGAATCATGAAGGGAGTATGATCTGGTTCTAGGGACAGGAAGAGCTAAGTGAATGCTATCTCAATGAATTTTCTCTGTGAGGGACCAAGGAAATGGCTGTGTAGGTTTGTTTTGTCACCATGTGTAAGGAATAGATAATCCTTGGAAAGCCAAGTTGTGTTCTCTTTGAAAACTCATGAAATTAATTGCACAATGAACCAGCCATTTAATTTGATGAATGGGTGTTTATTACATATTCAGTGAACACATTCATAAGTTTTAGGTGCCATTTGTTCAGAAACAAATAACTGGAACACAACACATTGTTGCTGAGGATTCAGAAATAACCAAGGTTCAAGCTCATCTTGTAAAATAATCAGTGGTTCATAAGGATAAGAGTGAGATCTGACAAAGTTATTACAAAATGGTATGACGCACTGGTTGACTTTTCTCAACTTGAGGCAAACCTGGACATATCCAGATAGAGGGACTCTTCATTGAGAACATCTCTTTATAAGACTGTATGGTTGGCAAAACTGTAGGGCAATTTCTTTATTCATGATTGATGTGGGAGGTCTCAACTCACAGAGGGTGCTGTCACCCTTGGCCAGGTGGTCCTGGATGGCATAAGAAAGCTGGCTGAACTAGCTCTATTCTATCTCGAGTGTCTGCTACGGCTTTCTTTCATGATGGACTGAGACATGGAAGTGTTAGCCAAAGAAACCCTTTCCTCCCCAAGTTGCTTTTTGCATGATGTTTATCACAGTAACAGAAAATTCAACTAAAAAATAGAGTTTGAATATTTTTTTTGTCTTTCAGGTTCATGTTTTGAACACGATATTTCTTACTGGTAGCATTATTTTGAAAGACTCTAGAAATTTATATCACTGAGGGTGTGACCTTTGAGCTTGACTTATTGTGAGCCTATGTCTGTGCTTTCTACAGGAGGGGGGTTAAAAGCCCCCCTCCCTTAACACATGCTCATGGCACCTGCATGCTCTTCCGCCTAAGCATAGAAATCCTGGACTAAATCATCTGAATAACAATCAAAACAGTGTCTTCTTCAGGTTCTGGGGAATGGTTTAGTAGATAAACACTTGCTGTGTAAGTGCAAACACTGGAGTTCACATTCCCAGTACCCACTCAAATGTTGGGTAGGTATGGCAGAACACCTACAGCCCCAGTACTTAGGAGGCAAAGATAGGGGCTCCATGGAGCAAAGTGTCTATCTATATTGGCTGAATTGGTGACCTATGGGTTCAACCGTTAGACCTTGCATCAACACATAAGACGGAGAACAATAACTGAAGACATTTGATGTCAGCTTCTGATCTCCACATGCACACGTGCACATACGCCTTCATACACATATACGCACAGGGAACACACACACACCACATACATAGCTATTGAATAGAATTTCTCCTTTTAAGTTGTTCTGTCAAATGCAGCTAAAAAAGCAATGTGTGTTATATAAAGAGTATCAAAGGGCAATGTGTCTGGTAGTCATCCCTCTTTTCCCAGTGCCTAGCATGCTACATGGCACACAGACACTGTCCGCAGATAAGATGGGAGTGAATGAAAACAATGATGAGATTCAAAGAATCAGCACACAAGACTTCCTTGGTTAGGGATGGAAAAAGTCAATCAGGAAAAGGTTGTGAAAATGAGGTGATATTTAAGTCTGTGGAAATGAGCAGGGATTTGTTTTGTAGAGAAGGTTAAAGTGAAAGAGAATATTCTAGATAGAGGGAATGTGGCATTCTGAATGAATAGGACTCATGGGGACTGCAAATGGGAGCGAGCTGGGGCAAGGTTATAAAGGGCCCTTATTGTAATACTTTAGAGCTTGAGTTTGCTTTTGAAGTGACAAGAACCAAAAAAATGTATTAAGGGGAACGGTGAAAGCATCAGGCCTACGTTTAAAGGAGTGTGGGGGTGGGGGCAGGACTGTGTGGGTGTGGCCCAGGTGCACTTCTTCACCTTGTAGTCCCTTCCATGGGCATGCAGGTGACACTTGAGAGAGGGAACATGATTGATGAAGATGTTGTTTCCTGAGATGGAAATTTGAAGTGAAGAGGAGTTGGAAGAGTAGGAATGAAGAGATTGTGAATTTCAAATCTGTCACGTTGAACTTGAGATGCCTTTGGGACATCCAGGTGGATGTACTTAGGAGACAAATATAGGACTGGGTCTTTTGGAGAGAAGCATGATATAAGAGTTTATATTTAGAAATACCAGCGTATAGGAATTTTATACTGTGAGAATGAGTGAAGTCACTTTTGGAGAGGCTTAAAGGGGCTGGAAAATGCCTTCTGGTGTTAACCATCTCATAGGCTGAGGAAAATATCCCAAGTAGAGTTCTCTTTGTTCAGAAACACCTTCTCTCGACATGCTGAAAGGATTTATTTTTAACTCTGACTTGGTGGGAGGCAAAGTCTGAGACTGTTTTCACTTTAAAGACAGTCTGATTTGTTGCTTCACACTGACTGATACTAGTAAAATCAGTTCAGCACCCTGGCCAGAACCACAAGTACAGGAGTCTCTGTTGTATGCTAGATACTTCAGTAAAAGCAGTTCAGTTCAGCACCCTGGCCAGAGCACAAGGAAGCATCTCTATCCTGTGGAAGATACTGCATGATTTACAAAAGGGGAGAATTCTCCTGCAAGAGATTTCCACCATTTCAGCTACAGCTAACAGTAATCAAGAGTATAAATGGCTGTAAAGCAAGGTGGAAGAAAGATTCATTTACATTGAGAAATCAAACACTTCATGTGTTCAAAATCTGGAGTAATTACTGTTTGCTGAAGTCAGGGAATGCCTAATAGGGAAGGTCATCATGAAGGACAAAAATAGAGGTAAGTGATAGAGGAAAGTGTTAAGATTGGTGACAGAGGGACTGAATTAGGTTCGTGGGGGAGGGTTTAGGGAAAACACTTGAAAGTTAGTCTGCAAAGATGGATTAAAGCCTTGAATGCCAGGGTGGAGGGGTTGTAGTTTATTCCATAGCTCAAAGAGCCCAAGCCCTCTTTCAGTGATATTTCAGAGGTCAAGACTAGGCCTTCCCCAGTGTTAGAACAAATGTGCCTTAGAAAGACTGTGATCTTTTTCCAAGGAGAAAGTTAATTGATTGGCATTACAGAGTCATCATCTATGGCCAAGCTCAAATTGAAAATCTACTTTTGAAGACAGATACTGTTTCTTTAGAAAGGAGCCACAGCCCTGATTCCCATTTCCTGAGATCTAGATCTGAATTTTCTTAGCACACGATTCCCTAGAGGGGACTTCTTTTGCTTTTCTCAGGAGTCATTTGTTATCTTAAATATTGGCATCTTTGAGATAAGAGTTTTCTAAATCACATTTACAGAATGCTTGTAAACACTCCTCATGTTTAGAACAGCTTTCTTCATTGACCTTGCGCCATTGATGTGCTCCAAGCTACTTCAGGGCTTTAAATTCTCCACAGCTTTGCCATGGAAACATCCTCCCAAGTCATAACTCCTCTCTATGCCCGGGCGTAGGCCCACAAAGGTTTAAGTGGTGGCTGGCAGAACTAGTCCAACAGGATTTTCAGTAAAACCTGAGATGCCATAGGGATACAGTATTTCTTTTCCTAATTGCTCATAATTTCATCCTATTTCTTAGAACAGCAATTGAAGATGACATTATACTCCCTTTTATGTCAGTTGATGATGCATAATACTCTCCGGGAACAACCAACGACTGTATTTACTAACACATTAAAAAACATCGATATGTATTCAAGCCAGAGCCATTTTTCACACCAGTATTTTATGTGTGCATCAGATGGTGGAATGTTGCAAGGTGGTTTTACTCTTCTAAAAACACTCCCACCCTTTCAGATAGAAGGTATGACTGAAGACATATGAATAAACTGATGTGTTGTTTATTCTCTGTTTGTATCATAGCCTACAGACTCTTGAACTGGCTTCAAAAAAATTATAGTCTGCTTTTCCTTGCCTTGCCTCTAACTATAATCTAGTGAAGACCACACTCACCAGGTCCCTTGATCCTTTGGCCCTTGCTTGGATGTGGCTAGGATGAACATCAAGAGACTGGAGGATGTGGGGAAGGAGAAGCCACAGCATCTCTTTCTTGCTTTAGTGTGTTGCATCTGCGAGTTAGTTCTCTCTTACTGTGACTGTAACTCTCCCTGGATTCTGATAACGTTCGTTCTGTCATCCATTCTTCTTTAGTCCCTTTTTCCTTGGAAGACTAATGGATTTCATCAGTGATTAAACCCTGAGTACCTCAGAATCTTCACTCACCCTGCCATTGGTAACCTCTTCATATAGGCCTCAGCATGTAAGCCACTTGGGATGAATTCTATGGCCATTGAGGTTATGATGGAAACACCAGACACCTCAATGCCCAAAGGCATTATTTGGTAGATGAGCTATCTTTTCACCTTGGTGACAACCAACCTGGCCCTTTCTTTTATGACCATCAAGGGGCCCACTATGGAAATATCACTAGAAGTAATTAATTGCAGAAAATTGAGGCTTACTTCTTTTTTTAAAAAAAAGGAAGTCAGAATACTCTACTTTGAATAGAGACACAATATATTGTAAGTTTTATGTGCCTAGCTTATGGGAATATATAAGATAATGAAGTCTCAGTGTGAATAATGTGTGCTCCAGTGGAAGAAAGGTCAGGAGAAGAAGCATAGAAGATCAGCCTCATGTGAGCTGGCAAGAGCTAGTTCCATTTTAAAAAATTTTTTCAATTGTGATAGCTTGGCAAACACAGGGTATCTCAATGATATCATTTTATAGGCTTGCCACAACCAATCAGAAAAAAATCTTAATGTATTCACAGAAACTATGGTTATATTTGTTGTTGTTGATATGAAAAGCATATGTTGGAGGCAACTGATGTTTTTTTCTTTTTTCTTTTTTGTTTGAGACTATATCTGATGGGGCTCATTGGAATGCAAAGCTGAGATGTATATCATTAAGCTATTTTGCCTCTTCAGTGTCCTGTGTGCAGAGTATGCTCATATATTTACGCAGGCTGGGTTTATGTTAGGTGTGCTGGTTCAGACCTAATTTACATTTTAGCAACGCGTTTATGTTGGGTTAGACCAAAATATGTATGTTGGCATTTTCTATTTCAGTTGGATCACAGTGACACTAATGGATACGTTTCATGTTCAGAAGAAAAATTAAGAGTGATGGGCAATTCCCACTGACTCCCATAAAAAGATAGTAGTGCAAATTGTCCTGGCGCCTTCGCTGTCAGCAATAATTCCAGGACAAGGATCCAAAACTCAAAGGTGCTTGGGAATTTCTCTTTCCTCTAACTCCAAGAGAATAAACAGGTATGTCTTTGCTGTAGGTGGCCAAATAAGATTCATTATACTGAGGAAATCCTTCCTCTTTGTTTGTTTCTCAGCCCTTAGAAAGGGTCAAGCATGTTCCTATGTTTCCTGAATAATGAAACTTAGAGTGGACTCTGGCCATGTTGTAACAGAAGTTATAGCAGTTTTCAGTCTGGAGAACGGGTATAAATGACAAGATGTTCCACTCTAGGAACCACTAATATGAAGCTGCTTAGAGTTTAGTATAGGAGGAGGGAACCCGTTTTCTCTTCAGAGATTGGGGGTCCTAGGGATCTAGGGTTATTACAGCTGAAGGAAGGGGAGCTGTCAGCTCATTCTACTGATTGTGAGGCCACACCCACCTGCCATCTTAGTCAGGACTAAGAAAGAAATCTCAGGAGATAATTAAAACACCCAGGAAGAACATTAAACTTGACAAAAAGATTTGAGAAGCTCTATACCTTTAAAAAATTATGCTAATCTGTCTTTCACAACTTTCTTTAAGCACTAATAACATTTACATTTGAGATATCACTAGCAGAAGATCCTACATCTTATGCTTGATCTTTTATTAATGATACATTTTTATGTAAAATGCATAGAAAACTTGAGCCCCAAATCCAAAAGCCTTGTTCTCTCCTATTCCTGTATTTATGTTGATTTTCTTTAAAAAAAAAACCCTTTGTCTATTCAAATCTTTGTTTTCTTAAGCCTCTAACTCAGTAGTACCTCTTTCATGTAGCTTTCTCTGGAGAAGTCTGCCCTCTGGGGCTGATCACTAATGAACTCTAAAACCATGTATTGTCTGCACGCTGTTGCTGGACATTTAATCACACACCACCTTGTAACATTTCCAAACTTGTTCCCTGTTAGGATTATTGAACTTCTGCTGTGATCATGTCTGCTTACTGAAGCCTCAGGTCCAGTGTGAAACACAGACAGATGCTCTATAAATGTATATTGTAGTGATAAGTGCCCGCCATGGGGCAGGCCAGTGAGGAGTGAGGCTGAGTTATGGAGTAAGAAATGAAAACATGCTGAAATCACTGTTGCTTTTTAAGCAATAAGATTTGGGGATACGTAGTTGAAAAATCTCAGGTGGTGTTTTTTCTGCATCATTGAGAAGAAAGATGCTGTTCGCAGATGTACTGTGATTTTTGTCTTTGTGAGTAAAATTCAGAAAAAAAGTGCTGGGAACTCTTCAAGTCCAATCTTCTATTCTCAGGATGGATCTTGCCCATCTACTATGTAAGTTTAAGAGGAAATGCACTCTATGGATAAACATTTTTTCTTGTAATGGTTACTATTTTTTGGGGGGATAATAATAATTGCAAATATAAATAGATAGGCACCCTCACAGAAAACAAGGACACGGAGTTCCTAGAGATTTGGGGAGAACTAGAGATTGGAGGGAACATTTGTAGGGCAGTGCACATGCATCGATCCAAGCCAGAAACTTCAGTGTCTACTGGGATTTATATCTCATAGCTGACTCCGAGTCAGAGCACAGTTTAACTTCCCAACTCCTCATTCATCAGAGCAACTGATCAGACCCTCATTGACTGGAGAGGGAAAGTCCTGACCAGTCACTAACAATAAAGACTTGTCTACTTTTTCTCTGGTTGATGAAAATATATTGAATGTCATCTATGCTGCTCCAGGTATGGGGGGGGGGGAGGCAAAGAGAGACAGAGAGAGAGCTTATTTTGGCCTAAATAAAAAGATATATTGGGAAATATTAGTAAAACCACAGCCAGTGAAATCACAGGTGAGACTTGGCATACTAGAACTTTAAATTCGATTTGCTGTTTATTTTGTGCTATCAGTTCTTGAACATTCACTATGCAGCAGAAGCTGCGCTAAATTTTTACACATATTATCTTGCTTATTTGTATTGTATTCCTATTATCCTTATTTGTTGGTTCAACGAATATGTACTAAGTAATATCTACTATGATGGGCCTGACAATATTCCAGGCCCAAGGAGTAGAACAATGTGAATTATATACAAAACTCTACTTTGTATGTATCTTATAATCTGGTACCTGACATAAATAAATGAAATAAATAATTAAAACTCAACACAGTAGTCAGTGATAAGGCACAAGAGAAAATAAAGCAGGGAAAAAAGATAGGCTTGGCTAGCCTTACCAGAAGTTAGTCTTTGAATTGACATGGAGGAAGTAAAGGAATGGGCTGAGGATCTGAGGAAGAGCATTGCAGAACGGAAAAGGTAAACATGAAAAGGCTTGGGGGATATTGAAGAGAAACTAGGTGCCTATCAAAGAATAAATAGAGAGAACACAGCACAGGGAGCCATGGCTGTGAAGGCCCAATGTGCCGTTGTAAGGAATCTGCATTTTGTAATGAGTTAGATGAGATGAAATAGAATGATTCCAATAGAAATGACTCACCGGAGAAAACAAGCAACAGGACAGGAGAATGCAAAGGAGGACCTTTGGGGGGGGGGGGTCAGTGTAGCGAGGTATCAGAGCAGATATTAAGACTTGCGATCAAGACTTTGGCAGAGGGCGAGAAGTAATGATAGATCTGGGGGAA
>CM053759.1:32849814-32874952 GCA_028658305.1 Pachyuromys duprasi | reverse complement strand
TTGCAGCCAGCCCTGAGGAGACAGGATGAGCTGGGTTTGGATGGAAGGGGAGGAGGTCCTCCCCTGTTGGTGGACTTGGAGGGGGCAGGGAGGAGGGAGATGAGGGAGGGAGTGGGAGGGTGGGAGGGAATGAGGGAGGAGGCTATGCCTGGGATGCAAAGTACCTAACCTGTGATTGATATAAAAATAAATAAATTAAAAAAAAAAAAGAAATGACTCACCATCTAACCCAGCCTGGCTGATGGCTTGATTGAAGGCATGCAGAGAAGTGAATGCAATGATCCACAGAGGCTATGTCGTTTGCACAAGAGTCCTAGCAGTAGACTTGAAAAAAAGAGAGTACATTTAGGTTGTATTTTTATATTTTGAAAATTTCCCTTTTTGTTTTGAAATAAGTGTAAACTTTTAATATATTTTAAAATTAGAACATGAGTACATCATTTTCCCTTCTCTCTTTCTTCCCTCTGACGCCTCCCATGTCTCCTCCCCACACTCTCCGATGCCCCTTCCACACTCTCCCATGCCCCTCCCACCTCCTCTCTCTTAAGTTGATGCCCTCTTTTTCTTTTATTATTGTTATATGATAGATAGATACACAAATATATAAACACAACCCGCTGAGTCTGTTTTTGATGTTTGTATGTATATGATTTCATAAGTACATATATTTGTTTATTTACGATAAAATAAAACATAAATAAATATGTATATTCATTCAAAATGTATGTACAACCAGTTAGGGGCTCATGCCTATGAAAGGCTAATTCTCCTTCTTTCAGCAGGCATTAGTTGCCTGTACTTCTTTGTCTAGGGTGGGACTCCATGATATTTTCCCCTCCTTACACGTTAGTATGACTGTGGATATTGCTATTGTTCAGGTCTTTCTTAGATAGTCATTTTTAGGAGACAGTATCACCAGACTTCCTGGTCTGGCTCTTACAATCTTTCCACCAACTCTTCACTGTTGTCCTTTGAGCCTTAGGTGTGGTAATTGTGTTGAAGATGTGTATCTTGGGCCTGGGTTTCCCCATGATCTCTGCATTTTTTTCCAGGTTTTTTATAATGGTGACCATTTGAGGTAAATAGAAGCTTGTTTGATGAGGGATGAGAGCTACTACATCTGTCTGTGGGTTTGTCTTACACTGTGGTTAGAAATTACACTGTTCTAATAAAGTGGCAGTGTAGGCTATCTTCCAGAATCTAGAAGATCTTATTAGCCCTGAAGTGTTATCCAGGTTTCAAGTGCCAGGCATGATTTCCCTCCTGTTGAATAGTCCCTAAGTTCAGTTAGGTAGCTGTTGGTTACTGCCAAGATATGATTGACACTATTGTCCTTGTAGAGATACTGTGTCATGCTAGGCAATGTTGTGATTCATAGTCTTCACAGCTGAGCAGAACTAGTTGATTGTTTTTCTCCATTGGCAGGTAGCTTGCAGAGTACTTTCTGGCACTATGGAAGCTAGACAACAGGAAGAAGTCTTTGGTTTAGATCCAGCTAGAATAACCCAAATCCTGTGTCCTATGTGTTCTGTGTCTTCATCAATAGGGACTTATATTCAACCTCTGAGAGGCAACCACGGGGAACAGCAATAGTCTGTATTGTTTTGGGAGTCTTTTGAACTCCCTTGGCCAACACTTTAAATGGAAGATTATCATGCCTAGCACTGGAGTTTTGTTAGATAATCTATTTATTCCTCTGGGAAGCATTGTCAGCCCAAGTGGCATGACTTCATTTAGGATATATATATATATATATATATATATATATATATATACATATGTATGTATATATATGTATGTATATGTATATATATGTATGTATATATATGCATATAATAGTTAATATGCATACACTCATATTCTTATACAAATAAAACTTATTATATGTATATATAATTAATAAGGCTTTTTGAAACAATTTTTTGTGTTATTTGTCCTTCTTATTGGCCTCAATCTCCCTCCCCAAATAGAATCACCTTTTATTTTTTGAAGGTATAACCAATAAAACTTTTGTTAGATCAGATACTTGGTTTAATAAAATGATGATAATAATAAGGCTTTGTTTCCAAATAGCTGGAGGCATGGAAATGTTAGTTAATGTGATTACAAAAAGGATAGAGAGAGAAGATATAGAGAAAGAATTATTTGGCACTCATTCTTGATATGTTCAGTTTCCGATGTTAGTGGGATATGCAAGTATATGTGCAGAATGAGCACTGTACAAATATGGAATGCAGGGATGAGCTTCTCATTAGAGGTGCTCATTAAATTGAATATCATCAAACTTAGACGTTGTTTCCAGCCATCATTCTAAATAAGATCACCTGGGGAGCAAAGGAACTAAGGCTTACAGCCATTAAATGATTTACCCAAGACTATTTATTGAGAAAATAACAGAGCAGGGACCAATATAGTATCCTGTTTTCTCTGTAGGATAATGGTGAACAGTTTTCCTGACTGAACTGACTGGAGAGTGGGATAGAGTCACAGGAGAGAATGACCACTGGAATAAGGAAGAGTTTAAAATGGAGAAGTCAGGATTTTTGCTCATTCTTTGACTGCCTAATGTGCATCAGCACTGACTTTTATATTGTGAGCCTGACTTCATCCTCCCCTATACTTATTCACTTACTATGGACTGTCCATTTTTGTCCATCACAGATTCACCAATCTGATTGGTTTATGACGGTGAGATGCTAGGAGGCATGGCATGAGCAAAGGACTGAGACATTCTCTCAAGGATGGACTGTTTTCCATGTGCCTTTCACTGTTATGAGAGTATCAAACTTGGGCTAGACTGTTCTTTCCAGAAGAAAGATGAGAAACATGTAGATGAGAAACTGTTCCCATCATGGAACCTTGTAGAGATGGGTTGATTCAAATTTGACCAGGCAAATGAAGCCAGCTGTGGTGGTCACTGATCCGACAAGCTCAGCCTGGATTAATACTCCACAAATATCTGCGAATAGGTGCTGTCTTAAGCTACCATGTTTGGGAAATGACTTGTTAAATTACTTTTTGGCAGCAACAGATTGGTACTAAATCCCAAAGGGTACTTTTACAGATGTTGTGTCATGGGAGTCTCATAGCAATGCTGTGAGGTAGAAGTTAATAGTCCCCTTTTTGCCTCCAAGTTAAGAAGTCTCCTGAGTTGTTCTTAGGTGTAGCTCCAGTAGGCGAGAGAAAGAACGTAAGCTAAGATCTGATGCAGTCTCGCAGTCTCCTGACCTCTTGAGGCTGCCTCTTCATTTTCTCTGCTAATCAAAGAACCAGATATTTAGGAAGACAGTTTGCTTTCAGGAGACCCTGAACACAGCAGTTTCCTGGTCAATTTAGAGATCCTGACTTACACAGCCAATTCTTGATTATTTTATTAGCTCTTGGTAAATATGCACAGGCATACTCACCCACCCTGGGAAATCTAAATGGCACTACTCTCTTCCTACTTAGGTACATCTGGTAAGGATAACGGCAGGATTTAAATGGCACTCCTGCTCTGACAACAAGAAAGAAAGTGGGCATGTGACTCTTGTCATCCTTCCATGTCAGTGCTTGAAGCTGGAAGATCCTAAGTTCAAAGCCAGCTTGGGCTATACAGCAACTCCCTGGAAGAGTGACAAGGAGTGGAGAGCAAAGCTGGAGTTAGAGCAAGACAGAGCTTGAGAAAGGGAAGAGAGAGTGAGAACCAGTAGAAGCTAGTTCACCCTATTCTTCAGCTTTGCGTGGCCTCTGGCCTCTGCCTATCCCACAAACTTTGTATCAAAGTTCAAAGCTGTCTTTTATTTCCACACTGAATTCCAAGAAGCATCGTATGTGAAATACACAGTAGTCTGGCCACTTCATAATCCATCATCTCTGACAATTAAAATTCTTGTTGAATTCCTGCGGTGGAGTGACTAAGGACTTGCTCAGGGCAGCCTTTATTTCTATTTGCATTTATGGATGTTTCAAATCCATGCCTCCAGATAAGCGGCGAAGCCTGCTATTCTAAACAGACATTAAGAAGGAAAGAAACTTTTGGTGGCCTTGGAGGACAGTGCTGTCTGAGAGAGACACCTCGGTGGCCTTGAAGACACAACAGATTCATTCCTCATCTTTTCAATCTCTATTCCATTTTCTTTCTAAGGAAGCTTCTACCACACTTAATGATTTCCTACCACTGTGGCATGCTTTTTCACACATTTTCCAGCCACCCTAGTGAATTAATATCCATTGTATACAAGATAAATGGATGCAAATCCTTTCCTTTGGATATTGTGTTTAAGTAAAGAATGAATCTAAACCAGAAACATATTTGTGCCATAGAATTATAGAGTGAACATGTAGCATGTGTCTGTGTATGTATGTGTGTGGGGGATGCAAACGTGTGTGGAACATAAAGAAAACAGAGTCTGAACATAGGTGTAGTGAACTTAGGGTAATAATAGTGTTACAAGTGAACTGGCTGGTGTCATTTTTGGCCTATTAGCATGCAAATTGTGTGCACTGGTAAGGAACAGTTCTTCTAGTGGTGGTAGGCCTGGACTCTTGATTGACACGGGCTTATTGCCTCAATAGACAGATTCAGAGGCTTATTGTTTTAAGCGTTGAGAACTGCAGACTTATGGCCCCTGACTTTAGAAGCCAGAGATTTATATCTTTAGGTGTTCTGGTTAGAGGCTTATAACTCGGGGCTTTGACAGACAGTGGCCTAGCATCCTGCAGGAGTGAAATCCTGAGCTCCAGTAGCAGCAAGCAACAGCAGGAGTCAGCCTGGACTAGAGCAACAGCACTAAGCCTTGGTAGTTAGGAGGCTGGGCCTTTAAAGGATGGAAACTCTTTGGAGGTTTTCTAATGCCTGAAAGTTTGTCACCATCAACTCTACATGGCTATTTCCATCATCCTTTGTCATCTCTGTCCCTTGTGTTCCCCACCCTTGGTCAATCTCCGGAACTCTGGGGCTGCTTTCTTTCTGTTACCAATGACGCCACTGATGCCACTGCCATTTCCTCTTTGTGTAGCCATCTCAGAGGAGTCTAGCCATTATAGAGATCATAAGAAGGCAAGAAACGTTTCTCCAGAGGCAGCATAGAAGCATGTGTGCCAGCAAATACATATTCCTTCACAGGAAACAGACCCCTCCACTTCTCTCCTATCTTCTTAGAGGCATCTCTAAGCCTTAGGAGGGTCACAGAAGTCACTGTTCACCTAAGGAGGAACTAGGGTGGGCTGCTTTTTTTTTTTTCTTGACAGAAGCTTTATGGAAGCTTTCATGGAGAAGGCCTTCTCCTCTTTCCTCTCTACCATACACTACTGTTGGCCGCAGCCACCCATGAGCCTTTATTAAGCACTTCTAAGCAAGGAGCTCTGACTTCCCTTTAATTGAGGCATAATAATTAGAACATTAGCACATTAGGAGGGTGAGACAGCATGTTTAGCTTCTGTGATTAATTATGTGAGGATTGTAATAAGTTGTTAAGACATTAATTACGCTGGCATGTTTACTGCTTTAGGTTGCACCGGCAATGCTTTGCCATGGCAGGTTGTAATGTGCCTAAGTCATGGCATGTCTGAGGATGTAATCTTGACCCATGTGAGAGTGGGTTAGATCCCACACACATGTCTGTGGAACGCCACTGCCCCATCTGCTGGAGCCCAAGTGCATACCTGCTGCATTTCTTCCTACTCATATGGAGACTTGAGGCACAGAGGATTGTTTTGCCTTTTAATGTATTTGAAGGGAGGCAGTCAATGGAAGTACAAAACGTATCACAACTTGGGCAAACTCAGGCTTGTGGATATTGGTCTTAAGATACCCAATAGGGCCAAGTCTCTGATACATGGGGAAGAAAACTGAGTAGGAATAGAAAACCTAGGGAGGGGGAAGCAATGGGACAGAGGCTGGCAGAGGGGACCTTTCCTTTCTTTTAGCCCTGTCACAAGGTATGTGTACCCGTGCTGAAAAAGCGAACTGAGGCCCGAGTGTCTAAAGTCACAGAAACACATTATTGACTTAGATGACATTAAAAGAGAACAGCAGTCTAAGGATCCTGGGCCTAAAAAAGTCACTCATCCATAGGTTCAGGCTCTGTGTAGAACCTTCCTTGGGATGGAATTGTCAGTCTCTTTTGAGGGGATCAGGGCAAGGAAGAATAACAGTAAAGAGAGAGGCAGGCAAGAAGGGATGAGGGCCAGGAGAGAGGGGGACAAGGAGTGGGAGGCACAGGATAGCACAGGGCATGGAGGGCATGGAGAGACCAGAAGGGTATAGAGGGAGCGGGGTAGAGAATGAAGAGAGGTAGGCAAGGGGCGTAGGCATTTTGTTTTTGTCTATTTTATCTGGATTCTTATGCCTCTACCTCCCTTCCAACCCTTATTACACTCTAATATCTTCCAAACCCCCAATACTAGGTAGGAGAGAAATGGTAGAGGGCAAAGGGGAGCACTGAGTTCTTTTTAGACCACTTCCTGCTGATTAATGACATTGAGTTCCATGGGGAAAGTCCGATCTTCCTCTTTTCAGGATATCTCCAACTTCTTCTTGTACCCTTTCTCTTGAGCACTTGACAAACCAGCTCAGCAGAAGGAGCAGGAGCCAGCGGGAGGAACAGCCACATCCCTTCTCTTGAGGCTCTGGTCTTTTTATGGCCTTTCTATCCTTCTCAGAATTAAACTGTATTCGGCTGGCAGAATCACACCCCTGCCAGAGCATGCACAAGGCAAATAATCTGCTGCTGTGAACAATCTGAAACAGCTCTATGTCCCACACCTCGGATTAAAACAAAAACATCTTTACATGACATAACTGGGTTTTTAAGACACCAAAATTCTTTATATATATATATATATATATATATATATATATATATAATTTTTATTTTTTATTAATCACAGGTTATTTACTTTGTATCCCAGCTGTAGCCCCCTCTCTCATTCCCTCCCGATCCCGCCATCCCTCCCTTATCTCCTCCATGCCCCTTTCCAGGTCCACTGATAGGGGAGGACCTCCTCCCCTTCCATCTGACCCTAGCTTACCAAAATTCTTACTACCAAGGAAAGAAGATCAAGGGAGTACTGGATACAATTTAGGGCCCAATTTTGAAGAGGCAAATATTAAGCTTCAGTATTTAGCTAAATATAAATACTATCATCAGAATGCCTTTTAGGTTACAAGACTGGATGCTACAATTTATTTTAAAAGTTTGGTAGTTTCTAAGATATTACTATTGTAAATCTTAGGAGTCAGATTTTAAAAGTTTAATGTCATAGGCCGAAACAATAAATTCCCTGCTCTGCTCACCACTGGCTTGGCTGTTAGCCCAAGGATAACCACCACCCTAAAGCCATGGTCACACACCTCAGAGATTGGTGGAGATGCAGGCATCACAGCCTGTAAGAAATTAAATACATGATCGTGCCGTTCTTCAAGATGATTAAGCTGGATGTCACAATTGCTAGATTTCTTTAAAAAAAATCCTTTTATCTTATCTCTATGGCTCTGCCATGAATTGTTATTTACATGGAAATACACACTGGTAATGGCCAGAAGGAAGCATTGCTTTTCTTAATATTGTCTGGATAGCACACCCCTGCTAACTCTCCACTCATTTTCTTGTTTCCCATATTTAGCAATTTGCAAATTCTAAACAGTTTAGCTCAGAAAATGAACAGCTTTCACAATCACCAGTAATTTTGGTAACATTTTATTCCTGTGATAATAAATGCATATTTAGACCATAATTGAGGTAGAGTTTCAGCACATAAAATTTTCACTCCAAGGTCCTTATGGGATATGATGCTATATTTGAATGATCACATATTAACAGCAAACTCAAATGACATGGCTTATTCATTTTACTAATCAGGTTACCCTGGCTAGAAAAACTAGTGACCCACTTGAATACTCTATCACTGATCATACATAAGGTCAGTGGTCCCAGAAATGATGTAGAAACAAGCCTTAGTTACCTTGCCTTCCAGTAGCTATGGTTCAAGTTGAATGGTATGCATTGGCCCAACAAGGAGGCTGAAAGCTGATTTGGCACATTCCAACCTCATTTGTGGAACTAAGCTTCAGCAGCTTTTGAATGAGGGAAATGTTCCTTGGAAATATCTTGGGGTCAGGCTTGTCCAGGTCATGTGTGGAAGATCCAATGTGTGCTGGGAACTGGTATACAGACTATACAGAGTCATGATAGAATCCCATTCTATTATCGCTCTGACTTGGCATCTTACCATACAGAACAGAAAAGAGTAAAGAGGAGGATGGTTGCTCATCTCTAACCAAACCTGGTTAGTTATTCCCCACTAGACCATCACCCAAGCTCAGAAGGTGGAAGTTATCGTTATCAAATTCATTTCAAGCTTCTACATATAACTGGGTATAGCAAGCATTAAAAATTAATGCCTCTAATAATAAAACCCAGGAAAACAGTGCTGTTATGACTAATTGTAATTTATTGCGAACTGATGGTGTGCTAAGTGCTTGGAAGAATATAAAGGTAAATAAGAGCTGTTGTTGAATAGCTGAGGGGGATGAACAATTCCCCCAATCTTGTTGCCTGCACATGATATGCAGTTGCAGAGCTCTTAGCTTCCGCCAGGTTATAGAGCAGATATGTCCCTGTAATGGTGGGGAAGGGAGAGTCCTGAACCATATAAAGGGGTGATGAGAGCTATTCCCTTCTGAGGTCAGGGAGCTTATCATCTTCGTGGCTGAAGCAAATAGCATTTGCTCATTTTAGTTATCTTCTTGGGCATACAGCAATTTCTCTAGTAGGTAATAAGCCCCCTGAGATTTAGGCTATTTTATTTCTCCCAGTGCTATCACAGTGTCTTAATTTGGCTTCTTCTTAGAGCTTTTAAGGTGAAAGACTGTGTATGTCTATATGCACGTGTTTACACACACACATCTTTTAGCTCCTACCCAATTGTGCACTCTACACTCTTTGACTTAAAGCCAGTCTTCTCTTTGTAGCCACGGCTCCTGTCTTCCATTTCTCTAATCACTTAATTGGTTAAAAATTAAGCAGTGTTAACTTCTTTATAGCCCCGACATTCTTACATATTGATTGGGTATATAATTCTGTATTTAATATCATTCGTTAATTCATTCACTTACTCACCAACTACTGACTTTTGCTTTAGATTCAGTACAATTTTAAGTATCAGGGACACAGCAACAAAACATAGGACAAGCATAGGTCCTCTTACCATGTCTGTTCTAATAAGAAAAGCAATAATTAAGGAATGAAAGGACAGGATACCTTCAGGCGACAATAAGGGCTGGTGGGTAAATGAAGAATAAAGGGTGAGTGAAGAGACTATGTTAGAGACTAGACTTGGACCATCTTCCATATTGTGAGAAGGCCTGGCAATAGCTACAGGTGCCTTGGCAGAATGCTTGGGGACAAATCCCATAGCCAGCTCAATTTCTTCTAATTTATTTATTTACTCATTTTATGATTCACTTGCCATTTTCTGAGCCCATGAGTATGGAGCCCTGCTCTGGGGATGTGGATATAAATACAGTATCACCCTTGCCTTTGAAAGATATAACCTGGTGATGGAGAGACCAAGGTGGCTTTTCATTACAGTAGATTCTGATGAACAACTTTCTGTGGAATCAGAATTATGGCCTGCTTTGTTTCTGCCCAGCTCCTGGCCTGGGGTCCTCGCAGAGCAATGTTGAAATGACATTGATAGAATGGGTGGTGGGAAGTCACAGATAGCGAGTAGACAGAGAGCCGGCATCCAGAGAGGCAGGAGTCACTGCGCACTCGAGCTGCTTAGTGCTTTAAATAGGGCTCCGATCAGGGGCTGTTCCGCAGCCTCATTCTTCATTTGAATTTACTCCCTGCAGAATTAATTGCTGAAGCCTTTCAGAAAGCAGCAGGGAAGTATTACTTGCTCAGAGACATTCTGGTTTAGTGAAGTTTGTACTTATGACATATTTCCGAGAGAAGAAACCAGATTTTATGCCCGACTCACTGAGTCCATTAGAGTGCTTAATTTTCACACACACACACACACTCATGAACATATGCATTTGGTAGTTTGACTGACTTGAAATCTAGAACCGAAGAAAAAAGGGGGAAAAAAGGCGGTTCCCTAAAAGATGTGCCACAGGAATGTCAAAAGGCGGTTTAAAGGAGAAATGCAGGCTTATGTGTGCCTCTTGGTTATTGCATATAAATCACTTCCTTGCTTCAAAGATCTTGTTCCATGGGGACCAGCAAGTGACTGGCTGAATATCTTTGGTCCCTGTGCTGTGCAGTGAATTGAGTTCTTCCCCCTGAGTAGTGGGGTGCTTGTGCCTAGAATACGAAACACAGAAGGTGGGCATTAATTAGGGCTAAGGGCCTATAATTGGAGTTGCATTGCCTTTTTCCTTCCTTCCATTCTCTAGGACCCAGCCTGTCAGAAGCCTCATTTTCACTGAAGCGTCATAATTAACGCCAAGCCTAATGTGAAAGGCAGATGAGGTTGAAGCCCAGAATAGCTCAGAACTACCCAAGGGTGTACGTGTAGGGTGCAGGCCTGGGAAAGAGAAGGCTGGCTTTGTGCTTGACCTCCAAGTGCTTTCCTTAAACAGAGGGAGCTCTCGGATCAGCCCTGTGATCCTCCTTCACACTTTCAGAATAAGTGCTCTGAGGTACTGAACTCTTTCTTCATGGTGGGATGGAATCACAGAATCCTGGGCTCAGGGAGTCTCAGGAACCCCACATTACACATCACAGATTGCCCACATTCCCATTTTTCTTCCTTGAAAAAGCAGGTTTTTCTTTCACATGACGTTGATTTTATTTCTTTGAGGGAGTGGAGGCTCAGAGAGCTGGGAGGGCCAGGAGGTGTAATAATGTCTGCAAAGCCCGTCACAGTACCTTGGAAGAAAATTCCAGTATTTCTCTTATTGCCGCTGGTCTTCCAATTCCCCTGTACTCAGAGAACCCATTTAAGTGATTACTTCATGAGGAGGCTGGAAGAAAAGTAGGACTAATCTATTTCTTCACTTGGCAGCTCCCACATAGCAAAAGACCTTCAGTGCACTGACAACCGCTATCATATCCTTACTCTTTCCTCTAGGTGCTGCTCAGTACACAATGAACTAAACACCTGCTATCCGTCTCCCAGGAAGACCCAAACTCCATGCCACTTCCAGCAGGTGGTTTGCAGCACCTCTCACACTTGGTACAGATATTTACATAATTCCGTAACACTGGAGAATTGAGAGAAAAGTAAGAGAAGGCTAACGAAGGCTACCACACGTCAATTCTGGGTCACTGAGAGGGAAAACTGGAACTGAGAAGCCTCAGCTTCCTAAACCAGACTTCCTTGAGGACACTTACTTAAGTAGGAAGTAAAATATCACTGGCTTAAATTTCATCTTGAGCCATTCCTGGGCGAGGATACTTAGTGTGTACAGTTTTTTTCCCCTCTTAATAAGGGAAGGTATCAGAGGAATGTCTTATGATGCTGAATGTATATAGAGAAAAGCTGGTGGTTACTGGTAGGGTTGGGAAGTGACTGACAATGTCATGGATGCCGCCTCATTAAACACATGGCTATCGGGTGCTCCCTTGACTTGGCAACCCCTGGCCATGAAGCCTCCTCTGGTACAGATAGGGAATGGCATCAAGGTTTTTACCACCACACACAGACTCACACAGGCTCACAGGTACTAGGGCCATCTACATTATACATCTGTGCTCTAGAACTTAGATGCTTGGTAACAAGAAGATACTTTGAAGAACAGAGGGTCTATGTCATTTTAGATCGTTAAGTAACAGTATATGACATTCTCCATTGGCCAAACCATTGAAGACAGGCCAGGCTGTAGAGCTGTGCACTTCTCGACTTCTCCCATAAGAAATCTTTGCTTTCCACAGTGGCTGTACAAGTTTGTACTCCCGCCTTCAATGGAAGAGTGTTCCTCTTTCTCCAGTCCTTACCAGAATGTGTTTTCACTTGAGTTTTTTTTATTTTAGCCATTCTGATGGGTGTAAGATGGAATCTCAAGAGTTGTTTTGATTTGTATTACCCTGATGACTAAGGATACTGAGCATTTCTTTAATTGTTTCTCCACCATTTGAGATTCTGTTGAGAATTCTCTGTTTAGTTCTGTATCCCATTTTTTAAAATTGGATTATTTAGTTTGTTAGGATTTAATTTCTTGAGTTCTTAATATATTCTGGATATTAGCCCTTTGTTGATATAGGGTTGGTGAAGATCTTTTCCCAATCTGTAGACTATAGTTCAATTCTATTGATAGTGTCCTTTGTTTTTTATCTTAGAGCCTGAGCTGTTCGTATTCTGTTCAAGAAGTTGCCTCCTGTGCCAATGAGGTCAAGGCTCTTCCCCACCTTATCCTCTATCAGATTTAGTGTATCTGGTTTTATGTTGAGGTATTTGAGCCACTTGGGCTTGAGTTTTGTGCAGGGTGATAAATATGTATATATTTGCATTTTCTACATGTAGATATCCACTTAGACCAGCACCATTTGTTGAAGATGCAGTCTGTTTTTCATTGTATGGTTTTGACTCCTTTGTCAAAAATCATGTGTGCATAGGTATGTGGGTTTATTTCTGGGTCTTCTATTCAATTCCATTGGTCAACCAGCCTATTTCTATGCCAGTACCATATGGTTTTTATTACTATTGCTCTGTAGAATAGCTTGAGGTCAGGTATGGAGATATCTTTAGAAGTTCTATTATTGTATATGATTGCTTTTGCTATTTTTAAAATATATGACCTTTAGAATTGTTCATTCAAAGTCTGTGAAAAATTGTGTTGGCATTTTGATGGGGACTGTATTGAATCTGTAGTTCTGGTGCTTTCTCAACAAACTGGGAGTAACCATATCTCAAGACCCATCTATACCACTGTTGGGCTTAGACCTGAAAGATGTTCCACCATACAACACGGACATTTGCCTAATCATAGTCATAGCAGGTTTATTTGTAATAACAAGAAGCTGGAAACAACCTAGATATCCTTCAAACAGAGAATGGATAAAGACACTGTGGCACATTTACCCAATGGAATACTACTCAGTCATTAAAAACAGGGAAATCATGAAATTTGCAGGCCAATGGATGGAACTAGAAAAGATCATCCTGAGTGAGGTAGCACAGACACAAAAAGACACGCATGGCATATACTCACTTGTAAGCAGATTTTAGTCATATAGTACAGGATAGATATACCATAATGAACAGACCCCAAGAAGATAGGCTTGATAGACATCTTTGGCTTCTGTGGGTCAACTAGTTATGGGACTGTGGATATCTCTGACAAGGACTGTCTTGCCTGCTTTTTGATCACTTCTCAGGAATCGGGGATCAGGCATTAAGAAGGGAGGGTGGGATTGGAAGGAGAGGAGGGAGGGACTTATAGCCAAGAGGTAAATTGAATTAATCAAAAAATAAATCTTTGGCAAGTTAGCACTCTTAACTATTATTTTTGTCCAGCCTTTTTGAAAAAGTGAGAAGTGGAGTCGTGTGTGAAAATCAACCACTTTCAGAAAACTGCAAGTTTTATATAATTAGAAACCAGGTAGGACGTAGGAAGGGATGGGTATGATCTGCCAACTGGCTGGTCGTGATGGGCTTTGGGCACCAGGATAAAATTATATAGAAAAAGCCTAGGTGAGACTCAGATCTACTGTTTATTTTAAAAAAAGAAACTATGAGACCCTGTTAGAAGTCATGTCAGCTCTCTAGCCCCATTTTCTTAGTCTTTCAGATGGTGATAAGCTTCCACTAAAAGATACAACTTCATTTTTTATTTTTCTATTGCTCCATCCATACTATTTGGCTAGCTCCTCTGTCAGTTCCTGGAGGGCTATTGTGGCTCACACCATTAGATAATTACACACTGATGGCTGAAAGAAAATGCAAGGCTGAACTGTATTACAGAGTCTAAGATATGATTGACTATAAGATCATTTGTTATTCTGCATATCATCATTACAGAACATTTGATGTAACTGTCTGGACATTTATCAAGTAGGTAAGTAACTGTCAGAAATAGTGGCCAACACAGAGAAACACCTTTAAATGTTTATTTCCCATTATTGCCTGTCTCATTTCCTTCTTCGTTCACTCTGTCTACGGTGTCATACTTCCTCATACTATTAGAACCTAAGCCTTGCCTCAGACTCTGTTTTCCAGAGAGATGGGCTAATGTAACCAGTCACACCACACCCATGAAAATTAATCCTAGTTAATGTGGGGAGAAACTGCTTGCAGAAGAAGCCACACTCTTCTATCTTGGAAGAGAAATGACCAGGCAACCTGGCTATTGACTATATAATCACTGGGCTCTGATTAGTACCTGTCCTGCTTCATTGGGCTGTTAAAAGAGTTAAATCAGATAATGCTTGTGAACATGCTTGAATAACAACAAAATAACCTAGCAGTCATTAGATTTACGACTGTTTGCCAGTTCCAGAACCTTACAATTAACTCACTCACTTGGCAAAAATTATTTAATGAGTACCTGCCTTGTGCCAGTCATGGTGCTGGCAAAGGTAACACAGTAGTTCTTTCCCTATGGAAGTTTTTCATCTGAGGGAGGGTATAAGCAAGTAAGTTGTGTGTGACAACAAATGTTTTTTTTTTTTATTTTAAAAGAAAGAAAGAAAGAAAGAAAGAAAGAAAGAAAGAAAGAAAGAAAGAAAGAAAGAAAGAAAGAAAGAAACTCAGAGGGGAAACAAAGGAGTCAAAGCTGCTTCAGACTTGGAAGCCCAGACATAGCTTCTTGGATGACATGCTATGTAAACTAGAACCTGAAGGAGGTGGCTGATTGGAGGCGGACCTGTGTGTGAGGTACAAAGGAAAATATATCCTGTGGTGAAGACGAGAGACTGTGTGGTGCTATTCATCATTGTCCGGCTGGTAAAATCTGGCTAATGAGGTATAGACTGTAGAAAGTTTGGACTCAATCATTAAGGACCCCTAAAATGTTTAGGAAAGTCCCTTCAATAATGATAGATTTGGAGAGGGGGACCAGGAAGATCTTATGGAAAATAAGGGCATTCTGACGCCACTGTGCCCTGCAGTATTTTCTTTTGATTGTTTCTTTTAGTTTTGAGCTTTTCTTAATATGAATATGTATATAATGCAGTGTTTCATAAACATCATGGGCTTCACCCATTTCCCATAGAGCAGACCTTGAAAGGAAAGGCTAACGTTTTCAAGGAAAGAGTGGAAGAGTTCTTGGTGCATCTTGCCCCACCCAATTGTGTGCTATAAGAGGAGCTCACTTTTCTTCTGTCTATGCTGTTTGTTCTGATTAGACGGTGAAGTATTAATGAGTGCCAGGTCAATAATGTGACTCACCAAGGGAGCCAATTACCCACACGGAGAACACCACAGACTTCATTTTCATATTTGGCTGATTGCCCGAAGCCAGAAACTACTGGTTACAAAATATACATAGTGCTATCAACTGGCTCACTCACTCATTTATCTTCTGGTTTATTTATTCATTTGTTTATTGTTGTGCTTTTGTCTTTGTCAGCTCAAGCTTTTATAATAAAGCACCACGGGTTTTCTACTTAGTCTTTTCAAAGGAATGTGGGCCATTCTGTCCTGGTAAAGCCATGGAAATGAATGCCTCCTTAAAACAAAGGCAAAAACTATCTATGATTCTCAGGGATATGATGGGATTGGATGCCCAGTGGCCTCTGAATCTTTGGAGCATTTAGTACTGCTCTTTTCCATGAGGAAAAGCACGTGTTGGCAGCTGAAGGTCCACGGTTTGGTGTGACAGAACCCCTGGAAATCCAGCAGCCTCTCTGCATTGTATTAAGTTCTCTCTGTTCCTTGAGTTAACGTGGGTGGGCAGGGTCTTTGGTGTCATATTTTCACTTTTTTCTTCTGACTTTCAATGAAATGGCCCAATAAAACTGTGAGCCACACCTATGAGTTTATCAAATGGTTCAGCTACATCTTAGTATTCTTTTCAGAACAAGATTTCTCCTGCCTCGTAGTATGGATATGATTAGAATTTTACAAGTTTTCAAGTGTTTGCTCTTTTTTTGCTTAACAATTTCATTTTAAAATTCAGCATTTTTTTCTGAGACTTTCATGCAAGGATGCTATATTTACATCATTTTTACCTCACAAGTAATGTCCTTCAACTCTTTCCATGTTCTCGCAACTCCATCTCAGCTTCACACACACACATTTATATGTATGCCCATATAAATGAATATAAATATGACCCATTGGGTCCATTTAGTGTTACTCATATGTACATGTGTTTAGGAATCCAATCCCTCTTGGGATTGGATAACCCATAAGAGGCTCATCCCTGGGATTAGATGGACTTTCGCTCTCTTAATAGTCATTAATTATCTAGGAGTAGGGCCTTACAGAGCTCCCTTATCCACGTTGGGATGTTAACTGTTGTCATTGTGTGTACTTTGTTAAGGCACAATGTAATCTGATGAGGGAGAAAAGCTATTAAAAATCCTACTCAACTGTAAAGCCTACAGGCAACAACAATGATAAGCAAAGCAAAATATACTCAAGCGTGTAATGGTTGCACTTGTATCTTAGTATAACCAACAGCCACCTAGCTGGATTTAAGGGCAGCTCTCACTGCCTACTGCTTGTGGCTAGGAAGGTCATATACTCTAGAGCAAAGTCTACTAGTGTCCTGTTCCTATAACAGTATAATTTCCAAGTGTCTTCTAAATGTCTAGTCTTATATCCACAGACAAATGTAGCTCCTACACTTCATCAAAGACATTTTTTTACAGCACGTTGAGATAATCACAGAAACACACAATGGGTCAAAATACACAAGACAATTGATTACAGGGTGCCAAAGTCCAATTCCTACGTCTATACCACAGCTCCCACACCTACGTCTCAGGAAGCACATCGGACTGTAGAGACTGTAAGAGCTTTAGGACCATGATGGATGCTCCGAGATAGTGTCTTCTGTATATGACAGGAAGCTGCACCCATGAAATATTAATGATTCCCCTTTCAGTTTGTCCTTCTCCTTACAATAAGCAACCAGGGAAGAGGAAGCTATTCATTCAACACTTTGTTTTGAAAGCTGTTCGGCTTAATATCTAATTCCATTATTTGCTGGAAACACTTGAAACAGTTCACCCAAGTTCTCTTTTTGCATTGTATTACAAGGCTCACCTTTCTTCCTTTTATCAGTAACATGTTCTCACTTTAGTCTGAGACCATATAAAATTGTTTTTACAGTTCATCATGCTAGCATATGTCATAAAACTCTTCCAATTTCTACTACTACTTCTCAAGTCACGTATATTTTACCAGGTATTTGTGACAGCAATGCTCAACTTTTGCATTTCCAAATGTGTCTTAGTTAACTCAGGCTGCTATGTCAGACCATCACAGACTTCATGATTAAACAAGTAACACTCATTCCCTCACATTCACAGAGACTCAAAGGTCTAAAATCAAGGGACGAACTGATTTTCTTCCTGGTGGGGTTCCCTTCCTAATTATAGACAGCTACCCTCCTGGGATGCCCTTAACATGTCCTTCTCTCGGAGGAGGAAGAGCAGACAGACTCCTCTTTGCCTCTCTTCTTAAAAGGTACTAATGCTATTAAGCCCCAACACCCTGAGAGTTGTCTAACCCCAAGGGCCTGCTTCATGTCACATAGGGAATTAGAGGTTCAGAATGCAGAGGCAGACAAACATTAGGTCCATATTAATTACTTTTGTTCTCTCACACCCACCCCCTCATTCCTTTCAATCATTTAAAAAATTAACTTGCATATATTGAATATCTCCTACGCATAAGCGTTGTTGGTTAGATGAATTAATACAAGTTTTGCTTTTGAGACCTAGTGATAGGAAGAGAGAAAGGGAGAGACGAAAGAGAACAAGATGGAGGGAGGCAGAGAGAGAGAGAGAGAGAGAGAGAGAGAGAGAGAGAGAGAGAGGATGTATGGAGCGTGTGAGGTGTGAATTGGAGAGTAATTCATTGAGTACGATGGGAGGACAGAGCACATAGAAACACATTTTCTAAAAAAAAATCTCTTTGGGTTTTTGGAGGTGGAATTGCCTGATACTGCAGAGAAAGGAAATCATTTAGGGAGTGCATGAGTGTGTGGGGGAGGCATGGAGGTATGAGTGAAATCAACGGGGGAGGCTAGAAGGGATGGATTAGGTGATTGCGAGACCTCGTCTATGCTGTTGAGTGTTAAATTTACCTTGAAGGTATCAAGGGCGCTGAACGTTTTAAACAGCGTGGTCATATTGACAGCCTTGAATTTTATGGAACGTAAGTTTAGAAAGTGAAGTGCACACAGGCAATATTTGACTCAAGGGACAGTTATAAGATTTATTCTGGTTTTGTTTTCTCTTTTAGTGTTGGGGGTGGATAGCAGTGCTAGCCCTTACACACTGTCCATACAGGATGCTCCATGAGGTGGAAGAGGGTAGTGAAACTCTCAATGTCTGGATAAAGTAAACCTTAATATACACAGTGCTCTATAGTAGAGGATAGACATACTATAATGCTCAGACCCTAAGACGGTAAGTCCGATGGGCGTCTTAGGCTTCATGTGGGCCCCCTAGTTAGGGAAGTGGGGGAAATTTCTGACACAGACTATGTTGCATGATTTTTGATCACTTCCCCCTGATGGGACTACCCTACCAGGCCACGGCGGGGGCGGGGGTGAAACAAAAATCAGTCCTCATGTGAAGAGGTGAGCTGGGGAGTCTCCGTAGGGGGACCCCCCTATTCTGAGGAATAGGGAAGAGGAGGTGCAGGAGGGAGGGGTGGGACTGGGAGGAGAGGAGGAAGGGACCTATGAACAAGATGTGAATTGAATTGATTAATAAAAAAAATGAGAAAAATATACACAGTGTTCAAGGGAAGTGGGAGACATCTTATGTGGGAGACAGAAGACTGATAACTGAGGGCTTACATAAATTTGACAATGAAATATTGCTCATTTTAACTGCCTGTTTGTCTACTATTTACTTTTCTTCTCTTAGCTGCCAACGTCAAGGCTCCCACTGGTTTTAAAACACTCTGCAAACCGGGTTTGAGGAAGGGCCCTGGCTCCTTCTGAGAAAGAAAGTGAGGCCTGTCATAATTGACAAATACTGTAAGGGCAGGAGCTCTATTTGTGATCAAATATTTTAAAAAAATTTTTCTCTCTGACCTTGAGCCCAAACCAAAGAATGAATGAGAAAAATCATTGGTTTGCTGAATTTTCCTGAAGATTTTCCACTTTGGATTTGTAGGGTTGACTTAGCATAACTCACATTCCTGGTTTTCTATGTGAAAATATATGCATTTACTGCTCTATGGCTAGGTACAATTCTAATGAATGACATTTTCTCTCATCTTGTTCAGACAAAGACATGCTGCTTGCTCATTCCTCCCTCCCAGACTGGAGGAAGGACATTTCATTTGCATGTCATTTTCCTTTGCCAAAAGCCAGTAACCTCTGGTATTTTTAGCTCCTTTTGAAAGTCCATTAGTAGCACGCCTTTTCCTGGAGACCTTCCTTGCTTTATTCAGTCACGTCGCATCACGTTGGTTTGTACTGAGTCCTATCAGCCTGTTGCTGCCACTATGTTCCTTTCATTCATTTTCTTATGCATAAACTCTTCCTAAATGTTCCTTACAAAAAAATTATTGGCATGTATTTGCTGCTCAGAGTTATGGTTTTCTTTCAACTCTGTCATGTACTTTAAGCACATGCTCCTAGATCCCCCCCCTCTTATCTCCCTCCCTCCAAGACTTTTCCCTCCTTTCTTCCTAAATTGTCTTCAGCCTTTTCCAAGCTTAGAAAGAAATCAACTCTTTGTTCTTATTTCTGTCCTTTCTAAATATTAGAGTTGTCCCTAGAGTGTGTGTTGATGGCAAACAGTCACCTCCATGCTTCATAGACTTGGGAATCTCATTTTGGTGCAGCAGAAGGAGCACACACCCATTCTCTGGGATTCAGAAAATGAGCCCCGCACGGGGTTAGCAGCCTGGTGCACACCCCATAGTGAAGTGAATGCTGCATTCAAAAGACCTATCATTCTGGTCCACAGAGTGTGATCGCCTGACTTTCATTCAGCCCTGTCGGGTTGTATAAAATAGCTTCCAGTCAGAATGTCTTAATAGTTTTTTTTATTAAGCACTTAAACCTCACTGAATAAACGAATGGGTAGTTTTAATTCTATTTGATCCATCACTTAAATTTTGGAGCCCGCTCTGTTATGAGGTCACAAAAGGAAACAGGGCAACGCCAGCATTCTTGCTACTCCATTTCCTGTATTTTCCGCAAAGAGGATGTATCTATCATGTCTACATGCAACACATATTCAGGCAAAAATAGTCAAGCCCTGTTTTTATATTGAAAAAAATACAACTGCACTTTGTCAGACATAATATATTTTAGCTTCAAGTTTTAGCTGAGGATATTTAATATGTAAGACAGGAATAGCCACAGACGATTAAGCATTCAAATAATGAGAGAAGGTTTCCCCGATAGTACAAAACTATTTATTTCTCATAGAGTCATGCAACACTTACAAGCAAATGAAACTACTCTCTTTTGGAGCAGGAATAAGCACTGGTAAGTTAAACAGGCAGTCACATGACCAATTAGTCTGCATTGCAAATATTTGTGCAGTGGCCATTAGGAGATAGGACTAGAAATAGAAAAATGAAGGAAATAAAAGACACTCGATGGCTTCATAACTGATGACTGAGTTCCCTTGGCGGTCAGAAGAGTCTAGGTTAGCAACCTAAGAAGTTATCTAATACTGACTCTATTATTTCATTCAATACATATAAAAATATTCATAATACCCACATACAGAAGTTATGAAGAAAGCACATTCTGAAGATATAATAATTCTTAAAAACCCTGAGGCCAGTGAGAAGCTTAAGACTATGAACAGACTTGTTACTAACTTGGATGATCCAGGTTCTATGCCTGGAATCCACATGGCAGAAGGAGACAACTGACTCTTGCAAGTTGTCCTCTGACCTCCAAATATGCATCTTGGCCTCTGTGCACCTCTCCTCATTTTCCACACCTCCCACATATGCATAAATATAAAGAGAGAATAAATTTAATAATAAAATAATTTTAAAAATTATATTCTTTATCCAATACTTATTGCCCAAATTCTCTTCTCCTTTTGTGAAGCAGAATTTGCAACATGAAAGATTTAGAAAATTTAAGTGCTAGTTTTAATGAGCTTTGACAAACATAAACCATCACAATCAAAAATATAGAACATTTCATCACTCTGAAAATCTCTCAGGCCAAGTCCAGTCAAAACAAAGTGATGGTGTTTTTATCTCCACATCCTAGTCTTGAGCATTTTTGAACATCATAAAAATGAAAGTTTATAATAGGCACTATTTTCTTTCTTGAACTAATGGTTTAATACTTTTTCAAATTAATATACATTTTACTTTAACTGTATTGATAAGGAGTATTTAATTAAAATACACATTGCATTGTATTTTTTTCTTATCTTGCTCTTGGGCAGTCAAACATTTCCCTAAGTTTTTATGATGAGTAAAGCTATTCTAAATACTCTTAAGGTATTGTGAGTGTGTGTGTGTGTGTGTGTTTTTATTGCTCTGACATGGGTAGGAAATGCTGTGCATGAGGTAGGTGTGTGGTTGTGTTTGTAAGATGCTGTCAAATAATGCCTCTCAAAGTTAATAGTTATTGTACTCTCCTGTGGCATTGATGAATGTGACTTTGAGTTGCATCATGCTCTCAGCAGTACTTGGTAGTCTCTGTCTTTCTACTTTTAGCTCTTTCAATTGGTGTGAGATAGGGAATTATATTTAGACATACTTTAAATGATAAATAATTATTTTGAAAGAATATTTGTATGTACTTATTTAATATATATGTTTTACACTGTTTACTTATATTTTTGGTAGCATGACTGTTCAAGACTATCATTCACTTTGTTATTGGGTCATTTGTCATTTTATTGTTAGTTTATAGAAGTTATTTATATATTCTACATACAAATTCTTACTCATATATATGTACTATAAATTTTCCATCAGATTGTGACACATTTTCATTTTCTTAACCTTCTTAATATACAACCCTGAATAAGTTCTACTGATTTATTATATATTCTCAAAGGAATCTTTGGCAGTTCCAAGTTTGTGGTGACATTCTCTTATATTTACTTCTAGGGATTTCTTAGCATATGTATTAGCATATATTAACACAAACACATATATAATCATACTTTTTTTAAAAGGGAGGAATGATTTATTTTGGATCATAGTTTTAGGGGATACAGTTAATCATCATGAGAAAGCATAGCAGCAGGTGACTTCATGGCAGCAAAAGCATGTGACTGGGACTCCTTACTATTTCATGCCTTGACAGAATAGGAAACATGAAGACTGAAGCCGGAAGATGAATTGACCTTATACCTCTTAAAGCCCAATCCTAGCAACCATCTTTCTCACCTATCAAGGGTGCCACAGCCTTACAAAATAGTGCAGCCAGCTGAAGAGCAACTATCCAAGTGTTGGCTTGGTGGGCGTTTTTCACATTCCAACTATGATGTTCTACCCCTGACCCCACTGGGTGATGGCCATTTTATAATGCGAAACATAGTCAATTCAACTTTGAAAATACTCATAATCTTACACTTTTACCACTGTTCAGAAGTGCAAAGTCTAAAGTCTTTTCAGATTTACCACAATCTTTTACTATGAGCATCTAAAAAATGCAAACGAACAACCAAACAAACAACCCCAACCCCAAAGAAATCCAAGTTACAGATGCTGGAGACAGCTTAGTAGTTAGGCATGTGAACTGCTTTCATAGAGGACCTGAGTTTGGTTTTAAGACCCAACTGTAACTGCAGCTCTGGAGGATCTGACATATTTTTCTAGATTCCATGGGGCACCTGCATTCACTTGTTTATAGCCATACCCCAGCATAGATGCGTAATTTAAAAATAATGAAAATAAATTTTTGGAACAAGAGAAATGGCTCTCTTCCTGAGGACCAGAGTTCAGTTTCCATATCAGGCAGTTTATAACTGCCTGTAACTTCAAGTCCAGAGGATGTGACACCTGTGTGGCTTCTGCATTCACACACACACACACACACACACACACACACACACACACACACACTCATACACACAAAATAACGAAACAAATCTTTAAAAAATAAGTTGCATACTTCCAATATACACTCTAACAGAGTAAACATCCCCATTCAGAAAGAGAAGAAGGATGGCATAACAAAGATCCTGTAGGTCATCACCAATACCTGTACTCTAGGTTTGTCAGCTGGAGCTCAGGATGTCATTGTCTGGGATCCAATTGGTTTGTACAGTTCTCCATCATTATCACGTGCCTTAGGCTACCTCCACTTGATGCCTGTATCTTATCTCAACAGATTTCTGTGCTCCTGGCACCCAATGTCCTAGAATCTCTATTGTAGCTTAGGCATCACCTTCAAATTTTCAGTTAATGGCCTCTCAGGTCCACTTTTCAGGAAATCTAACACTGACACACATACCTTGGTCTCAGTGGCCTGCCTTTTTGGGTCTGGTAGTTGAATGTGTTTATATAGATAAATGTAAAATTGTTTTTGTTGTTGGTGTTGAATTTTTCCCTTATTCATTATAGATGTGCTTTTTAAAATAGTTTTTTCTGTAAAGTCTGTTTTAGCTAATATATATCCATATATTCCTATTTGCTAGGATCCAATTGCCTTCAAATAGCATCTCCATTATTTTACCTTATATGGTATGTATCTTTACTTATAGGCAATAGTATCATTGTTGGCCTTCTAAAATGCTCATTTAGTTACCGTGTGTCTTTTAGATGATGAATTTAGTTTATTTACATTCCAAGTCATTATTTAGAAGACTTACTCCTGTTATTTTAAAGTTTGTTCTTCAGTTCTTCCAAATATTCTTTGTTAATATTTAACAAAGAGATTAAAATTTAATCTTTTATTCATTTTGTATTTTAATAATGTTTCATTATTTTGCATCTTCTTTTAGTATTTTGTATTTTCTTCAGGAACTTGTGAGTTCATACTCTTATGCTGGTTTTATCTGTCTTTTGTTTCTGAATATAGAATTCCCTTAAACATCTTTTGTCAGCCTTTTCTGGGGGTCCTGTTCTGCCTCTTTTAAAGAATGCTATTTCTCCTTTATGTCTATAGGATGGTCTTGATGGGTCAAGTATTGGTTGACATTTATTTTCTTTATCAAGACTTAGAATATATTGTTCCATTTTTCTATGCAAGAGGATTCTGGTTGAGAAATCTGCTGTTTGTCTAATGTAGATGCTCCTAAATATAGTTTGTTGCTTCCCTCTTTCAGATTTTAAACTTTTCTCCTTGTCTTTTTTTATTATTTTGTGAAATTGTATTATGAAATAATACAAGTTGTATGTCAGGGACTCACACCAGATGATTACAGTCTCAGGACTTTTTTTTTCTTACTAGTCTTTTAAAAATTTTTTCCTTGTTATTATTATTTATTACAATTTATTCACTTTGTATCCCTGCTGTAGTCTCCCACCTCCTCCAGGTCCCACCCTTTCTTCCTCTTCTCTCTCCATACCCCTCCACTAACCTACTGATAGAGAGGTTCTCCTCCCCTACTATCTGATCCTAGCATATCAGGTCTCACCAGGACTGTCTGGATCCTCTTCCTCTGTGGCTTCATAAGGTAACCTTACAGGGGGAGGTGACCAAAGAGCAGGTGACTGAGTTCATGCCAGTAACTGCCCCTGTTCCCCTTATTAGGGAACCCACATGGAGACTCAGCTGCCCATGAGCTACATCTGAGCAGGGGGTCTAGGTCCTCTCCATGCATAGTCCTTGGTTGATTCATCAGTCTCTGCAGGAACTCCTGGGCCCAGATTTTTGGCTCTGTTGGTCTCCTTGTGAAGCTCCTGTCCCCTCCAGGTCTGTCTCCCCCTTTTTCCATAAGATTCCCTGCACTCTGCCCAAAGTTTGCCTATGAGTCTCAACATCTGCTTTGATACCTACCTAAATTAAGCCAAGATCAGATAGGAAGATTGAATAGACCTCTATCCCCCAAGGAAATAGAAGAAGTCACCTACCTACGAAAAAAAGCCCTGGGCCAGATGGTTTTAGTGCAGAATTCTACCAGACCTTCAAAGAAGT
>CM053759.1:32801248-32849314 GCA_028658305.1 Pachyuromys duprasi | reverse complement strand
TGGGGGCGGGGAGGAGATGAGGGAGGGAGGGTAAGGGTGGGAGGTAATGAGGGAGGGGCCATGCTTGGGATGCAAAGTACCTAACCTGTGATTGATACAAAAATAAATAAATTAATTAAAAAAATAAATTTAAAAAAAGGAAAAAAAGAGCTGAGTATAAAGTATAGCTAAAATAAAGATGTCATTATAAATAAACACTAATACTAGGTGTTCTTTTTCCTAGTTGATAAGACAATGGTTGCACTTCTCCTCCTATGAGCACTGAGACTTTTGAAAAGATGTGGTAGGGAAAGCCTATCCTACAAAAGGCACCATGCAGCTGATGTTGGGCACGGCATTAGTTCAGAGCACACCACCGTGACGAGCTTCTGAGAGCAGCCACCACAGCTCTGACAGGTGAGCATATCCACCATGGAAATACGTGTGCATGGTGCATGTGTGCCCAGCCCCCAGCCACTTGGACAATGGAATGTGCTGGATCCTGTTTCCCATATGCTAATATGCTCATCTCTTTCATACCCACTGGATGGGGTGTCAGTGTTAGCTTGTCTCTCGACACTGGGGGATTTATAGCAAGTACAGGACCTGCTTCCATTCCAGTCAGATTCGCAGAGGTTAGTGTCCAAAAATCCAGCACTTCCCTCCATTCCCTGGATGGTGATAGCTAGTAGACCAGGGTATTCTTAAAGTGAGACAGTGAAACAGTTGGCTGGGCTGTAATCAATTTACATGGTGAATAAACTTGCCCACTAGTGAACAGAAGGAAAGAAAAGCCAGTTTCATGAATAAAACTGTTGTGAACTATCCTGTACAAATATTTTTATTAGATATGTATTTTTGTTCTCCTGAATGATTCCTAGGAGTGGTATTTCTGGGACATGTGACAGATGTTTAATTTAATAAGGTACCAGATCTACCCCATAAGTGTCTGTGCCATTTAATATATCCACCACAATGTAGAAGGGTTCGGTGTTGCCCACATTGGTGTTTTATGGCTTTTTATTTTTAAATAATTCCTATTATTATATGCTTTATTTATGGTAATGTTAATAATACTTCCTTGAGAGTTAATAATATGAAATACTTTTGAGTATTTGCTGGCCATTTTTCACATCTTCCATTACTATACGTCTGTCCAAATCAGTTACTCTTTTCTTATTAGGTAACTTTGCTTTTATTAATGAGTTGAAGGAATCTTTATACCAAACATCAATTCATGGTCAAATTTGTTTCACAAACACTTCCCTTCTGTTTTTTGCCTTGCTGATGTTTTTTCTTAGTTTTAATTTAGCTGAGCAGAAAATTTTATTTTTAATGAAGCCTAATTTGTTAATTATTTTTCTGATTATTGATTCTGTGTCTAGCATATTGAAGTTTTACTCAAATCCTTTCATCTTTAAGATTATCAATTATTACAAATTAATGTTTGTATAGTATGTGAGGCTAGGGCAAAGGTTCATCCTTTCCATACAGGCAAATTGAGTTGCTCATAAGTTGTTACTAATAATTTCTTCTAATTGTGGACTAATTTTAATATTTTGCTCAAAATTACATGATCAGGTAAGTGTGAGTATATCTCTGAACTATTCTGTTTAGCATTAACTTGCAAAATTTTATTATGGCCATGTGTCTAGAGTTAAATTATGTAGACAAATCATAAAAACTTGTATAACCTAATTTTTTTTACTATTACATTTGGGTAGTTCAGATATTTGCACTATCATAAATACTTTAATATGAGTTCCAATGTCTACAAAGTTGCTAGGATTTACATTGGAATTGTTTTTGCAATCATTTTCAGAGAACTGAGATCAGTTCATAGAGAATTGTCATCTTGATAATTCCAGCCTGATGTTTAATGGACATTGTATATGTTTCTTATTATTAGGCCCTCTAATTTCTCTTGAGTGTTTCATAGTTTCCACTTTATAATAAACTTATTTTAAATAATTCATAAATCCTATTATATTGGGAATAGAATCATTTGTCATTAATATTATCATTGTTCTTTTATGGAAAATATATATTTTTTGTAGTTTGTTCTTGTATTCTGAAATTTGGCTAAATACATTTCGTAGTTACGCTAGATCTTATCATGTCAATTGCAATTAGATATCTTTTCTTTTTCTGTTCTTATTTTTGAGTCATTTATTTCCTTGTATTCATTTACTTCTTTGAGAAGGAATGGTGAAAGTGGACATCCTTGTTTGTTTATAATATTATACAAAAATATTTCATTTCTACAATACAGTATGTTTTTTGTTTTTCAAATCTTAATTTTTATATTAATTAATTTATTTTATATTCTTAACTTTGAGAGTTTTAAAATAAGTGAATTGTCATTAAAATTTTAAAATTGTCATATCACTGGGCACAAAATTTTAGTTAGGGTGAATGAGTTCTGGAGATATTATATATAACATGGTAACAATAATAATTATTATTCGCTATAATTAAAGTTGGTGAGGTAGATCTTAAATGCTCTTGTGACAAAAAGGATAGCATCTCTATGAAATGATATATAGCTTACCTATAACAATAAATATATTACTTAACTATCTCACAATCTTCATTTGATGATCATTTAATTATCTAACAATATGTATTCATGTCTCAAAATCATCTTGTATACTATAAATATACATAATTTTAATCTATCAGAACACCTTAATTATTGTGAGAAAAATAAAAGCAAGCAAACCAAACACTTTAAAGTGTGCAAATCAAAACCTCAAATATCTTCTTCCAAATAAGAAATATGCTGACTGCGTTCTCTGAATATCCTGAATTGATCAATAGTTTATTTCAGCTATCTTATTAATATCTTGAATAACACTGATGTTTAAGTGTTATAGCAATGCAACTTCCTGTTTATTCTAGACTTTTTTGTTCAGTATATGTATATTTTGCTCATAGGAGTCACAGTTTATTTCTCTGCCTTGTCTTTTCCAGGTTTTGGTACTAGTGTTATTCAAAAAATCAGTAGGAAAATGATGGGGTTTTCTTTCTAAATAAAGGAGGTGGGGTCGATTTGTTTCTATTTTTTTCCCCTGAAATCACCCTCTTTGAGATATTGCTTTCCGAGTTCGTACGTTGAGCCATGCTATTTAGGATGGCTCTATTGGAACTTTAGACAGTAGGACCTATGGAATGCCCTGAGGTCATTAGCACGACAGCCTTATAGGGATTTATGGAATACAATTTTTGAATCATTCTCTAGCCATGATATTTAATTGCTTTTCTCTGGCTTATACTGCCAGATTTGTTATCTTTTTCCAGAGGGCTCAAAGGAATCAATCTATTTCATCTTGGACTAGAACACCCAGAACCATGAACCAAATTGAATCATTTTTCTTTATAAGTTCCCTGTCTCTGGAATTTGGTATAGTAATATGAAGGTGGCTAGAACCCTGCTTGAGCCTATGATTTTCTGTGTGGAAAGGTTTTTGATAAATAAACTCAATTTCTTTTTGAAGCAGGGTCTTGTTCTGTATCCCAGGTTGGCCCCTGGTCCTCCCCACATGAGCCTAAGGATTCTAAAAATGTACTACAGTGCATGGCTAATGTTTTTAATTTCTTTAACAAAAGATTAGATATGGGCCCAATTTCATCTTGTGTCAGTTTGTTGAAATTTATTTTTCGAGAAACGTTTCCATTGTATTTAAGCTGTAGAATTTGTTAATATAAAGTTATTTTACTATCATTCCACTCGTCTTTTAAACTTGTGTACAGTCTTTAGTTGGATACCCTCTTTTATGACTGATAATAGCAGCTTCTCTGTTTTCCTCTCTAATATGCACATTTTATTTCCAGTTTTGCATGTGTTTTAGAATAGTAACTGTTTCTTTGTCGTTTCCCCATTGTTTACTTTTATTTTCACTTTCATTGTTCCCTTCAATCACAAACTTGATACCAAATTTCCTTTACTGTCAGAAAGGCCTAAGTAGATATGTCACATTTAAAAATAAGAAATAAATGAGGAAATGATTTCTGGTACATGGTACGAAACAAATGACACTCATTTTTATTATTACAGAGACACCTCTGGTACATACTGTGAGAGTTTCTTCTAAATTTCTACTTGAGAATCATTTGATAATGAATGATTTCTTTCTGTATTTATGTGGAAGAAACCTGTGTGTAAGTGATATAGTGCAACTGTTTTTAACAGTTTGAGTGTTTTATTGCATAAAGTTATAGGCATTTAGGAGACTGGACACCCTTCAAAATACAGTGACTCCTACCTGTGTGCAACAGCCTTCCTCAGCTGTAGCTTCAGTTGCTCACTAACAAGGATATTTTAGTAGAGCTGTGCTGAGCTCAGCATTTTAAGTCTCATTATATACCTCGAGTAAGAGCAGATAGGATTTCAAAAGAGTTGGGACATAAAGGACCCCATATCTAGGATATCCTTGAAGAAGGGAAAAAGTCATAGATGATGGAGAGGTCCAAAAGGGGGTATGAAACAGTGAATTCTTTTCTTTTCTTTTTTCCTTTCTTCCTTCCTTTTTTTTCTTTCTTTCTAGATTTATTATTCATACAGTGTTCTGACTGCATACCAGAAGAGGGCACCAGATCTCAGTATAGATGTTTGTGAGCCACCACGTGGTTGCTGGGAATTGAATTCAGGACCTTTGGAAGAACAGCCAGTGCTCTTAATCTCCGAGCCATCTCTCCAGCCTGAAATGGATGATTTCTTGGTGACCCCAAGTGAGGTGCACCATACCCTATAACAATGACACATCAACTACAGTGACCTATATTATTGTATACAGGCTAGAGACGTATCTATCCAAGGCCAGGGTCCGCCATAAAATAAGATTCAAATTTAGGTCTGAGAGACTGCAAAGTCCCTTTTCTTAGCACTGCATGAACCTTCTCCTTCACAATGCGGCAGACATTGCTTGGCACACTGGTAGGGTTAATATCATGTAAACTGCAGGCTTTAAAGGCAACCAGGATGCAAAGCAGGGGAAAATCTCTTCAGAAACTTAAATGAGACGTTGGAAGGGTGGAGAGCGTTAAGAGGTTTGCCCACAACAAAACAACTGCAGGCTTCCAGATTTATGTTTTGTTGGAAGGTAATGAGGGCCTAGGGAGTTTTCAAAATCCTCAGTAAAGCAGAGGTTGACCTTGCTTTATACGCTGGTTGCACAAAGTTGAATATAAAGCAAATATTTGTGTATCAAATCACTTTTGACATAATTGCAAAGCTTTGCTTCCATTAGGAAAACACACACAGTGAAATTCAAGGTCTTGAATACAAGTCCTAATAAAAACAACTCTTAAGCATCTTGGCATTCACTTCAAAGGGGCATTTTGTCTCTGTCAATATACAGTGTGCATTACATTTAATTCTCTGAAGAAATCTCTGTGAGCATTTTGCTAAGTGGCTAATCAATCCACCCGATCTTGCCCCGTTCAATGAAAGAGCATCTATAAGAACAGACACTGCCTTCCACATAGATGGAGGGGACAAAGGGCCACTCCTGAACAACTCCTGACCAAGCCAGGTTAGACTTCTCCCAGTGGCATAACGGTATAGGACGCTGACAGGGAACAGGCCAGTAGTTGTTTGAGAGCACGCTTTCCCTCTCTGTCTTAGTTATTACTCTGTTGCTGTGATGAAACATCATGAGCCAGGCAACTTTTAAAAGAAGCATTTAATTGGAGGCTTGCTTACAGTTTCAAGGGGTTAGTTCATGACCGTCATGGCAGGAAGCATGGTGACCAGCAAGCAGGAGGTCATGGTACTGGAGCATTAGCTGAGAGCTGCCTTCTGATCCATAAATTGTGGGCCGAGAGAGTGCAACACTGGGTCTGGTGTGGGCTTACCTCCTCCAACAATACCTCACCTCTGAATCCTTTCTAAATAGTCCGCCAACTAGATACCAAATATTCAAATATATAAGCTTGTGGAGGCTATTCTCATTGAAGCGCCCATACACTCCATGCTGACTGACTCTTTTGGTGCTGTCCCTTCATTTCTCTGTCCCTATCTCTGTATCCCCTCTCCACATCACTTTTTTCCCTATTCTTCCTTTTTTACCTATACCTTCCTTTCTCCACCCCTATCTCATTCATCTCTTTGATATGCTATTTTTATTGTCTTGATGAACTTTCCGAGTAAATGCAGGGTTTGTTGTTGTTGTTGTTGACTATGTTACTTCTCTAGAACCCATTACCAAAGATCTGAGAGACTGGAGATAAAATGTTGCTTTACCGGACTAATTTTTAAGAGATAAAATGGACCATAACTATCATTCACACACTCATTCATTAATTTATTCAGTAAATAACTTATTATCAGACACTGTTCAAGGTTATGGAATACAGAAGTGAAGTATAAAGAGAGAGAGAGGAGCATACACATGCCCACAGAGCATCCATCCTCAACAGGAGACAAAGAAACATTTATAATTTAAAAAGTAAATTATATAGTATGTGGAGATAGCAAGCCCTGTGGAAAAAATAGAGGTGGGAAAGAAGGAGAGAGTGCTTCAAGTGTGCAATTTCAAAAGAAGTTTTGGATAGGGCTTGTTGAGATGGTAATATCTGAGCAAAACTTGATGGAAGATGGATATGTTGTGTTTCTCTCTGGGAGGGTCTACCAAGTAAATAGTGAGTGCGCACACTGAGGTGGAATATGTTCCCTGCATCTTTGATGGACAGCAGAGTGATATATGCGTTTGAAGTGGAGTAAGCGGGTCTGAATTTTCCAAGAAAGCTGCTATTGAACTTGTATGTGCTGTTTCTTCCTATTCAATAATCATCTATTGACATTAAAGATTTGCTCATTGATTCCAAAGGGGTTCCTGAAGGAATTCCTACAAGATCAGAAAGTACACAGATTGTGAGACACATTGGAGACATTTAGCGGATTGCTGAACTATTATTGAAGGTTCAGCCAGTGATGCTTCATCAGGCTAATCTGCAGCATTTTATCAAAGGTTTGCATATCAACTGCTTCAGTAGGCTACTTCCCTCAGCCCTGCAAAGGATGAACATCAGACAAACCAGGAGACCTGCTGGGGTCAAGAACATAGTTCCTGTGTTTTACAGTTTTTGTACTTCTTTCTCCCCAGATTCATTCTCAGCTATTGCCTCCAACCTTACTTAGCAGCTCATAGCAATCTGGTCTTAACTTCTTCACAGTCCTCCACCTTGACCTGTGATCCCAGGATTTCTTCCAATAGATTTCTCTTTCTCTGCTGTCACCTACTCCTAGGATTCTTTAATCTTGATCCCAAAGAAAAGCAGGTCTTTTCAATTAATATAGCATTTTCTCTCCCTCTCCCAGTGATAGAGTGAGGGTTTTTTTGGGTTTTGTTTTGTTTTGTTTTTTATTTTCTTTGCTTACAACTGTTTATTAATGGCTGGGTAAAACCAAAGTTTCCCTGCTCTGTCTTCATATTTAAGAGAGGTGTGTGGATGAGGCATTCCTCCTTTCCTTCCTCCATTTCTTCCTAACTCCTTGCCTTCAGGCTTCTATTGCTTTGATAAAAATACCACAACACCTTGAGGAAAGGGTTTATTTCAGCTTAAAACTCTCAGGTTACCATTCATTGCTGAGAGGAGTCAGGGCAGGATCTGAAGCAGATGCCATGGAGAAATATTGCTTATTGACTTGCTCTTCGTAGCTTGTGCAGCCTGTTTTCAAATATGCCCCAGGACTAACTACCTGCCCAGGGTTGGAAATACCCTCAGTGGGCTGGATCTTCCCACATTAATCCCTGGTTAAGAAAATACATATGGCACAGGCTTGCTCACAGACCAATCAGGTTGAGGCACTTTCCCTTCTGAGGAATAGCTCCAACTCAAATGTCTCTAGCTTATGTTTACATAAAACAAATCAGCACATCTCTTCTTTTACCTTTTTTGATGAGTGACCCCTCCTGGTGCCCTATATCTTAAATTTCCAGTGTAGCAAAGTTACCCATCTCTTCCCTTTCTTAACCAAATGTCCCACTGCCTCAATGTGTTGTCTGTAAGAAGAAGGAAAATAGTGATGTTCTAGTAATCATATCAGAGGTTCTCCTGGAAGTCCTAAATTTTCAAAACAGGGGAAGCTAGTTTGTATATATGATATTGGTATCACAAGAATGTCATGAAAAGATTTTTCATTTTAATAGAAGCTAGGTAGCTTGGGAAGTCTTGCCTGTTTCTTGTTACAAGGGATAGTTCCCTAGAATTGTTTTTGTAACCCTGGCTTTTGTCCTCTGAAGACCTTTTAAGTGCCCAATTTCTGAGGCTCATCATGGTTATTTTCAAACATCCATTTTTGTGATGTCTCTCTTGCAGCTGAGACATTTCAGCGTGACATTTCCCATCAGCTCTGCAGGTGCACCCAACCTGCCTTCCTGATTGTCCCACCTCAGTGTTGTGAGGACCACAGCACGCTCTGTGATTGTTAAGATGTCAGTCCCGGCCAACAAGTCATTCCTTATCCCCAAGCTTGCTCTTCAGCTAACAACCCTTATTTTCAAGGGCCATTCAAGAGGCAAAGAATACAGGGACAAAAGTATAGCCTGGTACATCAGCCATTTTGTCATTTACTAGAGAACTGTTTCCAATGGTTTGGGGCCCAAAGCAAAATGTTGCCATCTGGAAAGGCCTGGTGTGTCTGAAGTAGCTACAATGGTGCTCTTGATAGCCAAAATATTTTGAAAATAAGCTGGGTGCACAGGAAATGTAGATGCTTCCGGATGGCTCTAATGCCCCTGGTTTCTTGCCAGACTGGTTTTTTTCATTAAGTCGAGTTACTTTCATCTTTATACCATCTAGCCTTGGGAAGTAAGGGATTGATTTAGTGATCTGCAGTTAGGAGCATCCTGAGTTTTCCAGAATTTATCGTTTAATATTTGAATGACCATATGTGGACTAATCGACTTGCCTTGGACATAACATATTTTGTGAGTTATGCCTCAACTTGAGTCTGAAACACAGCTTAAAATTGGTGTTGCTCCTGTCTTGGACACCAAACTTGAAAGTATCACATCTGTAAATGATTTCAGCACAATCTTCCATTAAAGATCCATGATAGCTTCCTTTTATTCACATTTGGGACCCCAGAGCATCATTTCCTGCTTGCATTTCTACTCTCATCCCAGAGTCATCAATACAGGTGTTGCCTCTCTCTTCTCTCTCTCCCTCTCTCTCTCTCTCTGGAATGTGGGTTACTTCTGTTGTCATTACTTCTTGGGAGCAGTGCCAACACTTGCTGGGTAGCCTTCAGGTATGCTGAAAGCCCTGCATTGTGGGAGAGTCTTATAAATAAAAGATTAGTATCTGCAGTCCAGTTTCAAAAAGCTACCCATTGATAAACACTGTTTTTCTGATTTGTGCCCCTCTCTGTCAGGTTCCTGGTGATCTCTGTGTCCTCACTCACTTGCTTTGTCTTCACTCCCCATTTGCATTTCTTAACTGGGATATCCACTCGTATACTACCTGTCTCCTAGAATCCATTCCTAAAGGCTCAGTTTTGTTTTCCTGTCTCTCCTGAAAGCATTCCCAGCCATCCTGCCTTGAGTAATCACCTAGTTCTATGGATTCTCTTTCCATTTATTATATGGCACCTTCAAGAGAGCCATACTAGGTTTGATTTTCAAACTTAAGCATACTTACTATTCCTCACCAATCCTCCAGTGAGCTGCCTTATGACATACACTTTCCCATCTTTTGTTTCTCTCTCCCTCAGCTGTAGCTAGGCATGGAATCAGGCACCTCATTGTAACAAAGTATGGTATTGGGACCAAGTTCTAGCCAAAGGGATGTGGGCAAATATAAGGCTTATCACTGCTTGGCCTTGTCTACGGGAATTCTTTGTTGTTGTTGTTGTTGCTATAATTTTTTTAAATATATATATTACAGTTTATTCACTTCGTTTATTTAATAATTTTAATTTTTTTTATTAATCACGGTTATTTACTTTGTATCCCAGCCACATGCGGCTGTCCTTTACTTTCTCCTTCCTATGCATCTTGTAAAGAGAAAGGATTGTAAAGACCCAGATACAGCAGCCACAGTCCTTAAATAACTAGGCAGAAAGTCTCCCTCTTTCTGAGAATAGTGAACATCTGGATTGGACTCCATGAACAAAGGACGTCTTCAACTGAGCCTGATATCATTGCATTTTATAACATGAGTCATTACCAACATCTAGCTCATATAACTTTCTCTTCCACATGAACTTATTCACTTGTTTTCCATTGACTAGGATGGGTTTTCTCTCCACATGTTAGAAATTTTTGCCTCATCTAATCACAAATCAATTTCTATCTCTTCCATGGAGCCCTCTCCAATTTCCCCATGACAGAGATTTATTCCTCTCAAAACTCTCAAAACACACACATGCATGCTGCTTTGCCACTCTGTAAGCAGATTCTGCTATGCCGCACCTATTTCTACTTACTGATTGAGTTCTTTTCTCTCTGGGAAGGTTTCTGATCATGTGAGTCGGTGCCTTTGTCTTATGATTCAGTGTGAGGGATGCTGTAGAAGCTCTCAGGATAATTGCAAAATAACAGACTGATTCGTTTCACTCAGGCTCTTCTTGAGTCCACATCCTTCCTTACTGACTTAGCCCACACGAAGGTGTTTTGTTCATTCCATGCATGAGTTTATGTCACTGCTTCTGTCTGTGTCTGTTTCTCAGAAATTTTTGTCAAACAAAACAATACCTCCCTAATACTCCTGTATTGCTTTAGTGATGTGCTAATACATGTTAGTTGAATAAATGAGCCTGTTCTCTCCTTTGAGTTAAGAGAAGAATATATGTAAACCCTTCTAAATGTCCTGTTTTCAGAGGTATCCCAACATAGTATCAGATTTCTTTATTTTTTTTGTTACTCTAAAAGTGATCACACAGGGCTGCCTGCCTGCTTGGAATGAGGTTAATCATTGCTTTATCAATGGTTATGTTTAACACAAGAATAGACTTTTCAGGCTGGCAATGTAGTGGGCTCACCACGTTTGCGTATTCTCATGCATGTGGTAGTTTTTCAAATTGCTTGGGTAATCTGATGAAGCTTTTCCAACAAGGGGTGAGTCCAAGGGGAAGCCTGCGGATGCAAAGGCTTTGTCAAGTGATCAAAGCTATTGACTCCTCTCCTCGCCCCTACTGAACCAGGAGACCCCATTCAGCAATCAATGGAGACCATAAAGAGGAGGCCAAGTTTCAGGAGACTTGACCCATTTTTTTTTCCAACAGTGTGATCCTCAACAATCATTTCTGTATTCCTCCCGTAGGAAAGTGGGTCAATTTTGTTTCCCTTTCTTTCTGTCTCTCTCTGTGTGTCTGTATGTGTGTATGTAATATTGCATTATTAAAAACCACATAGGTAATTTTTGAGAGTGGACAGATAATAGGCAAAAATTCCCATAACATAGGTGTTGGAAACCCTTTGATTTGATGTTAATGACTGTCACAAGTCACTGACTAACCTCAGTTACTGGTAAGCTTCAGATGTGATGACAGCTCTGTCTGCATTCAGAAGTTCTCATTTATGAAAGGGTCAAGGGTTAGACGTGAAGGGAAGGTGCCAGTGTTCAGGAAATTCTTAAACAGCATGATATGACAGCTCCCTCAGTGAGTGAAGTCAGGGTTCCAGTAGTGAATGATGTCTGGGAGTCCTGAAAAGGACTCATTTATGGCAGAGGATGAGGTAATGACAGAGCTAGGAAATGCTACATGGCCTGGAGCAGGACAGTAATGGTATATACATTAATTCGAATTTTAATTACTTTCCTTAAAAAATCCTCATCATTGACTTCATTGAATTAACTTAACTGGCTACTTAGCACAAAGAAGGGCCAAGCATCTCTTACACCATATGTAACATGAACGTAGACTCACTGGAAATGTTTGGTACACAGTTGCCATAGAATATCGTTGCTTAACTTTGGTTTGACTCTATGATTTTGATGTTAGAGTGTGGGGCTTATTTCATAACTACACATAAGGATCTATTCTCCATTTGAATCAGCAGTCATGTATTAAATACCCATCTGTGTTCTATGTGTTGCCTCTATCTGAGATAGAGATATAGATGACTTTTATACCTTTATAGAGCTTACATTCTTATAGTATGTGTGTGTATGTGTGTGTGTATGAATTGCCACATATCTATAGATATAAAGCAGATGAAGATAAAACATTATTTAAGCTTGTATATATGCATTTGTCTATGTATCTGTTATCTATGCATGAAAGTGAAATAGTACTAATAAATGGAGAACAGAAGCCCTAATACTCTCTATAGCAGTGGATCTCAACCTTCCTAACGCTACAACCCTTTGATACAGTTCCCCATGTTGTGGTGACCTCCAACCACAAAATTATTTTTGTTGCTACTTCATAACTGTAAGTTTGCTACTGTTATGAGTCTTCACGTAAATATCTTTGTTTTACAATGGCCTTAAGAGACCACTGTAAAAGGGTCATATGACTCAAAGGGGTTGGAACTCACAGGTTAAGAACCACTGCTCTAGAAGATAGCATTTCAAAGGGAACCTTTGTTTTGTTTCTGATACAGACATTTGCTTGCTAGGTAGAAAAGCATCATCAAGGAGACCAGAGAGAGGGAGGGAGGGAAGGAGAGAAGAGAGAAAGAGAGAGAGAGACCAAAAAAATATCAGTCCAGTCAGGCTACTTGATGGGACCCAAGATTTATTCTAAGTGGAAGAGATGTCCATTGCTTTGAATAGGGCAAGGTTAGATAGGTTAGATTTAGATTTTTTTCTAAAAATTCTTTTTTTTTTCTTCACTGTGGCATGTAAGTGTAAAGAGTGCCAAGACTCATGTTGTAGTTCAGAAAGACATAGTGACAGCTCAGAGTGTAGTCTAGTAGTGAGAGAGCCTTCTCTCCATTCCACCCTGGTGTGTCAATGTAGAAAGATGACCTTTCATTTTACAAATGTGGGGGCTGAGGAAGTGGCTTAGTCAGTAAAACCCTGGCTGCTCAGGCTTGAGGACACAAGTTTGATCCCAACGCCATCTAAAACCAAACACTGTGGCACATGGTCATAATCCCAGCACTGGGGAAGCAAAGACAGAAAGATCCCTGAAGCTTTCTGAACAGCCTTTTTAGCTGAAAGGACGAGCTTCTGGTTCAGTGAGAGACTTTGTCTCAAAATCTAAGGTGTATCTAGTTGTGATGATACATACCAGTATTAGATGCAGAATAGGTGGGAGGCATGATAATCATCAGTTAACGCCAGCCTGGTTTACACCGGTACATGTAAAGTAAGAGTTATGGAGAAATGTCAGCCCCTGGCCTCTGTGTGTAAACATATGTGTGCACATGTAAAGAGACATGCAAGCACACCTAAACAAATAAAATGTTTTAAAATTTGAAATTTGTGCACAACCCATTTTCTTCTCAGTCTTCCATGTCACTCCTTCAATAGAAGCTTGCTCTTCCTGTGTCCTCGTGTCCAAATAGACATGCAATGTCACATTTCAGCTGTCCTTAACTCTGCAATACAAGGCACCATGTCCAGTTAAGTACGTTTAATGACTGTGCTCTATTTTGCTTTCTAGCCTTAAAACCCTTCTTCATCAACAAAATCTTTCTAACTGCCTTTTAAATATTGAAATTCCCTGGGAGATTATTCTCTGGCATTTTGTCATTTCACTCTTTCAATGGTCCTTGGGGCTTTCATCCAGTAGTTGAGCCTTAATCTATGTATAGGGGTGCAGCTACTTCCTCTTCCCATTTTTAAAAGTCTCTAACTATAACCTTGAACATCAGAGTGCTAAACCAGTAGCCAGTTACCCACGTCTCCCTGGATGCCCCATAGTAACCTTACAGAAAGTAGTTTCTGCAGTCTCCACATTTCCCAGCTCAACCTGCTTTTCTCCGTTTCGCAGCTCAGCTTGTGGAGTTATCTGTGCTTTTCCCTTCTACACGGCTCAACTCACTCACTCACCCAGTTCTGGATGGTTTTGCCTTCTAATTATACTTTATTGCCCTTCCTCCCCCATCCCTGCCAACGTGGCCCCACCCAAGACTCTCATCACCCCCGCCCCCGAGAACTAACTTTTCTTCCTGCTTCTTCTATTGTCTTTATTTCCCCAGAAATCCACCAGGCCTTTAATCTGATCTTGTCTCTCCTTTTCAGAAAACTCTCCAAAGAGTCCCTGTCACATACAGTATAGTGTCTGACTCCTCAAGGACCAGGCAGTGCTGTTTACCATCTGGTGCTGGCTCCCGTTTCTAACACGATGTCCCTGCAACCTGTCCCCATTTTCACTGTCCTTCCCACTGCAGCTCATTACACACCGGTGACACGTCTTATCAGTTGCATCAGGCTTTAGATCCGTGCTCATGCCATTTCCTCTGCCTGAGAAATCTTTCCTCTTCCTTTCTGTCCAGATGATTTTGAGTCTTTAAAATTCTGCCCCATGTCACGCAGGGTAAATAGATCACGTTTTCCTGGTGTCCATGGTAGACTGATAGCTTCCGCCATTGCCATCATAGTATCACCAGCTGCGAACATGCCTCTGTGTCAGTTTCTCCTTCTGAGCCCTTGTCCCTCTTCTGTAATAACAATAGTTGTGTTTTAGAGGGTTATTGGGAACATTAAATTAGGCTAGCCATGTGATAATGTTGAAACAGTGACTAGTTCATAAAAATATCTATAATAACAATATTATTACTGCAGTATAATGATCAGAAGAGGCATGCTATGATTACATCATAGAACTTATTGTGCTCTAATAGAAATATTGATGGCACTACAAACTGAGCATCCCTTCTTAAATGTTTGGGGCCAGAATATTTTCAGATTTTTTTTTCTGGTTGTGGATATTTTCATATATGTAGTGAACTATCTTAGGGATGAGATCCAAGTCTAAAACAGAAAATTCAGCCATATTTCACAAATAGTTTGCACATATGGCCCATGGGTAATTTTACATAATATATATTTTCAATAATTTTGTGGGCTGCAGGCAGTACTTTTGTTACCGCCCAGGCTACGGCCACTTATGGGGTATTCAATAAGCCTGTTTTCTTCCCCAAATAAACAAATAAATATAAATAATTTTGTCCATTAAAGTTCCATTTTGTAAAATTTCCACTTATGGTACCATATGAACAAACAGGAGCTTTCAAATTTTGGAACATTTTGAAATTTCAGATTAATTATTAATATTATATATCATTACTATTAATATTGTATATATTATAATGCCATACTGTGAACTCGAACTCCTCAAGGTCAGGGCTAATCTTAATAAAATAAATATGATGATAATAATAAAGCTGCTAATAATTCATGTATATAGAACAATGGTATATGCTAGATATTTAACAAAAGTGCAAGACACTCTCTTACAAGACACTAGGAGCTGTGTAGATGGGTAAATAGAGGCTTAGAAGGCAAAAACTGCCTGATAACCTTGCTTATCCCTTAAATCTGTCCCTTATTTGACTTCACTACAGGAGTTCAGCCCACCTCCAGCCACTTCTGCATTCTGCATTCTGCTTAGCACCAGAGGGCTTGGGTAAGGTGGTAGGTGCACACATGTAAGTCTTTGGTGGATATAACCACACATCCTCTACACCTCCCCAGAGTAAAGCTGGGCTGTGAACAGGTAGTTCAAAAGTGCCTGTATGTACCTTTTCCCTAACTCCATTGAAGTTAATTCCTGCCTTATCGACTAAAGCCATACCTTCCCCCAGCAATGGCCCTCGAAGAAACTAACTGGCAATTTTCCAGAGATCTTGCAAAGGAGACATGCCTGGAGTATGAATATTTTTATAATGAGGAAACATGGGCCACTGCTTGACCTAAAAAAGAACACACCTGGTCCCTGACTGCAACATAAAAGTCTTGGGCCCATAACAATTCAGGCCATGTTTGCTTTCCAGCCCCTGATGACAACATTGCAACAAATTAAACAGATATCAAACAGACTATAATTATTGACCCTGAAGGGCTTATTTCCCTAAGTCTAAGAACAAAGCCACAGAGTAGAAAATGTGATGGCTCAGGAAAAGGCAGGGGAATGGAGCACTTCCGTGGTGAGCAACTATTAAGTACCAAAGATTACTCAATGCTTGGCATAATCCTGTAAATAAATAATATTTGATTTTAAGATGAGACACAGAGTGGCACTAAGTTGAATGGTATGACAGTTAATGGTCTGAACCTGAGCAAACTGCTCCGGCGACCAGCTCTCTCTCAGTTGCTTCATTTGTCTCTCAGGTTTTCTTGCAGCCCTTTCTTCAGAACAGTTCACAACAGGCCATGTTCACTCTCACAACCACATGCTGGACTTTTCGTTCTTATTGTCCTGGACTGGAGAGTTTCACGTTCACTGGATTAGTTTGGAAGCCCCATGAGGGCAAGTGCTGTACATCTTTGCGAGCAACCCCTAGTGCAGTGTCTCTAGCTTTTGGTGATTATTTAGCAAATATTTATTTAATTAGCCTTTTCATCTTTAAAGGGATTCTGAGATATGAGACCCTTAGGTTCCTAACAATTCTGCTTCTGACAATAGTTTCAAGCAAAGCCTGAGATGGACTTCACGTTGTTAATTACAGATGCTGCAAGAAGGCGTGGCTGCTGGAGTTCTGGTTTGGCTTCTGGTCACAGATTCGACCCAGGTATTTGCAGGAGAAGGCAGACTCCTTGACCTCTCAGCTCAGCTTTACACACCTTGAGATCTTGCTGCCTCTCACTCCATTCCTGCCAATACACCACTACCTTTCAAGAAGTGGGCATCATCTTTTTGTACAGATACCTATTCTCTCTCTCCCTCTCTCTCTCATTTTCTCTCCCCCCTCTCTCTCACACACATATATGCATACGTGCACACACACATACAGAGAGAGAAAGTATTTTCATTGTAAAAGTTTTGATATGAACCAGTATAAAATGGGAGGGGGCTAAAATAGTAAATATCATGAATTGATAAGGTTTTAATTTCTGTAAGCTCTTAGCAATACAGTCCTTGCTTTGTAATGTTTTGCCCATGCCTCTGGAATCAACCTGTCTGAGCTTCCATCACAGGATTTGGAACTTCAGTTCCTCAATTTTAAAGTGGAGGATCGTGGTATCTATTAGGTTGAAACATAAAACTTTCATTTTTTTGTAGGTCAGAAAGGGTCAAATAGTGACAATTTTATATGCCTCCACTTAATACATCATAGGGTTACTGTGTGGAGGAAATGAATAATGCATGTGAGGCACTTATCATAGTGCCTGTCCCCGAAGTACTCAATACATGAGAGCTATGATGGGGCTAATGATTTTCATCCGAGACAGCGACTGGGGTCTTATTGGACTTCTGTTGCTAGTTCAATTTTTTAGAGTGGCACAGACCAGATGCCTGACTTTTGCAGAAACTGTTGGCTGAAAGCAAAGAGCTAAGCAGGAAGCCACCCACTCCCTGCTGTTTTCAGTACAGTCCTTTGACTCTGATATTGGGGAAGAATAAGAGGGGTCTCTATGTCCCAGGTAGACCTGTGACATCCCTAAATTCTTGTTTGAAGAGAAGCCATGTCCCCAAGTCTGTGGATACAGGTTTCAGCAAAGGGGCACTTCCTCATTTTGCAGGCAATATCACTGTAGCTCTCAGTAAGTCACTTAATGCTTGAGTATTTGATAATCCATTTTATGTTCAAGCTAAGTGCACTCTGTGTTTGCTAGGTTTTTGGCAATGTTATGATCTCACAAATAAAAACTTACTTTTATGATCTTTGCCATTCTCTTTTTGTTTATTAATTACCTAAATGTTTACTGAGTACCTATAGTAAATCAACAATGATGGTAGAAAATGGATAAACTGGTGATCAAGTCAGATAGAAAGCTTAAAGTCTGGAAGTCTAAAGTCTATTAGAAGAGACAGGTATTGAATATGTGTCTTAGGGTTTCTATTGTTGTGATAAAACACCAAACTTGGGGGAGGAAATGGTTCCTTTCAGCTTATAACTCTGAAGTTCTGAGGGAAGTCAGGGCAAGAACTCAAGGCAGGAACCTGGAGGAAGGAACAGAAGCAGGAGCCATGGAAGAATGCTGCTTGCTGGCTTGCTCCTCCTGGCTTGCTCAGCCTGCTTTCTAAAACACCTCAAGAACATCTGCCTAGTAGTGGCACTGAGACAGGAAGATAGAATCAAAAAATTCCTGACAGACTTAGCTACAGGTCAACCTTACAGAGACATTTTCTAAGTTGAGCGTCCATCTTCCCAAATGACTTTAGATTGTGTCAGGTTTATAAAAACAGAAAACAACCCCTCCCCCATAATCAGAACACCTACCCACACACAATCCATAATCTATACATGTAAATGTAAAATGGCAATCGTGGTATTATACATGTTGTTTCTGAAACCAGAAGTGCTTTGAAGAGCTTTGATGTAGTGTGGGGATGTAAGACTGAGTTGCCACATAGCCCAGTTCATGAATTTAAGATTAGATGAAAGATACTGGGACTAGAGAGAAAAGAGGTAATGCTGAATCTAGGGAGACCAGTTAGGAGAATTTTGGAAGGAGGACATAATAGAGTTTTATAACAGCATGGCAAACAGGAAGATGAAGAAACATAGTATATTTATTATCTAGGATATAGTAAAAAAATTCTCAACTGGCAGGAGATGCAGATGAATGACCATTAGGGATGAGCATATTGAGATGATGCTAAAAGTTTTGTATTTGCATTGCTGTGGATGGTAATATCATTCCCTGGAAAAGAAAACAGTGAGTGAGGACCATACTGGGTAGTGGAAAGGCTGAATTGATATATCATTTATCATGCCCAAGGAGAATTATCAGATTTGTTTCAACAAATCATGGGAGGTCTGTATCATATGAAAATTTGTGGGGAAACTTTACAAAAGTGGTAAATAAAGTCTCAGTATAGATGAGAACGTCAAGGAAGACAATATGATGTAAATGATAAAGAAGAGATTTAAAAATAAGTCCTTAGAATTCCAAATTTACATGGTAAGAGAAAAACTGTCAGGGTTTTTGTTGTTTTTTGTTTGTTTGTTTGTTTGTTTGGTGGTGGGTTTTTTGTTTTTATTTTTTGGTAACTACATCCCAGAAACTAAGGACGAGGTAGGTTGGACAATTTGCTCAAGGCACAGGCTAGCATGGCAAAGAGAAGTTTGAGCCTGGATAGTTTATCTTCTAGGGCTCTTGGGCTCGCATTATAGCACATTTTTTTAGCCTTTGAATAATTAATTTTTTGAAAACTTTGAAGAATATTACCATTATATCATCCAGTGGTGCTTTTAAGCTTCTATTTTTCACTGTTCTGAAAAAGACAACCTAAAAAGATCCAAGCTGCTGAGACAGGTGAAGTGAGTGTTAAAAGACGATTAAAACTCAGAAATTCTGCCAGTCCCTAGGAGCTTAGAGTTTAGTAGCTTGACATAATTAGGTGTTCACTTAACACTCAGTAATTAAGTGGCTTTTCACCAATTTCTTTAGGAGAGAGGAAAACTAGTGTGAGGTACAGTAGACACCTCCAGGCTATTTCACAGAACCTACTGGCAGGGTTGTGTCTGTGGCTCCTGCTGAGGTACTAACTATTTTCTCACACCTACCCAGAGTGTGCCAATCATATCACAGTCCTTTCTCCTTGTCCCGGGTGAAAGAGCTGAGAAATGGTCCCAGCGAGTCTGAGAATGAGGTGCTGAGCCTCTGCTGGGTCTGGGATGAAGTTGGTTCCCAAGTAGTACCTTGTGTGGGATGAAGTCCAAGAGCTCTATGGAATATAATTAATAAGATTTTTTTAATTGGGAAGGAGATTTCTATGTCTATCATTCTAAGATGACTAGGAGATATTAGCAATGCCTTGTAGAGCCCTTTAGACCCTGTTCCCTGCCTTACAGTCAGAGGTCAAGAGGAGTTTTTGTCTTGGAATCACTACAAAGAAAGAATACAAAACTGAGGGCTGTAAGTGGATGGTCCCACATAACCACAGGCTAATAAAAGCAAGATGCTCATCCTTTATTTCATGAGGACAAATGAGAATGCTAGGCAAACTCAAGCTAATTGTTCTCTCCTCCCCACCTAAATCAACCCACCAAACCAGCCAACCAAACAGAGCATAAAGAAGATTTTGAATTTGGTTACTGGCAAATGGCAAACTGGAAAAGAGCCCAAGATAGGACACACATTTCCCACCACAGCAGAAGTAGATGAGGACCAAGGTGAACCTTCCTGTGTGGCCATGTCATGGTCTGTTCTAATTCCTACTGTAATACCTGGGATTGCCGTGAGTTTGAAGTTAGCCTCATCAACATGGTGCATTCTAGATTAGCCCAGTTTACACAGTGACATTCTGTCTCAAACTCAAACCCATCCCCGGCAAAGATGCTAAGGACCTGGAAGTGACTAAGAGCATTGCAGCATCACAGTTCTGTTGAGTTTCTCTGCTGTGTGTGCTAAGGAAAGCAAAAACTCCTGGAGATAACGGGGTCAAGGAAATCTCAAGCCAAAATATAGACTCAATGGATGACAAATGAAGGTAGGTAGGACCTTGGAGGCAGATGGGGGTGGGGGGGGGAGAAAGATGGCTGAGACACTCTGTGAATAGGGACTGTTGCCTGAGACTAACTGAATTACAGTATTCGAGTTTTACGGGGCCCTCCAGACTGCATCTCTTCTCCAATCTAATTTGGAAACAATGAAAAGAGAGAAAATAATTTAAAGAGATGGGAATTAAAAGCTGATGTTTATTACTCATAAACTCGATTTTAGACAATGTGGCTTTTTAAAGTTTAGCTATCCAGTATTGAATCCCGGACCTAGCAACCCAGACCTAGAAAGCTGTGGGCCCCCGATGGCTTCCTTTTGGGAGAAAGAGGTGGACCTATTTCAGGTGATTAGAAAATGGGCAAGAAAATATGCCCCTGGGAAAGAGGTGAGCTGCTGAAAGGAAAAGGGCAGAAAGGGTCAGGTCTGCGCATGTTTAGGTCTTGAACCACTCCAACAAATCGTTTTGGTCCCCCTCCTCAGGACTCAGGAAGAGTGCAGGAGTACTTAGCTAGTGAAGTTGCCTCCACATGAAAGGCACTATAAGGATTAGAAGCAAAGATTTTTCTCCCTCTATAATCCTGATGAGTCAGAAAAACAAATGGCTTAAGGTGTTCCCAGTAGAGAGGCTTGGCATATTTACATATAGCAAACATGAGCAGAATAGGATTCTTGGAGACATAAAGGCAAACTTCCCCCTACGAATGAAGAACATGGTTATAATGACCTTGAGTATAGAAGATCGGTGTAGCACACACCTTCCGACACACAGCCACCGGAATCTGATGCAGATGAGACTTGGTTTTGTTTATATCAAAATTTGGTAGCGAGTAGAAGACCAGAAGTAGAAGGCAACTACGAGAAGGAATATTCTTTCTTATAGTCCGGAGGCATGTGTGGTATGAAGCAATGGGTTCTGCCTGCATTGAAAGAACTGAGGGTAAAAAGGACTTTTGGGGTCAGCCTTGTTTCCATTTAGTAAGAAAGAAAAAGGATAACAAAAAGTTAGGGTTTTAATTTCTCCTCCTAATGTGAAATTTCTAGAACGGAGGGTAGAAAGAGCTAAGAGTGGGAATAATAGGAGTCTGCCTCAGAGGGGGAAAAAAAAATGAAAAAGAATCCAAGAGAGCAGAGGGTGGAATGTGGGTCGCAGTGTGTTACCAGAAGCTGGGAGGGTTAAGGAGCTCGCGCTTTACTAAGTGTGGTTTCATGGAAGGGGAAGGTAAATCATTATTGTCAGTGATAGCTTCCTCGTAACAGTAGGAAACATTGCAGCCTAGCTTTAAGAAAGGGATTAGATATTTTTATAAAACAGGAAGGAGGCCCAGTGAGATGACTCCATGGGTAAGGGTGGCTACAGCCAAGCCTGAGAGCATGAGTTCAATCCCTGAAGCCTACATGGCATAAGGAGAATATTTACACTCTCAGGTTGTCCTCTGAACTCTGCACGCACACACACACACACACCTCCGACAATAAATAAATAAATAAATAAATAAATAAATAAATAAATAAATAAATAAATAAATAAATAAATAATAAATACATTAGCAACTAAATAAATAAATGTAATAAAAACCCTGTGAAAAAGGGCAACCCGGGGTCTTAGGAAAGTAGAAAAAATGTATCTCAAGATATTCCATCTATTCTCTTTATCTTTCGTGTCCCCTGAGGGAAGGAGTTCTTTCTGTTTTGGCATGTAAGAGAGGAAGAGGCAACCATAGTTACCATTATCACTTCTCACTCATGCACAACACTCTTCAACTATCTTCTCTAGGTACTTCAACTGACTAGAAAGAAACTTGCTGTCTGAGTCAAGAATATACTCAAGATTCACTCAGTTGTGTCTCAGAGTCACATGATAAAGGGCCAGTTAACACCTCACCAAGGTTAAATGTATGGATTGTACTAATGAAAAAATAGAGATCCTGAATCAGGATGAATGGGGGTGGGTGAAACAAGTAACATTGGAGGAGAGAAGATGAGTCTTTTATTTCTAAACTCTAGGACCACTTGCTAGTCTTCTGTGTCCTGACCTGTGATCAGAACCACACTAAAGACACTACAGGAAAGTCTTACATACATGAACATGATCTCTTGAGACTAGAGCAGGTGATTCCCAGGTTAGAGAACCTAATCCCTATCTGTGTTTTAGCCTGGCTTGTTCTTGGGTTTCTGCACTCTTTCTTCATCTAGCCACTATGAGCCTTCAAGAATCAAACATCCTACTCCTGGTCAAGTTCTCTTCTGTCCTTACCACTGATGAAAATGTTTTCCTTTTTACAGGTTAGCCTTGCATGTGTGCTTCAAGGCTCAAAGCACATTCTTATTTAAGATCTCTGATGTTCTCTGAGTGAGGCAAGACCTTTCTTTCTAAATCATCATCTCTACTACTCCATTGACTTCATGGTAGACGTCATGCTTCTAATTTCTCTGGGTACCTATAATCCTTACTGCCCTATGGATAGACCTTTGAGGATTGTTATTGTCCCAAGTCACCCTCATGCCTGCAGAATCCCACAGCAATGTGGATCCTACCTCAATCTTGAAAGGGACCTTTCCTGCATTCTATACATTACAAACACAGAACTCAGAACTCAAATGAATGTTTAGGCAACTGATCATTTGCCTATCTACCTATGTATCCATCTGTCTGTCTGTCTACTATCTATCATCTATCAATCACGTGTGTTTATTTTTCTGTATAATTAAAAAAATGTTATCTAACATTTTTTTCTTAGTACTTAGCAGGCTGTTTTAGAGTGTGTATAGCTCTAGCCATACAGAATGGGTGGATCTAGATGGTTAACAGGAATGTTACCTGACTTGTTATCATTTTTTTTTTGGTGGGAAATATTGCAAGCAGGCATCTCCACAGCAGCCCCAGGAACCTAGTGACAACGGGACAGGTCATCATCAGCTGCCGAGATGGGACACATTTCTTACTGTTGCTACAAGCCACATGCTCTCCCCCTGCTCCTCCGCTGCATCACCTTATAAAAGGACCGGTTACCTACCCCTCTGCCCCTTTTTCTCGCCACTCTTCACCCAGAGGCCACCGCTGTTCCCTTTCCTAATAAACCTCCATTTGAGACCTGTCAAACGGTATGGCTTTATGGATTCTGCGATATAGTTCCTCCGCTTAATTCCCGACAGAAACTGCTTATACCTACTCAAGAATGTAATGGAACAGTAAGTGGCGTCAATATGTTTCATGAGAGACACCTTAATTCTCCTAAATTAATTTTTATTTCCTATTTAATTGAAAGTCTGCAATTCTTGACCGATTTTGCCTCACCCCATCCTGCTACCCACCTTCTGGAACCAACCATCTGATTTGATTTTCTCTGTTAATGAGGGAGAAAAACAATTCTACAGAGTCGTGAGATCCATATGTGACTTATTCTGCTGTCCCTGGGGTGTATTTCATTTAAGACATCCTTTAGATTGGTCACTGCATTCCTGGAGGAAATCTTGCTTAGTCATGTTAATCTTGATTTTTTTTTTTTCTGTATCCTGTTTTATGAGGCTTTTGCCTTTGCCTCTTTTACTCAAGACTGTTAGGGCCAGTAAGGACCTTTTATGGGTCCATATGCATTTTATGATAGGCTGTGATGGATGCCACTTCTGTGCTTTTATTTGTTTTGTTCTTGAAAAAACGGTCTCACTATATAGGGCAGGCTAACCTGGAAACCACTGCGGTGCACAGGCTGGACTTGAACTCGAGTCTATCTTCCTGCCTCAACTCCCAGATGCTGGGTCCATAGCTGTACATCACCACAGCTGGCTTGTTATCAGTATGTTCGTAGAAATTTCATAGAATCTGTAGATTATGTGGGCAGTTATGGCACTTTACCTATATATAACTGTTCCCAGTCCACAAACATAGGATGTCTTTCTGCTTATTCCCATTTTAAATTCCTTTCATATGTGTTTTATAATTATCATTGTAAGATCTTTCCCCATATTGATTAAATTTACCTTTGTGTATTTTTATAAGTTTTGATAGTTATTGTAAATTTGATTGTTCTCTTGATTTCTATTTTAGGTTGGTCATTGCTAGTACATAGCAGAATGACTGACGTTTGTACGGTGACTTTGTATCCTGTATTGGCTCTAACCGTTTTCAGTGAAATTTTATTTGTAGGTTTGTGAGATTTCTAGACATATATGTAATTCCATCCTCCGGAAACACAGAGAATATCGTTTTATCCTTTCTGATTTGAATGCCCTTTGTATCTTTCTTTTGACTAATTGCTCTGGTTTGGACTTTCCAGTGCTATACTGAACGAAAATCGGAGAGTGAGCATCATTGTCAATGCGGCTGTATTAGAAGGAACGCTTTCAGCTTTTCCCTGTTGAGTATTATGTTTACTGCAGATCTGTCATGCGTGACCTTTCCCGCATTGTGGAACATTCTATACCTAATTTGCTGAGAGATATTTTTCTGAAAGGATGATGGATTTTATCAAATGTGTTTTTCTGCATCTACTGAATCTTATTTTTTTTTTGCCCTTCAGCCTGTTAATATGGTGCATTATGTTTTTATTTATAAATATTGTATACTTTTTACATCTAACTTGACAGTGGTGAGTGATCTTTTTAATGTGCTATTGAATTCAGTTTGCTAATACTGTGTTGAGGATTTTCACCCATGAGCCCTAGGTATATTAGCTTGCAGCCCCTCCCTCCCTCCCTCCTTCCCTCCTTCTCTCCTTCCCTCCTTCCCTCCTACTTTCCTTCCCTCCTTTCTTCATTCCTTCCCTGTTCTTTTGTACTTCCCTTGTTTCACTCCTTCCAGGGTAATGTTGGCCTGATAAAATGAGTTTGGAACTGTTTTCTGGTCGTGAATATTTTGTAAGAGTTTGAGAAGAATTGATTTTAATTCATTTAATGTTTGCTGGAATTCAGCAGTGAGACTTCAGTTTCTGGGCTTTTTTTTGATTGAAGACTTTTTAATACTGATGCAATTTCTTTACTTATTATTGTTCTACTCAGATGTTCTATTTCTTCATAATTCAATTTTGGTGGTTGTATGTGTCAAGAGATGTATTGATTTTGTTTAGATTATCCGATTTATTGGCATATAATTATTCAAAATAGTTTTTGCGCATCTGTGTTCCTGTTGTATTATCTCTATTATTTTTCTTTCACTTTTTGAGTCTGTTTTCTCCTTTTTCTTAATTGTTAATGCTCAGTTGAATTTGATTTTGTGTATATCTTCAAAAACCTATTGATCTTTTCTGTTGTGTTTCCTTGTTTCCCACTTAATTTATTTCTGTTGGAATTTTATTATTTCTTTCTTTCTACCACCTTAGGCTTAGTTACTTCTGACTTTCCAGGAACTCTGTGTTATAAAATAAGTTTAAGATCTTTCTTCTTTTTTGATGTAGATATTTAACCTTTTCTTTGATACCTGCTTCTACTGTATCTTATAGGTTTTGGTTTATTGTGTTTCTATTTTTGATTAATCTCAAGAAACTTTTAAATTTCCCATTTATTTTCTTCATTGATTTATTGGGTGTGCATGCTTGATATTTAACTTTCTTTATTTGTGAACTTTCTAAAGTTCCACTTGTTACTATTTTTCAGGTCCATACTGTAATGGTTATAATGATAATACAATATCAAATTTCATCAATTTCTATACTTGTATGTATTTGTGTGTATACACATGTGCGCTGCATGCGTATGTGTACATGTGTGTGCAGGTTCACATGACCATGCATATGTACGAATGTGAGAGGAGAACTCTTTAAGTATCTTCCTCTAGGATGCTTTACTAGAGCTCCTTGAGACAGGGTCTGTTACTGAACCTGGAATTTGCCACTTTTTGGCTAGACTCTCAGTCAATAAACCACAGCAACTCTATTGCCAACCACTATTCTGGCATTATAGGCACACCAAGCCAGGCTTTCTACATGGCTTCTGGGAATCTGAACAAAGGTTCCTATGTCTATACAGCAAGCTCCCTAATTCACTGAGACTTCTTCCTAGCACGTCTTAAATTTTTTGAGACTTGGGGCTGGAGATATGGCTCAGCAATGAAGACCGCTTGCTGCTCTTTTCGGGGGGGGGGGATTCAATTTCTAACACTCAAATGATGGCTCAACCATCTGTAATTACACTTTCAGAGGACAGAGTGACCTTTTTGGGGGGAGGGGCACCATAAGTACAAAATGAGCAAGTTATGTACAGACATACACATAGGCAAGACACTCATACACATAAACATTTTAAGATGACAATGAAATAAAAGGGGTAATCAACTTGTGGACAGAAAGCGTCAGTCCGTGATATTTCACTCCTTTGTTTTAGGCTTGTTTGGTAAGACAGTATATCATGACAGGAAGCAAATGGCAGAAAAAAAAACCCACATATATCATGGGTGAGGGAGAAAAGAGAAAGCAGCAGTTTGGATCTTCCAGTTCCCTTTGGAGCCGTGCCCACCATGACTTCAGTACCTCCCAATAGATCCTACTTGCCAAAGGTTCCATATTTCCTCAGAACCCTTGCCAGTTCTAGAATTCAAGACTTGAACATGTAGAATTTGAGGGGAGAGTCAAGGTCCAAATCCCATCATTTCACCTGTCTTCCAAGGTTTCATGCCCATGGCACAGTGCAAAATGCTTTCAGTCCAGCCCCAACATATCAGCTGTTCTGGCACTGACCAAAGCTCCAGCTTCAGTTCCCGGAGACCTAAACTCAGCTGTCAGCTCCTCTAAAGCTCAAAGTGAAAACTATACATTCCTAAGACAGAATAAGGAGCAAGCAAGGAGTCATTTCTCCCACCCCCAAAAAATTCTAAAAATGAGGGAATAAGAAAATAGTGAGGAAGAATTAGCTTAAAATCCAAATGCAAGTAGGTGAATAATAAATCCTATCAATTCATATTTGGAATCCAGGACACACTATGACAGAAGGTGGCTTTATGTAGTGGGCAATCTTAGTTACCAACTTGATTGGCTTGAGAGACACCTAGAATGTTATTAAATTGCACTGCTGAGGATGTTTTAAGAGATAATTGGCTGGTGGGACCACAGCTACAGGAGAAAATTTCACCTTAAATATCAGCAGCAGCATCTAAAAGCTAGGGGTCTCAATGAAACAAAACCAGAAGGGGATAAAAACCAGCCAGCGTGTCCTGAGCTGTGTCCTATTGACACTCTGCGATGTGTCTCTTAAGGAGACAAGATTCTCACTTCTTAGCCTTTTAAGACATAATCACAGAAACAATGCTACAGGGAGGTCCTTGGCCCTTTAGCCTCAGACTGGGGCTGTTTTGCTGGCCTGTCTTTTAGTGAGGATTATATACTCTTAGTCTGAGCAGTCAGTGCTTTGTCTGGCTCTCTAGCTTACGCATAGACACTGTGGGACTATCTAGCCTTCAATTGTGTGAGACAATCTAATGCATAAACAAACACACACACACACACACATGTGAGTGCACGCACGCACAACACTGTAGTTTTTCTAGATGAGTCTTGCACATTGCCAGTACCTCTACTTCTTGCGTTTCTCTCTTACATCTTCAGTTTCGCTCTCCAGATTTTACAATTGCCTGGTCAGGGCCATCTTACAGCTAGTCCGACAATTCGGGAGACTGTTCTGGCTTCCAGGCTTATCCAGCTCAGTAGAAGCCTTCAGGACTCTCTTGCCTTCTGTATGTGGAAAAACCAGAATTTTGTGAGTGATGCCAGGTTGGATAGGTGTCAGTTGTTTCTGGGCCAGCTTGAAACACGCCTGCAGGGGTATTGGAGTGCTTTATTGCTAAAGAAAGGAGTCCTAGGAAAATGAATCTTAAAGCTACACTGGGCATTCAGGGTGCCCTAGGGTCCTCCTCTGAGATGATTTTGTCTCAAAGGTAGTTGAAACAAATGTGCAGCTCTTTAACTTCGAACCAGCTGTGTGTGTGTGTGTGTGTGTGTGTGTGTTTGTGGTATAAGTGTGTGGCGTATATGTGTGGTGTTTATATGTGGTGTATGTGTGTGTTGTGTGTATATGTCACATGTGGTGTGTGTATGTGTGGTATGTGTTGTGTGTGTGTTATGTGTGTGCCATATATATGTGTGGTGTGTGTATGTGTATATGTGTGTGTGTGTGTATGTGTGTGTGTGTTGGGAGGTGTCTGCTTAGATTTTAAGGCCACCTTAAGACAGCTGATCATCCTTATGAGGAGCATTGGATTTATCTATCAGCTCTAACAACTGTTCCATCCTTGGCCACATGTTTATACTTGCTTCTTGTACAGACAATGTACAGAGTTTTCAAAATTCTGTTTTGTTTTTTTTCAGATTCTTATTTTAAATTTGTCTAGTAATCCCTAGCCACAGCCTGGGTTTTTGCCTACCTTGAAATTCCAGATAAATTAGTCCATCATGGACTTTCAAAAGGCATCATGGCATGGGGAAAATACATCCAAATATTTTCCCACAATCTGGCAAGGGTGGTTTTTCTTCCAATTTGCAATGGAGCTGTCTCTTCCAGTGGAAGCCTCCTTAGCTGATAAAAAAAAATACAGATAGTACATTCTTTTGGTATTGTAACAAAATACCTAAGATAACCAGCACATAAAGAGAAATGTTGCTTTAGGCCTTAGAGTTTCTGGGCTGTGATCACCTTAACCTTTGCTTTGGGCCTCTGCTGAGGCAGGTAGCCAGGACAGGATTGTGCAGCATACCACATTCCCTGATATCAAGAGATAGGAAGAAAAAGGCTGGGGTCCTGCAGTCCCCTTCAAGGGAATGCCAGCATGCCTCCAATGGCCTCAGAATCTCCTTCTAGATCCCACACTCCAAAGGTACTCATCACCTTCCTATAATGCCACCCAAGGGGCTAAGGCATTAACATTGGGGCCATTGAGTAGATAGTCAGCCTCCAAATTAGGTAAGCCTTTGAGCTAATTTAAAGCAATGAGCCATTAGGAAATACACACACACACACACACACACACACACACACCCTTACGTGAACATGTGACAAAATGATTATCACTATTATGGAGGAAACAAAGTATTTACTATAACTTGAACATTTTACTGGAAACATTTTACTTTCCTTCTTGCCGCAACAGAACCACATGTCAACATTGACTTAAGGGAGAAAGAGTTCCATTTGGCTCACAGTTTCTTGGGTGCAACCCATCAAGATGAAGTCATGGTAGCAGGAGCATGAGGCAGCTGAAGGCATGGCATTCACAGCCAGAAAGCTGAGCAAGGTGAGTGTAGGTGCTGACCTTGATCTCTCAGCTTCACTCAGTCTTGAACCTCAGCTCACAGATGGCACTACCAACAGGGCGGATTTTTCTCACCTCAGTTAATCTGATCCCATAATGTCCTCATGTCTAGACTTTTGTCTTCTAGGTAACAGTGGGCTTGGAAAGGGGCAGGGAGTATGCGAGGGAGGGAGGGAAGTAGGATTGGGAGGGAATGAGGAAACGGGATTCACCTGGGATACAGAGTTAATAAAATGTAACTAATAATAAAAATAAAATTAAAAAAAGATTGGCAATCATCAAAGATGATTATTTAAGGAGGAGTGAATGTCAGCCTGCTGCTATATGTATTAATATCAGGATGAAATAAAATAATGCAGTTACGATCCTGAAAGACTGTAAATGTGGTTATTCCATTAGTGAAGGGACATATGAAAAAGGGCGTAGGTGGGTTCTATTAGGCTTTCTGTGAGCAGGAGCTGACATTGAATATAAAGTTGAGTGGAGAGCCCTCTAGGCAGAGGAGGGCTGCTGGCTTCTCTGTTAGGATGCAGGACTACTTGTCAGTGGAAATACATCTCCTGTTCCAGGGGAGAAGGGAAGTTGTAGGTTCATTGATTCCCTCTGCTGTGAGACAGCAGTTGGGGTTTTGATGTGACAACTGTCAGCTGCTGCTATGAGACAGGAGCCAAGACCCACGGGTAATTCCTCCCACGCATGACACAAAAACTAGACCTTCCAAACTTTTCTTTCTTTTTTTATTTTTTGAACCATCTATCTGTACATCTTCAGCCATGTCAAACTCTTGGTACTTTTTGTTCCTGACCTGTTCACCCTAGGGCTTATGATTATCAAACTCACATGGAGAGAAAAATAAATATAAGCGAGGGAAGGCAGGAGGAGGGAGTGTGCTGGACTCAGTGCTTTCGCTATGAGCATCTGAACACAATTGTGACGTTCAGAATACCTTGCGGTGTGTGATGGTCACTGGTAATGGCAAAACCATGCAGAAGCCCTTAGCGTATGCCAACAAAACAAGACGATATTATGTGCTTCCTATTTAGTTTAACTCTCCATCCTACCCAATGCCCCTGTTTGCTCCAAAGCTGCTGTCTCCTCCAGGTGATGTTTAAGCCCAATGCTGTCCCTCTCCTTCTCACATATGCCTTCTGAAAAATGGCTTTGCCATCTGCATCTGACAGGAGTCTGTGGAGTTGAGAGTATGGCTCAATGAATATACAAATGTGCAGCTGGACCACAGACCCTTCCAGAAAGCACCTGGAATATAAATCACCTAGAGCAGGTACTTCTCTAGTAAACTGCTGCCGCTGGGGGGGGGGGGCTGTCGTGCATAAGAGGACTTGAGGAAAATAGCAGGACATGAGGAAGGTCTCTGTGGAAATGTAGAGAGCTTGGATGGAAGGAGCAAGATGATGAGAATAACATACTTCAAAGGGGGAAAAATCTGTTATTCCCTGGCAGATCATGAAACAAAAGGGCACTGTGAGGTGAGTTGGGACTTTTCTTCTGTTTGTCCAGGGATGCCTGTGGTGAACTCCTTTCCTCTCCTTTCCTTCTTTCTTTGGTGGCTATTTGTTTCTGTCATATGTTCTGTGCAAGATACTGCTGCCATCATTCTTGCTGTCAAATCGAGCAGCCTCTGCCTTCAGTAAAGGGGATGCAAGTTGTGAAGGGGAAACAGGATCAGCAAGAAAGCCAAATAAAAAACAAGTGTGACATGATGAGCTGCGATAGAAGTAAGTATCAGAAGTTGTGACATCTAAAGGAAAAGCAGGTGTCTGGATGAGGTTGACTTCCCAGGTGAAATGACATTTGGCTGGAATCTTTCAGCACAATTCCCGAGGATGATGACAGGGTCACAGGACACACAAGGCTGGAAGCAACAAAGAATATGTGTTGGGTGTCCATTGTGCCTAAGATTTTAATGAGCTTCCCATGTTTTGATTACTTTTTTCAGTACTGGGATTTGAATCCAGGGCCTTGTGTATGTTAACTAATGCTTGCCTGCCTGCATCTCAATCTCTCTCTTTCTCTGTCTCTCTCACACATAAGCATATTCAATCCTAGATAAATAATTGATGAAACTCTAAAAGCCCTCAAAAACTCCAAGACTCACTTTATTCTGATAAGTAGGTTAAAAACAGAGTTTTGTTTCTTACTATTAAGAACAGGCTCCCTGACTTTTCGTATCTACATTCTTGTATATTTCCCCTGTCTCTGGCATTGTTTGGCCAGAAGCCTTAGGTCAAACAGAGAATAATTTCCCCTGCACCCTGAGCACAGTGCTCTTTACTAATAACATCTTACAATATTTTAAATCATTATTATTAACTGTTATCTGTCAATTCTTCAGGTTTTGTTTGTTTTGTTTTGTTTCATTTTTTATCTAACATTCCTTTTGTTTCCTAGACTTTCAAGTAGAATATCATAGTACTATTTTGTCATCATTCTTCCTTGGCTTCCTCTACTTTGACAGTTATGTACATTTTTTTCTGGTTTTCATTTTTTTGTAATACACAAATAACAGCCTCAAAATGACTGACTGCATCATTATCCGTGGAACCCATGACTGTGTCATATAAGGTAGAAAAAAAGGTATTGAATTAGCAGCGGGAAAGGAGGCTATCAGTCAGATGACCATAAGGCAGGACATGGAAGAATCTGCGTGGGCTCAGTGGAATCACAAGGTTGCTTAGACATAGAAGAGGTAAGGAGAAGCATCAAGTTCTGAGACACACTATAGTGGCCAGTGAAGGCTTTGAAGATGGAAGAGAATAGAGATGAAGCCCACAGGGACCTATTCAAATCCCTGAACGCTTAAACTGTGAGATAATGAATACAGTTATGGCTCCTTAAAGTGAGTATATGATAATTTCTCATGATAGCAACAAAAAATATTCATGTAGATTTTAGTAACTGGGAGTGAGGCGCTGGAAACAAATATCAAAAGCTGGGGAAGCAGGCTTGCAAGTTGTGCAGTGGGCATCGGCTGGAAGAGTCTGTCGAGGTGGTGGAGGATACAGAAAACTTAGGGTTCCTTGGAACGCAGGTAGGCATGCGCACGTTAAGGATTATGCTGGTGAAGAATACTGTGCAGAGTAAAGCACATGCGGTCTTGGAAAATGCCTTTATTATCAGGAAAGACTCTTAGTAGGGAGGTGGCTGGTAATACTGCCATCAGTCAGCTCAATGGAAAAGAGGATTGTGGTGTTGAAAAATGGGGCAGAGGGAATCCTTGTCCTGTGACAGGCATCTGAGCTGAGGCCGGTCCTGTAGTTACGAGGAGAGACAACCTGACCCACAGTGAGCTGGAATATTCAACGAAACTGATTCCCGAGTAAAGCCGTGGAGATAAAGACTGGCTCTCCTTGCTCATAGCATTGTAAAAAGGGAAAGAGGGGTTAACAGGAGAATGGCTAACTAAGAAGAAGGTATTCTAGAGAGTTAGGGATTTTTTAGCCTGTGTAGATGAGAAAATACACTAAAGTTCGGGAGTACGCTGTTAGGGGAGTGTGCTTTGGGGAGAAATCCAAGAATACATCTAGGCTGCGTTTTGCTCTAGCTCTCAAGGTGAGCACTCAATCAGTCACCGAGGAAGGACTGCTTGAATCAGTGACCCACACGTGGCCTCAGCCATATCAGCGGAGAACAGTGAATGACATTACCCAACAGTTCATGGAGGATCCCCTTTTTCAGTGAAACAAATCCCCAAGCCACACACCATGCTCCTATGAGATCTGTCAGTGCAAACAATGCTGCCTAAGATCAGTGCAAACACTCCTACCTTGGACCGAGAAGAACACAGTGGGTACAAAGGCACGGAGGAGGTTGTTCCCGTCCCACAGTTCTACAGGGAAGGAGCTGGTTGAGAAACACGAGCTGACCCTCATAGTTCAGAGGGCAGCCAGATCTTGGGCCTGGAGAGCTGAGCCAAATCCCAGAGGACAGAACTCTCAGCCACAGAGGACTACCTCGGAGACTTAAAACTGAATGCGCTTTCTAGGGTGTGTCTGAAAATTGTTCAAGAACGCCGACTCCTTATTGTTCTTCCTAGTCATAATCGTTGATTCCTTCTATCCTTCCCCCAGCTGTTTTTCTATGCTCTTTCCTCACTTGTTTCTTGAGCATCAAATGAAGGGGAATTGTGCCTGGAGGCAGGGATTACAACAGCTCCTCATTCTAACGGGGTTTTTGCTCACAGGCTGTCTTGTTTGTTTGTTTTTCCTGTGTTCTTTAGTGGCTTGGGTTGAGAATGTTATTATTGGCTTCCTCTGCTTGCGTTAGGTTTGACTTACTCTTCTCTCTCCATTTTCCTTACGTGGGATCTCGGGTTATTGATTTCAGATAATTTTCCTTTCTCGTATGTACATTTACTCCTACAAAGTCTCTAAGCACTGCTTCCTCTGTACCGCATAGATTCTGAAAAAGCTGCACTTCTAGTTTCATTTGGCTAAAATATTTTAATTACTCTTGAGGCTTCTCTTTGATCCATGTAATATATAGAAGGGCGTTGTTCAATATTCAAATAATTGGGGATTTTACAGATATTTTTGTTACAGAGTTCTTGTTAATTCCAATATAATCTGAAAATGCATTTTATGCGGTTTCTAGTCCTTTAAACATGTTAAGATAAATTTTAGGACAAACCGATCTGTCCTGGTAAACATTCCACGTGTATGTGAAGTATATTTTGCTATTGCTGAATAACATATTTTAAAATACCAGTTATAAATCTGATTCATAATGCTGTTCACATCAATTATGTCCTTAATGTAACTTAATAGAGCCTTAATTATATCTATTCTAATAGAACAAAATATACACATGATTTACATAATAATGTAATATAAATTATATCTTTAACTGTACCTCTCAACTGATGAAAGATGTGTGTGAAATTCTGTAACTACAGTAGTAAGCTCACAGTTCTTCCTTTCAGTTGTGTTACTTTGGGACACTTAGTTCTTAGATGCATACTCGCTTATAATTATTATAACTGTTCAGAAGACTGACGTCTTATCACTGCAGGATGACCCTATTTGTTCATGATTATTTTTCTTAATTCTGGTTTGACAGAAACAAAAATGTTACTTTAGTCCAGTTTTGATTAGCATTAGTATGGTTTGTCTTAAATGTTTGAGTATTTATACTTAATGTGGCTTTACTTTTGTAGGTGAAATACAGTTGGCATTTTAATAACCTGATAGTAACTCATGTCTTTTAATTGGTATATTGAAAACACATATAACATGATTATTGAAGTAACTGAGTTGGTGTCTCACATGCTTGTGTTTTCACAAGTTGTATTTTTTCTCTATTTTCTTAATTTTAATTAAACATTTAAAATATCGTTTGGTCTATCAGTTCTACTTCTTTTCCTTAGCACATTTTGTGTTTAGCATTTGCTGTTTACATTTCTAATGTTAAATGACAATATTATACTTCACATAAACTATTGTTTTCTTAGAATTGATAAATTAACCTGCTTCTAATGTTTGTTTTCTCTCTTCAAAGTTTTTAAAATATTTTTATATGGCTTATTTTTTAATGAAAGCTAGACATATTGTACTGTAAACATTAGTAGTATTTTGGTTATTATTTTGTTGATGTTAAAGTGTCAAAGATAATCAAATTCCTCTGATGTCCTTTTTATTGCCTCTCTTGTTGAACTGGCATTTCCTTGATTGCTCCAGTAGAAAAAGAATCTACATCTTCAGTTCTGTCATCGACAATGCAACAAATTTCTCTGGAAATTTCTTTCTGGTATGGAGATAGCGTAAAAGACAGAATTTTCCATTCTCTTTTGAGTTATTCTTCTACTAGGCTTGTTGCACTGGACTGTTCTGTCACAAACGTTTCCCCAATGGTTCGCTCTCTCTCACCTGTCCTTCTTGTACCTGCAAATCCCCCTTCCTCTTCCTCCCCCTTCTATGTCTAGCTCCTCCTTTCTCCTCCTTCAAGGTTAAAAGTGAGACAGGAAGGAAGGAAAGATGGGCCAGAGTGATAATTTTCCCAACTTGGATAAGGATATATGCAAGTCTTTCCCCGTCCCCTCCCCTCTCGACGGTCAGTTTCTGTTATGGAGAATGTCCTAGGTACGTTCCACTGTGATTCTTCTTCTAACGCTTATGAGGAGATTAATTATGGATTTCCACCTGAGGACCTGGTGGAATGCTAGAGGTAAACTTGAAAGACTGTGTTAAATACGGATACTGGAATCTTCAGATCTTCTAACTCTCGCTTTGGCCCACACTCAACTCTCAACAATTCCCTAGAGGCACCATTCAAGCGTTGCTACCAACTGTGGCCTCAGAAGCCCCTGATGGATGTGAACTCATCTCAAATTAACCTCTAAGACCAGCCTGCCTGTCTTTGCCCTCTAATAGGCCCAAGGAAAGTCACCATTCTTTCAGACTGTCCAACTCGTACTTGTGATAAGCCTAAGTGTGACAGTTTCCCAGCTTTTTTTACACATTGGCATGGAAATTGGCAGTTCATATTGCTGATTTTATTGCATTATTATCTCGACTCTCACAATAAAGTAGTTATCTTCATTAAAGCGAATGTGGTGGAAGCTGCTAATTTATTAGCTCTCATTGTCAAATTGAGTTTTTTAATTTAGTGTGCCAAAAAAAGAAAATAGTAGATTTTGATAAACCTTTCCCCTGTAATCATTGGTTTGAACTTGTTTTATCTTCAGAATGACTATATAAATATTGTAAAATAATTGTAATTTTGTTTGTTTTCTGAAAGCCAGTTAAGGAGTAAATCCTACCCTTTTGAAGTGTAGCTGAAAACCAGAAGTAAGCAAAATAATCCTCCTTGTTATTATAAGTATCTGTCTTTGGGTTTCCATTGCTGCGATGAAACATCATGACCAAAAAGTGAGTTGCGGAAGAAAGGGTTGTTTGGTTTACATTTCCCAGATCACTGTTCATCATCAAAGAAAGTCAGGACAGGAACAGGGCAGGAATCTGGAGGCAGGAGCTGATGTGGAGGCCATAGCAGAGTGTTCCTTACTGACACGTTCATCATGGCTTACTCAGCCTGCTTTCTTATAGAACCCAGGACCACCACCCCAGGGATAGCACCACCCACCATGTACTGGGCTCTCTTGCATTAGTCACTAATTCAAAACAGATGCTCTACAGGCTTGCATACAACCTGGTCTTATGAGGGCATTTTCTTAAGTGAGGTTCCCTCCTCTCAAATGACTCTAGCTTGTGTTAATTTGACTAAAACTATCTAGCACAGTATCACAAAATTTGGGTAGTCATTTTCTCAATTATAATATTCATATAAACAACACTACTTGTATACACATGTATTTGTATGCATGCATACATATGTATGTAACGAAGTGCACCAGTAGAACTATGAAACCATTGCCTGTTAGAAGAGTTACAACTTCACTGACACTCAGGCTCAAGAACAGGGAATGTAGACTAGTGTAAGAAGTTAGTTCAGGAGGCCTTACACAAGGTTTACAGAATGAGCATATGAGAAAAACCTGTTGCCAAAGAGGAAGGCTGGAATCCCCTAGCCACTGCTGGCTACCAATAGACACGGGTTCGGATGTAGAGGCCCATTATAGTGTCTGCTTGTGACCTGTGCTGTGTCTCATTATAATACTGAAGTGCACACCCTTGGGTGGAGATTTAAGATACTAATGAAATATGTGATGTATGAAGCTGTATGTACAGCTGCATATAACAGACCATGCACAAGCAAACCTACACTATGCAAAAGACCTAGACATGATGCTATTTCATACAAAAGTCCTTTTCTACCCTCAAATACCTTTGCCATTTGGACTCCTAAAGTTTCTCTCTGTTCCTGCCTGCTTCCTTCTTTGAAAGTAGCTTTTTTTCTAGTAAACTGTCCCTACTTCTGCTACTATCCATGGGCATATCCAATTCCTTGCTCCAAGCAACAGGAAAGTCTGCTGAAGGTACCTGCCAAATTGGGATATCTACCAATAGTCATATTTTCCAGCTATTCCCAATCTTCAAGCATATTAGGCTCTCAGGGATAACTCGTTTCCTGAATTTGGGGCATTCATTTTACTCATTCTTTGAAAACATTTTCTATACATAGATCCATAAACAATAGAATCGTGGGTACTACTGGTTTGTTTGTTTTGCTCTAAAAGGACACGATGCTATAAATACTCTTCTGGGTTTGGGAGTTACATACTATCTATGTGTGGTATCCTTCCCTGGAAAATGAGGTGAATACTTCACTACCTTCCTCATTGTGGGTTTTTTTTTCTCTCTCTCTCTCATTCTTTGTGGGGATGGGTAGGTAGGTTCTCTGTATAGTACAAGCTGGCCTTATGCTTATCATTATGCAACCTCAGCCTCCATTTTGCTAGGATTACAGACATATTCACTGCATCCAGCTCTCACTCTATCCTTCCATGACACATTCATAACCATTTGTAAATCAGCTAGATCAGTATTTGATACACAGATGGTGCAATACATATTTGCCAAGGAAACATCTACATATATCTTTATTTATTTATGATGTTGATGTAGTTTGGGTTCATAGTTGTTAGGACCATATGTTTTACATACACTATAGGTAGCCATTTTATCATTGATCGGTATTTGGACAATATCCAAATGTTTATCATCACAAATAATGTTACTTTAAATATTTTCCCATGTATTATCATATACTTGTACAAAAGTTTCTCTAGGGAGGTTTTGTCAAAGGGGAAACTTCTATATCATAGATTTGAAGCCTATTCAGCTAGAGAAAAACAGCACAAAAGTGAATAAATGTATTGATGCTATTAGCATAAGAGTTCTTAGCATTCCACACCCTTGTCACCACTTTGCAATGTCAAATTCAATAGCATTTTTTTTTCTCTAGATGGGATAAAATATGATTGACTTTTGGAATTTCTAATAGTGCTGGACATTTTTCACATGGCTTTTTTTTCTTCTGTTTATGTCACTTGCATAATTGTTTTTATTTAATTAAGTTTTCCCCCACATATCTGCATATTACCTTTTATTTGATATAGATGTCTTTATGGAAGGATCATATTAATATTTTTACACGTTTTGAAATCTTTTGCCTATTGTCAAAGAAGCCTTTTGTGGAACAAATTGTCATATTTTATAATATTTATTGTTTTATTTACTTACTTTTAACCCACCAAGTCAAACCGTTTCCTCCTATGCACATTGGTGTGAGGTCATCTTCTAGAAATGGTCAACCTACCGGTGGCCACCCACACAAAATAAAATACGTCTCTCTTTCCCAGCAGCCACCAACTTCCCTAAGCCCCTTGCGTAGGCATGGGGGCCTTTCAAGGCCCTCTCTGGTCCATACTGGAATTTTTAAACTCTTTGCTTTTGTGCAGGTAATAGCAGCTATTGTGAGCTGATGAGTGCAACGACCCTGTTATGTCCAGAAGACAGGACTTCACAGCACTCCTCCGATCCTGTGGCTCTTATGTTCTTTCTTCGTTTTCTTCCTAGACATTCTGGAGCTTTTGTGTTAGAGTGAGATAGGGCGATAGATGTCCCATGCATGACTGAGTATTCATAGTCACTTATGCTCAGCATTTTGGAAAGTTCTCTTTGCATTTACCCCTGCCCGCTGCAATAAGAACCTGCCCTGACTAAAGTTGGGAGCAGCACAGACCCCGTATTTATAAACATAAACATTTAGAATGGCGATTGACAACATGACCATTTAGGAAAATGGCAGTAGCTTCCCCCTTAAGACCTATGGTTCCACTAGCCATGGATTTTGACTATGTTTACAGTGCCAGGCTTCCTATGGAGCAGGCCTCAAATCCAATCAAGAGAGCATTTGACTACCCCCATAAACAGTCTTGCCACTATTGTAACAATGGGCACATCTTGCCTAGTGAGTTAGTATTGTACCATGCTTGGTCCAGGGCTGGATAATGCCAGTGATGCCTTTTCTCTGCCAGCACCTTGTGTAGCATTTTTAGCACTTTGAAAGCTAGGCAGCAGGGGGTGATTTTTCTGGTCAGCTCAAGGCTGATTTCTCTATATCCTGCATCCAAAGTGCATGTAGTTTCAGCAATAGGGTTTTTTTTTTCCTAGAAGATGTAGGAAAATATGAGCATAGTAAGATGTGCCTGTATGATTTTCCTCAGTTTAAAATGTATTTTTTTTAGTATTGACCTGTTATTTCTTTTTTGCTTTAATAGGTAAGCAAGTTGATTAAACTTCTTAGTTTATTTTTATGATACCTAATATTTGTACTTATGTATATGGTGAATGGTTATATTTTTATACATGTATGCATTGTGTATTAATGGAAGAAAGCTAATTAGCATATCTTTCATACATTCTTTCTTTCCCAAAATAAAACTAATTTGTGTATGACATCATATCTGTGTGCATTCTTGACTTTTCTAACACTTTGTGGAAATATTCTAATAACTTGCTTAATTTCCTTAATGACTATAAGTATTCTAGGGTTAGTTTCAAGTTATACTTTCCATATGTTTGTCTAAATTAGCTAATGTTTTGGTTGTGAGCCTAGTCATTAATGGTTGAGCCTTCTCTCCATTCCTAACATAGCTCTTTTTTTCAAAGTGCTTGTTAAGTTGCCCACATCACTATATGGCTCTCTCCTAACAAACATCTCTGCAATACAGAAACAGAAATGTTCTAACAGTTGGAGTAAGCATATGAAATCAATAATGAGAACCGCGAGATGCAGAGTGTGTTACTCTTCCTGTTGCTATGACCCAAACACCTGCCAAGCAGAGACTTAGGAGAAAGTCTTACAGTTTGAGAAGACACAGTCCATCTGTTAGGGGGAACTCGGCAGGAGGTGCCTGGGTTTGCTTGTCATATTGCTTCCACAGTCAGGAAGCAGGATAGAAAATGGGGCCATGCCACAAAGCAAGGTGGCCATGCCATAAAGCAAGGTGGCCACGCCACAAAGCAAAGCCACCTTTAATGATGCAGAGGGCGTAAGGTTCCAGATTTTCTGAAGGAGTGCCCAGCTAGAGTCCGGACAAACGCAGGAGCCTATGGGGCACATTTCACATCCAAACCACAATACACAGCATTGTTCTTTTCCCCCAACTCATTAAAAATCACTACGTTTTATATAACGATACAGAACAAGTGACAGAGGATCGTAGGCATCATCATATGAGAAAAGAATTACCCAAGCATGCCAGCGTTTCTCTGCAGACTTCACTCGTGCCCTGAAGTCATCCTGCAACTATAGCTTAGTGAGAGACTCCTCTATTTTATTGCTCTAAAGAAAGTTTAAATTTTACTCTTTTTTTCTTTTACTTTATTAAAGAAATAGGAAGATAGATGCACAATACCATTTGGAAATATTTCTTTAGGAAAAAAAGAGCTATCGCAGGAGACTGAATATATATATATATGTGTGTGTGTGTGTGTGTGTGTGTGTGTGTGTGTGTGTATGTGTGTGTGTGTGTGTGTGTGTGTGTGTGTGTGTGTGTGAAAACCAAAAAGACATTTTTCTCTGTGGTAGAGATGACTTGTCCAACTACCTTTCTACCATTTTTTTTCCCAAGATAGCAAAACACCCTAAAATCTGGCAGCTTTAAATAACAACTAGAATTTAGTTCACAATTGGTCTGGGATCAGCTGGAGAATCCCCGCTGGTCTCAACGGGCCTCATTCTTCCATCTAGATTCAGCTGGCAGTTTATGCTTCAGCTTCACTCACATTGTCTGCCAGTCAGCTGGCTGTCGGAAGGGGCGGGAAGCCATTTATCTCCTGTCATCCATCAGGGCTACTGACCTCTTTCATGTGGTTTCAGTTTAGCCAAGGGCAGTAGGAAGCTGACAAGGCTCTCGAAGCCTGAGATCAGAACTCACACGGCCTCACTTTTGGCTTACACAAGTCATAAGGCTCTCCAGGTTCATGAGGCAGGGAAACACCTGTATGGGAGCAGCTATGAATTCTCACGCCCAACTTGGTAACCTAACAAACCAGAAGTGGTCTTCAGTGTATCAGAGCAACAACCTGCAGACTACTAGCCTGCTATCCCGGGGATCTTCAGTATGACCCCTTCTGCCCTTATAAACCTTTGGTCATGGTGCCTCCTTGAGACTGTGGTGCCAGGGGTAGGTGGATGAGGGAACACCCGGAGAAAAGATCCTGACCTACACTCCTGGGCTGATGGCTCTCAAGACTTCCTCTAGATCCGGAGATGTAGTTTGATCCGGGACTCCTTATTCCCTCTGTATTTTATGAATGTTTCTCAGTCCAGAGGAGAGCCAAAGGAGTGTGCTCACTGTGTGAGCTCAGTTCTCTGAACAGTTGTAGCATGCCATATGGCGTGGGTGAGGGTGGGGGGTGGGGGAGAACAGACCCTCGACATTTCCAGGCTCGCTTGCATTGTGCCTTTTCAGAGTTCTCTCCTTTTGCTGCTTTCAGTAGCACCACATGGTGGAAATTGCAACTTATCACTCTGTGGGGTGTGATAACAGAGTCTTGGTTCCTTGAATAGAACAGTTTAGTGTTAATTTTCATTCCAAGAGAAACGGTGTATGTATAGATAGATGTGTGTGTGATATTTATGTGAGAACTGAACAAGAGAAAATGAGTGAGCAAGAGACTGACTCTTTAGTGTAGAGAGAAAGAACCCATGCCATCAAAGTGAATTCCAGATATTCTAAATCTAAAGAGACAATGAAATAAAGGAATTGTCCTTTCAGAACTGGGAGATGAATTTAAATCTGCAGTTACATTGTAGGAATGTGCAAAAGGGTTAGAACTGAGATCAGATTCAAACTCAGTCCCACTGCACTGAGGGACCGGATGAGTGGAAATGGAGAAATGTCTCCCCTGTGTCTTCCCAATCCTCTATCCCTCTGTGTTAGCTCCCTTTTGCTTATGCTGGTTTTGTCTTTCTCTCCAGCTTAGATTCTGGGGACCCTCTCTAAATTTTCTCAGGTGATGTACCCCACACTGTGGCTGGGTCTCAGGCAGCTGTTGCCAAATGCTACCCTGTTTCTTATTTCTCCCCATCCCCTTAAATCTCACTCTCCTGCCTCCCTGCTCTTCCTACATTGTAATTCCCCCCTCCCATCTTTATAACACACTTCTAAATAAGCAAGAGGAGACAGAAGAAGTAGCAAACACTAAGCAATATTTTTGGCAGTTTTCTCTCTCTCATTGGAGCATTAAGAATCTAGCTATGGGCAATTCTGTTGTCGATAATGTATAAAGCAAGTTACACAGATATGATCCTTGGCACTAGAAATTTGATTCTTTGGCTATGTGTGCTTCTTGTGTCTTCACTAAATTCAGAGTAGCTTATGGGCAGTGCTTTATATTAGATTGAACTATATGAAATTGCTGATGCTCAGCCACTGTTGACCTACAAAACTGGCCATTTCATAAGGTTCAATCTGTATTTGAAGTTACCCCACTGATAAATATTTTTTAATCAATTACCTTTGGGGGGAAAGGGAGACATCCTGCTGAGTCTAGATTAATCCCCTTTTCTCCATTTTGCCTCCACTGTGGCAACAGCTTCCTTTCCCAGGTGGCTTTCTTGTTTGAGTCTGAAACCTATCCTACCTCCAATCAAATCTCTGATTTCATTAAAGTCTTCTGTGCCTTTGCAGGCTATGTCAGCATTTAGCTGGGCACTCTGGGCTTTTCCTAAGTGAAGCACTTGGTTCTCTTCTCTGTCTTTTTTATAAGCTCATGCTGTGTGTGCCCTATACGTCCGTTGGCACCCACAGTTCCTCAAGCCATACTTGCCACATCTTCACCTTACTCACACTTCCTTCTTAGCAGGAACATATATCTCTATCCTGGAGACCTTCATGACCTGGAATGTCTCTGCTTTAAAGTCACTTATTTTTATTTTTGTTTTCTTGCCTTACCTGGTGTATATTTTTTTTCCCTAGATTCCTCTTCTGTGGTCATTACATATCTTGGAGAGCATGTTCCTATTGTGTCATATTGACTTGTGAGTATATACCTCTTTCTTTTATGGCAGAAGAATATCTGAATTGACTGATTCAGTCAGGATAGAGGATTATTTACAGCTTGCCAGCAGCAGTTTCAGTCCGTGAACTTTTGGTCCTGCTGCTTTGGGGCTCTGGAAGTGTGGTGTATTATGCTAAGAATGTGTGGTCCAGCAGGATGGCAGGTGAGAAATAAAGAGAGAAGAAAGATCTAGTGGTTCTCAACATTCCTTTCAATTTTCTCAAATGACTTAGCATCTTTCTACTAGGACCTACCTCTGTTGCTCCTACTTTTTATTTACTAGTACTATGTGCTACAGATCAAGCCTTTGACACATGGACCTTTGGAGGTCACTAATCCACCCTCAATGCAGTCTCCGATAGCTTTGATAGCTTTGATTTCCTTATATACTTGGTATGGTTTTAATGTTCTTTGTATCTGCAGTATTGCCAGGCCCAGGGTAAACACTACTGGTTCAAAAAATTCTCTGCCTGCAAAATTCACCCAACATTTTCTTTTCCTACTCAGGACAAAATAAAATAATTCAGAGGCAAGTGATTAAAGTTAATGAGCTTTCAAGTACCCCGCTGAAGGTGGAATACAGAAGAAGTATATAAGGCAGGGTTTGCTTCTCCAAACCCCATTTCCTGTCCCAACTGCAGTTAGATTTTTTAAATAAAATATCAGTATATCTTTAATTCAACTACAGTGCATATTGCTCATTTATTTTAGGTGGAATTGGACACCATTCAGATTTAACATTGAACCATGCCCCAACCAACCTCTGTTCAAACACCCACTAATCACATTTAACGTAATCTTCACATTACCTTGGGGGTAGTGCAACTAGGCAAGAATTTCCCTGGTTCTGTAGGTGATGAAACTCTCACTTAGTTTTAAGAGACTAAAGTTATTCAATTCAAATTCCAGAATTTGAATTCAACAAATGCTAAACTCTAGGTCTTAACACTCAGTTTTCTTGACTCCTCAGGCATAGGACTTGCCTGGAGGAAGTCAGGTCTGTTTTACCTTTGGAAGGGTTCAGCTGCAGGAGAGACCTAATCCAATAAGATTAAGAGAACAGCTTCACCGGCCCCTGCAGAGAGCACTTGAGAAACCATGGGGCTGGATGCGGTGGGGGCAAAGATGCATCTTCTTACTCAGCAGATTTTTTCTGAGGGGGTTGAAAGTCTGTGAGACACACAGCTGGAGAGGGGTGCTGTTGCTTTAGGCAGACCTGCAAGCAGCAGCCATGATTTCAGTGGGCTGGTGGGCACTGGCTCTGAGCTAAGGCTGCTCTCTCTCCTCACTCAGCAGTGGCTCTGAGGCTGGAATCTAGGCAAGTGATTCTGAAGGGGAGTTATGTGACTGTTCATTTTGGGCAGTGTTCTTGTCCAAGGCATTGTTTTGAAAACACTCTATTCATGCCAGCATTTCAGGAGCAGGGGTTGGACTTTCTTCCTCACTCTGCTCAGGAATTGCTCCCATTTGGCTTCTCCTTCAAGTCCTCTGGGATGCCTTTTGGAGAAAAGGAGAGTATATTAACAGTTATACTAGAGATGTCTACAGACTGGTATGTCGGATTTGCTAAGGTACCTGCTCATCTGATAAGATTACTCACGACCTCCAGGACCTGTTTGTATTTTTATTTAACTATGCTTAGCAAAATACACAAAACAATTATAAAATCTAAACTCACAAATGAGTGTAGTGGCATGTACATTATTTCTAACTATGTGGGAGTCTGAGGCAGAAGGATCATTTGTGCCCTGAATTTTAAGGCCAGTCTTGGCAACATAGGCAGACCTTGTATCCCTCAACAGATAGATGGATAAATGTATTGATGGACAGATAGAAGATGGATGGATGGATAGTTAAATAGATTATATATACATACACACACAAACATATATATATATATATATATATATATACAGAGAGAGATTGGAATTGTAAAGATGTAAATTCATTGTTTAATTACATCATATTTCTGCTGATGAAAAAATTTAATATTGGGAAATCCAAGATGAATTTAGGTTCTTCTCCTCTTAATTTTATCCTTCTGAAATTTTAATTTACAGACGTTTATGTAGCATGAGCAACCTACAGTTGGGATGTCTGGTCTTTGATCTTTGCTTCATTCTCCCTGGTATCATCCACAGGGAGGTATGCATCTTTGTGTGGTCTGTAGAGCGATTTCCGCTCAAACCATTCTGGGCTTCCTCACAGAAATGGATAGGTTTGCTGGTGTAGTGGCTCACACCTGTGATCCCAGCACTTGGGAGGCAGCCAGGGGAGAGTTACAGCTCGGGAATAGTTTGGTCTACATAGTAAGTCAAGGGCAAGCAGAGATATGTGGGTCCCTGTCTCAAGTGTTCCACATGTCCTCCGTGGGCTACTTCCTCACATCTCCTGTGATATGGGAAAATCCTTGTTTCCCCAAAGGCACTTCAAAGATGGACAAACTAAACAGAGCCAGCTGCCCACGGACCTTTGTTTTTCTGTACAGCACTACTGCTGCTGCCTCTCAAAGGTTGGCATCATCTCTTTTTGCTGGTCCTTATTTGGTCCACAAGAATGAATCTTCTCTGGTCTTAGAATCTTAACTTTTGTGGAATTTCCATTCTGCTTCACCTTAAAACTTGATGGAAAACATAGGATAGTGACTTTTTTCCTCACAGAATGTTTTGACATCTAAGCTCTTTCCTTCCATTATTTAATCTTCCCTCACTCTAGCTGCTCGAACCTTTCCCTCTTCTGCTGCAGGCTCATCATAGTCTTCTTGTTTTCCCTGGGCCTGTTTCTATAGTGAATAAACTTTACTCCCAGAATCTTTCAAAATTATTTTGATACTCGAAAAAAAAAATAACCACCAGAATTTTGAAACACAAAAGATCAAAAGATTTCTTCTCCAATGATTTTCTCTAGAAATCATTTCAAGATGTTATTTTGAGACTCAAAAACAATACTGACCTTTCATGCTTTGCTATAATGATATTCCCATAAGGTAATTGAATATTTCTACTAAATGGGAGAGAAAAGGGCAAAGAAGTTCTTAGGACCAGGGAGGAAAACACAGTTTGTGTCTCAAGTTGTCATGTTACTGTTCTCATATTAGGTTCTCTTCTCATGTTGATGACAGACACCATAAAAAATTCTCTTCTAGAGAGATCCAAGATGGCTGCCATGAGAGAACACTATGTCTGAGGAGTAAGACAGCAGAAACAACACAGCGACCAGTAGACTGAACTCTGGGACGTAAAACTCCAGCATTTGTGATTGCCAGGTGAGCGGAACTCCTACGGTGAGAAAATCAAGTGGGAAAACCTTAGGGACACCCAGTTATTACCTGGAAAAATCTCCGGGTGACCAGCAGCACACAGCTCTGATCTGAACCAGCAGCCTCGCTGGGCGCCCGCACCCACCAATATAGACTGGATCACACAGTCTCGCAGGCAGTCTGAGGAGGAACCAGGCACCATTTTCACTGAACTGCACACTGCGAGCGCACACTGCACCCGGGTTCTGCTTCAAATCGCAGGTGTGCTGCAGGCTCACACCGATCACCGGAACCACCCCAGACTGAGTGGGTTGGGGGACCATTTTGACCAGTCTGCACACTGCAGGCGCGCGGCGCATGCTTCCCCAAGCAAAACCTCAGTCCGTGTGTGAGTCCACCGATGGGTCTGGGAGGAACCCAGTTCTGCCTCAACCCAAGGGTGTGCAGTGGGCGCGCACCAATCGCCGGAACCACCACAGACTGAGAGGATCCAGGGACCATCTTGACCAGACTGCACACTGAGGGCGAACGCTGCACGCATCCGCCAGCAAAAACCTCAGTTCGTGTGTGTGTGTGTGTGTGTGTGTGTGTGTCCGTGTGCATGGGCCAGACAGAAAAGGCCTCAGGCACCATCTCAGACGGGCCTGCATACAGCGGATGCACACCAACCCAAACCCACTATGTGTGTGCCCCAAATATCATCTCAGATCATGGTGCACAGCCCCTGGCCTAGAAGGAGGCGTCAAATCTCCATTCCAGGGGAGAGCCCTTAGCAGCAAGCCCAGGGCAGAGTGCACAGCCCCCAGCTGACATCTCAAACCGAGACACTCAGACTCTAGCACAGAGTGAGGAGTAAAGACTCCATACCAGAGGGGTGACCAGCCTGCAGTGCTCACAGCTTCTAGCACAGAGCACGAAGCCAGACACAAAGAGCCCACAATAGAGTTCAACTGAGACAACAACAAACAATAACAAACCACCAGAAATCCCTGATCTTCTTGAAGAATTCTCCTGACACAAGAGACTGACAGTTTCAGACTGAAGTACAGCCTTAAAGCACAAACAGCTCCCTGATTATATATAAACAAATTCCC
>CM053759.1:32773069-32793099 GCA_028658305.1 Pachyuromys duprasi | reverse complement strand
GGGAGGGGCAGAGAGGGGCAAAGGGAAAGAGAAGGGGGAGGATTAGGGAGGGGGAAGGGGAAAGAGAGGGGGGAGGATTAGGGAGGGGGAAGGGGAAAGAGAGGGGGGAGGATTAGGGAGGGGGAAGGGAAAAGAGAGGGGGAAGGATTAGGGAGGGGGGACCGAAAGCTAGAAAACAAGAGAGAACCAAATGGAAAAGAGAGAGGCTCTTTTGCTTTCTTCCCGTAGGAGTCTTGAGTAACAAGGCACACAGGCTACATGGCCTCTCCCAGGAGAATAAGGGGCACAGGGAATAGATACAGGAATTCAGATGAGCCTGTATCTGGAGTGATTGTGCTTTAAGTTTTTAGATAAGAGTATAGCACAGAACCTCAATCACAGTCAGAAGTACCTGTGGATGCTGCAATTGTTTGCTGTCTCACTCTTAGCTGCCACCTTCTAAAGAAATAAAAATAAAAATAAAAGAAATTTGACCTGCTCCTTTGATGCTGTATACTTTATTTTATTTCGTTTTGTGTGTGTGTGTCCACATCATTTTCTTTAAATTAGTCCTGTGCTGTATCTCTTCTAGGTATTACTATTTCTTTCTCATGTTGACTTTGCCCATTTACAAGCTCTACACATTCATTTAGCAAGAATTTATTAAGCAAGGACTATGGTTTTACATTAAGGGCTGCCTGTAAATCCTCCTCACTGAGGCTGAATAGCTGTTTGCTTAAAATGTCACCGTTCTCAGAGGTGCATCTGTGCTGCCAAAGAATTTGAAGTCTTTTGTTATGGATGGGAGGTTCAGCTGCAGTCTGAAGTAGAGAGAGATCCTTGGTTCTTGGTTGCTTTGTTTTGCTCCTGGGAGGACCTGGGGTCTGCAGTGTGACCAGGAGAAGCTGTATATTGATTGCCCAGCTGTGTAGATTGTCTCACGAAGGAGACTTCAGTTCAACATCTTCTTGGTTATGGTACCTATGCAGAAAGATTCCTTGGGAATATAAAAGCTTTATCAATGTTTTTACTTGCCCCTTTCCTTCAATATCCCTGAATGGGATCAGTTTTGTGTCCTCCTAGATAAATGCAGACTGGGTACAATACAAGTCCTCTAAGAGGACTTTGTCTATTCTGCAATGGAGGAGCTTGGGGACACTGAGCCTGCACTATGGAAACAGATAGCTCATGTATGACTATTTGAGGTTCTCCCTTTTTATTTTTTATTAATTTTTATTTTAATTTTTTTCACAATTTATTCATTATATATCCCCATTGAAGCCCCCATTCCTCAACTTCTCCTAGTCCCATCCTCCTTCCCTCTTCCCCCTTTCCTCTAGTCCACTGAAAAGGGGTGTTTTCCTCCTTTGCCATCTGCCCATAGCTTATCAAGTCACCTCAGGACTGCCTGGATCCTCTTCCTCTGTGACCTGGTAAGGCCGCAACTCCAGGGGCAAGTGATCATGGAGCAGGCAGCAGCCGAGTTCATGCCAGAGGCAGCTCCTGCTCCTCTTGTTCTAGGACCCACATGGAAACTGAGCTGCCAATCGGCTACGTCGGAGCGGAGGGTCTAGGTCCTTTCCATGCATGGTCCTTGGTTGATGCATCAGTCTCTGCAGGACCCGCTGGGCTCAGAGAGATGGCTCAGAGGTTAAGAACACTGGCTGTTCTTCCAGAGACACCCTTTTTAATCACTGCTTCATTAGTTTCTCTGTGTCTGTCTCCCCGATCTTATATTCCAGTTTCTGGCAGGTTAATCAGGAGGATGTAGCTAAATCATCCATTGTCTGTGGGACACTGGCTACCCTGTGAAGCAAGGCTATTCGTGAGAGCTCTTTGGCAACACTGGTTACTTTCTACCCAGGTTGCTGCAGCCTGGAGTCCTGCAGCTGCTGGTTACCATGTACGCCTCCCTTTAGTTTCATTCTCAGAATGTCACAGTGACCAGCTTGCAGGTGGCATCCTGCTATAGATGCTGGCACAGATTCTCAAACATTATGCAGCCCGGACTGATTTTCTCCATTATTTGTTGACAATAATAGCTGCTTTGAACTCTCTCCCTCCTCTCTCCCGCCTCCCCCATGTATTGCCCTCCTTCAGAATCACTCAGATTCCAGGATGAGAGAAAGAAGCCCCTCATTTTATGCCCGATCCCAGGGTTTTTATTTGGACTGAATCCTGCCATAAGCAACACGAGCACTGTGGACCTTGTAGAACTTCTTCCTCACTGACTGTGTCTCCAGGCTCATGTCCCCTCCTCCATCTTTCCCCTGCTTCATGACAAACACAAGCACGGATCTCTCTCCCATCTCCTTTCCTGAACGTGTTAAATATCAAAGCTGTAAGATTCTACCAAAGTCAGACCTTGCATAGTGCCACCCCAGAGACTGCCAACCTCTAAGCACCCCATTGTCCTTGCCTCTCCGGTGGCAATTCGTCAGGAACAAGCTTATTTCATAGGAAATAAATGAGTTTTTAGCAGGGCTGCAAATAGCATTTGTTGTCTGTGGAAATATGATTCTGGGATAAAGTTGAAAAGAATTGCTTAGGTTTTAAGGGTCTTGATGTGCTGCAAAGAATGAATACAATTTCCTAGGAAAAAAACAGCTCAACCAAGTGAGTACTATTCAAGTGCAGAAGAGAGTACAGTAGTAGCCATGTACAAACCTTATTATTTCCATTGCCAGGTGGAAAAGTCAGGGGGTATAGGAGACTAAATTAAAAAGATACTTTTTTTTAAGTTTGGGGTTTGAACCTAGGGTTTTTCATATAACAAGCAAGCAGTGTTCCACCAAACTATACTCCAAGCCCCCTCTTTTGCTTTTAATTTTGAGAATGAGTCTCACTAGGATACTTAGGGCAGCCTTAAACTTCCTTAGTAGTCCATCTCAGTCCTCGAACTTAAGGTGTAGCTTAAGCCTCCCAGGCAGCTAGGATTATGGGTTTGTACACCAGGCTATGCTAGTGAGACATTCCATATTTGATAGCTATGCCGTGCTCATCCCAGTGAACACCTACTGGGTACCTTTTATAGCATGCAATGTTCTAACTAGGATCCATGCATGCTTTGTGTCTGATACTCACAGCCATATCAGAGACATGCCAGCATTGTCTTGTCTTGCCATTGTGTGCCCCTTAAAAGGAAGAAGTGTCTCATCTCATTGTACAGCTGGCAAGTACCAGAGCCAAACACTGAATCCAGATAATACAGTTTTAGATTTTTATTTTTAACTTATGCTAAGTCGATTGCATAATAATACTTTTCCCTTAGTGCTTTTTTCATTTTACAAATGAAGTGTACTGTACATATGTGAGATATATGACATGATGTTATAAGATACATATATATTAAATCTCTATGATAGTGGAACAAAACAGCGTATCCATCATTTTTTCTAATTATCTGTTTTCCCCACGCACAGGCTCCTCGAAGTAAGTTAACACCCACTCACTTAGTAAGATTTGTAACTAGAAAATTCCAGAATAACTGTAGTCTTCACATTTATACAGTATATTTTGGACTGGTGGTCCTTTACTTTGAAAATGGGTCCTTCTATTATTTATTATTGAAGATCATATATATATATGGTGAATCATGATTTTATTTCCCCTACTGCAACCTCTCCCAACCTCATTCCTTCTGTTTTATTTTTATTTATTTAATACTAATATTTTATTTTAATTTTTCCGTATGGGTTTGACTGTGTGAGGATATGAGTTCAGTGCCCTCAGAGGCCAGAAGAGGGCTCTTTTGAGCACACCCCCCTTCCCTCCCCCCACTCCCAATGGGGTGTTGGGATCTGAACCTGGGTCATCTAGAAGATCAGGATGCATTCTTAACTGCTGAACAGCTCCCCAACCCTCACTTCTACTTTTTGAGTAATGCTAAGGAAAAAACAAAACAAAACAAACAAACAAAACCTCCTAATGTTCAGTAGATAATATGTGTTTGGTAAAAGAAAAAAAATCATTCAAAAATAAAGCCCAATTACATTTTATACAAGGGTTGAATGAAGGATACAGGGAGTAAGCATGTAGGTATTGTCACTAGAGACTTTGGCTTTCTGGACTTTAATAGTACCAGGGATAGTAGGGTGGGGATTTTATAAGATACTGGAAAAGCATTAATAACCCTCAACCACCATTTCTAAGATGTCAGAAACTCGGAGTTAGCGTGTAGCTTTTCTATTCCAGCAACTTGAACGGATGGTCCTGATGGAACTGATGGTGCCGTGCCTCCCAGTCACTCTCCTCATATTACCTCATCCCCATGGTTTGTAACGCATGCTCCTCTAAGCTTTCAGCATTGTTTAAGGATCACCACCTCTCTATCATTTTCTCCAACCCCTGCTTTAGCCCTCCAATTCATAAAGAGTTGTCCTTTCACATTCCAGTTTATAACCAGCTTTACCATTTCCTATTTAACTATTTGTTTATCAGCTATTTCCTTCACTCAGCACTGAGCTCTTTACAGGCAAGGTCATATTTCACTGGGCTATGTGTTCACAATGCCAAGTGAAACTATAACTCCAAACACAGCTTAGAAGTACACTGGTACTTATTAACAGAGCTAAATCAAATTGGATATTGCTGCACTTTGCTCCAGTATTCCAGAAGCTCTGTGTGTGTGTGAGTATGCATGGGGACAGAATAATTGCAGGAGATGGGATACTTGTACCTATTATGTTAACTGACCACAAATCACTTATTCCATTGTAAGGTCAACTTGATTTAAAGGTACAGGAGTGGGGAAGAGCATGTCTTGACTGCATGATTCTCTTAACCAGTGTCAGCCCAATGAACTCGCCCTTCAGTTTCTGTTGTTTTGCTAGTCAAGCAGCTTACTCAGCTTTTCGGAGGCCTCTGACTTGATCTGAAAACATTTTGGCTCCACTCTGACTCTAAGCCTGTTAGAGATAATGGGATTAGGTGGCACATCTTGGTATTGGTATTGGAGAAACATCATTTATGTTCCTGTCTTGGTCTAGAAACAGCCAGAATTGGGAGTATGCCAGATTTTACCTCAATTGCTAACAGACTTAATTAACCTGCTAAATCAGGTGCACAATTCACTCTTGTTTTAGAAGCAAGGTGCATAATATGCACACATACTTTTTCTTCTTGTTTTTTTTTGTTGTTGTTCAGATTACTATGTAGACACATTCTCTTGAGTTTATGCATTTTCAAAAGAAGTGAGAATTCAAGAAACATCCACCATGCCTCAGTTTCTTTCTATTAGTGTGTAGGTGTGTGTGTGCACGTGTGTGTGTAGAGGTATATTGTGCTGCAAGTGTATGTGCAAGCATGCAAATATGTGCTTGTGCAATTGCATGTAGATGTGCACAGAGGCAAGAAATCAAACTTGGGTATCTTCCACAATTACTTTGCACTTTAGTGTTTGCGACAGGGTCTCTCACCGAATCTGTAGCTCATTGATATTTGGCAAGCCTTAGGGATCCTGTCTCTGCCGCATCTCCCCAGTACTGTGGTTACAGATATACATTGTCACGCTTAGTTTTTGACATGAGTGTGGGGGTTCCAAACTCAAGTCCTCACACTTGTGTGCCAACCCCCTAACTGCAGGGGTCCTTCTTCTTAGCTTAGGCCTCCTTTCTTTGGTGAGACTCACTGTTGCTGCATTTCCCCTTTGATAACTGACTCTGTCCTCCTGTTAATATTCAAACTGGTAAACTCACTTAATCAAAATGTCCCTTTTGTCATGCCATCATTCTCACAAACTACTTGTAAACTCGAAGGCTGGAATAGCCATTTCGGGTGGTTTCTTCTCAAGGAGTCTTGGTGGGCACAGAAGCTATGCCTTTCACATCTTTTGAGTTATGCAAATGCAGCCTTCCAGTTTGTCACACCTGAAATCAATTTTGTTCATGTTTTACCCCACACTTTGCACACAGTGCCACAAATTGCTGCTCCTCAGGAGACTAAGCCAAGGACGTTGTGTTCCATTTTCGTGATGAAATGCAGATTTCCCATTGAACCTAATCAACCTTCATTTCAAAAGGTTGATATGGGGGATACTTAAAAAATCCAGTTGGTGAATATTATGGCACCGAAAAGAGTCCATTTCAAGAATATTCTCTGATTCTAAAGCTATGGAATTTTTATTTCATTGTGTGTTAAATTACGTTTTCATTTGCTTCAAATCCTTGCCTCTCAGTATTGTGTCCCTCGAAGAAAGACAAACGCATTGACAGTCACACCACTTGCTCTCTGTAACATTCTGGCCCAGACAGAAAAGATATACAGTCTTCAGTCATGCTGTTTCTATCAGTTGGTTTTTATAGTGGTTAATGTGGCTGCGAGTATTGCATGAGGAAGCAGGGTCTCTTTTTCTAGTCAGGAAGGAGAAATAACATGGTCTGAGTTACTAACCATATGCCAGAGGCTTCTTAGAGTTTAATGTATATCAAATCACTTTCCTGAGATTCTATTGGTTGGGGGCTTTTGTCTCTTTTCCACAAATAAGGATATCAGGACTGAGGTTTATAGACTCCCTCACCAAACATGAAAGGCAGCATTGATATTCAAACCTATACTTGTCACACCCTAAATCAGTTGTGTTTTCATTTTTTGACAAAACTTCCTTACAAGTCTTTATTAGTATGGGCCTGCCTATAGGACTTAAAATTTCAAGGGAGGCAAAACTCTTGTTTGTTTATTCTATATGTGTCCTCAGAATTCTCTCTGTACAACATATAAGAAGACACTGTCAGTATACAATTAGAAGGTAATTGCCGTTCCTGTCTCTAAATTATATACAAAGCCTGCAGTCACAGTCATGGGCTTTGTTGCTTGGGGATAAGGTCTCTTAGAAAAGTAGAGCTATTGAAGCAAGCATGCTCATACAGAGACCCAAAGTTTGAATCCCAATGACCCTGAGAAGCAAGGCTTCTGTTTGAAGCAGGTGTTAGTAACAAAACCAAGTGACCCCAAAATATCCTTGTCATTCAGTCTGCTATGAGCTTCTCACGGGAAGAGGTTCATTGACTATAGAACCATTCTGGAAGTGTATAGCAATGCGATTTCTTTCCCACACTGACCCTTTGATTCTTTCAGGTCCTTTTAAACATCATATTTAGAAACGTCATTTAATGATTCATGCAAAATTCAAGTGTTTCTCTGGTGTTTCTCAATATCACCATGCCTTGACTACCTGCTCACCGTCTGCTTTCATCTTTCTAGATCATGTCAACAATCCCTGTTCACCTTCCCCTCCATCAGCTTGAGCATCTTGATCATAAATCGTGTGCATCATGATGTGCATCATCATGAGACTTGCTCAAGAGTCATGATGTCTTGAACCACAAATGATATGCACAGCTTGGATTCTAAGATCAACCAGCCTGACTTATAGAAAATATGGACAGAAGAAAATACTCACCGCCATCCTACTTCACACATACAGTTTTACAGTATTCGAAAAGCTCTATCCATGAAACAAGGGGGCTCATGTGCTATCCACAAACAAGAATGATTATTATATTGATAATATTAACAGCAAGGTTTTTGGTTTTTCTGAAATACAGGATAGATTTGGTTTTGTAAAGCTAGGGATACATTCCTGGAACCATGAAGACTTGATTTGTATAGTCAAAGAGGAAGCAAGTTGTAGTTTCCTGGACAAGAGAAAACCTAGGAGTTACATGGGGTGCAGTGGGAAGATTTGAGATGCAGAAGTTTGGCCATAGTGGGGAAAGTGACTTGGAGTATAAGCATGTCTAAAAGAAACACTAAAGAGATTAGCCATAAAATGCCATTCATGAAACTACACTGTCCCTTGTTGATGCCAACCTTTACTTTGGAGTGATTGGATTCCTTTTATGGACTTTGAAGACATTCTGGTTTTTACATTCAGGATTAGTGGACATGATTATGTACAGAGCCTGCAAGGCCTGGGATGATAACCTTGAAATTTCCCTTTATTCTTTCTACCTTGGTTTTTGAAATTATGTCTTTCACTAAAGCCTAGAGCTCATTGATCAAACAAGATTAGCTAGCCACTGAGCTCCAGGAAACTTGTTGTCTTTACCTAGTGCTAGATTATAAAGAGACACCACTCTACTTGGCCTTTTACATTCATTTTGGGAGACCAAACTCAGGTCCTCTCACTGGTATATGAACGACTTCATCAATTCCTTCTTCATGGCATTAGATCTTCAGGTGTCTAATGATTTGAGGGAACTCAACTCAGGCACATAGATCTGGCAGCAGCTTAGAATAAATAAGCAGCTTAGAATTCAGTTAAGACTATTAGATCACACCAAGAGTGACAAACATGGAGAGACACACCAGCAGGAAGTTCACTATTCACACTGGTCTTTGAGTTAGTCATATCTAAAAATGTGTAGATTAAAACACGAGAAACCTCAGCATGGCTTGGCTTGTTTTATGCCATGGTACACATTTTAAAATGCTCACATGAAAGCCCATTCATGGCCAGCAACACATCAGAGCTAGGGGAAACTGAGACTTTCCTGAAAAGTTTCCTTTCTCAAGGATACATGACTCTTCTCCAGAGAGAGAGAGAGAGAGAGAGTCATGGTTGGCCTAAGCATCATTCTGTTTTGAAATCTCCTGTTTGTACATAGTACATATTCTGAATCTTATCTTTTCACACCAAGGCCCTCACATCCATTCTCTGAGAGCAAAACTAAGTAAGCATCTGCTCCCTTTGAAAATGGAGGAGTCCCTTTGTGTGTGTGTCACATAAGTGTACCTGTGTGTCATCTCTGTCTCTCTACGGCTCCACTATTTCTTTTCCTCAGGTGCTGTTTAATCCCAGGAACTCTGCCTTTTGAGAAGGATTTCCCTTGACCTGACACTGCTGACACCAAGAACATTTGCCTCGGAAGACTGTGAAACAGAAGCCACAGTTAACATTTCTGATGTGAATCCCCTAAGCTCATTTGCCATGGGATTTTGATTTCCTGTCATCTTTTGGATGCTATAAGCACTGAGTTATATTTCTTCCTCCAATTTTTTTCCCTCAATAATGGGTTCTGTTGCTCATGCATCCCTTCCCTTGCTTGTCCCTCTTTGACTGCTGGAAGGGCTTGGCTGAGATTATGACCCGTTAGCCTCTTTCTTGATTTCATTCCTCTCCTTTTTTTGCCATGACTTTGTAAGGCTAGGAGTATTTGCTGGCAGCAGTGTTCTCCTTCCCCCCTCAACTTTGATTTCTGGTTGAGACATGAATGACATGTTTCATTTAACATGGAACAGCAAAGTCACTGGTGACAGCAAAGTCACCAGTAAAAACCTGAGGCTGACTGTAAATAGGCAGATGGGCATGTTAGTATGTATTGGTACGTACTGAATGTCAGCCCAACCCCATTAGCTATTTAAAACTTATGCTTGAATAAATATTTTTTTTGTACAGCTCTTGCAGTGGGCCATGAAGTCAGGGAGTTCTAGTCAATATGATAACCTCTTGACCAGCATAGCTTCTTTAGCTACTAAACCCTAAATTGGTAAATCTCTCCAGCGAGTACTATAGGCTCAGACCAACATCTACATCAGACCTGGACTCAAACTTTTTTCATTTTTCCCCTCAGATTCCCATTAATATGATTTGTTTGATCCCCTGGGTCTCCTGAAAGCAAAATTGCGTGAACTTTCAGCATCTCCAGTCACGCTGTCCCACAGTGAGTGCTGGATCTGGCTTGTACCGGCTCACACAGGCTCACAAGCTGGCTGTACACATGTATCTTTTCAACTCTGTGCTCAGTGGCATCATACTGCAAGTTGAAATCCATAGAAGGAGTATTACTCGTAAAAAAAGTTGGCCGATGTTATGAATTATTTTTCCAAAGAATGTGATGTTGGCAACCAGCACTGTACTATACAGTTAGTCACCATGAAACAGTCCCCAGTGATCTGTAGCGTTGACGCTGACCTCTACTAAATTTATCTACATCCCCTTTCCCTCTGAAAAATGTTTCATAGTTATTTCTTTTTTAAACATTAGCTTCATTTTATTAGTTATTTGAGAACTTATAATTTGTGCAATGTATATTTGACCACACTTACACCTTTCTCTATGTCCTCCCAAATCTACCCCCCATTCCCTACCCACAGAAATTTGCTATGTTGAGTTACTCTTCCAGTATTCTGACTCCTTTTTAACTTGCTTTTTCCTGTCATTTAGTACAAAGTCATCTCTTTCCCATTCCATTTCTCTCTGTTGGCTTAGGATATTATGTTCACATTCTTATGGATCTAGAAAAACTTCTAAGATCTAAGGAAACCTTTTTTTCTTCTTCTATAGTTCCTAAGATTATCATAAGACAATGCATAATTTCAAGGCAAATTTAGTTTCTTTTCTGAGAAAATCTGATTTACCGGGATGATTCCAGTCACAGACCTTTTTAACTTTTGAGACTGTAGTTATAATTACTAAGATTAAAAAAATTTTTTAACCTAAGAAAATACCCTATGTTTTATAAAATTAGAGTTCAAAAGTCCTTTAGTGAAAACCGACCATTCTTCTGTAGCTGCATATCCTTTTTAGATCTTTAAAAACTTATAGTTTTATTCAAAACTCATATAATAACTCTGGAGCCAGCCAAATATCATGACCCAGGGATGACCGCTAGAGTCGCAAACAGGATGCACCATGTAGGAGGTCTCCCTACTCTGTAAATAGCATTCAAAATCACAGAAAGGAAAGACTTTTACAACGTATTTTTCCCTCTTGTCTTTGGTTTCAGATTCACTTGGCAGAGTGTTTGGCCTTTTCCTGTACTCTGTTTCCAGTGTGTCTTATTACATTGTTTAACAATGGTTTCAGTCTTGTGCAATGCTAGAAAATAATGTTCTTGAAGTGGGATACCTTTTGTTCTTTGTATCTTTAGGACCAAGGACAGTGGCTTTGTGTAATTAGAACTTTCTAATGCTTGGTTAGTGAGAGCATCCAGGATTCTAAGTTTTTTTCTATTTTGCCTTAAGAAAAGCGCAAAATTCTCAAGTAAGTTTCATTTTAAAGAGATTCTTCTTTATATGACCTGGCCATAACACTAACAAAAGGGTGCTGCCATCGATACTAATGTCTTTAGTTTTCTTGTTCTTAACAATCCACAAATCTGCTTTGTCTTTTCCAAGGAAGGGTATGATAATAGAAATATGTAAAACAGAACTTTACTTGAGTGGTCCGGTGTCTCGTTTGATATACTTGGATAGGACATCTGTTTCTATGGTCAACGAAACATGCCTACAGTTTGAAGCTAGAGATCTCAATGTCCACTCTTGGCTGTATTTATTAGTGGTGAGCATCTCTTCTCCTATCTATACTTGATAACACTTGATAACACTTATTTCAAGGAGCCGGTTTGGTGATCATACTAGAAATCTCGCAAACGTCCATTCTCTAGAAGTCAACGTTTTTTGTTGTTGTTGTTTTGGTTTTTTGTTTTTTGTGAACTAATGAGTTTTATTGAGGTTACTTACAGGAATATAGGCGAAGGGCTACTGACAGGAGAAGTGAACCAAAGATAGTTGCATCACCAAGGTTCATCTCAGTATGAAAGGTTCATCCCAGGGTGAAAGCTCACAAAAGCTGGGAAACCTGAAGCCTGCTCCACAGCCTACAGGCAGCTAAACTGGTTAAGGAATGTCCTTCCCAAGTGCCTCTGGTCTAAATATCTTCCAGGCAGCTGTGCTGGTTTCTGCTTCTTCCAGGCAGCTGTTCTGATCGCAGAGTCTTCTTTGCAGCTTGTCCCATCTGAGAGTCTTATTTGCAGTTTAGCTTCCTAGAAGTCAATGTTATGTGAGTGTTTTCTCCTTGAGTCATCTGGATCACACTGGGAAACAGAGGAACTCAGCATATGTAGAATAATGAACTAACTGCCATTTCTCCCATGACATTTCAGGATAATCATTCTTTTCATCACAGAAGATTTAGCCTAAAAATGGCCATGCTTCATGGATCAGCTTAAATAAAGTAAGAATTTTTCAAATATATTTTGAACGTTTGAAGGCATAGGATCCCGCTAGCTTCCCTACCTCTAAGTCAGACTGCAAATGGTTTTTCCCACTTCAAGTTCCCCTCTCAAAGAAAATACTTCAATCTCGTTCATGTGATTGTATAACTCAGAAATGTCTAAAGCGATAAGCTTCAAACTTGTCAGTATTCTCGTCCTCAGGAAGAAAGAAAAATCAAAGAAAGTTTGAAGGAGAAATGTTTTACTGTATTTTCCCTTGTTGGGCTGTTATTTACATATTTTCATTCTCCTTGGTAATAACATCATTTTATTACCTAAGGAGACTTCAATATCCCTGTCTTATTGATATATAGGAGAGAGGGACATATTCCTGTTCTAATCATGGATGGTGTGTAAAGCTCGTTTGAGTTCCCTAAGCAAGAAATGTGTTTCATCTTCTCTTAGAGTAATCTTACATTCTGTGCCCAAGTCTAATATTGAAGCCATAGTACAGGGTGTACAAGAAGTGATTTTCTTTACGTTATCTCTATATACCCTGCTTTTTTAAAACCACAAATTAAATTCTAATGTCAGGCCTCCCTTTATCTAAATGGCCTTGCTTTTGTAGAAAGACAAATGGTAGTTATTAACTAAATGTTTATGAATGAATAAATGACAGAAAAGAGTTGAAGAAGGTTGTGTCTTTGGGCAGGTTGAATAAAATTAACAGTAGGGCGCTATAAGTAGAAGAAAGAGAATGCAGCAGACCTCAGGGATTTTTTTTTTGTTGTTGTTGTTACATACATATGTATATATGTTGATGATATATATGAATATATATACACACATACACACACACACACACACACACACATATATATATATATAAACACACAGAGAGAGAGAAAGTAGGTAACTCTCTTTTTTTAAATAAGTAAGAAGAGAGCAATGTAGGTGAGGAGAAGGGCAGACAAAGCCTGTTGAATGGTGAGGGCAGAGCAGAGACATGACCAGAGGTCTGTAGACAAGAATGATAATGATGGAGCGGGTAGGCTTGGCTGGCTTGACTATTTTTCATAATGACTTCTAGAATCCTTTGGCAGGTTTTCTGACTATGAATGAACATAGATGAAATAATGGCCTGGTAATTATTGTACCCCAAGTTCCTCTTTTCTTAGGTCTCTTTATCAGGAGTGAGTCATATCTCATAGAAAGAGACAGAGACAGTCTATAGCCATATCACCTTGATCACATATGACCTCAAATGCTAATTAGAATCAGGTAAGTTAGTACTCAGTTGGGATACACACACATACACACACTTATTGAGAGAGAGAGAGAGAGAGAGAGAGGCACACACACATACACACGTTTTTACACACAGAGAGGGAGAGAGAATGAAAATGAGATATTTTAAAAATAGATACGGTAATAGTATTATCAAAGATATAACTTTCAAATTATGGAATCTTAGAAACATATAAAGAACCCATAGTTGAAAAAGAGCATTGGATCTTTGAGCTTCAAGAAACTTGCTGAAGCTTCCCGACCAGTGAAAATATCTTACAAGGCTGCAATGGCATCAGAGAGGGCAGTGTTCTCCAGGGAGTCTGACAACATCCATTCACTGAGTTCCCAGGTAGTGCCAAGCACTAATGCCATCTTTGTTGGACCCATAGGAGCCAGAATCAATAGGATGCACTGTGACACCATTTACAAGACTCTACCACGTTCTGTGTACCATTCTCTTTGTGTCCTGTCTCATCTCTCCCATTATGTGGAAATGCAAAGTGACTAAGAGTATAGATCCTGGTGCTAAATGATCTAGTTTCAACATCAGTGCTTTCCTTAGTAGACATGCACAGTGTTAACTGGTCCTTACCTCAATTTCCTTATCTAGAAACCAGCAAGAATAATGCTATCTAGTACATGGCATCTACTATACTGGTTATTTTGATAGCAAATATGTTTAAATAGTATCACTATAGCCTATCATTCTCCCTTTCCAAGAGAAACATTTTTTTTGAGACAGAGTTTTTCTGTGTAACAACCTTGGATGTTCTGGAACTCACTGTGTAGAGTGGGCTAAACTCAACGGAGATCCACCTGCCTCATAGTGCAGGAATTAAACCTATGTGCCACCATTTGTATTGAGCTTTTCTTGACAGACTATAAGAAGAATGGAAGCTAGCATATACATTAGCCATCTTTGGGCTATACAATCAGTTGACCATTCTTTGTTTATCAAACAACTAAGAGATATTCCTCTTGGAAGTCTGTGAACATTTTTTATTAGAAGGGATGGTTAATGTGGCACGTTGTATGACTGACAAGCCTGTGTTAGAAAGGATTAGTGCGAGAGGATGCCTTATCTAATTAACTAAATCCATCTATCATGCTGCTATTAATATCTCTGACCCTTCTTTCTTTCTCATTTAACTCATGTAATTACTTCAATTACACATGTCTTCAATTATTATAATTAAGCATTTTTATTTAATACATTCTTTGGTGGCCTAATACTGGCAGTATGATGTCTAAGTTTCTGTCCTGTCTTATTATGACATTTTAACAGTGATTCCTGTTAGTTTTAAGGGCACAAACTTGTATTCTGTGTTTATTGCAATGTTCCCTGAATGTGATATTCATGCAACATTAATTGAGTGGAGTCTTGGAGAAAAAAAATGGCCAGACACTGAGTGATAATTGGGCATATTCTCTACAGGTCTTCCTTCAATGTTTAATGTCCAATTTTCTACTGTTTTAAGATAGATTATATATATATATATATATATATAATAGCTGAATTTTCTCTGGCGTTTCTTTCTCACTGGATCCATGAAGCCCCTGTAGCTCAGAGCAATGAGCTAATCCAAAGAGTCAGGGGATAGGGGTATGCACTGCTCAAAGTTGAACTGATATATTGTAGGTAGCCTGAAAAACTATCACCAAAGTTGCTCTTCTGTTTCCATGGATACTATCTTGGAAGCTCTGAGGTATCATTCCAGAGTGGAATGAATCATGCAGAGTTGGACTCAAATCCTAGGTCTGCCTTCTATTGCAGAACAGTAGTTGTTTAAACTCTCTGTAGCCTCAGTTTACTCAGTTTGAAAGCACACAGCAGAGTTGGTTTGAGGATAATAATATTAATGGTTACTACATAATAAATATTTTCTTTTCAATATTTAAAGCACCACATAATTATCTTCCATTATTCTGCGAAGTAGGTTTTAGTATCCCTGTTTAACAATGAGAAAAACAAGATGCATAGAAGCTAATTTCTTACAAGTATTTCAACTTGTGCCGAGTACAGGTAAGATTCAAATTTAAATTTGCTCTGAATTTCATTCCACGGCTAGACAATTTATGTAAAAAAGCCTAGCACATAAGCAGCCTTTATTAAACTAAGCTGAATTTTGCACAGTGGTGACCAGGAACAGTGTTCTCCCTCCTCACTTCCTCTGCCTAGCCTAGACTCCTTCCCAGTATATAATCCCCTCAGAACTTTCCCATCCTATTTTCCTGCTTACCAGAGAGCTTCCAAGGCCCTTATTTCCATCATCCCTCACACACACCCACAAACTTCAGGCATCTAGTACATAAAGTGAGACAACAGCCAATGGCAATAACTGTTTTTGAGGAAGTGTCAGGAAAGAAATAGCCAGTTTCCTAAGTCCAAGCATCATTCAGGAGTCAACACACATGTTATCACAGTATACACAAATCTCCAACATCCCAGACATCAGGCTAGGCAAGATTTTTTTTTTCTCACATTGATGCAGAGGACGTGAGGTGGTAGAACACTGCTCCTGGTCACCACTGTGCAGAAGTCAGCACCACCTATTTCTATTCAAGCATTCTGAATTATAGATATAAGAGATTCTATAGAGAACCAAATTTAATTATGTCTTCTGGATCAAAGAAGTGATTACACTCTGGGGGACTAAAACTATTATACAAGAAGAAAGGGAAGAAGAGGGCAAACACAGAGGGGAAAAATTACTGCCGAGAGTGAATGGGATTTACTGGAGCAGGCTACCTGTATAATTGAGGAAAAGTGGATAAGAAAATTCATGCTTGCGTGTGGTGTGTTCATTCAGCAGTCCTTGGTGACTCATGTATACAGCACGTGGGGTACTTAAATGTCTACTTCCCTTAGATGTTTGCTTTTATAATCTGCTGTTGTCAGACCTATTTAAAGAGTCCACTTTACTCCTGGCAGGGGAATGGAGCACAATAAACCTATATTTAAAAAACAATCTCCATTACCTTAACTTTCTTATGCATTATTTGAGTACTATCTCTACAGGATAAGGCAATCTGAAACACTCTCCTGACAGTGAAAGGGTTTTCTGATAGTGGTTGAGTTTTCTCAGAGTACGCTTAGGTGTTAGGATGAGGATGAGGAAAACCAGAGAATTGGACCTGGATCTGTATGCGAAACTTCCCATCTTGGTGGCTTCTAGCCCCCGTGAGAAGCTGGGCTCTTTATAAACTTCTAATATCCTAATTTAGGTTATCCTTCTGTGTGGTAGGGAGATTTATGTCCCAGTTAGGGCAAATAATCGAATCAAGAAGGGTTGTGTGTTGCATGTACTTTTAAAACTATTTTATTTTGGTTTCTTAATGCTTCTATTATACCCCCCATCTCCACCCCAATCCCTTCGAACACCAGGCAGGAGAGAAAGAAGGTTAGTGGGGAAAAGGGGTGTAGTTTTCCTTAGCTACTTTCTGCTATTTAGGGTTTTCTGGTTCCTCAGGGCAAGTCCAATGCTCTTTTCAGAATATCTCCAACTTCTCATCGCGCCCCACCGACAGCATCCAGGAACAGCAACCTTCTGTTTTGCAGCCCTCTCAACGCTCCTATGAAATTTATTTTCTCTCTGGGGTCCTCAGGTTTAATCTATCTGCAGCTGGCAAAGGGCCTCTCTTGGAGCGCGAACGAGACAAATAAGTTTGCTAGTATGGAGAAGCCAAATCAGCCCCGTATCCCGAACACGTGGGACTAAAACAAAATCATGTTTACATCTAATAAACCAAAACTTCCCCAACAGTTGTAGGTGAGGAGATCTTGCCTGGGCTTTCTTCTACCAGCATTTTCCTTTCCCTCTCCACCATGAGCTCTGGGCTCCGTGTGGAAGTGCCCTGGTTTGTTAGAGAATGGACCCTTCTGCAAAAGATCAGAGTGCGTGCTGATGCCTTTCCTGCTTTCCTTCTCCTTCCTCTGCTTTTCCATCTACTTCGCCTTTTTTTCCTTTCCTTTTGATAATTTTTTTAAATGTTCTTCTTCATGGCATCGCTTTTTGTGTGTGTGGGGTGGGGGTGGGGGGAAGCTCTCGCTCTAGCCAGGCTGACCTAGAACTTACTCTGTCTTCTTCCCTCAGCCGCCTACATGCTAGGATTACAGGCGTGAGCTGCCATGCCTAGTTTGCTTTGCGTTTTAGTATTTGTCTGTTCTATTTTTTCCATTTTATTTTTCATTTACTTTGCTTGCCTTCCTGTGTGCCTCAAATCTGACTGGCTTTTGCAGTTCTGTCCCCAAAGCCTCCTCTTTCTCCAGAACCACGGTTTGCCCCTTTTGTAAGTGATACCATTTGCTTATCACCTTTTCAAAAGAACTTGCATCTTTAATGGTTCCAAATGACTCCAGAGGACAGAATGGAGATAAAAAGCTCTGTTTTTCAATATACAGATGGGCTGACAGGAGGGGAAAGTAGAACACAAATGACTTGCCCCAGGGCACCAGACAAATTAGTCTGGGCTACCAATAACCTACTCGTATCTGAATGGCTCTTCTGGCCCCAATCACCAGGAGACAATTTTGTCAACTGTCTGAAAATTTACATGGAGCTTTGAGTTTATTTATGTATTGTTTTGTTTCCCCTACCCCCTATAAATCTTTAATTATTTTGCTTTTGAAGGCAAAAATAAATATTGTTCAAAGCCTTTTACTATAGGTACTTACCCACTCACCATGCTCGGAAGCACTTAGAGGGCTGGCGGCAGAGCCGTCACTGGCCAGTGCTCTGCAAGAGAGCCCTAAGAAAAGCTTTGATTCTGAGAGCTGAGAAACCAGTGCTGAGAAACAGACAGAATAACAAGGATGAACTGGACACAAGTCACAGAACTCCTGAGTGGTGCTTTGAAATATGTTTGTAACCAGAACTGGTATTGCAATAGGAGAAAGGCAGCATGGGTAGTGAAAGAAAACAAAGCTGGGTGAAGCAGGAGGGTAGAGAGTGTTGGATAAAGCTCACTGAGGAGCATAATGGACTTAGAAATGCACTAACTAGTTCCCCTTCAAAGAGGCTCTTGTTGCTCCAGCTCTAAGGAGTACCGTGTGTAATCTTCAGTTCTCAGTCTACCTGTAGGCTGCATCAACCACACAGAGGACTTTGCCTATACCTTCATCTTCCTGGGTTTCCTACACTGACAGGCTCAGCTCCTTCAGCCCAGCACAGCATCATTCTCTTGGAAGATTTTTCACCCCAGAGTACTTTGTGAGATTGCTGAAGCTATTATCCCAGTTTATATTGTAATGCAACATCTCCCACTACCTACCCATGGTTCTTTTCCTTTCCAAAGAGGCTTCCCTAGTTAGCATCTTCCTCACTAACCTTCACCTCAGTCTGCTTCCTGGAGTATTCAACTGGCAGGCATCAGTGGCTGGGTAGGTCCAAAAAAGCAGTTGTCAAGACAGAATTTTGGAGGAATATTGCTTAGCACCTAGAATCACTCTATCTTCATCAGAGCCTAAAATAGTCACTATAACAAGCAAAACCTTAGCTTTTATATCAGAGTTAGATGGTATATCAGAGGAAGGATATCTGATCTCTAATGATGACAGTGAGAAATGTGCTTGAAATTATACCTGGTGTGAAAGCAAAAATGACCATTTGAGGAGAGGAAAGAGACCAACAACACAGGGGAAGAGACTGTGGAAGAGCACAGTGTGGGAATTAATCAGAACACAGTAAAATGATAGAAATGTATGAAAACACTATGCTAAGGGCTGGGGAGATAGTTCAGTGGGCTAAGTGCTTGCTATGGAAGCATTAAGGCCAGAGTTCCAATCCTTAGCACCCATGTAGCCAGTCTAGCTGAATTAAATTAATGAGACTCGTTCTCAAAAAATTAGGTTGAGAGGGATTAGAAATATACCCACTGGCAATCTCCACACATTCATACAAGTGTACCTGCACATACATGTATATATATTTGCTGTATGTGCTCAAACATGCACACACATATCACACATATACAAATGTCAAGATGAAACACATTACATTTTACTCTAATTAAAATATATCCAAAATAAATATATACCGAAGAAGAAGAAATAGAACATAATGTTGTGATGGGACAGATGAGAACCTAGAACAGGTAGATTAAGTGAGCAGGGGAAATGTAAGGGGAGAATAAAGGAAGGTATATGGGGAGGAATAAATAATATTAAAGGAGCTATAAAAAGCCTTATATAAGCTAACTACTCGGGAAATTTTCTAATATATATATATACAGATATATAGATATATAGATATAAACATATGTAAAAGGAATTTAAATGGAGTCATCATGTAGTATGGGAGGCAATGCTTATAACTAAATACCTTATGCCACCAAGTAAAATATTCAGTGCTAGGAATGGGTTCCATCTTATTGGGTCATTGGCCAAAGGGGTTCCATAGATTGTGCCCCCCCAAACCCCCAAATCACAGGATATTTAAAAGGCTATTGGTTACACTCCAAAATTTGGTAAGGCCCTATTGCCAAAGATACCACTTACTGTTGTCATTGAACACGGTGAAAACAAGCTGGTGACCAACTAGAGGCTTCACACCTCCCGACTAGTACTTACAGTGCTAGAAAGTACTTTGTGCAATACCAGAGGATAAAAGTAATCATCAAAATCATTCAGCCACAATTCCTGAAACACACAACAGCAACTTGCCTTCAAGATATGCTGATACCATTGTCTCCATATCTCTTCAATATAGTACTTGAAGTCCTAGCTAGAGCAATAAGACAACTAAAGGAGATCAGGGGGATACAAATTGGAAAGGAGAAGTCAAAGTATCACTATTTGCAGACGATATGATAATATACATGAGTGAC